>OZ024735.1:1873337-3073337 GCA_964016875.1 Fallopia convolvulus
CTCTCATAAGCTAATAAGAGGGCTATTTATACTAAAAAGAAGGCTAAAACTAATAAAGCTAGAAGATAAAAAACTTTCCTAAAATATAAAATAAAATCCTAAAAAGATAGAAACAAAATCTAAGAAGATAACAAGACCTAAAATATATAATATAATAACCCTAAAAATTATAAAAAGATACTCTACCGACACGGAAAGAATTTCCCGCACAGGATCGGTGAGTTACAAAGTCAACCCTCGAAATTCCTATCACGTGGCCTCGTTAACGAGCCCTTACAGCCTCGTTAACGAGCCTGGGCTTGATTTCTTCCACACTTCATCTCGTAAATTCTTGGACATTGACTTCTTCAAACTTGTATTCCTCTGTCTTTCACTGTAGCGCTCCAAATTCAGCTCCATATAGCACTTTTCCTTGCTAAAACCTACAAAATACACAAAATAGAGTAGCTTCCATACTTTCTATGAAAATATGCAAAACTATCCAAAAACACACTAAACTAAACCTAAACTTATCAAAACTAAACTTAATAAACAAAGAAACCTACTAAAAACTATAGTAAAAACATGAACATCAGCTACCTCGCGCAACTCGTCACGGAAGAGCAACTGGACCCCGAGATTGGCCTCGTTCTCCTTTTCATTGAAATCAAACACCCTCGCCGAAGGGACCAGGGTCTCTACTGGGACTAGTGCTTCCACCTCGTAGGTTAGAGCGAAAGGTGTTTCTCCGGTTGCGCGGCGCACGATGGTGCGGTATGTCCATTTACGAGTGGGAGAAGCTCTGCCCAACGACCTTGGGCCATGCCCAGTCGTTTCTTTAGATCGGACAGGATGCGGGCATTGACGTTCTCTACCTGGCCGTTGGACTGAGGATGGGCCACGGAGGAGAACTTGAGGGTTATGCCCAGGTCTGAGCAGAATGTCCGGGTCTTTTCGCAATCAAATTGGGGCCATGGTCGGTCATGATGGTCATGGGGACACCAAAGCGGCAGACGAGGTTCTTCCACAGGAAGTCGCAGACCTTAGTCCCCGTGATCTTTGCCATTGCTTGTGCCTCAACCCACTTCGTGAAATAGTCGACAATGACCAGGATATACCGTACCTGGCCAACAGCCTTGGGGAAGGGGCCGAGGATGTCCATCCCCCACATCGCGAAGGGGCATGGCGCGTGGATGGAGCGAAGCTGCGAGGTCGGGGCGTGCTGGAGGTTACCGTGCTTCTGACATCCGTCACATCGCTGGACATAGGCCCTCGCGTCTTGCCGGAGAGTGGGCCAAAAGTACCCCAAGTGAGCGATCTTATGCGACAGGGTTCGCCACCCTGGGTGGCCGCCACAAACCCCCTCATGGGCCTCATAGAGGATGTGCTCCGTAGCCTCGGTTGGTACGCACAACAGGTTGGGCTCAGCATAGCCTCGGCGATAGAGGTAGTCGCCTACGACGCAATACCGCGCCGCCTGCATTTTCAGCTTTCTGGCCTATGCGGGGTCCTTTGGGAGGACACCGCTCTCCACATACCGTGTTATCGGGATCCTCCAATTCCCCGCAGTGACAGATAGAACCTCGCTGTTCACACTCCGCGAGAGTTTACTTTCTACTATCACGCGATTTCCTACTTCCAGGGGTAGGGCGGATCCTAACCTAGCAAGAGCATCTGCTTCGGTGTTCGAGGTTCGCGGGATGGATTCAACCGCGAAGGTTTCCAGGCACGACACCAAGGCTTTGACCTTTTCTCGGTACGCGAGGCAAGAACCCCGTTCTGGTGTCGTACTGCCCGTTAGAGCTGGCGCGCAACCAGCTCGGAGTCGGTGTAGACCCTGATTTTCCGGGCCCCACTGAGGAGCGCCATCTCGATCCCGGCGATCATAGCTTCATACTCGACCTCATTATTGGTGGCTCCAAAGGCGAAGTTGAGGGAATACTCCGTCTCGATCGAGGGCCCAGCGAGGAATACGCCAGCCCCACCACCCGCATCACATCGTGAGCCGTCAATGAATACCTTCCACTCCTCCGAGCTTGCGTCTGTCTCAGGGAAGGTGATCTCCACCATGAAGTCAGCGAGGGCTTGTCCTTTCATGGCGGTCCTCGGGAGGTAGCTGATGTCGAACTCGGAGAGCTCGACTGCCCACTTCGTCATTCGCCCGGAGAGGGCGGGCTGGTGGAGGATTTGTCGAAGTGGGAGGTCAGAGAGGACCTGAATGGGATGCGCATGGAAGTAAGGGCGTAGACGCCTTGCGGCGGTCACAACTGCCAGTGCCATCTTCTCCGCCGGGGAATATCGCTGCTCCGCGGGTTGGAGCACGCGACTCACGAAGTAAACTGGGTGTGTGGCCTTTCTGATTAGCACCGCGCTGACCGTCTCGGGGCTGACTGCCACATACAGTTGCAAGTCTTCGCCCACCATTGGGGGCGACAATGTGGGGAGCTCCGATAGGAAGGCCTTTAGCTTAGAGAAAGCGAGCTCAAGCCCCTCATCCCACACGAACTTGTCGTTCTGCTTGAGAGGTGCAAAAAGGGGAGAGACCTCTTCGCCAAGCGGGAGCAAAATCTCCATAGATAGATGACGGCACTGTTGAGTCGTTGCACCTCAGTGCGAGATCGTGGTGACCTCATTGAGAGGATCGACTCGACCTTGGCGGGGTTGACGTCGATCCCGCGCTCGCTGATCATAAAGCCTAAGAATTTTCCCGACGACACGCCGAAGACGCACTTTTCGGGGTTCAAGCTGAGACGGTTGTGCCTGAGAGTGGCGAAGACCTCAGCGAGGTCGATCAAATGCTCTTCAAGGGTCTTGCTACGGACAACAATATCGTCGACGTAGGCCGACACGTTCCTTCCCAGATGATTCTTAAAGACGCGGTCAACGAGGCGTTGTAAGGTGGCCCCCGCATTCTTTAGACCAAATGGCATGACCTTGTAACAATAAGTGCCTCGCTGGGTGATGAAGGATGTTTCCTCCTCTTCCCGCGGGTTCATCAGGACTTGGTTGTATCCTGAGTACGCGTCGAGGAAGCTTAATACTCCGTGACATGCGGTTGAGTCAACGAGCTCGTCGATCAAGGGCAAGGGGTAACTGTCTTTGGGAAAGGCTTTGTTGAGATCCTTGAAATCAACGCACATTCTCCACTTCCCGCTGGCTTTTTTTACCAGCACGACGTTGGACAACCACCGGGGGTACTGAACCTCGCGGATGAACCCCGGGGCCAGCATCTTTGCTACCTCGTCATTTGCGGCGTTTTCCCTCTCTTCATTCATTTTTCTTCGTCGCTGCACCACGGGGCGAGTGGTGACATCGACGTTCAAAGAGTGCTGGGCCACGGTCCGAGGGACGCCTCGGAGGTCCTTTGCGGTCCAAGAGAACACGTCGCGGGACCCAGCAAGCAGGGCTTCTAGCGACGTCGCTGACGCCCCCGAGAGGCATTCTCCGAGGTAGATCTTCTCGGACTCGCTCTCGAAGGGGGATATCACCCTTCTTTCCAGCTCAGGGGTGGGGATTGTGAAGTCCCAGACTTCGAGATCGGCCTCGCCGAGGGGCTCCACCACGAACACCGGTCATTTTTGTTTTGCAGAGGTCGCGTAGAAAACGCGACCCTCTTCCTGGTTGCCTTTTACTTCTCCAACCCCGCCATCGACAGGGAACTTCATCTTCAGGTGATAGATGGAAACCACTGCCTGGAACTTCATCAGGGAAACCCTCCCAATGATTGCATTCCACAACGAAGGCAAGCGTACCACCGTGAACTCCACCATCTCGATCCTCCTTTTGGAGCAGGTGCCCAGCGTCATCCAGAGGTCTATGAGACTTGCCACGTCGACCTCGTCCCCCGAGAAGGAGGTGAGCTTCCTAGCGTAGGGCTTCAAGGATGTCTCGGAGATGCCCAACTGCTCAAATGCGCCGTAGTACATGATGTCCACGGAGGATCCCGTGTCTACCAGCACTCGCTTCACCATTTTCGAGCCCATTTGAGCGTGTACCACCAAGGGGTCGGAGTGTGGCATGTGGAGCCCCTCAGCATCTTCGGACGAGAAGGACAAGCCTACGTGAGACCGCGAGGTTTGGGCGACGCTAAATACCGAGGGCTCATGATGGCTTTCCCTCGCGTACCTCTTCCTTTCTGCCTGGCTTGATCCAGCCGGCGATGGTCCGCCCGAGATGGTATGGATATACCCATCGGGCGCCGTCGCTTGCCCAGACCGGGCCTACTTCACGGGGGCCTGCTGCTCGACGTTGTTGTTGTTGTTGTTGTTGTTATTGTTGGCCTGAGCCTGACTCGGGCCTTGCGGCACGGTGTTGGCACCCGACGCGGGGTTAGCGCGACCCTTTTCATTCGGGTTATATGTAGGACTGCTCTTGCCTCGATAACCCCGTGGTTTCCCGCCAAAGCAGTTCCAACCTCCGCCGTCGCCTCCACGGTTGTTACCGTGGTTTCATTGTTGTTGTTGTTGTTCCGGTTATTATTGTTGTTTCTGTTGTTGTTGTTATTGTTGTTGTTGTTATTGTTGTTGTTGTTGGCGGGGTTATGGGCCTGCGTCACATACGCATCGCGCGCGGCCGGCGCGGCCACTTTTGCCTTCCCCTTGGCCTCGGCGACGATTTCTTTGTCGGTCCTCGGTCGCGAGCTCTTGTTGGCGGCATCCTCGGCGTAAACTTGGGCAGTTATCCGGGCACACAGGCTGTCGTACGTTGCCGGATTCTTCAAGAAAATGAAATTCTTGAAAGCCTCGATGCTCAGGTTGCCCATGAGGGTGTCGTGCACCGACGACTCATCGACGTGCGCAATTTCTGCCACCGCGGTCTTGAACCTCGTGAAGAAGGCGCCCAATGACTCGCTCTCCCCTTGTTCAATTCCGCGGAGATCCCGCATGTTCTTCTTGCGCTTCCTAGAGCCGCTGAAATAACTCACACAACTGGGCGAACGAGGCCACAAAGCCGATCTTAACGCTAGAGAACCACGTTATCGCGGCCTTTTCCACGGGTGTTGGGAAAACTCGGCAGAATATTGCGTCGTTGTAGGCGTTGACGTTCATCTGGACCGCGAAGTGCTTCACATGCTCCTCCGGGTCCGCTGAGCCGTCATAAAGCCCCATTTGTGGCCTTAGGAAGCCCTTGGGCATTGGTGCGTTCCGGATCTCATCTATGAACGGAGAGGTGCTCTTGGCCTCCTCCTGGGCTTGGGGCGGTGTCTGCGACTTGTGCGATCGCGATCTTGAGTAGTGCACCGCGCTCCCCGCTGTTTTGGACAACTCTGGGTCCTGCAGCCTCGATCGTCGCGATCGAGACCGCGAGATCTGCATGGGATCTCGGGGAGGCCTTTCCGTTGATGAGCCGTTGGTGGAGGACTCGGGCTCCAGTACACGCCCAGGGACGTACGCAGGTACGTACTCGGAGTGAGGTTCACCTTGGGGGAACGGGGACGTAAGAAGGGGCGAAGCCCTGCTAGTATTGCCTATAAGCCGGGTAGGGGTATGGGTTTGGGGGTGCGCCGCCCTGCTCGTAGCCTTGGAATGGGAATGGGTTTTGCGGGGCGGCGTACGTCCATCCCGGAGGGACCACGAACGGGAAGCCCGGAGGCCCCGCGACCGTCCACTGCGCAGTTTCGGGCATGTTGTCGGGGTGTTGAGGGAAGAAATTGTTTGGGCAAGCCATTTTGAGAGAATCGAAGCCAAGGTTTGCACGAATCGAGGAACTGCTTAGGATGAAGAGGTTCCCACAGACGGCGCCAGTGATGAAACCCGAAATAAACCGTTTGCTAAAAGACAAGAGACGGGATTATTATATTCGATTGTGCGAACACTTGCTTCTTTATTTATGATTTTCTTTACAACGAGGTTACAAGCCAACGAGGCCTACAAACACTTAAGATTTACACCCTAGACCCCCGACGGTTGTTCGAGATCTCGATCTAACAATGTTCGAGATATCCTAGTTGCTAGACGATCCTATCTCCTAAGTATCGCTTGCTTGACCTTGGTGCGAGGTTGATCTGAGGAAGCGGTGCCGATGAATTGCGGGATTGGGTAGCAAGGTCTTTGATGTGAACGAGATCTCTGCGCGACTTGAAGTCTTTTTGTGGACTTCACTTTTCTATAGCGAGGTCTTTTGACGATGTTTCGATCACGTCGATCTTCAACGAGCAAGATAGTTCTTGAGTTCAAGATGTTTTTCGACCCCTTTTCCATACGAGGTTCTCCTCTATTTATAGAGGATTGGAGAGTCAAGTTTTGATCATGGTCCGATGTGGGATGCCCGAGATTAGGGCCTCTGATTGGTCTAGAGGCGAGGCAGCTGGTGATTGGTTTAGGGGAGCGACGTTAGCTGAGTGGCTCTGGTGGGCGGGTGTGTCAGTGGAGTCGGTTACGAGGTCTAAGCCTCGTTCCAAGGTTTCGGAACCTCGGAGGACCTCGTGGGGGCAGGAACTTTTGTTTAAAATAAATGAGGGATATGGGTGTGGGACCCAGAATCATCCTTGGGAATCCCATCGGGTCTGTTTGTTCCTTGTACCCCAGGCCCACCTCTTACTTTACTATTTTGGACATCATCAATTTGCATAATCAACATATTTTTAATTACAAACAAAGAGCAACTTCTTGGCAGTTTAGAAGATTATTACATATTAGAAATCTTTTTTCAAAAGGTGTGAAGTGGCTTGATGGAAATGGAGACAAAATATTATTCTGGTCGGATAATTGGACAGGAAACTCGAATTTAATGGAATATTTTGATGACATAGATATTAATTTAAAGGTTGCTTTTTTTATTCTGCCTAATAAAACTTGGAATATTACCGCTTTATCTATTCTTTTACCAGACTGGGTAGTAAATAATATCTCTTCTATGTTTATTCCTTTATCTAATTTAGAGGATACCATTATTTGGAGTCCATCTTCGGATGGTTCTTTTACGGTTAAGTCAGCCTTTGAATTAATAACATCTTTACGACATATGCCGAATTCGGGTTTTTTGTGGATATGGAAATTACCTATTCCACCTAAAATTCAGAATTTTATTTGAAAATCATGTTCTGATTGTCTACCTACAATGGAGAGATTAAATACATTTTACAACTCTGTCCCGTCAACTTGTTCATTGTGTGATTCGAGTAATGAATCGTTACATCATTTATTTTTTCTTTGTCCTTTTACTATTCGAATGATTGGTAATTTGGAGTCAAAGTTAAATATTTCTCTTAATTTTGTGCAATTAACAGATTGCTTTATGTTTGATTTTTTTTTTCTACAATTAAACTAAATACACACTCAGATATTTTGTGTTTTCTTTGGTGGTATATTTGGAATCATAGAAATTCTATTATTTTTAAACACTCAAATACTGGTGCTAATTTAAGTCCTTGTGAAATTGCTTGTAGAGAATTTGCCTTATGGAATGCAGCTAATCATAAAGTTACAAAAAATACTCAAAATGTTAGGAAAAGGAAGAAATTTGCAATATGGAAGAAACCGCCGGATCAATGGCAAAAGTTGAATTTTGATGTTTCCAAAAATAAGAATTCGGATACTTTTATAAGTTTTATTATTCAAAATAATTCTAGTCATGTTACAAGTATTTTTAGAGACAAAATAAATCATGTATCAATTCTTCAGGCTGAGACACTCGCTATGATACAAGGTATAAAAGAAGCTCTTGCTTTAAATATTACTCATATCATAATTGAGGGAGATAATTTAATACTAATAAATTCTTTACGAAATATTTGGAAAGTTCCATGAGAAATAAAATATTTGGTTCAAGAAGTTAATTATTTGATAGGTGGGTTTCAAGAGGTGGTTTTTTTTCCATTGTTTTAGGGAGTGTAATGTTGCTGCTGATTTCTTGGCAATGAAGCATGTCAATATCAGCCATTGTCGTCAAGCGCTGGATGTTTCAAATCTAGTTTCTTTTAATTCTTTTCCTAGTGATAGTCTTTCTAAGTCTTTTAGTTTTTGTTATCCTATGTTGTTGCATTTTTTGAAGATCATCCGCAGTGGTGATTTAGGCTGGGCTTTTTGTTTCAAGGTAGTCGTTTGCCTTATAATGAGCTTTTAGCTCATTGTATCAAAAAAAAATCAATTTGACTAGTTATACCCGTAGTGTCTTGCATGACTACATGATTTAATATTTAATTTAAATAAAAAATAAAAATGAGTTATTTATGACTATTATTAAGGTGAGCTCAATATTATTTTGATGGCTTCATGATAATTTATTTATGAAAAAACATAAATAAAAATTATCTTAATTAGAATCATTCAATTTTAAAACTATTTTGCAAAAATATATAAAAATGTAAGAACAATGTAAATTCTTATAATTTTTTAAATCAAATTCAATTCATTAAAAAATATTAAATAAAAGTTAAAAAGATAATTATAAAAAATATGAAAGTTATGAATAAAGATTGAATTTTGTAAAGATAAAAAATCTTTTATATTTACATGAATAAGTCAAAAAGGAAATAAGAGAAAAGATAATGTAATTTTTTTTTATCAAAATTCAATCTAGGCAAGTAATTATCTAGATATTGAATTTTTTTTTATCAAATTTGATTTAAGATAAATCTCTTACATAAATAGATAAAAAGATAAAGATAGAATATTTTTTTTATTTTTAATTAAATTTCGAATTTAAAAATTATTTTTCACATAAATATATAGAAAAGAATTTAATTGTAAAGACTAAATTAATATAAATAAAAATCTATAACTATATATTAAAGCTATACCTTTTCGAGCCACGAGAACGATTCTGGCCCCACCTCATATTTACAAAATTAATTTTTATTCCTAATATTTTAAATTTTTCCTATTAAATTCTTCTTTAATTATTTAAATCTATCTTTAACATCAAACAAATATCTATTTAGTATAACAATATCTTTTGAAAACTTCCTTATACAAATATTTAAAATTAAAGATAAAAAATTTAAAATATTTTAAAATAAATAAATATCTTTTATCTTTCAGCATGATATCTTTTCACGAATTTATTTATATATATATATATATATATATTCTTTTATAATAAAAAATAATAGATACTTATAATGTTTAAAATAATAAAAATAGGTAATATGAGTAGACCTGTCAATCGGGTCGGGTTGGGCGGGTTCGGGTTCGGTCATTCGGGTTCGGACTAAATCGGATTCCGGGTCGCTATGGGTCATGGGTCAATCGGGTCGGGTTGTAGCGGGTTTTCGGTCGGGTCGGGTTGACCAGCGGGTCTAAAATATTCTTTTTTCTTATGATTATTAAAATCAATTTTTAATTAAGTGATAACATTTAATTATAATATATTATTTTCATTTATTTTAATAATAAAATATATTATAAGTTTCAAAATAAATTTAATTTTTTTTATAAATATGCTAAATCGGTCAACCCAACGGGTTTCGGATTTCAACCCAACGGGTTCGGGTTCTATCGGGTTCGGTTTATTTCGGGTTTTGGGTTCAAATTTTCGGGTCTTAACCCTAAAATTATCGGGCAGGTCGGGTCGGGTTAGCGGGTTAGGTCATTTTTTGACAGGTCTAAATATGAGCAATAATTTACTTATATTAAATTTTATATTTTATTTTTATTTATTAATACCCTATTTATAATGTATATAAAATATCGATTCGTAGTTATACATGGTGTCGAATCGTAGTCGTACATGGTACGACGGGTACAACTAGTTAATTTTTAAATGTACGGTGGAACTAGAATTAACGTTGTGGCTCGAAAAAAAATAGCTTTAATATATAGTTATAGTTAGATTTTTTCATGTGCTATGAATATTCAACATGAAATGCTGGATAACATATGGGTCGAAACGTCGAGCTCTCTTCTTTGGCCCTCAAACTCCTGAACTTTTGTTTAAACTAGTTGTACCCGTCGTACCCTGTACGACTATGATTCGGTATTTTATAGACATTATAAATAGGATATTTATAAATAAAAATATAATATAAACTTTAACATAAGCAATTTTATTATGTGTAGAATGTATAATTTTTTTAATCAAAACAAATGGTTAAATTTAATGTTGAGATTGAAGATATATTATTAATATAAAATAATTACATTTCTCTTTTTTCTTGATGATATTTCATAGATATGTAATTAAAAAAAGAAGATTAAATATGAATAAAAACTATATATATTCAAATATAGAAGAAATAAGAATTTAAAAAATAATAGTTAACTTAATAAATAAGATATAATAAAATATTAAAGATAAAGATAATTTAATTATATTAAATATTTAAATTTTAATTAATTTAATTTAAGATGGGAGCAAACTCATTTTTTGGTTCGATAAAATAAAGAATAGATAAGATTAAATATAATATTATTCATATTTTATTACTTTCCGTGTACGTGAATTTAGAGATTATCAAATATTTCAATATATCTATTAAATATTTTATTATCTATTTTTAGTAACTTTAAACATTATAAATATTTATAATTAATTTTTAATTATAAAAGAAAATCAATGTATATCTATAAATAAGTTCGTCAAAAGATATATGCTAAAAGATTTATATTTATTTTAAAATATTTTATCTATAATTTTAAATGCTTGTATAAGGAAGCTTTCAAAAGATATTATTATACTAAATAGATATTAGTTTGATGTTAGAGATAAATTTAAATAGTTAAAAAAAATTCATAGAAAGATGTTATAATAATAGAAATAAAAAAAATTCTAATATGAGGTGGGGTCAGAATTGTTCTGGTGGCTCGAAAAGATATAACTTTAATATATAGTTATAGATAACTCTTTTGTCATTTTTTTACTAAAAGTAAAATTCTTCATCAAAATTAATATTGTAAATATTTCTTTTTTAATTCGTATTCAATTGAATTTCCTTCCATAAAAATTAAAATTTTAAAATGAAAGTAATGAGTAAAAAAACAAAAAAAACAAACAACTTAAATAATAATTAAATTCGCAACAATTAGAAGGTGATGCGATTTTACATCTATATATAGAGTTTGGTTCAAATGAGTTTGGTTTTTCACCTTCCAACAATAGGCTATTCACATCAGAAGGAGTAAAATAATATGAACTTACATCAACAATAATTTTACATCTATATATTGAGTTTGGTTCAAATGAAACAAACTCTTATCCTAAAACGTGAAACAAATGTATTTTTTCTAGTTCGTAGCGCATTTTCATACGAAAGTGCATCGCAAAATACAAAAAGTGAAATCCGAAAAAGTGCAATACAAAGTACGGAAAGTGCAAATCCGAAATAGGAAAAGTATACTACGAACTAGGAAAAGTGCATTCGTTTCAGGATAAGAGTTTGTTTCATTTGAACCAAACTCTCTATATATATGTTCTTAATTTAAAATCATACATGTTTCATTTTTTTACATAAAAACACAATTGCTCTAAAGAAAGTATGTTTATTTGTTTTAAATTTCATAAAACACAATTGCTCATAAAATAATATATATATAGAAAGATTAATTTGTTATCATCAACAATCATCATTATAATTTTATACTATTTTGTTTTAAAAAATATTTATATATTTAATTTTTTTAAAATTTAAAAAATATTAAATAAACAAACAACACAAACACGACCACATATCATTCGGTACAATAATTTAAACATATTTACTAAAATCTAAATATCTAACTAAATAAAACAAAAAGCCTTAATTAAGGCTTATGTGTATAAAATAATTACTATATATTTCTTAATTAGTTTACCTCTACTTATTGGTGAAAATTGATTAATCTTCATTTTCTTAAATACGTAAAAATTTCAACAAAATTTATCATATATAATTTTTTCAATAATGTCATCATAAAATTTTTATATAAAAATCCGGTAAAATTTGTATAATAAAAATTATACAAACATTTTCTTAGCAATTAATAATAATATACTATAACTAAAGTACGTCGAATCCATATAATATATTTGTCGTTACCTTATCTAGGCCACAAACCACATTTAAGCCTTAACTACATTACAATGTATCGTCGAATGAACCACTTACTCCTTCTAAGAGTTCAAATGAAACCTCATCCTAAATGATGATAATGGAGACAAACTTACCGAAGATTAACTTTTCACTTCCAGTTCGAAAAAACTATGAAGCACGAAGAGGAAGATTGAGTTGTTTGCATACCCTATGCAAATCATTGCAATATTACAATATGAAGGTTGTTTCTCAAACATTATTTCGACCATATTTTTCTTATTTTAGTTTTATAGTTACTTCAAACATATTTTCTTATTGGTTATTCTATTTAGTATTTGGAGGTTAAATTATATGAACTTATTAACATTAAGTTATATTTAATTTATTTGAAAATAATTATTAATATTCACTAAAAATAAGTACTTATTCTAAATAAGTATATAAATCCCTTTAAATCTATATATGTATATAAAATAGATTTTATTATTAAAAATACCGTGCAGGGCACGGGTACATCAACTAGTTATGAATAATAAATCACTCCACATATTTATGATATCAAAACATGTCTATATGAATAAAAAGGCATACATATATGAATGACAAAACAAACATATATGAACAACAAGGCACAAACATGTGAATAATAAGACAATGCATATATGAATAAAAATCATGTATATATAAATAACATAATACACATATATGAATATTAAGACACGTATAAAATCCAAGACACGCATATATGAATACAAAACATGCATATATGAATAACAAGGCACATATGAATGAATAACAACCAACATATCTATGATTAACAAATAATGTATAGACAAATAACAAGACATGTATATATGAATAACAAAACACACATAAATAAATAACAACCCATGCATGTATGAATAAGAAAATCTGTAACATATATTCATATTAATTCCAATTATGTACTAGTCGAACAAGAAAATAAGAAACCAAAATTCAACATGCAAATATAAAACCTTAGGAACCCAAAATTCAAACATGAACTAATCAAACCCTAAAACCCCAAAATTCCAACATGTAATTATTAAACCCTTGCAAACATTTTATAGTCTATAGAAACAAAGATTTTGTTTAAAGATAAAGAAAGAATATATAGATTACGTTGAAAAATCGGTAACAATTTATATTCTTCGAAATGGATTAAGGAAAAACTTCATTGTTTCGATGGAAATTCGGGAGATCTGAGCACTTGGCAGAATGCCTCCGGTCGTTTCCCTTTCGATCTTGTAGAGGGTCGCGACTCGTTTTGAGTTTTCAGCAACTATTGTAGTGAATTGAATTCATAACACGACGTGGTTGAATCCAGCCTCAACAAGGCGATTGAATGGGCGATCTGAAGAAGCAATTGAAACTAAGAGAGGAAGAGGGAATTTTGGAAATTTATTAGATTGAAGCAAATCCTTAAATTATGCTAGACAAAGTAATTAGAACGGATATATAAGAGTTTATTGATATGGAGCCCAATCTAGTGTTTCTAAACAATATAAACAATTTTAATCCTTTTTTTTTTATTAATCTTGATCGTTCATCTATATTAATCTAAGGTTCCATGTAAAGTCACATAAAATACCTTAAAAAGCTGTTTTAGTAGAGCAGTAGAGCGTGGATTCTAACAAAATATATGTACATTGTCAATAAAAAATGTCATGATTGTATTAATCAATATCAATATATATTTTCTAAACCTGAAACACTTTTGGACAGTTTCGTCATTAAGTATTTATATCTCAGCTAACCTATTTTTAATAATAATTTTTTAGTTAATTGTATATTATGTAATTCAATCACCATATGGAATTTTCAATTTTATGCACTCACCTTACATAATAATTTTTTTAATCAATTTACTGTGTATGAGATTTGATAAATTTTTAACTCTACCCATTATTTTTATCTTTATTCATGTTCATTATATTACAATATTTAATTATCTTATATTCATATAGTATAAATAAAATATATTATATAATAATTTATATATATATTTTTTCAATTTACTATGAGATTGGATAAATTTTTATCTCTACCATTATTTTTTATCTTTGTTCATGTTCATTATATTCTAATATTTAATTAGCTTCTATCCATATAATATAGATAAAATATACTACATAATTGATCGTATGGATATTTTTTTCACGATTACGGTTTGATCGTACAATATTTATAAAAATTATACTATATGATAACAAAATTTGCAAAAAGTATAGCTAAAATTTATCAATTTTAGCGATTAAGATTTGTCGTATGGATATTAACTTTATCTTGACAATTTTTCATTACATTCTAATATTTAATTATCAATTTGTATGATTATGATTACTATATACTAAAGCGATTGTTCATTATTTAATTATCAATTTTAGCGATTGTTCATTATTTTTATCTTTTCACATGTTTACTATATTGTAATATTTAATTATCTTCTATCCATATAATATAGATAAAATATACTATATAATAATCATCATTACTATATACTAAAGCGAAGGTTAAAATAATATATAAAAGCCCCATATTAAACCATATCATCCATTTTTTTAAAAATCAATCTGATTGGTTGAAAAATAATTGTATTTTTTTAATTATTTATATATATATATTAAACAAAACAACCAATCAATATATTATTTTTATTTTCAGATAGGATAGTTTTTTAAGATAAGATACATATAATTTTTAAAAAATATCCTTAGGTATATCAATTTAATCAAAATTAAAAAAATACGAAAAAATAATACAATAATTCTATCCATATGTATGACACATAAAGCTATCAAAAGCTGACCCGACCCGAAAAACCGACCCGAATCGCCCAAAAAATTTAGGGTCAAGACCCGAAAATTTGAACCCGAAACCCGTTGGGTTCAAACCCGAAAAAACCGTTGGGTTGACCCAATTTGTTATATTTTAAGAATATATAATATATTTTGAAAATTATAATATATTTTATTATTAAAATATATAAAAATAATAGATTATTATTAAATATCATTTTTTAAATAAAAATGTTTTAATAATTGTAAAAAAATCAATTTTCTTGACTTGTTAGGTCGACCCGACCCGCCCGACAACCCGCAATGACCCGACCCGATTTGACCGGTGACCCGTTACGACCCGAACCCGACTCAACCCGAACCCGAAATAACCGGACCCGAACCCGACCTGACCGACCTGTTTGATTAACACATAAAAATACTAATTTAATATATTAGAGTAAAATAGATAAGCTTTTTTATCCATAAATATGATAAATATAAAATCAATTTTATTTAAATTTTCTATCTATAAGTATATTTTTAACATTAAGTTTCTATACATAAATATGATAAATATAAAATAGTAATTTAATATCCCAACTATCCTTTTTACTTCAATATCCCATAATAAATTAATTTAATATCTCTAAATGAAATAGATAACTTTTATATCTATAAGTATAAAATGTGGACCATATTTTAATTTACGGGTTTTCAAGATAGGAATTGGTAACTTGGTAAGAACATTGAGTATTCAAAATATACCAGCATGTTTTTTGCACTGCGCAGAGTTGTAGGTTCAATCTCTCTTCGAGCACCACTGCCAGAAGGGACACCGTGGCCTCTGGAGATGAGCAGGTCTTTATTGTCTTCACACCTGAGTAATGAAAGGAAAACGAAAAATGATTGAGGATAAGTTAGATGTTCTAACAAGGATGTAAAAAGTGTGAAGAATCCATACCAATCGTGCAGGGTTGCTGCCCTCACTCCTGATGTCACAAATTCAAACTGGCTTCCAAACGTGGTTGAAATTGTGAAATTACCTATCACGTACAGTTTTAGTCAAAGGCTATTAGTATTCAGTGTAATGAATATGTAACCATAAAGTAAACAAATCTAACCAAATAACAAAACTTACCATTGTACGAGACAGTCCGGACGTCATTGATACAGATTATGCTTGTTCCAGAGTCCGACTCCGGTATGTTTTGGCAGGTTTGGGCGTGGACTTTAAAAGCTGCAAGCTGAATGATTCCATCGACGCTATTCATTCAATAGTAACTGTTATTAGAAAGGAGCATGTGTGTGTATGTCAAATACAGAAGCTATTATATATTTATTTGTAGCATTACCTGTCATCTGCGATGTAAAGGTAGGCAATGTCGAGAGGCAGTCCATTTTTCTGAGATTTAACTTCATATGTCGGTTCAACCCGAACAACCACAACCATTATATCTGCAGAATAGAAAAATCCAAACCAATTGTGAACACAATAGGACTTGAAACAAATATAAATTTATGAAAGGTTTAGTCAAAATAAACCATAGGTTTCTTTGAACAGCATCTTCTTCATCTCACACAGTGGCAAATATTGTGGAGTAAATTCAACAGTTCCAGCTTCTGCAGATACAACACAAATCCGTGTACTCCCACACAGAGTTAGCTGTTTTCACCGGGGAACATAGCATACTGGGCATCAGCATTCTTGACGATTGGCAGTGACAGTTGATAGACACCTCCTTCGGTCAAAATTCTGTTGAACAGAGATATTTGTTTTCCAAACACACTTGCCCGTATCCTCGCCCCCTGTTTTTGCACAAGATATCAGAGTCTTGTAACGATGATAAAGACGACTATCACAGTACAAAAAAGGAGTATAACTAACATGTTCATCCATAAACGTGTAGCCTTGGTAGGTTGCCTGACCGTTAATCTGGTTAGCAGACTTTTTCATAGACACCTTAAGCACCAGTGTTTTATCCAAAGGTGTGCTTCCAACTGTAAGATCCCTGATATACGTCTTCACAGGATTCATAGTTGCAGTCCGACTATATTATAGAAACCTAGCACCAATAATCCATAGTCAAGATGAAATATATAGAGTACTAATGTGACGTGCTACCAACACAACAAAGATAGGATGCTAAAAAAGAACATTAGCAGAACACATTGATAGGCAAATAAACAACAGAACATCAAATGGAAGATTATACACCTAATAACAACAGAAACTATGTATTAAATAAAGGTCAAAGACATTGTAACCTATCCAAATTCGAAAGCTATTTTTACTGTGTTGTTTATTTGATTTAGGGTTTTGAAAGCATAAGAGAACTTTTTTTTTGATGGAAAAGCAGGATAGAGGTGGAGCATGGTATTACCTTATCGATCCTTGCTTTGAAACGAAAATAGGCTATTAAAACATGAGAGTAAAATATGAAAATTTACAAGGAGAAGGTAAGTATTTATATAATGGGCAGGGGTAGATATAGGAGTGGTAGCAAATTCGTGTATTGTGCGCATCAGTATAAGTTGGCTATACTGAGTCATATTGCGTGTCACGCTCAAGCTCTACTATAATGACACGCACTTTACCTCTACCAGTAAAGTAGTAATTCAGGTAGCCGTAAAAACAACCACAGAGGGAATAACAGAGATAATGAGTGGTAAATGCACATGCAAATTTAACCAGGACACAGTGATACGATTATGTGATTAGGCCAAGTACCTGTATTTTTTGCAGCTTTATCTGCTGCCGGTATTGATCTTCATACAAGCCTTTGGTTATACCTTTTGTTGTTTTAGTAGATTAAATAAAAAGTTGTAATATAACTCGATGGCGGGCGGAAAGTTGTAACACCACCACACAACGAAGATGTACATTGGATGTTTATTTCCAAATATAGCCCTCTTGGTAGAAGAATGGTTTGCATAAGTTGAATTATTGCTGGTAAATAGTACAGTGGAAATGTTGAATAGCCTAGTGTGATCTTGCTTCCCTGAATTTGTATGATTTATCGATGAAAAATGAATGGAAAAATGGCGTACATTCATTAAAAAGTATCCCAAATAAATTGCACTTTGTCAGACCGTTTACAGAATCGGCAAGGGTACAAAAATGATCAACAATTTACAATTTATAACCATATGTTACTACTGTCATGAGAAACGACAAACTAATATGTTTGGAGGTGGTGACCTCATATACAAAACATTGAAATGAAGCTATATATTATAGACCAGTAAGAGGAATGTTAGATTGGATACAACACAGATGCTCCAATTGAGTCTCTTTCAAATGAGTACATGTTATACTAAGCCCTACAGAAGGCAAAGATATGCATAATGACACTCAACTGAAGCTTGCACGGTGGCTACATGTATGAGAGCGAATGGGATTTGCAACATAAGTACAGCTGTGCCACAGTGAAGCCGAACAAACTGTACCAGACGAACATAGCCATTATGAAAACTAATGCACATAAATATAGGCAAAGCAAAAGAACAAAATCACACTAAATACAAGAATCATTGGCCAGAATGGAAGGCAAACTCACCCCTTGTTACTGTATAGTTATTGACCTGTCCAATAAGCTATATCTGACATGGCAAATGCAGGCATGAAGCACAACACAACTGTAACAGCTTAAAATCAGGGAAACCAAACAAAAGATTGCTATCAACACTGATCTGTAGCACACTAGATACTGAATGCAATGTCTAATACAGAAGGAAGAGAGCCTACATATCACGGATTCATAAACTCTGTCTGCCACAAAATAAATTATACAATAACAAAAGAGTGTGCACAGAGCCCCTGAGTAAAATAAAGGAAAAAGGTTAAAGGATTAATAAGTGTAGATAAAAAAAAATGGTCACAAGTTCATACAACGGAAACTCCAATAAGCACAAACACACACACACATATTTGTAGAGTAACAAGGGAAGATCTCACATATTAGAAAGTGAAAAAGTGGAAACTGATCTGTGAAAACAGATAAGCCTTGGCCACGGTAATAAACAAATGCATAAGGTGCAAACTTCAGCGCGTTCCAGAACCAGAAAAGATACAACATTAAATACTGAATGTTTGGAGCAGTCAGCTGTAGGTAAAAACACCTTCAAGTTAGTATGGCTTCGCACCCGTGAGAACGCAACATAGAGTTGGCCATGGGAAAAGCAGGGTTGCCGTAAGTACACATACACCTTTTCTAGAGTTTGACCTTGAGACTTATTAATAGTCATAGCAAAACAAAGTTTAATTGGAAACTGGCGGCGCTGAAATTGGAAAGGATAAGCACCCTCAGTCGGCCGTAGGTCAATCCTGGGAAGCAATACCTGTACTCCTTTATAATACCCAGCAGAGATCTCACATAGTATGACATCTCTGCGAAACTCCTTGCAAATCATTCTTGTGCCATTGCATAATCCATTAGCCGGGTCAAGATTACGAAGCAAAATGACCGGGCAATCCACCTTCAGCTGTAGCTCATGAGGACTCATGCCCGAAGGACATAATGTATTCAAACATTCAGATGGGTAAAGATTGCAGTTGTCATCAATTACAGAGTCAAAGCTGGTGTATGTTGTGATGGGACCTGGGAACACAGAGAGCACAGAGTTATTGATGTCATCAACTCCTTCATTAGTAGGAGTCAGTACAGCTCGACAACTAAATATGTGTGGGTCAAAAGAGGGAGCAAGCATCTCAGGAAACATCACTTCAACTAAGTTGTCAACATCGTTGTTTTGCAATGGAATGCATTCAATAAAAGGAGGCAGTTCAACTGAAGCACTACTGTTCTATTGCAAGTCACCATTACCAAGGTGTAGCAAGAACTCTGCAAAAGCCAAGTCATCTCGAGCTCTCACATTTGTACTCAGCTTAAATTTTGTCAAATGTGGCCACAAGTAAGAGCTGAACAAACTTGCATTAAGTATCTCCACCTCAGATTTATGTGGAAGAATGGGAAGCACCTGCCTAAAGTCACCACCAAAGACAACCACTTTACCACCAAAAGGTTGCTTAGAGTCACATATGTCTTCTAGTAGATCATCTAATGCCTCAATATCATCATTTTTTGCCATAGAAGCTTCATCCCAAATAATCAATGCAGACACACGTAATAAATCAGCTAAACTACTCTGTTTAGAGACGCAACAATTGACCTTTCCTGGCTGCCCTACAGAGATCTTGAATCTTGAGTGCGCAGTGCGGCCAGTGGGAATGTTTGATGTTGCGATACCTGATGACGCAGTTGGGAGAACAATTTTTCCTAGTCCACGTAGTGTAGCAAATAAATCACAGCAGAGAAAAGTCTTGCCAGTACCTCCAGGACCATCAATAAAAAAGGCGCCAGGAATGCCACACAAGACGCGCTCAAGAATCGCATCGTACGCAAATCGTTGTTCAGCATTTAGAACTGTATGTGCATCAATGAATGCCTCTGGCACAGCCACCCCAAGAGCATCACTAATATCTCTAGTCATTCGAATGGCAGCCATGTCAGAATGAATGGGAATATCAAAGTTATATGATGCCATACTCTTTCCCATTCCCTCTAAGAATGTATCGACCTCAGCATATGTAAGTTGTAGGACTTTCTGTGGCTGTTGCCTGTAAGAGTGAGAGAAATCTTCACTAAAATATGGATAAAACTCATCCCATAGCACCTGGGGCTTAACTAAGACACAAAATATGAGCAAAGTTGCAAAATGTCTGCGCAATGTACACGGCATCTGCACTTCAACCGCTTCTCGCATACATGCAGCAGCATAGTCATCTTTCTCTAACAGGGAGCGACTCTTTGCGGCCTCCTTGAAGCTTGGCCACATAATTCCCGCATGGGTCAAAAGATTGTCAAATGATTTTGGCCCTTTAACATTAACAAGTAATAAACGTAGGAAAAATCTCTCGCCTTCACACGGGCTCGCGTATGTCAATCTACCCATAACCTTAGGACCCTTACGCAGTTTCCACTCTTGCAATTTCTTGTGCCATGTAAAATGTTGTGGGAAATCAGAGTATAAGTAGTCATTTGCTTCTGCAATGCCTCTATTTGTTGTAAAGAACTCAGTCAACATTATACGCTGCCGGCGGTCACTCTATATTACATCTTCCAAGCTTTCGTGCTCATTGAAGCTCACAATCTACATATTGGGTAGATGAATCTGTAAAGGAAATACAGAAGGCGTCATAGAATACACAGGAAAGCTAAACAAACGCCATGCAGCCTCAGGAGGGCTCACCCATCTACCAGATTGGAATGATGTAACCTCATCAGCAGTAGAAATCTTTCTGTTATTAATGTCAAATCGAACCCTATCATGGACTTTGTAGATGTACTTATACATATATTTTAAAGATTGTATAGTCGAGCATATTTCAACGTTGAGATGACAGTCAAATGCAGCTAAGAGATATGGGTTATAAGGAACAACTGATCGGTTATCAAGCTTTGCACGACGAACAGTAACAAAATCTTTATTGTCACGACGTCTATAAATAGGATATGAATCAGTAGTGCGAGACGTTACCTCAGCAAAGGGACGAGGATAGTCAACCTTGCACTTCAAAACAGAGCCATTTTTTTTCATGCAAGCACAGGTTAGGAAATCAACACCACAAGGGCCATGTAACATATGCTGAATGACTAGTTTACGCAGATAAGGAAAGGCCTCAGACGGAAGCTCTACAGAAACATACTGGTCAAAACTCTCTGGGTGTGAAATTTTAGAGCCTTTTGCAAGGATGATAAGCATATGTAGATGTGGCAGGCCACGCTTTTGGAATTCAATTACATCAACACAAGCAGCAACTAGGCCAAAAATCTTTGATTTCAGTATCAGGTTCTTCAGCAAACGCACCTTGGCGCGAAATACTCTAGCAATTAAATCTGGCCTGTGCTCAGAACTCTCTCCTGGCCGCAAGTGGCTTGTAATTTCTGGCCATTTTGGATTACATGTCATAGTCAAGAACAAATCTGGCTTGCCAAAGTATTGAACAAGAGTCATTGCATTCAAGTAGCGACATTTAACGTCACGAGGGCCCCCAATAAATGACGCGGGTAAAATCACACGACGACCCATGTTTGCAGCATTTGATGTTCCACCACTTAACCCATCCACTATGCCTTGGTATAATTCACTTCTAATTAAGACCTGGTTGCGCTTAATGAAATCAAGCCTCGTGTTTTCAACCTTAACATACATGTCAAGAATGTACTGTAAAAATATACGCCCTGTACTAATGGTGTATTCCCGAGGGCGAATCTGGAAACGGTACGCATAGTATTGTCTACAGGACACCTCTGTGCCCTTTCTAGGAGGACCATCAGCGGCTGCTGCAACATGAAAGGTAACAACAAAAAAAACTGTATTCTACTGTAAACAATACAAAAGGAAAATGAAAACAATACAAGGTACTCTGAAATAGCACCTTCAGCTTCTCTCGCTAAAAGAGCATCAACACTGTCAACAGTTGAAGGTGATATTGGAAATGCAGAGTCAGTGCAAGGGTGAAGCATTCGAGGAGAGCTGCACTTAATGCCTTGATGCCAGCCAGACTCACCTTTAGTAAAAAGGAGGGGGTATTGGAGAGGATCATAACAGCCATAATAGTGTAAAATTCTGTGTGCTTGGTCAGACTTGCCATGTACCAAGACATGAGGACTGTTAATGCCATCGCCAAGAAGGCCATCACCAATAATTGCAGCAACCTCATTCGAAGTTGGAGAATTGTAAATACGCTGGTCTAAATTTGGAGATGTGAAAATTCGTATTTTAGAAGTCGTAGTTATGGGGTAAGATCGTAGTGAGTGAAAGAATGCTGCATATGGATTAGAGTGGGTCAGAGAAATGAGGAACTCGATCATCTCAGGTCGAAAGTTAGCAAAGAAATTGCACCGGGTTTCAAATTCAGATGCACCATCATAAAAATACAGTTGAAGAAACTTTGGGTGATCATTTTCAGCCAACAGATCGGGTAAGAAATGATAAATTTGGCCCTTAAGCACAACAGTGAACAACCCCTTTGAGTAATCTTTTTTGAAATCACCTCCCAAAGAACTAAACGCAAAGTAATTATTATACGCCCTTGAATGAGCCCTGAAATGGTCATCTAACTCATCCCCCCTCATGAATAGATCTAGAAGCGCAACCGGCATTTCTACTGGAGCCAGCCTAATAGTCCCTTTTTTGCAACAAAACGTTTTACATTCAAATGCAAACTTGAGAGAACCACAGTACACACAGGAGTAGTCGGCGGTAAAGCCAAGGGTGAGGACAGTAGGTTGCGCATACCTAAATCCTTTGGAAGTCTAATACGCGATCTGGATGAACGCACGAGCTTGCTGACAGCCTTGACACGAACAACACCAGCACAATCAACATGCACCCATGTCCAAATCACAGAATGCAACCACAGAGTGAGACTAAGGATTATGTACAGGGTCAGGTGAACAAACGGACAAGAATGCCGACAAATAAATGAAGGACACATTAATTCCCAACTAAAACATCACTTGGGCCAGTCGCAGTGACCTCCTTGTTTCAGCAGCAGCAGCACGAGCCTCATTTGCAGTAGCAATCTGGAACAAAACAACTTTAACGAAGGGAAGAACCCACTTGCAAAGGCAAAATGCATACAATCAATGGGTGGACCAATCATATGGACACAAAGCGTACCTGTGCAGTCGCGCGGCGTTGACGGCGCATACGTCTTGCACAGAGCATGGAAGGCTTTCCTTGAACATCACCAGAAGCCATAACCTAAACTCAGGAAACTTACATTCTTAGTAAGATCAACAGATATTAAGCGAAAATAAATATATGTATGCAAACACTTTTCAAGCAGTCTACAGAAACAAAACAACACATAAGAAAATCCATGCATTTAGTACACAACATAACACACCAAAAAGGTTTTAGGAACACAGAAATGGCATGCAAAGGAGCACATACAATAAAACAGCAAAACACCCACATCTGGACAGCAGGCACATACAAAAACAAAGCAGACATTGCAAAATTACCTTGTCTGGAGGCAACAAATCCGGCGAAACAACAAGAGCACCAGCACCACCAGAGACAGGATTAGCAGCTACAACCTAAGGATTGATAGAAATCAGTATAAGGAATATATATCTAGGCAAGGCACAGAGTTATGAAAAATCACCGTAACCAATATACATCTAGGCAAGGGACAAGCATGGAAGGGGGGAATAAGTACAATAGGCGACGAACCTGGTCATTCAGCCCTTCAACAAGATGGAAACAAAGCAAAGCAGCAGCATTAGCAGCAGCAATCTGAAGCACACATAGATCAATCACAATAAGAACCCCCACCAAACAACGAGAGAAACATAATTGTGGGTAAAATGAGAGCAAGTAAAATACCTGTGCATTACTGCGGTGTTTCCGGCGTACCTGAGGATTAATACAACTCACTGTAAGGAAAATACATCTAGATGAGGAGCGAGGATGGAACAATAAGTACAATAGGCAACACACCTGGACCTGCGGTCCAGAAACAACAGGCAAACGATGCAAAGTAGCAGCAACATTATCAGCAACAATCTAAAGCACGCATAAATGGATCAAATAAAACACACCCACCAAATAACAACCGAGACACATTCTTGGATAGAACAAGTACAAATCAAACACCTGTGCATTAGTACGGCATTTCCGGCGTACGAATGGTAAAGGATGCACACATGAAACAGGGCCAGGAGATAACGTAGAGCCATCAGAAGGAACAAGACCCACTGTGGACACAATCTGCACAAAGAACATGAGGCATGAAGCACAACCAGAATATGAAGCATTCAATAATAATTCCTGCATCCAATACACTACATAATACATCACAGACATTTTTGAAACACAGAAACAGCACACACATGATCACTCACATAAAAGCACCAACACACATACATCCAGACAACAACCACATGGGAAAAAAAGAGAGTAGGAAATTACCTCTTCTAGAGGCAACAAATCCGGGTAAACACAAAGAGCACCAGCACCACAAGAGGCAGCAGAGACCGGATTAGCAGCTACAACCTGAGGATTAATACAAATAACTGTAACGAATATACATCTAGTCAGGGAACAAGGATGGAAGGAAATAATAAGTATAATAGGAGACGCATATGGACCTGTGGGCCAGAAACAACAGGAAAACGATGCAAAGCAGCAGCAACATTATCAGCAACAATCTAAAGAACACATACACGAGTTGTATAAAGTACACCGACCAAATTACAAAAGAGACAAAGGCATGGACAAAACAAGTACAAATAAAACACATGTGCAGTAGTGCGACGTTTCCGGCGTACGACTGGTAAAGGCAACACATATGAAACAGGCCCAGGAGACGTAGGACCATCAGAAGGAACAAGGCCCACTGCGGACACAACCTGCAAACAAAACAGAAGACACAAAACGCACCCAGAATATAAAGCAACCAACAAGGAATCTCTCAGAGAAACAAGCATAATCTCTATCACACAACAATAACCAGGTTTGATACTATAAGTGAGACGGCTTGCTAATGCTCAGTAGATACACCATCCTTATAAACTCTTGCTTAGTAGCTACCTGCTACTGGTTTATTGACACTGTCAGTTTGCTCCTGCCTACAGTACCTCTTGTTCACTACTTCATTTATATACAACTAATAAGAAAACTATGGTCCTTATTTAGATTTCACATGTGAAGAAAAACCTCTGCTGCTTTTTGGCAGTTTAATGTTGTGTTTTGTAAAACCTGTTTTGCTTGTTTTGTTTCATGACTGATGGTGTCTCTCATCCATATAAGGGTGATATTATCTACTTAAAGTTAGCTCTGTTGCTCTCAAACCCATAAATAAATTTGAGAGATAAGATTAAAAAATTAAGATCCAGATCAATTAATAAGGGATACACAATCAGCTACCAGTTTCGAGGTTTTAAAAAAAATTATCTCATAAGTTTAGATTTGAACTAAAGACTCCTAATACCCAATATAAACCAAGCCCACTTGAAGAAACTATAAATTTCAAGCCCTGAAAATCACAATCCTAAAAGGCAAGCAAAAATCTAAAGAGGTATACCTTCAATACAAGGTGGAAAAAATTTGCCCAGTCTCAGACTCCTCATCTCATTAGATTATGGTGTCAATGGCATCATTCATTTTTGTAGAAATGTGTTTGGATCCATATACTCAGCCTAAAGAAACGTACACGATGTTAACGTACACAAAGTTCAGATATATTACATTTATTCCAACAGCAACTGACTTGCTGAAGTACATGTTTTATTGCTATGTAAAGCTCTTCAACTCATTTGTCAATTATTGTCAAACTTCAGTTGAAGAATGCGCTCCTTAATGGCTTTTTTTTGGACAAAACTAAGGACCATATAAATATGATTTATACAGATTTGAATCTTCATTTACCATTATGAGTGCATCTGGAGACCAGACCTCATAATTTCATCTATAGATGGATCTCTGTACCATAATTTTTTGGGAAAGGAAAATAAATACAGTGTTGCAGAGGGTATATGCTTACTGGGGGTCATGATTCACAAGTTAGATTCACAGATACTGGAATTTACTGTCCGACAACAATTGCTCAGCACATGTATACAATGATCATAAAAAACAACCATAATTTACACACTTGCTATATTGAAATATTATATGTATAAGAAAAAGCACAAGTTAACTTAGGCTTGAACAAAATCTATATGTAGATACGGCAAAAGGATACCAAATGCATTACAGCCTAAGTCTCAAAAGTCTAAACCATATCCACCTACAAATACCCTGGCCTGATTATGGGTTTAATATTATACACCAAAATTAGACCACAATCTACAGAGTTAACAAAACCCATCTATATCTAGATACAGCAAAAGGATGCCAAAGGCATTACAATCTAATTCCCAAAAGTCTAAACCATATTCACCTACAAATACCCTCACCTGATTATGGCTCTAATATTATACACCAAAATTAGCCTGTAATGTACAGAGTTAACAAAACCCTTTTCTTATAGCTTCTACATTACATTTAAGCATATCAAGCTTTAATAAGGTTAGATTGAGTTCCCTAAGGAAGCATAAGGCTTTCCACAAAGTCATAACTAATAGACACATAATCTGATTCCTGGAGTCCGCTCTTCACAATCACAGGAGTCCAGCTGGATGCAGTGTCATAAACAACAAGGTCGCTGCTTGTTGATACTAGAATCCTGCAGCATTCTTCCACATCTACCACAACTTTTATTTGACTTATATAAGATGGAAGAGTTATCCCAATGACATGAACCCATTACCCTTGTGTATTTGTGTAAATGTTGCATGTCTTTTCCATATCCAAATACGCAAGTGCAAGACTCCCGCGCCACTTGCAAGGCAGTGGGTGATAATGAAAGTAGCCACCTTGCTTTATAGATGGTGCAGTCTCAATCGTTTCAAATCTTTCGTGCTCAAAGTCAAAGCACACTAAAACCACACCCAAAGCGTCCTCACCAGTTCTATATATATAGGATACCCAGTACGCTTTTGTCGCTATCACTATAGCTGGATTTTGAACTACTGGCTGGCAGTATCGAATCTGGCCCAACGGGATCTCTTTCCAGTGTAGCCCACTTGAAGTATAAAGATCCGCATAACCAAATTTGTGATTCGTTATCACCAATTTGAAAATTATAACTTTATACTCTTTGTTGCAGGGGTTTATCCAGAATGCAGAATAGATATTTTCAAATTCATGAGCGTACTCATCTTCCCAATTATAATACGGTTGAGCAAGGATCGAAAACTTATGCATTGAAGGGTTCCAAATCAAGATATGAGAATCGTCGTCATAAAGACAAACGAGGCCATGTAGGGTGCCGACAAGGTGAAATCGCTCAACGTTAAACTCAAGCGGCAAATTCAGAATATCCAAAGAGGGAAAACTGTGTGTATCAATAGCTAAAAACTCCGGTTCTTCGTATGCCAGAATGATTCTGGGCTTCTGCAGTGCGAGGTGTTGTTGCATGAAAGAAGGAGAGTCAATCAATGACTTCCACCATCTGCAAACACTTCGAAATCGCAATAGGGCTTTCACCGGTAAACACTTCAGGATCTCGACCTGAGTTTCTTCGGGAATGTAATCTGACATTTGAGCAAAGATTGACTTAATTTATTGCAACAGTAGAGTAATCGCTTTAGATTTGAGAGAAGGAGAGCAAATACGAGAGGTATTTAGAAAAGGCTAAGAGTTCTGAATTGGGAAGACCCTGCCATCCATTTTTGACTTGGACAGGCCCGTAAATGGATATAAATTTTATACCTTCTCCTCGACAACCTCAAATCCATTTCTCCCTTGTACAGGCCCATTAATACATAAAAATTGTGGTAATTCAGTAGTTCTCTCCGGCACTCCGGATTCTTTTTTTAATTCAATAGGCCCAATAACCGACTTCGGCCCATTACCTGTGGATATAATCTTTCCTTATTATAGATATATTTATAACGCCAATTTTAACTTTGAGATTTGCACCACTTATTATTCTAATTATATAACTACATAATAGCTTTTACCACAAGTTTAAATGCTCTATATACGCATAAATCTAATTTATAAATTCATTTAGGGTAATGATCCATAAGTCAAACGTAAGGCATAATATCATAAATAAATAACTTTACGCTGACATGCATCCCCTTCAAGAATAACATAGATGCTTTTATTAGCCATCATTTAAAAGAACTATTACATCAGAGTATCCCCTTTATTTAATAACAACCTTCATTTGCGACTAAAACCTTATGTAGTCGTCTATATATCTCTGCAAGGCTCGATGACATGCCCTTTGTATTTCAGTTCTTCTCCTGCCAGTACTCATTGCTACACCTGTAGCATGTTGTATCAAGTCTTGCAATGGATAGAACTGTTTCTTTTTACCCGGACAAAAAGGACAGGTGTACATTTCATCCCGCCTTTTGATCTTCGTTTTACCTACAACAATTTTGTTATACGCCTTACTTGCGTACTCCTCAATTTCTGACTCACTGATATCAGTCGCATCTGATTGGTCAGACATCTAAAAACATATAAAACAACCATTGTAACTCAGGAGAATGACATGGATGATATAGAAATATATATACACTCTTCACCCCTTTGGCCTAGCCACATAGAGCACTACTTTTAACAAGAATATGAGTCTATTTACATACTTTTGCATATAAACTATCATACTAAGGTGTGCATAAGTCGTGACTATGTCACTTGCAAACGTTCTAATGTATAGCTACAACTAAAACAACATATATTTTATACCCTTGTTTGATAACTAATGCCACATACTTTACCGTGAGATACACCTCTTTAGCTGCATCTACATTCCTTAATAGAGCATAAACACAATCCCGTCATGCCACCCACTATATGTAGTGAATATATGGATGCGACAATGAAATAAAAACACAGATGTTGTTGTATATATAGCGCTTAACCTACCACAACAAATGCTGCCACGATATGGACACATGTTATGGTCTTAGTAGCATGCAAAATAGACAGATACATATAGAGATTGCATACAGTAGCGTACAAATGTACATGTATCCATATCTAATAGCATACAAATGTATGTTCACCAAAACGTCTAGCGTGGTGGCATGCATTTACCTTCTAATATTGTCTTTACTCACCGCCAAATACAAATTGCATTTTGTAGGACTGGGCCGTTCAAACTGTCTGACTGACCCATAGACTGGAGCCCAAATTCACGTATTTTATCATGTCAATATAGCCCACCAATCCAGGTACAGGAGTTCCAGCTTCAGCTCTACCCAACAGCTATAGTCCCAGATTCTTAAGCCGAGCCCAACTATTATACAAGATTCCAGTACTATGCTTATTGGACTCAATAATGTTGGTATTTATCCATTTTTTAACGCTGCAAATCTCGCGACTTTTGGTTGAACCCTATCACACAAAGGAAAAAAATCTGGATTCCAAAAGCCATTGAGCGATAGCATCTTCACCGAAGAGGTATGTGCTACAACATAAAAAAAAATTCTTATGATTACAAGACATTAGTATCTGCTTGAGAAGTGCTGTATTTTCTGTATTTCAGGTAAATATGTCATTCATAAAATTAGGGTTATACCTGTTGCTCTCTGTAAACTTATATGTCTATTGCTTCAGGATAAACTATTTAAAGTTTATAAACTCTGACTATAATATCCACAATTACTTTTTCCTCCATCTCTATACACTGGCACCGTACTTAACTACCTTCTTGAGACGATAGTAAAAGCCATTCATTTAACCAAGTCATTACTTTGTTCCAGAACGAATACATTCTGTCTGCCAGTACATTTTTTGCATTTTCAATATACAAGAATGACTCAAATTTGTGAAAAAACTTATGATAATTGAGAAAACCATTATAGATTAACACAAATGCTGTATTTATATTTGCATTGTACATGTATTTTCTCATCACTTCTCTTACTGCTGGCCTCATTTCTATATGATTACTAAAATTTATGCAGTCAGATCATTGTCTACTGATGAGTTATATCTTTACATTTCTACCCTGATTCAAGCTCTCAAACTCATATAGCTTATAGGTAATGAACCAATTATGCCTTCATGTCAATCACTATTGCATAAAACATTGACAATTGGAAGTGAATACTGAATCAGACTTGAAAACGCAACTCTTTCCTCTTCAATACAGCACTTCCAAATCCTCAACATCTGTGAAATTGGCTTCTCGATTCTTTCCTTCTCTATGTTCCTCTAATATCTTATTTTTGTATATATGCAATTCCGTCCTTAAGCCTGTTCTTTTCAATTTCCTTCTCAAATTCGGATCTAGGTTAGGTCTTTGTCTTCCCTTCACACAATTTTTTTTCCTGGGTTTCGAATTGTTTGTACAATATTGCACTTCTGAGTGATTGAACCTTTAGCTGTGCTCGTTATTTATTTGTTGCTCATTGAATTATTAGTTCAAAGGGGTTTAATTAAGATGTCTTAAAATCATCTTAATATGAGTTAAATTAGGAGAAGGTGATCTGCTTTATATTTATTATGCGTATATTGTGCTCCAAACAAGTACCACAAGCTGGCAATTTATAATCATTAGTGATTTGCTGAAGTCTTGTGCACATACTCTTTAGTTCAATTTCATTTTTAACTTATAATAGAATGTATTTATTCTTGATCATCTAGGTTTTGAGGTAGGAGCAGGGTTAGTGTAAACAAGATCAAATAAAGGTCTTGAATTACGTATTAGGCCTAAAACTGGCAATTAACAATCCTATTACATACCAAGCCCATACCTCGGCCCATTCAGTGTACCAAGCCCATAGATCGGCCCAAAGGATATACGCTGTGGTTATAAGCGCCTTTCATACAGTTTCCTTCCTCGATTGAACCGAACTCGAGATCTAGGTTAACTCGATCTCTCGTCCTACAAACTGCTTCAACTCTTCCTATTATTTCTCAAAACAGCGACATATCTACAAATTTGACCTCGTTCAATGCAGGCCAGTGTCTAATTACATATTCCGACTGTCTTCATCTCCGTACTGTCTCAAACCTTTTCCCCGACCGCTGTGTACACCTTAAAAGGTCAATATTCTTCCTTTCTCTTATATCGCCCTGCATCTACATCTACACTGTGTTCTTTATGGTATGGACATACATGCCAAGATTAAGCTATTTTACCTATTACTAATTTTATTTACAATAATATTCATACTTTTCCTTAATATTTCATTTGCCTCTTGTTACTGCATAGGTACAAATTATTCATGATTCCATGAATTTTTCCTGTACATGCGAGCACACTCATTCCATGCGAACAGATTATATTGTTTATTTTCTTTTGCTAATCGCTCTCAACTTTGTTATACTGCATGGTGTTTTCTTGGATATGACCCAAATTATCCTGTTTTGTTGAAAGAATGACACCTTTATAGCTTTCCTCCTTTACAAAGTTGTACCTTTTTTTTTAAAATGTTGCACCTGACTATAACACTCTTACCTCTTCGCATGCATGCACAGCTAAAACATGAATAGTGAATTCGATACAGATAACACCCTAGATTCCGAAATCTCTGATCAGAGTACAGACACAGATACAAATTCAGGTTTACAATTTCCAACCCTCACTTTAACATATACACAGGTTATTATGTGAAATGTTTAAATGTACTTACTTCCATCACATATTTTGTGAAAATCATTTATAGAATCAACTGCAAGTGAAGAAGTTGTTGATCTAAGCAGCTCCGATTCTGGTACAACTTAACATATACTTTTATAAATTTATGTATTATAATATGTGACTGTATTTTGTTATCACTTATTAAACACTGATCCTATCTACAGATGACGACATGCTAGATCCGGCGGAAGAGTGTTTCACTCTCGTAATCCAACGAAGAAATCTCCAAGGAATAGGAGGGCCTGTAGGTTTTTTTTTATACATAAAAATCCAATACTTGATCATAAGATAGCATACACATTTACATATTGTTTGTGTTTTTGCAGCGCTTTCCAACCCACATAGTTCGTCGCCTTTTCTATCCCAGGGTTGGACAGCCGAAAATAGTGCAGTTGTTTGTCAATTGGCAAGCACCAGCCTATGTAATACATTACAGGATTGATAAAAACTTCTGTTACAAAATCGAATTGACTGCTGGCTGGAAGGAGTTTGCCCATACACATGACTTGCATGTTGGTGATTCATTGCAGTTCTGGCTTATAGTTCCCGCAGAGCATATGTACTCTGTCATTATTATCCGGTATGTATTATTCATGTTCCATTCTATGACATGCTTGTGTCATACAACCACCACAAAATAATATTGTATATGCATTGCATTATGGTCTAAGAACTTATTCTTTTTTTTCCCAACAAATGTTGTACTACAATTTGTGACACCACCATCGTTTTTCCCTTTGCCATATATAAATTATTGTCCCTCCTATTCTAATTTAGAATGCCGCTAATACTCTCTCACCCAAATTTTTTATTTTGTAGCTCTTAATCTGGACTATTCATATACGTCTGAAGGTGACGATACAGCTAACAATCTCTCACTCTCTACATGAATGTTTGGAACAATTGAGGGCAAAGTAGTAATTGTACACGATCTAACAGAATTTTTGACGGAATAACGCCATGGGTGGCTATTTGTTAACAAAATCGAAGTTTTGGGTGGTTTAAAACAAATTCGTGTATAACGGGTGGTTAAGTGTAAATTCGCCTATTTAACGGGTGGTTTAGTGCAATTTCCTCAAAATTTTATCACAAGCATTACAAATTTCAAATTAAATTCCTTAACAAAACTAAAAACAAGATAGACCAGATTTAGATTTTACATTTTACTTGACCATAATTTAAAACTTCCTCTGAAGTATGGTCATAAGCAACAATTATGATAATAGACTGTCATTCATTTTTTCAAATGAAATTGCTCTTCCTCTATAGGTGGTCCTTCATGGCCTGTTATGTCAAATGATGCTCAAAGAAGTGAGACAGTAAAGGTAAAAAAAATTGATTCTTTCTTGCTGCTCATGTACAAAGTTAAAATCATGTGAAAAACAATTAAAATTGAAAACCAAAATTAAAAAGTTCAAGTATAGGACTAATTAAAGAGCAAATTATGTCTTCATCTTTGGCCAAATTCTATTTATACAAACCCAGTTCTAAAACAACAATCCTTTTATATACCAAGCCCATACCTCGACCCATTCGGAGTAGAAAGCCCGGAGTTCGGGCCAAAGGAAAGACGAGTGAGTCATCGGTTATCATCTCTTTTAAGTGCTCCAGTTCACCAAAATCAATGCACCGGATTCGGATTCAGCAGTCGGGACATCACTTTTGCTGAGTACATTTGTTGAATTATTATGTCTTTGCCTAATTTTTTGTTCTCTATTTCTCTTCCTTTTGTTTTTAAATCATCCTTTATTATTTAATTTTGATTTTGAATTTGTTTTACCTCTTCTATATTCATAACTTCATTCTTGATTGATTTTGGTGTTTGATTTTCATAATAGAAAGACGGAATCCAATCAAATCGGACAGAGGTCAGGTAGGAGTTTGCAGAAGTCGGCGGCGAGAAGTGTTGGTGGAGCTACAGACGAGTAAATAGGAGGAAGAGGCGCACCATATCGTGATCTAAATCGACTCCAATTCTCTTTCGATCATTACTTGGGTAGGGTTATTCATCTTCATCCTGTCTCAAATCTCGTTTAAAGCTAGACCAATTTCTTCTCATCTTAGCTTCTTCCTCTTTCTCATTGTTAAACCATTTTCACTATAACTGTGCCTTGCGATGATAGATTTCTTATAGTATTGGTTTTGTTCTATCGTTATTTTCACTGATTTTACCCAATTTACCTCATTCCTGACAAAATATTATACCCAGCGTATATCAAACTGTAGCTATTAACAGATACAGGCTGCAATTGTAAAATAGTTAAACAAATTTATCAACCAATTTTCAGTCACCCTCAACTCACTCAATTTTAACAGTACATTGAATAATGCATATTACTGTCCTCAAATTGAGCATGGAATAGTGCTTCTCTCAATTAACATAGATTCAATTGTGGACTGATTACACTCAGCGTTAAATATCCTTGTTTGGCTTTTCTCTTGTCAGGGTTCATCGTCCATGGCAACATCTTGAGCACTTACTCTTAAAGAATTCCTAATTACACTGAAATTGAGCCTTACTTTGTTGCAAGGCTGCTTCAATTAAAATTCTTTAGTTCTATTGATTTCTGTTCTACACTTTGCAGTGTTCATGGGATTTACATTTTTCATTTTTAAGTTATAGATATCAAAAGTTGTAGCAATAATTACAATAATCTACTCTTATTTGCATGATACAAACATAATTAAGTAATGCTAATATTAAGCACATGTCCTCTGCCAGACTGGGATCTGCTGTTGTACGTACTGCTTTTTAGCCAATGGATGGACTTCCACACGAGCTTTTCTTACATATTCTATGCCTCATGCCAGCAAAGGATCTCGTAAAGAACCAAATTGTAGCAAAGAAATGGCACTCACTGATCAGGACGTCTTACTTTGCACACCACCATCTTTGCAACTTCCCAGGGAATACAGCAGAGGCCAATTTGCTTGTCATACAAGGCTTGGACTTTGAGGCTGTCATTCGTTCATCAACAGCCCTTGTACGGCTGTCAGAGCCCTTGACTACCCTCGCCTCCCCACATGATAATGGGAACTGACGATGTCATCAGTCATGTGATGGACTTTTGCTTTTGACCCAATACACTGGTTGGTTTCACACGAACATTAGGCTCAGCGTACTATGGAATCCTTCAATAAACAAGACACTACTCCTACCATACCCAACAATACCAACTTCTTACGATACAGTGTCTATACGCCGAGCTATACTTGGCATCGCATTCGACAAATGCACAAAGTCCTATAAGGTACTGACACTGCTTTTCCATAAGAGCTTATTGGCACATGTCGCGCTGTCAAACATCGATACTCTTCACTGCATACTTGTTCCACACAACAGCCATGATATTTGGTGGGTGGATCACCTTCTCTACACAACTGTTGTAGAATATGAGGGGCATCTTATATGTACGTACTATGACAGTGCTACCAAAAAAATACACCTTCTGCTTTGCCACGTTACAACTAGTGCTATAAGTATGATGCCATGCCCAGATTTCGACAACAATGCAGCAAAAGAACAACATATTTTCAGTGTCATTGTTGTGGACAGCGGAACAACGCTGGCAATGACAGATTTTGAGACCTGCCTCTGGAATCTGAGTCCATCAGAAATGCCACTACAATGTCGAACATGGCAAAGCCGCTACATCTTTGCAATGCCACCGACAAACACAGTTCACTTCACATTTCACAATGAGCTCATATTACAACAGAGAGACACTTTACCACCTTATTCCATCCCTGTTGGCGACACCTTGGCCGAGTACACAGAAATTGGAAGACGCTGCCACTTTGAAAACAATACGGCCTACAATATCGTCCTACCTTTCCAAGAATATGTTGAGTTTCATTGGATTCTGCCTCATATCGAAAGCCTCACTCTTCTTAACAATACAGCGGCTACAAATACTTCTCCCTCTGCTTGTTTCTTCTGATACTCAACTACAATGTATTTCCACGCCATCTGACTCTGAATATTGGGTACTATTGCTCTTATAACACTTGTCAATATTCGTATCCTTCATAAGCCTCTGCTATTATCCCTAACTATTGTCTGGCCAAATTTGCAGTGCAATGCTGACGCAGAGTTTTACGGGACTTACCATATTGCACCGATCCACAACCTCGCATCTTTTGTTGTTTCTATATGGTTTTTTTATCCAACTTAACAGTGTGTATTATAACATATCATAACATGTTTCTCTCTTTAACTTCCTGTATGAACCAACTATATAAATATTATATATGTGTACCATATCTGTTTTCCTTTTCAATGTCTGGCTTATATAACATACCAAAACTACAATTTTGTTCAATCTTAAACCCATTATCAGATACAACTACAAATAAATGAAACAGAGGGAAAAAAGCAACCAACTGATATAAATACACCTATCTCGTATCGGGCCTTAATATTTAAACCTGTATTGTAGCCCAACCACAGGTTATAGTGAAAAAAATTGGTGAATGTGCGCAATGATTATAAGCGCCTTTCATACATTCTCCTTCCTCGGTTCGACCGAACTCCATATCTAGGTTAACTCAATTTCTCGTCCTACAGACTGCTTCAACTCAACCCTTTTCCATGGTACTGCTGCGTACACATTAAAGGTCAATATTCAATCTTTCTCTTATACCATCTTGCATAATTTTATATGGAGGCCATAGGTCATGAATTCAGATATAGATATGAGAAAGACAGACGCAATAGAATCGAAATTACAAACAATTGGGTTGATTTCAGAGATAGCAACAACCTAAAAATTGGGGATGAACTAAAATTTACGCAACTGGCGTCTACAAACCAATGGTACCTCTGTCAGATTGCAATGTACGCTTTACTTGGAATTAAGCTTTGCTGTATACTACCTCTTTCAAGTTTCAATCCTAGAGATAATCCACTATATATTGGACTAATTTTTATCCCATTCTGTTATATACCTGTTAGCTTTTCAATAGAAGTCGCGCGCGCAGTTACTAGACACGCCGACCTCCATTACTCCTACTTTTGCACTTAATGCGTTTGCACCCGCTATAGTTGCTAACAAAAAGTTGGGCTACTGTGTCGTTGTTTTTTGCTTTCTTAACTTAGATTACTGTTTTGTTGTGTACTGTGATTATTTTTCTGCTGGTGTTTCTACTCCTTCTATATACTAATATTTAAATAGTTTATGTTTCCGACTTCATGTTTATTTCCTGACTTCATTATCCTATATTTGCAATTTCACATTTTGATTTTCTCTTATAGCTGTTTATGAGTGCATTAGGAGATTTGGATTAATTAGGTTTCCTCTTTACTCTCGTCCATTCAATTAGCCTAAAGTCAACATATATTGATGACATAAATACAATAAGCAAGGTTATTGTTTTAACTTATAGTTACATAGAGATTATAAAACAACTGAAATAGTGTTCAATTGTTTTACTGTATAGGCTATTCTATGATACTCTTTTACAAGTTTTGTTAACATCTCCGAAATTCACACTATGTATGCTACAATATCCATTATTTGCTGCATTAATAGTTGCTCACCTCTCCTTATTTTTCCCCTATATCAGATGACACCACATGAGGTTTATAATCTTTACACTCAGAATTCCGCTGCTCCGCATAACATATCCGACGACATCCTCTCCCACATCCTGAGCTACCTGCCATCAAAGGATCTTCTTAGATGCCAATCTGTTGCCACAAATTGGAAGGAAATAATACGAAGCAGTGAATTTATGGATGCTCACATCCAAAATTTTGAAAACAACGTCAGCGAGGCTGAACTACTCGTACAACAAGAAAGGGAAAAACACTTTGTAGTGCGATCCACCGCAACTCTTTGCCAACAAGAACCACCACTAGATATACTACCACTTCGAAGGCCGTTTCACAGCTGGACAACCTATCAGTCCTCCAAAGGCCTAACCTCACTTGTGCAGTACGCCAGACATAAGCAGAACAGACCCCTTCTACTATGGAATCCTTCAATCCGAAAAACACTCCTCTTACCAGACCTTCCACAGCCTCCAGATACAAACCCAATCTCTATCACTCATACCGACTTGGGTGTAGCTTACATCAGTGCACAACACACATACACAGTGACAAAGCTTATATTCAACGAAAACCAGCTCTACAAGGTTGCCTAATACAGCCTCAACACGCTACAGTGGGACACTGTCAATCCCGAGATTGAAGGACTCTTCTGGGCTGACTCATCTTAAATTACATTCGGGACACCCTATAAAGACCAACTCCTCTGCCTTGTGTATGACTTTCCACTATTCACAGTTCGAATGCTAGCTTGCCACACTACTACTGCAAAAATCGACATCAACCCTTGCCCCGAAGGCGCCTACATGCTAGCAAATGAACCAGCCGATTTCGATCTCGTACTTTTAGATGGACATGTGACAATCGGCCTCTTAGTCTTCCTCACCTCCATCTGGACACTAGAACCACAAGACACACCAATAGCACAGCGCACATGGCAGAAACGATACACCTTCTCAATGCCCTTTAGCCATGCAGTACACATCACACTAGAAAATGACCTCATCCTACATCACAAATTCAGAGAGCCCGTGGCCGAAGATGCTAACGCTTATATTGAAATAGGAAGACGGCATTGCCTTTCCACAAACACCACCTCAATTATCACTGCACCAGCAGCAGCATACAGAAGAATCAGATACATATCCACACACATCCAAAGCATGGCTCTATTGAACAGCAGCAGTGAAAGACTGCCTCACCAAGCGATTACATCTACCTCAACAAGAACATCACTTATACTGCACCAGTAAAACAGTCAGGTTATTTTCACACCAATCTGTCATGTTATCTGAATTTCCTGGTACACCTTTGTATGGAGTTTTTTAGACGTCACTTTGTATATGCATTGCATTAATGTGTAACAACCTTTTCATTTTTTTACACAACAAATGCTGTACTACAATTTGTGACACCGCAATCACTTTTTCCCTCTGACATATATAAATTATTGTCCCTGCTATTCTAATTTACAATGCAGCTAATACTCTCTCACCCAACTTGTAAGTTTTGTAGTTCTTAATCTGCAGTATTCATATATACCTCTGAAGGTGACAATGCAGCTAACACTCTCTCACTCCTTATATGAATATGTATTGTACTCATATGTGTTTACGATATCTCATATTTGACTCATTATCAGGTATCATATGTCAATAGCTGGTGTTATGGTGATGATTAGTACATTACAAAGGCTTTTTTGGCCTCTGCTTTCATAAGCAACATGTGCACTTTCAATTTGCAGCTGAAGAGCTCTACTATATGCCTATAGCACTACACGCTTTTTATCTCAATATGATTTTGTACTCTTAAATCTTCTAGACTACTAAATCAAATTGCAGTCATTGTCAAAATCTCCCTAAGTCATTTTGTACCAAATATTATGCGGAAATAATATCCTCCATGTAACAATTGTATACAACTTCAACTCTATATTATTATAGCTTTAGTTTCGTATAACTGATGCTTCCTATGACTCTCTTAAACATATTTTTTATTTTTATTATATTAAAACTGAGACTGCCTTTGCTGACAATCTAAACAAAGATTGTGTCAACAATAGAATGGATAAGTTGTTCCTCTATAAGTGGTCTTTCATGACCTGTTACATCAGCTGATGCTGAACAAAAATAACATTCAAAATAAAAAATATTGATTCTTTCATGCTGCTCGGCCTTATATCTACACACTCAGTATTTTCAGCAACATATGTACTCGTGTTTCTATACTAATCACATTTCGTAAGTAAATTATGTAAACGGAACCAAGATGCGCGCCGCAGCATACGGAAAATTTCAGGCCTTACACCAGACATTCCTCTACACCATTCTAAAGGAAAGATGAATATATGAAATACATAATGCTAAAGTCCTGCCGGTCCCTGCTTGCTATGATGCATATCCACAGGAAATACGTTTCTCAATTTGGAAATTCAAGTCATGTAACTCCACAGGACAACTAAGCAATCACAAACCTTGAAATTGGAGAAACACAATGTTAATATAATTAAACAATCATGTTCACAAAACAGAATACATGCATTTGTTAGCAGGTAAGTACCGCTATGATATTTAATGTTACAGATTAATAAAAGTACTTGAACTGCCATTTAATATAGCTACTTAAATAATAGGATGTAATAGAAAATAGCCTAAAAGTTATGCCTCTCATGTTCCTTTCAGAGTCTGCAAGTTCTACCATGATTGGATCCATGAAAAGGTGTCCTTCCTTTGAATCTCAGATCAAGCCTATGCATCTATTTTATGAAACTCCAATTGTCCAAATGATCAAACCCAATTCAGTGCCAACTCACGAGGGAAATCCACATAAGAACCCCTATAATCAGAAAAAAAAAATTCACTGGAATATGATCTTTACATGTTTTGTCTTTAGCTGGAAGCAAACCACCAAAAAAACCAAGAAGGACATAATCTAGGCTTTTGCACGGAGAATTTACATGACTCATCAAGTGTGCATCTAAATCGTGCAATAGGGCCTACAAATGTTAAGGAAAACAATCAAATATGTTGATGTAAGAGTAATTAAATTGAATACAAATCAATAGAAAAATGACAGCTTACTTAATTTGGATATTACAATCTTTAAGATGCTTTAACACAAAAGGTTAGGTGCTACGTAATTCTGAACAACACAAAAGTCTAGCACACAACAAAGTATCTAATTTCAGTCAACAAATCTATCTCAAAATGTGAGGCAACAGGCTAAATTCTCTTTTGGGTTTTTTATCAAACACCTTAAGTGCAGTAATAACAGAATACTAATCACTATGTAGAAAATAATTTGTACTAACTGACCCAAAAAAATTCAATACTCATTCACCAGTTGAGTAGAAGAGTAAGAAGTTCCCATTCCTTCAACGGGAAGTTCACAATTATACATCAATATTATAATTGTAACATTTGAAGCACCATAAACCATGGAGATTCGAAGACATTAACAATGCAAAACTTTGGCTACAAACCTGAATCTTGGCATATTGATTTAGTGTTGCAAAAGATTAATTTTCTCATATCAAGACAAAATAGTTATTAATTTAAAATGACCAAAATCTCTTTCAGACATTTAATCAAACACCTTCGCTTCATTACAAATTTCATATGCCACATAATAACACAAAACCTCAAGTAGTAGAAGAAAGAAACACATCAATTGAAATAAAAACCATAATAAATTAGATTCAAAAGCTGAAACAGATATAGATTTTGATGTAAAAGAAAATGTCCCCAAAGTAAAATTCAAGACAAGCCCATCACATACACCCAATGACCCACCTGAACAATCGATGAAACCAACAATTGCTTCAACTTGCATTAACATTGCTCTACCTATACCAATTCTCTGTTTAGTGCACTATAGATCTATTATTGCATTGCCACGCGATTCCAAAATTAAACTTAAGTACATTATATATACCAACATAAGAGATTGAAAACACATTCTATTACATGATTATATCGCCTCAACAAAATGTCGACAACATCAGACTCGCAATTGCAAAAACACAAACATGTAAATAACACTGCAAGATCAGGATATACATTTTAAATCAAGTGAAAGAGCAATAATAGAGACGCCAATACCTTTTCGCAGACCACTTAAGTTAATACCCAACACACGAACACACTATATATAGGATAGGCAAAACGTGTCAGAGTTACATTCAAACCATGCGACTTCACTTACAATAATTGATGACGCGCAAATCAAAACACTGGGATAGTTGAACAGCCTGATCCATTGCATGCATCCATGTCGGCAACCCGAGACTCTTCGTTTGTCCCGCGTGGTTTTAATTCCAACTCCACTATAAAATAAACTGAAAGTCCCTCAATCCTCTCACCGTTGCCAACAGCGAGTTTCCCCTCTGAAAATTTCTATCTGTCTCATCTATCCTCTCGTCTAATACCAATGGGAAAGCCTTCTACAAAAATAGCAAAGAAAGCAATAACAAAGGCCAAAAAAAACTGCCTTTTGAAAAGGAAGAAACCTAATTTCTTACAAACTCTGCCCCACGAAATTATCATTGAAATTGTCTCTAAACTCGCAACTTCATCCGTACCTGGTTTAAGCAGTTGCAAACTCAGGTAAATTAGCATTGCATATTTCGTTACATCTTTTCGTACTGATTACGGTTTAAACAACTAAATTCATATGTTTCCCCTTTTAATTGGTTATTCAGTTGCAAAGCTCTACGGGATATTGGCAACGACAAATTCGTGCTTCGCAACGTCGACATAGAAAACTTCGTTATCCGCCACCCCTATCATTATCGGAACATGCAATCCACCTTGGACTACATACAACACTGTGCCGACTCAGACAATCCTTGTGCATTATTCCACCAAGGAATGGTATGGAAGCAGCGATCTTCCAGTTTTTTCCCTGCAACTATTTCGGATATAATGGTTTTATCTAATCTTTTGTTCTTCTATGCAGAATCAATACTTTTGGGAAATGCAGGAACAAATAGGACTCAAATACCTTCGCAGGGCCGCAAACTTAGGCCACAAAACTGCTTCCTATGTCTTGGGCCTCATCATACTGTGCTCCGGGTCTGAAACTGAGAAGCACAAAGGCGTACAGCTAATATGGGAAGTGAAAGAATACACTGGGAAACAAATTGTTCTCCATCGTAGAAAAGTCAACGAATATATATACCACGTATGGCGAACCCCTGACCTCTGCAATCGATTCGAACAGATTCGGTTTAACAAGGACCAACCTCAAAATCATGAAAACTGCAGGAGGAAGTGTGGTTGGGTGGAAAACGCCTACTTAGTCGAAAATGAAGATGATGGACTCTTTTGCAAAAACTGCACTTTTGAATATGAATCACGCTTCTTCTGTACCTATTTCATATGATTCTGTATCTGTTATTTTCCTATTTTTCAAATTCCGTTTATGTAATTTAAAAAAAATATAATTTTTTTTTCTTTTCTGTCGCAATTACAACATCCAGATTCCATATTTATACAAATCGATACAATAAAATTAAAGATAAATTATTACCATTTTAACGGATTATATTTACAACTACATATAAAGGCCCAGTCCAACTTCTTCCAACGGGCCCGGTCCAACTTCTTCCAACGGGCCCGGTCCAACTTCTTCCAACAGGCCCGGTCCAACTTCTTCCAACGGGCCCGGTCCACCTTCTACCTCTTAATGATCTACGCTATCGGCCTCTCCACTCGCCTATAATTTCGACAGCATCATCAACATCAGCAGCCGCATTATTGCTCCGTCGCTTCCCACATTCTACTCTCACCTCCATCTTATCGCCGACGAATTTAGCCTTTTTGATCTCCCTTGAACAGGCCCATTAGTACATAGAATTATAGTAGTTCAGTAGTTTTCTCCGACAGTCCGGATCTTTTTCTGAATTCAACAGGCCTAATAACCGAGTTTGACCCATTACCTGTGAATATAAGCTTTGCTAATTATAGTATATTTATAATGACAACGTTGAATTTAAGATTTGCACCATTTATTATTCTACTTATATAGGGCCTGTCCATTAAATTAGTACAAAAAAAGATTGTATTAGAAGTCTCAAAGTCCATCTTTATAAGAATCGTCGTCATAAAGACAAACAACACCATGTAGGGTGCCGGGTCGAGTGATCAAGTCGGTTGACCGGGTCGGGTGATCGGGTCAGGTGATCGGGCCGGGTCTGGCCGGGTGAGGCTAGACCTAAAACCGTACCCCCTCCATCACTCGCTCACTCGTCACCCATTTTCACCCGTTTTTAATCGTGTTTTTTCGGTTTTATTCTTGATCGGTTTTTCAGGTACCAATTGGGTGCGAGTGAAATTGCCAAATCTACATTTACCTTTTAATATTGTCTTTACTTACCACCATACACAGATTGCATTTTGTAGCACCGGGCCATCCAAACTGCCTGCCTGGCCCATAGACCGAAGCCCAAATTCATGTATTTCTTCATGTCAATATGGCCCACTACTCCAGGTCCACCTTCGGCTCTACCAAACAGCTATAACCCTAGATTCATAACTTCAGCCCAACTATTATACAAGATCACAGTTTTACACTTATTGGACTCAATAATGTTGGTATTTATCCATATTTTTATGTTGTAAATCTCGGGAATTTTACTTCAACCCTATCGCACAAAAAAAAAAACTGGATTCCAAAAACCATTGAGCGATAGCATCTTCGCCGAAGAGGTATGCGCTCCGCCACAAACTCATTTCTTATGCCCTATTCTAATCACTTAGTATGACCTTTGTCTTGTTTATAGCAGCTGTACATTTCATGGTTAAACTGTGCATACAAAGGTTCTTATTGTTTCACTGGATCATAGATTTTTTATTATCTTTTAAATTCATATTTGTTATTGATTAGGCACTTCGTTGTTGATTACAAGACATTAGTATCTGCTTAAGAAGTGCTATATTTCCTCAATTTCAGGTCAATATGGCATTCATAAAATTAGGGTTATACCTGTTGTCGTCTGTGAACTTATATGTCTATTGATTCAGCATAAAAGGTCCGGTCATATATTTTATCCATACTAACTTCAAATATTTTGATGCTAAATTGAACATATTTAAAGTTTATAAGAATGCCTGAGTTTAGTAGTGTATAGTACCATGTAGCGGCTAAAATAGTTAAATTGTCAAATACTGCAGAACTATTTGTTTGAAGCTACATAGGTGAAAGCCTTTTTTTGTGTACAACTAAAACAACGTAAATATAAGTTATACAGATGGAGATATGTTTTGTTATTCAAATCAGTGTCATCACTACCTAATGTTGTCCTTTTATGAATTGCATATGTACAGCAGTGCATAATATAACCGACAACGCCTCACCCATGGAATACATACCGGATCCCATCGTAACCCATATTCTCAGTTACCTTAGCCCTACGGATCTCATCAAATATCAACTTGTTGCTCACAGCTGGCAACACATAATTCTAAGCCGTCACTTTCGTCACCTTCACAAAAAGGCATACACAGACTCATACCACCATGACAGTGTCATGGTAGTACAAGGACCACGTCAAGAGTGTGTAGAGAGGTCCACACTGACACTGCATAAGAAGGGGCCTTCCTATAATTACATTAGGCAATACTCACCTCCCACAGGGCTGGAGCTACCACCAATCTGCTCATGGGCTTCACCTGCTCACACATTACACGAGATCTTCCCGTGGGTATTACAAACCAGAACCCAGCAGACTAATGTTATGGAACCCATCCACAAGAAGACAAGTTTTGCTGCCAAATATAGCCCTCCAAAAGCACTTGTTTCCAATAAAATTCATTGTCAATCTGGGTGTTGGATATGTAGAATCACTACACACATATAGGGTTGTAGTTTTAATTTTTCACCGTCGTCCTTTGTACGCAGCTGCATTCTTCACCCTTAGCACAATGACCTGGACAAAGTTCCTTTACAATGGGCCAGAGCTACTATGGACAACTGATCTCATAAATAAATCTGGCCTGGAACACAACGGGATGTTGTATTTTGTCAACTACAATAGAATACAATACACAGTAGAATTAGTCTCAGTACACCTAGAAATTGGAGCCTTGAAGAAATTCTTGTGTCCTCCAGAGGTGTACACATCAAAGGCACCTGTTTAGTATTACAGACCAGGTACAACTCAAGAACAGATCCACGCTGGCATTTCTGATTTCATTACCTCTGTGTGGACCTTAGAAACCCACAAGATTACACTTGAGGCACCAATCTGGCATAAAACCTACACATTAAATCTGCCCTTTACAAGCCGCAACAATCTGCTTGTGGATGACGATATACTCATACATCGTGCCCATAGGCGTCGTAGAATTCAGACACTTGCACAAAGGGATCTCGTTCAACACAAAGAAATTGCCATACGTCACAACCTTTCCACATGCATAACTTCAAAGATCCTCGTTCCTTATGCAAGCTACAACTACTTCTACCACATAACTCCATATGTCCCGAATTTAGCTCTTCTGGATGCCCCACCATCACCATTTCCTTGAGGTATTATATTTTACTACAGTAATAAAGTACACGCTATCAGCTTAGCCTATGAAAAAGGAGTCATTTTTTTATCTTGCATATGACAAATGTATTCTACACATTTCACTTCAGTATGTTATTGTGATCGTGTCATCTGGCATTATAATTTGATCTTTTTTCCACAGCTGAAGACAATAAACCAAACAACAATCTGCTATTGAATACGATCATCCTGCAAATTGGTAAGCGTTTAAATTTTGCCATTGCTGACCTTTTAGTATGTTACATACAATAGCTGCCTGAATTAACTTTATCACCCATACTATTTTGACCCTTCTTCCCTGGTTATCAATATTACCTATTTCTGTTCCCCATATAATATGAATAACTTGCGATACAATTTATAGCGATCATTTTGAAGACTACTACCTAAGTAGTACTCACACGTCCACTTCTGGTACCTGGCTATGATGCCAGCAACTATGGAAGCTACTGTGTTCGTATACCTTTTTCCATGCACCTAATGAAGCTTATCAATCTTGAACGTCTTCTTCTTGCCTGTGCAATAACATGGCCAACTACAGTACTATAATCGGCTGTTCTTAAGTATGGACTCACAACTTGTTTTTGCAGACAGTATATATTGCTCAGCCTTACACCTAGACTGAGTACAACGCTGTTAAATTTTAATGCCCCATTTTGTTGTTGTCTATGACAACATTGTAGAACACTATGTAGCAAGTAGATTATAAATACGGCCAGCATTGCTTATGTTGTCTAACTCTGCCTATAATATCCACATTCGCTTTTTCCTCCATCTCTGTACACTAGCACCTTATTTAACTACCTTGTTGAGACGACAGTAAAAACCATTCCTTTAATCAAGTCATTACTTTGTTCCAGAACGAATACATTCTATTTGCCAATAACTTTTCGCATTTTCAATATATAGGAATGACTCAAATTTCTGAAAAACCTTATGATACTTGAGACAACCATCATAGATTAACACAAATGATGTATTCTATTTTCGTCGTACAGGTCTTTTCTCGTCATTTTTGTTACTGGTGACCTAATTTCTATATGATTAATAGAATTTATTCAGTCAGATCATTGTCTAATGATGAGTTATATCTTTTACATTTCTGCCCTGATTCAAGCTCTCAAACTCATGAAGCTTATATGTAATGAACCAATTACGCCTTCATGTCAATCGCTATTGCATAAAACATTGACAGTTGGAAGTAAATGTTGAATAGAACTAAAAGGGCATTTATACTACAACACCGTAAAATCATAAATAACTTCTTCCTCCAACTTGTTGATCTATAAGTATACAGTGGACAGACCCATCAGAACATATTGAATCGTAATTATACGCGGCCACCTTCTTAAATAACAATCCTTTTACATAACAAGCCCATACCTCGGCCCAATAGGTGTAGCAAGCCCATAAATCGATATTTTTCTTACTTGTGTTTGTAAATAATCCTTTATTAATTCATTTTGCTTTTGATTTTTTTAACTCCTTCTGCATTTGTAACTTCAATCTTAATTGATTTTGGTGTGTCACTTTCGTAAGAGGAAGAGGGATTCCAACCAAATCAGAGAGAGAGGAGAGAGGAGTTTGGATAAGCCTGCGGTGAACGGTGTTGGTGGAGCTACAAGCGAGCGAGTTGGTGAAAGAGGACCACCATATGTTATGTACTCATATGTATTTACAATATCTCATATTTGACTCATTGTCAGGTATCATATGTGAATAGCTGGTGTTATGGTGATGATTAGTCCATTACAAAGGCAAACATTTTGACCTCTGCTTCCATAAGCAACATATGCACTTTCAATTTGCAGCTGAGGAGCTATACTATATGCCTATAGCACTGCACGCTTACTATCTCAATATGATTTTGTGCACTTAAATCTTCTAGACTACTAAATCAAATTGCAGTCGTTGTCAATATCTCCCTAACTCATTTTGTACCAGATATTATGCGGAAATTATATCCTCCATGTAACATTTGTGTACAACTTCAACTCTATATTATGATGGCTTTAGTTTCGTATAACTGATATGGCATCACACACCTTTGAAAGCCCCTCAGACTAACCTATAAGACAGACACCTCACCTTAGTTATTCGCATTTTGTACTCTATCAAGAATTCGACAGAATAAACCAACATTATGCACATCCAAAACTAATAAGTACATATCAAGCATTTATGTAAAGAACATATGAATAGCAGTAGAGAGCATTATACTGTAAACCTATTCGTTGTAATTAAATGTAGGAATAGTTTGTTATTTTTAACCTAGGACGCAAGTTAATGAAAATATATTAAAGAGTTAACTCATTTTGACCAGCCAACAAAGTATTGCTAAACTGGTAACAAACTCTACAGGACAACGCAAGTTTTGGTGGGTGATTGCCACAAGGAAAAAGATTTCCACACAAATTATCACACGAAAAATCTGGTGTTGTGGAACATACCATCTGAAAGAAATATTTAACAAGGTACAATTTTTTTACAGAATAAATCACTCTGAGGAAGTATGACAGATGTTTAAAGAGGTAAAAAGAATATAATTGCATCAAAGGCGGTTAAAAAAACGACCATTCTATCGACTCCAACATGTTGGCCACGACTTGACCTCCAAACAAGTTCTGCACATGGAGGGCATGGTGTACATGGTGTTGGTTCACTCTGGTAATTTAATTTCTTCTTCTTTGGCTAAAGTGTGTACTTTAAATTAGGAGGAGATCTAGGACCATGGCACCTGCATTTAGAAAAATGATCCTTGATTAAAAAAAAAGGTTAAAAAAATGGATCAAAAGTAGTATCATGCGATTGACAGACTTGTTTGATGAAGAGATTGAAAGAGGAATAGCAAGACGAATTAGCCTTGATTTGGTAGAGGAGGAAGAATGAGGTCACCTGCCACAATGCACAGCAAATATCAATCAAAGATTACGTGGATCAGAGTCTTCAGAATGCAGCATTTTCCAACCAAACTTTAAAAGATGTCCGAGAGTACCTCTGCTTTCAAGCATTCTCAACAAATGAGGCAGCATGGTAAGTTTATCCTGCACAGATGCAGAACTTGATACCAAAACATTCAAGTATGTGTCAAAAGAATATTACGACAGGCATTTTCCAAACAAAATTAGAGAACTAATCATTAAAGTAAGTGAATGCTGCACAATCAATAGAACTCACCGAAGGAAGCTGGCACCAATCATTTACAAGCTGGAACAAAAAGATATTGTCACTTCAGCTCATCCACATTGAAATATTTTGATGCTGCTTCAATCTACAAACAAAATTAAGAAATCAAATACTATGGGCAAAAGCTACATTTGAAAGCTACATAGGCTAAAATCAACTGTCTTACACAAACAATGTACAACTTATACTATGAGGAAAAAAGGAGAACGCCTTTTAGAACTCACTTCCAGACTCTTGCAAATTTCATAATGAAGCCGAGAGACCCTCTCAATTTCAAAATTCAAGTCGTGTTCCTCCATAGGCCAACTAAGCAATCACAGACCTTTAAATTGGAGAAACACAATGTTAATATAACTAGACAATCATGTTCACATAATAGAGTATATGCATTTGTTAGCAAATAAGTACTACTATGATATTTAATGTTACAGATTAGTAGAAGTACTTGAACTGACATTTCACGTAGCTACTTAAATAAGAGGATGCAGTAGAAAACAGCATAAAAGTACACACTAAAGGCACAGTCATGAGAAGGAGTCCTTCCTTTGAATCTCAGATCAAGCCTATACATGTATTTTATGCAACTCCAGTTATCCAAATGATCAAACTCAATTCAATGCCAACTCCTGAGGAAAATCCACATAAGAACCTCTATAATAACAAAAAGAAATAAAGTTACTGTAATATGATCCTTACATGTTTTGTCTTTTGCTGGAAGCAAACCACCAAAACCCCCAAGAAGGATATAAACTCAGCTTTAGCACAGAGAATTTACATGGCTTATCAAGTGTCCATCTGAATTGTGCAATAGCGCCTACAAATGTTAAGGGGAACACTGAAATAAGTTGATGTAAGAGTAATTAAATTGAATACAAATCAATAGAAAAATGACAGCCTACCTAATTTGGATATTACAATCTTTAGAATGCTTTAACACTAGAGGTTAGCTACTACATAATTGTGAACAACACAAAAGTCTAGCACACAACAAAGTATCTCATTTTACTCAACAAATCCATCTCAAAATGTGAGGAAACAGGCTAAATCTCTTTTGGGCTTTTTATCAAACATCTTAAATGCAGCAGTCAAAATTATAATTAGTTCATATATGTGAACATTAAAAATTTAGTTTATGTATCGGTTTAATTTGCTTGTACTACTCATCATATTTTTGTAACGTTTCAAGCACCATAAACCATGGACGTTCGAAGACATTAACGATGCAAAACTTTGGCTAAAAACTTGAATCTTGGCATACTGAATTAATGTTCGACAAGATTAGTTTTCTGATATCAGAACAGAGTAGTTGTTATTTTAGATTGACCTAAATCTCTTTCAGGCATTTAATCAAACACCTTGACTTCATTACAAATTTCATATACCACAGAATGACACAAAAGCTCAAGTAGTAAACAAATAGAGATTTTGATATAAAAGAAGATCTCCCCCAAGGTAAAATTCAAGACAACCCCATCACATACACCCAGTGACCCACCTGAACAATCGATGGAACCAACTATTGCTTTAGGGTTGAATTTCTTTCTCGAATCTACACATAGCTTTTCGATGTTGTACTGGTGCCTTCGTCAAGAAGATGAATGTTCATCTTGCATTACCATTCCTCTGCCTATGGCAATTCTATGTTTAATATCACCTGAACAAAATGTCGACAACATCAAACTCGCAGTCGAAAAATCAAACATGTAAATAACACTGGAAGATCAGGATATACATTTTAAATCAAGTGAGAGAGCAATAATAGAGACGCCAATACCTTTTCGCAGACCACTTAAGTTAATACCCATCACACGAACACACTATATATAGGATAGGCAAAACGTGTCAGAGTTACATTCAAACCATGCGACTTCACTTACAATTATTGATGACGTGCAAATCAAAACACTGGGATAGTTGAACAGCCCCATCCATTGCATGCATCCATGTCGGCAACCCGAGACTCTTCGTTTGTCCCGCGTGGTTTTAATTCCAACTCCACTATAAAATAAACTGAAAGTCCCGCAATCCTGTCACCATTGCCAACAGCAAGTTTCCCCTCTCAAAATTTCTATCTGTCTCATCTATCCTCTCGTCTAATACCAATGGCAAAGCCTTCTACAAAAATAGCAAAGAAAGCAATAACAAAGGCCAAAAAATCTGCCTTCTGAAAAGGAAGAAACCTAGTTTCTTACAGACTCTGCCCCGCGAAATTATCGTTGAAATTGTCTCTAAACTCGCATCTTCATCCGTACCTGATTTAAACAGTTGCAAACTCAGGTAAATTAGCATTCCATATTTCGTTACATCTTTTCATAGGGATTACGGCTTAAACAACTAAATTCATATGTTTAACCTTTTAATTCGTTACACAGTTGCAAAGCTCTGCGTGATATTGGCAACGACAAATCCGTGCTTCGTCACGTCGACATAGATAACTTCGTTATGCCACACCCCTATCATTATCGGAACTTGCAATCCGCCTTGGACTACATACAACACTGTGCCGACTCAGACAATCCTGGCGCATTATTCCACCAAGGAATGGTATGGAAGCAGCGATCTTCCCGGTTCTTTCCCTGGGACTATATCACATATAACGCCTTAATCTAATCTTTTGTTCTTCTATGCAGAATCAATACTTTTGGGAAATGCAGGAACAGGCAGGACTCACATACCTTTGCAAGGCAGCAAACTTAGGCCACAAAACTGCTTCCTATGTCTTGGGTGTGATCATACTGTGCTGCAAATCTGAAACTGAGGAGGACAAAGGCGTACAATTAATATGGGAAGTGAAAGCATGCACTGGGAAACAAATTGTTGTCCATCGTAGAAAAGTTAACGCATATCTCTACCGCATATGGCGAATCCCTGACCTCTGCAACAGATTTGAACAGATTCGGTTTAACAAGGACCAACCTCAAAATCATACAAACTGCAGGAGGAAGTGTGGTTGGGTGGAAAACGCCTACTTAGTCGAAAACGAAGATGATGGAGTCTTTTGCAGAAACTGCACTTCTGAATATGAATCACGTTTCTTCTGTAGCTTTTTCAAATGATTCTGTATTTGTTACTTTCTTATTTTTCAAATTCCGCCTATGTAATTTACAAAAAAAAAATTCCTATTGCGGCAATTACACCATCCAGATTCCAGATTTATGCAAATCGATACAATAAAAATAAATACAGATTATTAGCATTTTAACGGATTATATTTACAACTACATATCAAGGCCCAGTCCAACTTCTTCCAACAGGCCCAGTCCACATTCTACCTCTTAATGAGCTACGCTATCGGCCTCTCCACTCGCCTATAATTTCGACAGCATCACAACATCAGCAGCCGCCTTATTGCTCCGTCGCTTCCCGCATTCTACCTGCCTCCTCCTTCCTATCGCCGACGAATTTAGCCTTCTTGATCTACCAGAAAAGCCACCCTCTGTATTCTTCTTCTGCGGCACTTCGACAGGCAAATACTCTAGGTAACCCTGGTCAATTTTGGATTCTTTGGCCCCCGTAGACTTAACACGCGACTCTAGGGTTTAAATCTTTCTACCGCTTTACCTGTTAAATAACTACACCACGGACGAAGTGAATATAACTATGTTTCGTAAGGCAAATACTATAGGTAAATTTCACATAAATTATGTACACTTTGGCGTTGGGTATTCTTTTATCGCCTGTAGTAAATTTCTACATATCATCGCCTTACTTATTTGTTGTGTTTCATTAGGAAGCTACCATCTAGAGAAAAAAAATCATGAAGGGGTACAATGGCTTCATATTTACGTCATAGTTTGCTATTTTTTTTATATCAAAATCTACATTCTTTCAGCTGCACAATTAATTTACTTGTAAACATACATTCAAATGCCAGAAAACTTTGGTATTATGATTCTGTCAAAGTACAACAAACCATAACAGTAGCTCACTTGCGTGGTTTTCTACTCTGTTAATCGATGTACAATTTCTGTGTTTCAGCAAAAAAAATGAATCGCTCCTTCCGGACTATACACTGCTGCATATCATGAGCCTACTCCTGGTCAGAAATTTGATTAGAATTCAACTTGTTGCAAAGTCAGGGCAGCGCATCATCTGCAGCACAAAATTCAAACATCAGCACCTGACAGCCTTTTCAGGAAACCGATTAGAGTCAGAGCTGTTAATTATACAGGGAAAGATCCACACTGTTGTTCTCCGTTCATCAACCACATTATCAGAATCGACAGAACCTTTACATACCCTAGGCCTACCTTATCACACAGGAAACTGGCGATTCCACCATCAATGAGATGGACTCCTACTACTCATTCAATACACTGAGAATCTACATGTGCATTCCCTGCTGCTCTAGAATCCGTCGCTACATAAAACCCTATTGCTGCCTGACATGCCTCTTCAACCTTACGTTAACATCGATGCACTCACATATGCAGACCTTGGTCTAGCCTATATCCGTTCAAACGAAACACACATACTGGTTAGACTGGTATTCTACAACCACCATCTGTATAACATAGCTTTTTTTTCACTCAGCACAAAAAAATGGACTATAAAACGACATCTGGGCCCCTTTGTTCACTGGGATGCTTCACTTGCAGTTAGGACAGGCACACTATACCAACAACTCCTCATTTGCATGTACTACAACACAATCGACGACAGTCTTTGCTTACTTGCCTGTCACACCGAGACCGGCGCAGTCACCCTCATACACTGCCCACAAATAACCTATGAAGCTATCCAGCAACGTCGTTACTTTTCAGTTGTTCTACTGGAGAGCAACACAACCCTTTCCATAACAGATTTTCAAACGTGCATTTGGACATTGGAGCCAAACACCGCGCCCTTGGACTTACGCTCATGGAACCTGAAATATACCTTTGCACTTTCTAGCCCTTATGCAGCACACTTGATTGGGAAGAATACAATCATTCAACAGCCACGAGCCACTGTATCTCCATGTCACATTCCACAAGACAACAAAATCATTCAATATACGGAGATTGCACGACGTTACAGTCTGGAAACAGAGAAAACGCTTAGCATAATGCATCCCACTGCATCATATGCAAAATTCATATATATTGCACCTCACATTCAAAGCCTATTCCTACTAGATGCCCCCTCCTCAGATCCGAATTGCCCAACCACACTTTTGAAAAACCGCATTTCTCAGAACCAGAATTACTAGATCCTTATCCCACAGACTATTGTTTGTTTGTCTCGGTATTTCTCGTTGTGTTAACATATACCTACTTATGTTTATTGTTATGTGTCTTGGATATTATATTTCATTGCACAACACTTGTTGCTGTTTTGTCTCAAAAGCTATACTCTGGTTGCAAACTCTTTCCTTTCATTTCACAGAAATTGCGATTACATCCAAACACCTTGTTTGGTCCAACTCAAGTAATTTTAATTCAAGTATACCCTTGTTCTCCAACAAAGCGACTACTGGAAAATCAACCATATATTAATCAAGATATATGTATATATACAAGCAGTTACATCTATCTCAACAAGAACATCACCTTTACTAATTCACCGAACTCTACAATTTACACTCATAAATACAATAAAAAAGGGATTTTTTTAGATCACTTAAACCAAAAATAATTACAAATGCACCAACAGATGCGAAACACAAAGATTTTTGGTACTACATTTGTACAAACTAAATGAGACTTATAGTCACTAATCTCTTACTATATATGATATAAAATATATCTTCATCTCAGACCAAATTAAAATAATACGACGCCGGCTTCTAAAATAACAATCCTTTCAAACCAAGCCCATAATCTGGCCCACTCGTTGTAGCAGGCCCATAGCTCGCCCAAAACAAAGAGAAGTGAGCCATCGGTTATCATCGTTTTTGCGTGCTCCAGGTCAATGAAATTAGCTCGCCGAAATCGGAATCAGCAGACATGATATCGCTTCTGGTAGGTACGCTTGTTCAATTGTCCATCGCTTTATTCGTCTCTCTTGCTCTTCCACTACAAAGCAAATTCATATTTCAATTGCTTGTTCAATCACCCTCAGCTTAATCAATCAAGTCAATACATTGAGTAATTTATACTATTTTGCCCAAATTGAGTATGGAATACTGATTCTCTCAATAGCTAGCAGTTCAAATTGTAGACGATTATACTAGGGAGTTAATTTGTTCGTTTCGTTTGTGTCTTTCCAGGGTTCATCGACAATGTCCACATCTTGAGCCCTATTTCTTTAATGATTTGATAACTAACCTGAAGTTTATCCTTACTTTTTTTGGGGGTTGTTTCAAATAAAATTCTTTGCTTTTCTCGATTTTTGTATGACGCTTAGCGGTTATTTTTGGACTCTTCATTTCAGTCTTTTAACTTTTGAAAACAAACTTTCAACAATAATTACAACAATCTGCTCTCATTTGCATGATACAAGCACAATTGAGTAATGCTAATATTAAGAACGTATCCTTTGCCAGACTGGGCTCTGCTATTGTACTGCCTTTTATCCAATGGATCAACTTCCGCATGATCTTTTCTTACATATTCTAGGCCTCATGCCAGCAAAGGATCTCGTAAGGAACTAGACTGTGGCAAAGAAGTGGCACTCACTGATCAGGACATCTTACTTTGCACACCACCATCTTCACAACTTCCCAGCGAATACAGCAGAGGCCAATTTGCTTGTCATACAAGGCTTGGACTTTGAGGCTGTCATTCGTTCACCAACAACCCTTGTACGGCTTTCAGAGCCCTTGACTATCCTCGCCTCCCCACACGATACTAGGAGCTGGCGATGTCATCAGTCCTTGAACGGACTTCTGCTTTTGACCCAATACAGTGGTTTGTTTCATACCAGAATTAGGCTCGTCATAATATGGAATCCTTCAATTAACAAGACACTGCTCCTACCACATCCACCAATACCAACGTCTTACGATGCAGGGTCTGTACGCCAAGCTGTCCTTGGACTCATATTCGACAGCTGCACAGAGTCCGATAAGGTATTTACACTGCTTTTCCAGAGCTTATTGTCACATGTGGCGTTGTTTGACGTTGATACTCTCCAGTCCACACTTGCTCCACATAACAACCATGATATTTGGTGGGTGGAACACCTTCTCTACACAACTGTTGTGGCATATGAGGGGCATCTTATATGTACGTACTATGACAGTGCTACCAAAGACATACACCTTCTGCTCTACCACATTACAACTGGTACTACAATTATGATGCCATGCCCAGATCCAGTGAACAATGCAGCAGAACAACAACATATTTTTAGTGTAATTGTTCTCGACACGGGAACAACACTAGCAATGACGGATTTTTAGACCTGCCTCTGGACCCTGACTCCATCAGAAATGCCACTTCAAAGTCAAACATGGCAATGCCGCTACATATTTGCAATACCACCATCAAACGCAACTCACTTCACATCACACAATGAGCTCATCTTACAAGAGAAATACAATTTACCCCTGTATGCCATCCCTGTAGGCGACTCCTTGGTCCAGTACACCGAAATTGGAAGACGCTACCACTTTGACAACAATAGAGCCTACAATATCATCCTACCTTTCCAAGAATTTGTTCAGTTTCATTGGATTTTGACTCATATCGAAAGTCTTACTCTTCTTAACAATACAACAGCTACAAATACTTCTCCCTCTGCTTGCTCCATGTGACACTCAACTACCATGAACTGCAGCACCATGTGACTGATAATATTCAGTGCCACTGCCTCTATAACACATGCCCATATCCTTACCTTTTATAAGCCTCTGTTATCATTCCAAACTACTGTCTGTCGAAATCTGCAGTGCAATGCTAACACAAAGTTTGACACATACTATGAAATTGAAGCACTCCACAACCTCTTATCTTTTGTTGCTCCTATATGCTTTTTGTTATCCAACTTAACAGTGTGTAATATAACATATCATAACATGTTTCTCTCTTTAACTTCCTGTATGAACCAGTTATATAAATATTATACATATGTAACCTATCTGTTTTCCTTTTCAGTATGTATCTTATATAATATACAAAATTTACAAATTTGTTCAATCTTCAATCTATTGTCATATACAACTATAAAGAAATTCAACAGAGCGACAAAAGAAATCAATTGATGAGGACACAAATTAGATCCAATTTTTTTTCATCGGATTATGTTCCTGTGATAGTAACCAGTTAACAAGCTATTTTATCTGCTCATGCGAATACAACCTTTCATTTTTAAAGGCCAAATTACAAATAAATTCCACAATATGGGCTCGGCCCAAACTCCATCAACCACATTCATCGCATACTACTATTGTTACCTCTGACCTCGTCATTCTCTTCATTTGTTAATCGCACTCTAGGTTCTCAGCCGCTGCTTACACCTCTAAAAAACAAATCCCTTCAATACAGACACACCTCCATTAAAAAACAACTAACAACGATCCTCATCCGATTTCAGCAATCCAAAAGCATAGAGTACCTTCTCCACCGCATGCATCCACTCTCGTAACCTCCCGAGAGGTGGCCCTAGCATAACAAGTAAGATGAACACCTGAAATTACACAAAACTATTTACGTTTGTGTTCAGCATTAAAACCCTAGATACATACTTTAGACTATATCTAAATCGTTGTTGCTTGAACTTGAATCTAGACTAACTCAGGTGCTTCGTATACTCACACTTTGTTCAATTCCTGATTTCTATGGCATTCGTTTCCTCTTCTACAACATCTAAAAGAACAAGTACACGAAACATTACTTCTACCGCATAATGAGGACCATATTCTCCAACTACTTTAACACACTGTGGCCGTTTATCTAAGCTCTCACATTAATTTAATACATAAAGCATGCAGCATATTAATTACATATATTGATTTCTATGCTAACCACTACAACAGAAGTCTATTACCCAATATGCAGCACATATCAGAGCAAATCTTGGTTCACATACTACTCAATTTGCCAACCGAAGAACTGATCCGCCACCAACTCATTTGCAAGAGATGGCAATCTATTATATGCAGCCCCCACTTCTGTAGAATACATCTGCAAAACTTCCCTGCCAACAGCAGAGAGGAACTCCTATTTATAGTACAAGGTCATGACCAACACTGTGTAATCCGTTCATCGACAAATCTTCGTCAAATGACAATTCACCTGCCCACCCTAGGCCCATCACACATACCCAACCACTGGTCATATCACAGCTCATGCGAAGGCCTAATTCTACTGCAACAAAAAACCTTATTCCCCGGATGTAAACCTCTTTGCCTCTGGAACCCCTCCATGAACAAACCAGTGCTTCTACCAAACACAAATTTACCTCCCCAGAGCCATCTAATTAACACAGAATACGCAGACCTTGGAGTCGGTTATACACACCTTGCAGCATCATACAAGGTCGCTAAACTCCTGTTCTGCAATAGCCACCTCCAATCAACAACCCTCTACACCCTGCAAACCGAATCCTGGCAGACTGTTCCTCACCAAGGTTTCAAATTCCCATTTACTCATCATGTCCGCAACACAAGAGGGACACCTTATAACAGAGATTTGGCTGCTGTTTTTTACAACCACACCGAATCCTGTGCTCAACTCATTCGCTGCAATTTATATACAGGAATTGTTACTTCAACACCATGCCCACCAGGCATATATGACACGCAAAATGAATTCAAGACATACACTGCCGTAGTCATGGATGAGGGACACACACTAGCCATATTTGACTTCGAAACTTGTGTTTGGACACTACACACTGAAGACAACACATGGTCAAAGAGATATGCATTCAACTTTCCCTTTGCAACTGCAAAGCACATGAAGCTATCAAATGAACTAGTCCTGCAAACGTGGCAACAATCACAACCTTGCAGCGTCCCCCACAACGAGTCCCTCGTTGAACATAAAGAGATTGCACTACGAGCACACCTGCCAACAGAAATAATCTACAAAATCTATATTCCAACAAACGCATTCAACTACTTTCAAGCAATATGCCCCTACATGCAGAATCTGTCAATGCTAACGCTGTCTTCCAACATTCAGATTTGATGTGAACTTTGCGAGTACATGCCTCATATACTACACCGTAGTAAACTGGCAATCTGAACACTCTTCTACATCCTTACTTTAGTTATTCATGCGCCTCACATTTTGTATGACTATGTGCTTATAAACATGCCTACTCCTACAATCTATGTAATATATATATATTTTATCTATCTCTGTATTCGCTCCTCTATGTTCACGTCATCTCTACCAATGTGTATATACGCAATCATAGTACTATTCCATTAATAACAGATTACTGTGTTTTTCACTCCGACATTGTTTTATACCATAACTAATATATATTACTTGCATATCAAGTGTGCATTTATCCGTGCCATTCACACTGGATTCATTGGTATCCCACATGCTCACTTACATGTCTTGTAAACACATTATCAGGTTTCAGTTAATAAGTCCTATTAAATTTCAAAATCTTCTATGTCCATTAACAACACCAAGTATGCAAAACTATTTTACATTGAACTGACATCAAATTAATAACGTTCAATTCAAATCCATATAGAAAAAGCCCATAATTCATACTAGCCCATCACAAATTAGGGTCCAAAATAGGACTTGTATTTATACCCACAAACTACAACTCCACAGAGCACAGTCCACTCGCCTCATTGCTGTTCTCTGATCCACCTACTCCGGATTTCTCCATCCTCCCAATTTCCAGAAACATGTGAGTTGTACTTCCTCTGTTGTTCCAATTGCTTGTATTATCCGTAATTAATTTGTGAAGATGTTTATAGAGACAAAATTTCCTTTTCCGATTCAATTGTTTGCAGGCCAACTGCCTCAACATGACCGGCCGCCGCGACCTAAAAAAACCAGGTACAAATCTAGACACAATATCCGCTAAATATCAAAAGGATACCAACTCATCACCACCACCTATTATGAGTACGCATTGATCTTCCCATTTGATGCCCTTGCATGTCTATAAATACTTCCTTAAATACACGGCATATTAGGTTATTATTTAGAGATCTTGTCCTGCCGCTTCAAATTTACCAGTTACAAATCCATAAAATTTCACTTACCTTGATTTTTCCATCTATCTGACTTGCATGTCCTAAAACACCCAAATAGAAAAAAGCACAAACTAGCATAGACTTAATCAAATGACTGCTCTATGTTCAAATCCAAGGATACAAAGGCTATGATCCCGCTGCAAATTCGCATTGGAATCAAAGCTTTGAACTTGTGGTACATAGGAGAAATATTGACAAATTCAAGGGACCGGTAAGCTCCTAATATATTTAGCCGACCAATATGTGAATATCTACAAAACAGGCAAATCCTTTAACAAAATAAACAATTGCAGCACTTTCCAGCTGACTTTGTTCGCAACTACATGCATCCCTTCAATCGGCAAAAAAAATTGCACTTATTAATCGGAGATAATTCTGTTGAACTAGATGTATCGTATCATTTAGAAAAAGGGAAGATGCGCGCAGAGTTAGGCACAAAATGGAAATCCATTGTTCACATGTTTAATGTGCACATTGGCGATTATCTCTACTTCGAGCTGCTGGATCCAATAGACCAGGTTTATTTACTCGACATCATTCCAAAGTGAGTACAATCCCTCTTACCTTCCATGTTAAAATACAGCAATTACATATTTAGCCTTTTATAAAATCTCTGCTTGTTCTTTGATTGTACTTTCTATGCCAGTTAACCATAGGTGACATTGTGAATTTTGTATTCCAAAACTATGTTGTTATGCATTTTGAACTATGCCAGCTTGTCAACTTTTATAATACCATACAACATTTCACTACAATCAACAAAACTACACACTAGATAGATCCTCTACATAACATAGACCACCACACCTTCAATATAAGCCATTGTTTATGCAATTAATATAAACCTCTGTATACGCAACCAATCATATTATAGCCCTTTCTTGTAATATACAATATCACATCCCATATTCACCTAAACCCATCACTATGTCATTGTATCTAACCAACACAGCATAATTTTTTTTTAACGTGCAGAGATTTCACAGGTAGCGGCCCTTGCCGTTAGCTCTAAAGCAGTTACATGAACCTGTTGCAATCATTATAGCGCTACATTTGTACTGTCAACTATCTAAGCCTATTTTGTCTGGCTATTAATATCATGTCACTAACAATCAATGTAATATACATATTTTACCTAACTCTATTTTCGCTCGTCTGTTTACGTCATCTTCGGATATACATATACACTCCCATAATTTCTATGCCATGCCTTAGCTATCTACAAGCCATGTAAATGCACTCTGCTATTATGCATTCTCACATTACTAATGTTGGACTTGCATATCCAAACCTAACTTCGAACTTGTCATCTGTATATCTAACCCCCGTCCATGGGACGGGGCACTCAACTAGTATAGATAAAATATACTACATAATTGATCGTAAGGATATTTTTTTCACGATTACGGTTTGATCGTACAATATTTATAAAAATTATACTATATGGTAACAAAATTTGCAAAAAGTATAGCTAAAATTTATCAATTTTAGCGATTAAGATTTGTCGTATGGATATTAACTTTATCTTGACAATTTCTCGTTACATTCTAATATTTAATTATCAATTTTGTATGATTATGAATTTGAAAATTTGGTACGATTGTTCATTATTTTTATCTTTTCACATGTTTACTATATTGTAATATTTAATTATCTTCTATCCATATAATATAGATAAAATATACTATATAATAATCATCATTACTATATACTAAAGCGAAGATTAAAATAATATATAAAAGCCCCACATTAAACCATATCATCCATTTTTTTAAAATCAATCTGATTGGTTGAAAAATAATTGTATTTTTTTAATTATTTATATATATATATTAAACAAAACAACCAATCAATATATTATTTTTATTTTCAGATAGGATAGTTTTTTAAGATAAGATACATATAATTTTTAAAAAATATCCTTAGGTATATCAATTTAATCAAAATTTAAAAAATACGAAAAAATAATACAATAATTCTATCTATATGTATGACACATAAAGCTGTCAAAAGCTGACCCGACTCGAAAAACCGACCCGAACCTCCCAAAAAATTTAGGGTCAAGACCCGAAAATTTGAACCCGAAACCCAAAATAAACCGAACACGATAGACCTGAAACCCGTTGGGTTCAAACCCGAAAAAACCGTTGGGTTGACTCAATTTGTTATATTTTAAGAATATATAATATATTTTGAAAATTATAATATATTTTATTATTAAAATATATAAAAATAATAGATTATTATTAAATATCATTTTTTAAATAAAAATATTTTAATAATTGTAAAAAAATCAATTTTCTTGACTTGTTAGGTCGACCCGACCCGCCCGACAACCCGCAATGACCCGACCCGATTTGACCGGTGACCCGTTACGACCTGAACCCGACTCAAACCGAACCCGAAATAACCGGACCCAAACCCGACCTGACCGACATGTTTGATTGACACATAAAAATACTAATTTAATATATTAGAGTAAAATAGATAAGCTTTTTTATCCATAAATATGATAAATATAAAATCAATTTTATTTAAATTTTCTATCTATAAGTATATTTTTAACATTAAGTTTCTATACATAAATATGATAAATATAAAATAGTAATTTAATATCCCAACTATCCTTTTTACTTCAATATCCCATAATAAATTAATTTAATATCTCTAAATGAAATAGATAACTTTTATATCTATAAGTATAAAATGTGGACCATATTTTAATTTACGGGTTTTCAATATTAAATTTTCAAATTCTTTTATTTTATATAAATCATACTTTTATTCATGTATTTTTATATTAAATTGGATTTTTATATTATTTTTTTGTTTATAAGTATATCAATGTTTTTAATGAATATTGACCATATTTTTTATATTAATTTTGAATTTTTCAATATTAATTTTCTATGCTTAAGAATGATAACTTTTTAAATTTTCATCCATAAATATGTCGGGTTTTATATATTAATGTTCTATCTATAAATATGACAGGTGAATACAATATTGTCATTAAATTTTAATTTCAGTAGTCACTAGTCATAGTTTTAGTTACGAAATTTTTTTATATTAATATTGCATCCATAACTATGCCTACACTTTTTTTAATTAATATGGACCATGTTTTTAATGCTAGAATTTATATTAACTTTTAAATTTTCTTATATTAATTTTTCATTCACAAGTATGACAACTTTTAAACTTTCTATCCATAAGCATGATGATTTTATGCTATTTTTATATTAATAAGTATGACAATTTTTAATTAATGTCGGTATAGATATGTTATGTTTTATAATATATTAATTTTCTTTTCATGAGTATGTTGATTTTTTATATTAGGGATCCTTAATAAATAAATGAAAAATTATTGATCCCTCAATGTTAAACCTGTTAATCGAATCAGTTCAATCAAGTTTAGGCTCAGTCATTTCAGGTTCGGTTGAGTACAAGTTCATGTCGTAAAAATTTACGAGTTGATTGGGTCAATTTATTGCGGTTTTTGTGCGGACTCAGGTCAACCCAATGAGTTAAGAACGTCAGCTTTTATAAGATTATTACGTAAATATTATAAATAATATTTTTAACAATAAGATAATATTTGTATACATTTAATAATAAAAGATATTATTATAATTAAATTTATTATTTATTATTTTATTATTTAAATTATAATACCAATATCATATTTAAATAACATATTATAATTTTGTTTTTAAAAGTCCCGGGTCATCAACTATCAACTAGTTATATTTTTTTTTTTTGATGGAAATCAACTAGTTATATTGAAAAGCATATATTGTGGGTATAAATTTTATACAGTGTGCAGACGATGTTTTATGATTTATTAGTCATTTTATATATAGGGTCAGAATTTACCTTCTAACATAAAAAATTTACGTTAATAATTTGTAGGGATTCGTCCACTATATATACGAGTGACATAGATCCTCATTTTATTGATGTGGGACAAGCACTTCCAATATATGTATCATTTTCTTAATTAAAAAAATATGCTCATTTGTTTCATATCACATGTATTTTCTTATACTATGTGTGTATTTAAATTAATTGGTAGTATATTGATATTCGAACTCCAAATAATCGTTCGTTGACATGAATAAACGACTCGTTGGAGCTTGACACAGGTCTTCGTACGTTAAAGTGTATTTTGAAGACTCGAGGGAGGGAACATGCAATTTACTGGCCGGCTTTTCGCTAATATAAAAGCTCACAACTACAAGTTGTATTGATCTTCTGGAAGTCTTCGGTCAAACATGTCATTCTTTAATTAAAAGACACGTCGGATTATATTCATCAAGCTAGCTTTGTCCAATAAAACTCTACTTGAAAACATTTTGGCAAAATTCAAACTTTGATTGGAGGAGTAAACGCGGTTGTGGGTGGCCCATTCTTGCTTGTGAAAAATCCGACCCATCATCACTTGTCTTGTACAAAAGGGCCAACTCGGTGTCTGAAATTTCTTCTTGCCGTGTAAGTTTAGGTCCAAGCTAATATCTGTGAATCTAGAATCTTATAGTTTCATGTTCATCAATCCCTTTCAATTTACTAGCTCGAGGCCCCTCGATTACACATAATTGTTCTTTAAATTCTTGAGGATAAATTGTCTTCCAACAACCAACGATATGATTAAATAGGTATTTTAATTGTGGTTCATACTCTTGCTTTTTTTGTGAAGTTGAAAATAAAAATAAAAATTATTTATTTTCATTATCCTTTTAGATTGGGGATCAAGTGAGAATTATTCTTATCATGAGAAATAAGAACAATTCTCATCCGTTGATTTTGTGAGATTAAGGGTTGAGATGGACTGCAATGAATACTCACACTCCTTTATTTTTTAAAACTGAAAGGGTATTTTTGTCATTTTACTATTCTTTTATTATTTTTAATTTTACCTTTCAGCCTAAATTGTTCCTCCCTCTCTTTGCCATGAACAACGACGTGATGAATGACAAGGACTTCGTGTGAGATTAATCTTCATCCCTCTTTCGATCTCAATCTCCCTTTCGATCTCGATCTCCCCTTCGTTCGATACATACTCTTACTCCAAATTGAAGGCACAATGAATTTAGGTAAGTGGTTATGAAAAATACTTAAGAAGATTTTAGTTTTGTGGATGATTTGTTGCTCTCAAATAATTCCTAAAATTGTTGTTGTTTATGTTTTTTGTTGCTTGAGATCATGGAGAAATGTGTTGTGCTCTTGGTTTTGAGATTGGAAACAAAATACGGAAATTCTACGTGATAACCCTAGGATTTCGAATTATTTATGAGGTGTACCATTGTTTTACCTAATTCGTGTGGTAACCCTGAGATTAATACAAAATTTACCATATATCCAAAAGGTTAAATTTAACCCTCATCCACCGTTAACTCTTATAAAAAAAAAAGAGATTAAAATTTAATCCTAAAAAATTAAAACAAAATACCTAAAATCGAGACTTTCTGGCTAAAATACGAGAGTTTCTTTCTGATTTAGATGGACGCTATTTCTTCCGCCATAGCCAGCCACAGTGGAGAACCCCGCCTCCGTGACGCACTAGACGCCGAGGAATTGGTTGGCGGTGAGCGTGGTCGACTCCGGCGACGAATTGGGTTCCCAAATCGGATTTTCCTATTTCGTCGCTCGAGCAGCGGAATGGTGACGACAACGTGGAGATCGTCTCTGCTGTACTTCTGCCAGTGAGAATCGAGCTCCTTCTCCTTCTTATCTCGTTATTAAGGTTTGGTTCTCCTCCACAAGCTTCTTAGCATCTTCTGAAGCCTACAGAAATCAACAACAATTGGCATGGAATGAAAGCTTTAATGATTATAAACAACCAGAAGTTCTGTGTCAACAAATCATTCATTCATAGAGGGTTTGTATCAAGTATTACCTACACTAATAAAGAGAAAATAAGAACTTGAAACAAAAACATCAGTGAAACAATTCTAAAATAAACACAGATTCAGCTCACCTGCTTTAGAAAATTGGCCAGCATTTTAACCTCTTCCTTTTCTTGGATTAGCTCGCCTTCTCTTTGAGTCAACTGAGCTGCTAAAGCCTCAACCTGAATAAATAAATAAATAAACTGGATTTGAGTTCTGAAACAAGCATTGAGAAGCATATAGAAACGAATTAAGCAACAACTGAAATATTGTCATTAGTTAACCAATTCTGCAAAAATGCTGATGTAATTGAAAAAAATACATGCCACAAAGACAGGCAAATGCTGATGTAATTGAGAAGCATATAGATTTTTTGCTTCTTTTGTATTGCACCAGCTGAATTTTCATCAGGTTTATCTTATGACTTGATTTCTTGACTAGTTACCATAAACCCTGTCAGTAGTTGCTTTTCAAGAAAATAAAAATGGAGCTCCTTTTCAGTTCATATTTGGACCTTTTTTTTTTTATCAATCTCATCTTATTCTGCATTTGAGGCTATAGCTACCTTATCTAGTTATCTGTACAATTATCTAGAAAAACAATAAAGGAATTCTTCCAACAACTTGCAACTTCTATGTTTCTATACACATGTATTGTACCTTCTAAATTTGGATGTGGGTATCGTAGAGCATATAATCCCTTTTTTTTGAACTTGCAACTATGTTGTCTTCCTTTGAACACAGTAACTGAATTGTGATGATTTCTATTTGTTGATTTGAATGTCATCATTTGGTTGCAGGAGATAAGATGCAGCATCCCAATTGCTTAATTCTCCATCTTATCATGGCTCTTGTATTGGCGGGGAAGAAAGGAGAGATCAATTGTATGTATTTAGCTTATAAATTTTCAAGCTACTTTAAAAAAAACACCGTTATTGAATATGCCAGGTGTTAAACAGGTTTTAGTGAAATTGGTTTAGCATTAGTTGATGTTGCCTTACTTAAACTTAAGTAGTCTAATCAAAGTTGATTGGCTTCCACTTCTTTGCTGCAACAAGGGCACTCCTCGTGATGTATTATTGTAAGTCTAGTAAAAGAGTGTGGATAATGTCCCAGATTGATATGTCTGCCAAAATCTCGAGAAGAAACGAAGTGGTATTCAAGGGCAGTGGCAAGACGGATCAGATATTAAGCAGTGTCGTTAGGTAATTTCCATCAAAATAATCAAAGTGGATTGAAGTAGCATACCCAATTTTAGCATTGAAGTTCTGTATTGGTTGAAAACAGCAACTCTTGTAGGTTCTTGTTCATGGTTGAAAGGTGATCAATTAAATTGAAAGTTTTCTTTTACGCTTGTAGAGATGAAAATTGCTACATTTGTCATCTTTAAGCTTCTGACCAGCCATGGATTTTACATATCTCAACAATAGTAAGCTACCCTTAGCAAATTACTACAAGTCTTGAACCAAAAAATGTCAATCAATACTGGAAATTGTATAAGTCAAGTACATGAAAAAATAGAAACAAAGTACAAGAGAGACCAATTCCATAAAAAAACAACATTCAAAGCACCATTGGAAGAGACTAGTGACAGGAAACTAAGAAAATAAAACATCAAATAGTTGGAGCTTTTTAAAGTGCCACGAAACATCCAACAACAAATGAGTTTTCACAAGTGCATAAAACAGCATTCTTCTATTGACTTTCCGGAACCCGTGGGGCTGAGGGCATCACAACGTCCACAGACTGGAGACGCTCTTCGTTGTTTGTTTCTTTTGTTTTCCTTCTTTGTCTCCGCTCAACTCTGATGCCTTGTTGTTCCCTAAGTTCTCTTGCACTTAGTCCACCTTTACATGTCTTCACATTATGCCCGAATGCCTAATATTGCAAAAAAAAAAACATTGTTACAAACTCACAAATAATGAAGAGATGTGTTTTAAATTTTGAGTTAATACCTTGCATCTTCCACACCGCACAACGCGAGACCTCTTTCTTGGCGCTTCTTGACCCTCTTGTCTTCTTCTATTTCTTGCAGGTCTTCCGACTCCCCTTTTCATAGTTGGCGGATTGATTCTTGGAAGATCAAATGTAGGCCATTGTTCTTCATCCGGAACGGGCCTATAATTCACCGAATATGTTCTCTTATACGTTTGTATCGAAAACCATTCGGAAACATAATGCTCTGGATGTCCTCGAAATTCGAGTATAGTTCTCACTGCATGTCTGCAAGGGATCCCACGAATTTGCCATTCGCCACATCCACAAGTTCGGTTCATGATGTTGACAGCCAAAGATGAATGGCCTTCTATAACTTCAAACTCTGTGGGTGATGCCTTGAAAACCTGAAGAAGAAAAACAATACTAATTGTCATCATTACTTTAACAAATAAGGAACAACAAAAAATATCAAAAACAAACACGGATTCATTTAACCTTTAAAAAACGCGATGCTTTATTTCCCTTAGCTAGTCTTTCTTTCGCATATTCAGTAATGTCATCAATAGGCATATTTTGAACAGCTTCTTGTCTAATACAATGCCTCACCATGATTGTCTTTCTAATCCCTACAAAGGTGAATATTGTGATTCATATACTAAACAAATAACACTCGTATTTCAAAAAAAAGTCATAATAATTTGTACCTTCAAGAAGTGACAACACTGGAAGACATCTATCTGATCCTAATGTTGAATTGTATGACTCAACAAAGTTGCTTGATGTTTGAGGAGAATGCAAATTTGGATCATACTTGTACCTTGCCCAACTCTCAAAATCACCTAAACCTTGTAGCCACCTGACAACACCCATCCCAGCGTTTTTTTCCACCATTTCCATTGCTTTCTTGAATTTAAACTCAGAGTACGCTTTGCAACATGACCAAAAAAGGTCACTCATAGGCTTTCCTGGAAATGTCTTCTTGAAGTTGGCACAAAGGTGTGTGCCACAATATCGTCTTGAAGCCGTGGGCCACACTTCCCGAAGAGCTGGTTCAACTCCCTTAAATATATAAACAGTCAAATAAGGAACGAGAAGTACAAAGAAGTAAAAAGAAAAAGAAAAAGAGAAGGAAACGAGCATACCTTTTGTCTATCCGACACAATACACCAATTATCTCTATTAGCATTCCTCAAAAGCTCCCTCAAGTGATAGAAGAAAGAAGACCATGTGGTCTTACTTTCATTCTCATATACACTATATGCTAAAGGGAAAATCTCATTATTTCCGTCCACAGCAATAGCAGACAAAACAACCCCACCATATTTTCCCTTTAAATGACACCCATCTACTCCAATCAACCCCCTACATCCCTGAATGAATCCCTCAATCATTGGCTTCAAATAGATGAAGACACTCTTAAACTGAATTGGTTTCTCAGGATCATCTAAACCATGTCTCCAAACAATATGAGCCTTTGAGTCAGGATTAGACTTCTTTAAGACCTCACAGTAACCAGGCAAACTCCCATAAGAAGTGTCATCATCACCTTTAATCATCTTGAGGGCAAGTGTCCTTGCTTTGTACAAGGATGATGGCTTCATGTTTATACCATAGTTCTCGAACAAGTGAGTTTGAATAGTTTTTCCTTTGATGTCTTCATCTACTCTCACATATTCAAGAATCTTTTTAGCAGCCCATTCTGGGGTTGCCATGGAATTGTACATGCCAAGTTTGAGGCAAGTATGAGTATCATTCAAAGTTTTAATTGCCCATGTAACTTCATCTGAAAGTCTTGATGCATGAATCCTCCAATTACACTTGGGATCTCCACACACAGCTGTATACCTTCTTTGCTCAGCTTTCAATACTACAACAGAGAAACCCTCTTGGACACAATAATCTCTCACAATGTCCATCATATGATCCTTGTCGATGAAAAGCATCCATACCTTAAGTTTGATTTTCCCAAAGTCATTCTCACCATACAACTCTCCATTATCATATAGTCGATCAAAGTAATCATCAGTATCACTATTGTTGCCCAAAAATTCATCCTCAACTTGTGGTAAAATAGTCTCATCAACAGTAGGTACATCAATGGAGGAAAAAACATCACCAGGTATATCAACAAAGGGCATAACAATATCAGGTACACTAACAAAAGGCATAATGTCATTAGACAAAATAGAATCGTGTGCATTACCCATCGGAGAAGTGGGTTGGCTTCCTAAGGAATGAGAATGAGAAGTACTTCCTCCAACCTGTGGAACATTCATTCCTCTTCTTCTAGCAGAAGTGGGAGGAACTCTCCTATTAGAAGTGGGTTTACTACCATGAATGTACCCTAATAGTTATGTGTTTTTTGTGGGTCTTTTTGATTCAACCAAACCTCGTGCCAATTCTAGATTCTTAGATGGCGACTCAGCAGATCCAATGGCCAAATTAATCAACTTCTTGTCATATAATAAGTTGAACATGTTCACAACATCATTGTCACTCTCCAACTGAAAACTTTGAGAATTATGTGCATATCATAAGGTGGGTTGCTCAGGAAGGATCATTCCCTTTTTTTCAGCCCCCTCTAACAAATCAACAAATATGTCCAGAATATTACACCTATCGGGATCATCCACTGATACTTCCACATATTCGTGATGGATGTATCGCATTCTCAACACTATCTTATCTTCCATTCTGCATTTTATAAACTCTAATTAATAGATCATCACAACAAAACTCAAATTAACTATTTCAAACTAATAAGTGCAAAGATTAATCTTATCTCTTTTACAAAGCATATGTGTACAATACAATATCTATAAAGTATAGAAGTAGTGTAGGTACAACCCCTCGTTATATACATTATAGTTGATTCCCATTAATTCATCTATAATACAGGGGTAATGAATTCCCATTCATTTTTATCAAGTAAGTAAGATAATGTAGATATTAAAATAGTAATTACAGCAAGACAATCTACTACTACAGGGGAATGGATTTTGCACCTTTGGTTTTTTATTCAATACTTATACTCGTTTTTGATTCAATACGTATACTGGTGGATTTTGTTTTTGTGTGTGATGTATAATGATACACGTAATCTCATTAATTATTACCGGCTATTAGAATTTGGATTGTAAAGTAAGTATATGGCACAAGAACTCCACGATTGAAAAAACAAACCATCGTATACAATAATTTTTAAATCAAAAATCCAACTTCTTAATTGATCCAATCCCTAACTAATTTGTGAGTCTGAAAATTTGAAAAAGCATACCTTAGATTAGGATTGTTTGTCAACCGTCGACTTTGCACTCCACCATTGAAGGTCGCCTTCTGCAGCACAGGATAATTAGAAGATGGCAGAATCACGTTAGGCTTAAACCGTATCTTTGGTTTACTTTTTAAGATTTTAATTTTAATTTTCCTTTTCTTAAAAACTCAAGTTAACGGTTACTCTAGTTAGATTTAACTTTTTGGATATATGGTAAATATTATATTTATCTCAGAGTTACCACACGAATTATGTAAAACAATGGTACACCACATAAATAATATGGAACCCTAGGATTACCACGTAGAATTTCCGAACAAAATTTTATAGAAACTAGAATTAAAATTTGTATGCTTATTTGATTGCCCACAAAGTGTTTGATAAAATGTCTCAATGAGCATGTTTTGCTAAAATATCTTGGAATATTTCCAGTGATGCTTTTGTGTATATGTTTATGTCTAGTTATCCATATTGACTAGTAGTAGATTGTTTTGAATCAACAATTAGTACCCTTGTAACCTTTGCTAGATCGTTTCACTTACAATACGTATTGTTATTTTTATATGAACCACATTGTTATTTTCAGTGAACCTTCTTGTTTAATATTATGAACCACAATGACAATATTTGTGAACCAACTGAAAAACGGTATTTTGCATATTTTTACTAGATCTCTTCTTTTTTCCCCTTTTTTATTAACATTAGAATTGATAGAGATTGCAAAATAAAGATTTGTGTATGTTTTTTGCATTTCAATTTGAAGGTTTTGGGTAGAAAAAGTGGTTGATTTATTCAAACTTGTTTGACTGCCCACCAAGTGTTTGATAAAATGCTTAAACTTTTTTTTCCCATAAAAACCCAAAATCTTGCTTGATTGCTTGAATGTTAGATGAACTTATGGCTATTAGTTGTTTGTTGCACATTCATGGACTGGATTTTGTTGGTGACTATGTCTAGGTGGTTTTTGTTTGATAAAATGTCTAGGTGGGACTAAATTACCTTTTTGGCTGATCCCTTTGAACAGAAGCCACCTGATCTTGTTCTATAATTCCTTTTCTTTCATGAATTTATAAAGGGGAAGAAAGAGATGGGCTTAATTTGTTAAGGGAGTGATTGAAATGGGATCATGAGCTTTACATATGTTAATAAAGCAATTCCTAGTACTGTTACTTTATTCAAGTGTGATTATTTCATGTGCTTTTGTACATGTCCAAGACAAAAGAAAAAATTATGACTGTGAACGGAATTCAATTATGAACATTTGAAGTGAACAAATAGAAACTGGTCAATTGATTTCCAAATCCACCAAAAGTGACCAATTTTGATATAGTTTATGTCAAATACTGTTGTTATTTACATGAACCGCAATATGATTTTAAATGAACCTTAATGTGTATTATTATGAACCGGAATGACAATCTTTGTGAACCTAAATAACAACGGTATTTTGCACATTTTTATTGCTCATTATGTGTTCCATGTGTCTTCTAAATTAGCTTAATTTTATTCCTTTTTATTATTGTAGGTTGTTCATCAAGCTCCAGTCAAATTTGTCGGCATGCTCGTTTATGTGGTCAATACATTTATGAACCACATTAAATGATAAGAATTATTCCATTACTTCAACGTGTTATCGTAATACAAACTTTTGGCCAAAGGAACCTTGCATGCTTAAAGGAATGATCAATTACAATCACACCATATGCACCACTACAGAAAATGCAAGCTCATTTAATTTTTAATCGAGATACTCCATGCTACATCTTTGTTTACTTCTAAGGATTATTTTATGATGTTAGTAATGATCGTGGAGTTGGTAGTTATAATCTTGTATTTGAATAGATTATTGTCACCTTTCTTACCAAGGGACTAATAAAATTCTTAACGTTTTGATACATATGCACTCGAGCTACTATGTTAAATTTGATGAACTATTGACAATTGTTATCAACCTAACAATATAAAGACATGAACCAATAGACCAAATATTATGAACTGAACAATATGAACCATTAGATGAAATATCATGAACCTTTGGTGATAAATATATGAACCAAATAAACTAATATCATGAACCGAAATAATAACTAATATGACTTAAAAGATATGAATCGTAAGATAAAATTTTAAAACCAGAGCTTATAAAAATATGAAGCAAAAGAAGAACTATAATGAACCACAAGACATGAACTGTATGAAAAATAACTTATGTGGGATTTGAACCCACATCTATGTGCCTATGCACATTGCTCTACCATTTGAGCTAATAGGCTACTAAATGACATAAATTATATACACTTATTAAGAACCTAAGAATACAAAATAATGAACCAATAGAATATAATTATTATGAACCTCATTTCCAAAAAACTAGCTTCCAAGGCAAAACTAAAATTTGACATACTATGAACCACATTGTAGAATAGCATGAACCTATGTTTTAAAATGCATGAACCAAATTTTGAATTATCTCAACCGTTTTTAATACATTAGTATGCATTGAATATATAGTACAATATTAACCTATGCATAAACAAGCATTTAAATTGCATGGAACCTATGCTTTTAAATACAAAAATAGAAATTGAACTAACAATTACACTTAAAAACGCATGAACAAAACTTTGACATACTATGAACCATATGAACCAAACTTTGACATACTATGAACCATATTGTAGAATAGTATGAACCGAACATTTTGCTTAGCTCATTGCATCCGGAGCCTCCTCATATAAAAACTCCAACATGCCAACAATACAAAAAACTCCATGAGAATTGATGAAAAGATTGTGTCTCATTCTATGCTATTTTCTCATGACAAATTAAAAAGTACAAAATTTGAACAATTAGTAGTAAAACTACAAACAATAGTAACATTGTTATTCTATCATGGATAACCAAAAAGCATACAATCAATGAAGCTATGGGTTCTACATGTACTGCACATTAGGTTGTACACTCTTAACTTGGTTTTACCTTAACACTGATCTTGCATAGTTACACATTCCTAATCAAGACTATCAATAATGAACAATAGTAACTACTAACTAATATTAGCACAGTTATACAAGAATATACCATTATTGATAGAACCTGTAACTTCAAGAACAATTATTACAAGTTATTCAGGAGAAAGAACAACATCAATTTGAACCAAACATACATAAAAAATTCCTATTACAAAGGAAGAAAAATCTTTAGTCATCACTCTCTTTAAATGGCACTTCTTCTAAGCCTCCTCTGACTCGACAAAAACAATTCCATTTCAATTAAAATGGTAAAGACTTTCATCACTTTCGAATGCACCTTATAGACAATTTTCCATTAAATAAACATCATGTTCCTATGGTCAAAACTCAAAAGGCATCAATTTCCTCTAACAACCCCCTCCCCCCCCCCCAATCAAACAAAAGAGCTTAAAATTAAATATTGTACACTAACTCAACATAGACAACCGATTTTCAAGTCCAATTAAAAACGAACAAGTTGAACAGAAAGAATAATCGATTGGAAGAACCCTAAATTTTTACTCATATAGTAAATTGTAATAATAACTCTAAATTTCTGGTCATGATGGATCAGAAAGAAGATGATCAGTCCTGACACTCACCTTGATAAGCTCTGCAAATGGAAGAACCAATTAGAGGAGAATAAACCTCGATCGCGTCGACAAAATTACCTTCGCACGCGGCGGTGACGGCGTCTACCGAGCTCGATCGAGTCTTTCTGTTCAATTCAGTGGGAGGCATCGTCGGAGACTTCAAAATGCTAATCAGAAGAGGATTCACCGGTCGAAGCTCACCGAAATCTGGAGAGAAGTCTCGCCGAAATCTAGAGAGAAGCTCGCCAGAGTTGAACGACCACGAGAGAGAGAGAACGACTGTGCAAATTACATCATTTTAGGTCTATGGGCAATTTCGTCCTCTAAAATTAAAATTTATCATATTTACCCAATATGCCATTAATTGATCCGCCCATTATATTTCTCTTTTTTAATCTTCACCGTTGATTTATATAATCTAATGGCTCTCTTTTGTTCTCATTTCTCACTATAAGCCTTGTAAACACTAGAACCTCCCTCTATTCTTTTATTCCAAAACTAATTATTAAATTGGAAATTAAACTCAATTGATCATTTTAGATCATTATGAAGAATAATTTTTACTCAAAATTCAATCTCTACAATAAACTATAAAATTCTAATAGTAATATTTTTTGCTTTATATGGTGATATATTTGGGGTTATAAAAATATTCAATTTTCAACTCTTCTCATTTAGATTCTAACTTATTATCTTATGACGACATTGCTTTTACTCGACATCTTCAATGGGGAAAATTTTAAATTTATTTATTCAGGAAAAAAATTGAAATAGTGCTCATGTATGAAAGGGAAATTCAACTAGTATTAGATTAAACATGGCTAAGTTAAATCCGAATTTTCGGTCCAAAACTCTATCTTTCTTACTTACTTCTCCAAACACACGTTCAACTCAAAATCAACTTGAATCTGTTCATTCTTCCACTTTAACGACCAAATATGTCACTTGTCTTGTTATTGCTCAAAATCACTCAAACAATCGAGATCAAAATCAGAAACAATCGGGTGAATTGGTGAGGAAAACAAATGAGTGAGCCAAACCCCGACCTAATTGAAAAAGATTTCAACCCTTGTTTCAACGAGAATCCAAGGGAGAGTCTTGCAACAATCTAATGATGTTCTTCATCAAATAACAAGGAGCGTTCAAGGAGAAGAAGCAATAACAATTAACTTGTCAAGATTGGGCCTAACAAATAAACGAGATGAGTCTACTCGGATCTGCCACGCATTAGTGTGTAAGAATCTGGAAGAAATATCCAAATATGAAAAGTGGAAGATTATTGATGAAACAACCAGATTTGGAGATTAAGAAGATTTTCTATCTCTATGAATTCATCCATCATTAACCCAATGAGGCTCCGCTACAACGAAATCTGGGGGTCAAGATGGGGGTACCTCTGCACAAGGCAAATGAGAAAAACTAAAATTCAGCTATGTGACAATAATAACCAAATCTAGTTAAAATGCACCAAAATTGATATATGGACTAAATCCATATCAAAGGCATTGTATAAAATCCAATGAGCATGAGGAGGATGCACCTCCAATCTATGATCAAGTGTGAACACATTAATTAAATAGATAGATAGAGTTATTTTAGGGCAGAATCTATGATGTAAACTATATCTTTTTGGCAAGGAGGAAAGAAATTCCACTTTTGTGTTCCACTAATTTAAATAAATGTTAAATTAATACTCCCTCCGTTTCGCAATGTAAGTTGTTTCTAGCTCTAAAAGGTGTTTCATAATGTAAGTCATTTCTTCCATTATTTAATGTAAAACTTTCTAAAATAGGTCATTGCTCTATTTAATTTACTTAATATTCCAACAACATTTATTAACTTAAGCAATTCTAGTGGTTGAAGAGTTAATAGTACATTGATAAAAACAAACATTAAATTATCATCTTTTCCATTTTAAGCTTGTCTTAATTCCTGTGCAAAATCAAAAAATGACTTACATTGCGAAACGGAGGTAGTATTAATTTTTTTTAAAAAAAATATATTTATATTTCAAATACCTATATACATATATGTGCAAATTTTTAGCTTAAAAATCATATTATACAATTTTTTTAAATTAAATGGGTAATACTTTGTAAGGAAATCATTCTTTCAATTTAAAAAAAATTATAATATGATTTTTAAGATACAAATTTACACAAATATGTATATAGTTGTTTTCAATATAAATATAATTTTAAATTTTTTTATATTAATTTGATACTTAAAATTTAAGTGGAAAATAGAAATGAAACACCGAAACTGGAACATAGGATTTGCGACACTATTCATACATAGGTTTTCTAGACATTAGGATGCAACCTATGTTCGAGCAATTAGAGGTCTCGAATGTGAAAGTGCGATCCTGGAGCGAAGGGACTCTGACGAGGTTCATACTTTAGAGGGTTTGGTATTTTGTTTTGATTGAGCTAATTTCTAGGTTAGAGGAAGACTACATAATGTTTCGGTAACTCGGGTATATTTTTGGAACAAAGAAGTCCATAGTCTTGGCTTTGTAAACGAAGGAACTATCAATAATACAAGTAAACCATTAAAAATCCTTCTAAAGAAGGTAGATGTTTATCCAATCAACTAGTTGGTTGACGTGAGGTTCCTTTATAAGTTAATTATGTTTGTTTACCTACTTTACATTATTTTCACTGCCCAAGGAACTATCTTTATACAATTCCTTGACTGATTCTAACACACGTAGATCCTACAGATTGTCCAGCCTCTGTTGATTATGGGATGACTGGAAAGCAGTTAGTGTTAATGGAAGAAGCTTTGGCCTTAAGAGAGGTATACAAGAGGTCATATGTTTTTTTTTCCTCAATTAGAGATTGAAGGTGACAACTTTGCATTATTAATACGATTTATGGAGTTGTCCATGGGAGATTGAGATCTACACTGATATTCTTATAAAGTTCTATAGGCTTCAAAGTTAACATATCTTTCCAGGAAAATGAGGATCATAAGCAAGAAAGGGGGGTTCAACTTTCATCCTAAATGTAAGCAATTAGGCTTGACAAATATCGCCTTTGCTGATGATCTTCTAATCTTCTTCAAGCCTAATAAGGCCACTCTACAACTTGTTAAAAATGCTCTGAAAAGCTTTGGGGAAGAATCTGGCTTGAATGCTAATGCGGCTAAAAGTAAAGTCTTCTTTAGAGGGCTATCAAATGCGGAACAAAATGAGATGAGTAGTTTGTTGGGCATTAACTTGGGGGAATTTCCTGTGAGATATTTGGGGCTCCCTTTACACACAAGAAGATTGAAAATAGGGGAGTACATGCCTCTTATTAACAAGATTACAAGCATCATCCAAAAGAGGAATGTAAGGTTTCTGTCCTACGCATGTAGAATGCCAGTCATAAAGTCTATTATTGAGGGTGTTCTATCCTTTTGGATGCAAATAACACCTCTTCCAAAGAAGGTGATAAAAAGAATCGAGAGCATTTGTAGAGCTTTTCTCTGGTCAGGTAGCACAGAGGGCAGGAAAAGTCTGGTTTCGTGGAGCAAAATCTGCAAACCCTTAGAAGAAGGTGGGTTGAACTTCAAGGAACTACTATCTTGGAACAAAACCCTCCTCTTCAAGCTAGGGTATGATATCATTGCTAAAAGGGATAATTTGTGGACACATTGGGCCAGAAGAAACCTTGTGAGAAGACAGGGTTTTTGGTCAGCTAACATTTCTGCTACAAATTCTTGGATCTGGAATGGGGTACTGAAATTAAGAAATACAATACTCTAGAGACTACAAATTACAGTGAGGCAAATTCAAGATAGCAGCAATCATCTGAACACTCTCTACAAAGCAGATGGTAAGCTGAATTGTGCATTAGTATATGACTACCTCAGGACCTATTCCAATAGAATGGAGTGGTGCTCACTTGTTTGGTCAGGAATTCATTCAAGAAAATGGAGTTTTCACTGTTGGCTTACCACATGGAACAGATTGCCTACAACTGCAAGATTGCATAAGATTGGTCTCATTCCAAAGTCTGATTGTATCCATTGTGGTCATGATAATGAAGATGAGAATCATATATGGTTCCAATGTAGTTTTTCAAAAGCAGTGGAGAATATAGTTTGGAACTGGCTTCGAGTCTCAGTAAGGTTTAATTCAAACCCATAATGGTGGGACTGGTTCGTGACTTGCAAAAGAAGAAAGAACAATATCTATGTTGCTAAGCTTACAACTTGTATAGGAATGATATACTTCATTTGGTGGATGAGGAATGAAGCTATTTTCAACAATACAAAACCTGATGCAAACGTTTGTGCTGCAAAAATCATTGAAGAATGCAAGATTCGGATCACAACAAAACTCAAGTTAACAGGGAGACATGGCCAAACAATGAGGAATCAGCTAAGACTTTAATTTTGTAATTCTTCTTTAGCTTCTTTCCTATTCTAAGTGGCTTGGGTTTAGATAGGGTTTTTTGTGGGTGTTTTTGTTTGGAGAGTTTTTCCCCTCTTCATTCTTTGTTGAGTGTTCTAACAGATGTTATCATGATGAAAGCAAAGTTTGATCTGGCCTACGATAGTTTGCTTTGTGATCCCACACTACTCTATGTGCCTTGGGCATGAGAATGAGTGAGTTTTGGGGTCCTTGCAGGGCTATGGGAAGCTCTCTCTTTTGCTTGCTTGTTGCTCTGTTTTGGGGTTTCTTGGGGTAATTTTCGGGTAGTCATACTTGTAAATGATGCCCCTTGCCACCATACGTGGAATGATGATGCAGAGGCAAATCATGATGACACATTTAGTGGCTTGTTCCTCGCTCAAGCATCGTGCCATGATTAGTGTTGAGTGTTTTCACATGTGGACATACTAATCTATGGCCTTGCTGGAAGTTTGGGTTTGATATAGGTGGTCATGGCTGACTATATTTTTTTGACTCTTTGGTCCTTGGGACCTACGTGTAATCTCTCCTCTCTTCTTTATAAAAGTTTACCATTTTCAAAAAAAAAAAAGGTTAACATATCTCACACGTGTTTACGAAGTGAACACAATAGCGGTGGTCCTTGGGACCTACGTGTAATCTCTCCTCTCTTCTTTATAAAAGTTTACCATTTGCAAAAAAAAAAAAAATTAACATATCTCACACGTGTTTACGAAGTGAACACAATAGCAGACTTTATTGCGAAAGAGGAGTTCTCTACGACACACATCGAAGTTGCAATTCTTCCAAATCTCTAGGATCTTCTCCGACCAGTTGAATGCACAATTTGTGTTTTCCGAAGTGTCCACGTATAGTATGTATACATGCGAATGCACATTGCGTGATAAAAGTTGCAGAAGAATGTTGTATTCTTTTCAGACCATAATTGTATCAATACTAATTACTAAACGTATTGTTTTTTAATATCTAAAACAACTCAAGATTAAGAAAAGAACAGCAAAAGGGTACAAGCAAATATCCTCTGTTATTTTGGCTGCCTGCAACTTGATTGATGATCAGTCACTTTTAGGCGACAAATTTCAACAAAGAATAAATTTCTGTTGTTATTTCTTAACAACGAAAAAACATATCATTTGCAAATAATCTCACCTGGCACATGTTCGAAAGGTTGTCATTCATAAAGTCATTCTTCTTCCACCACAACAATGTTTTCAATTTTGAAATTATTTCTTGGATTTTTCCCTTTGATTTCTAAACATTATCTATTACATGTTTTAATTTTCTGTAAATAGCATGATGAACGATTAAACTTTTCTTGCTTACGAAAGAGAAGAAACATACAGTATTTATTTTTCTATAATTGGAACGTAAAATGAAACATCACCTTTCTTTCTAACAAAGAAATTTTCGGCTAATTACTGGGCTGGCCCATTTACTTTCTCAGGCTGTATGCTTCATACAACTGAACTAAACCTGAAATTGAAACTTGAGTGCAATTCAAAACATATTAACATGATGATTCTCCGCAAATCTGTATTTACCACATTGTGAAGTTGCTGAGCTGTGTTCAAGGATAACAAAGACAAGCCATGAAATATCATGTTTTTCATCACATCTTCATCTTCCCTTTTGTGATATTACTAAAAACTCTGTACAAGCTTTCTATGTGTGTACTTTTAGGGGGAGTTTAGGCCCTACTAACAGGAGAATGCGGCGGATAGGTAGCATATCGAGTTCCTTCGCCTTGAATTATGCTAGACTTCGATCTGTAATGACCTTTTCTTTCTCCACTATACTCGTTTACATCAGAGATGCCGGGCTGTATTTGATTGCTTAAGACGGCAACAGAAATGGCAAAAGCTTGCAGGGAAGAAGTCACCGATTCGTATTCAACAATATAAATGCCTTCTCCATGGGGGACCAATCTGAAGACAGGTCTACTTTCTTTGCCAGCACCCTGTAAATATGTAAGCTATATAAATCCATGCAACAAATGACAGGAAATGAGATAAACAGGTTAGAAAGAAGAAATCAGACCTGACGGAATAGATTGCAATTTTTTCGTAAAGCTTCATCTTGATCCTGGTTTGTGAGAACTTGTAGTTTACAGCCAACATCCCAGCCTCCACAATCACACAATCCTCCAGTTCTCCAGCGGTGGATCAACGAAGCAGGCACTCCATCATTTGGCAGGCTATGAATTGCACTAGGCAGTATGACTTCAATTTCTGCAGTGTTGTTTTGATTGTTCTTCCTCTGATCATCTCCAGAGACTTCTTTAGGAATATTCATTACAATGGCTCCAAGCTCCCTTTTAACTGCTGATTCTGAAGCTTCTTCATCCACCTTGCTTAGATCAACGCCATATAAGACAGATTCCCTTGTGAACTTTTCTTCGTTCTCACAGGGTAAAGTCTCTGAAACCTTCATTTGACCAATTATATTATACGAAAATTCAGAACTTTTGCCTTTGCTTCCTTGGTGTCTCCAGACACCAACTTTCCTCTTAACTTCCTGAACGGAATAGAACGAGTAGAGCCAACTGGGGTCATTCTTTCTTAAAGGGCTTAACCTTTTAACAGTGGATGCAAGAATCTCATTGTTGGTTTCCACAAGAAACTTGAACAAAGGCAAACCACTCTTCAGGGTAAGTTGCAGCACTGCCTTGATGAAAGTTGACCCAGACTTCTCACTCTTAATGCTGAGATTCTCCAATTGTGACAGAGAGCTATTGACAGGCTTGGCAGCCCTGTGCTTCAATATTGGATGTAACAATTTTTTAAATGGACTAATTATGCCTCTATCCATGGAATTGACTGCATTATTGGTTGGATTGTCATGGATGTTCAATGCTTCGGCAGGACCAGATCTGATCGTGGCATGATTTAAATGAGGAAGAGTTGAACCGTCCCTGAAGCTGAGGCTTCTACTCAATCGTCCTATGCTTAAACTAAACTGGCGAGCAAGTGAAGGATCTTTGGCATTTGAATTGCTCAAATCAGAACTTTTATGGCCTAGTCCCTTGGGAGTAGTAGATGCAGCTGCACTCATTAACTCCTCTTCCTTATTTCCTTCCTGCTGAACATCAAATGAAACAGAGAGCTTGCGACTCCTTTGAGTAGACAACTTTGGTGAATCAGATGGAAGGTGCATTCTCTGGTCAAGAATCAACCTATCAAGATTCATGTCTAACTCAGTCTCAGTGTCCACCACAAATGGAAGGGGACAAGAATGTGGATTATCAGAGGTTAAATCATCATAAGGACGCTCCTCAATAGAAAATACATCTGAAAAACTGCTCCAATTCAGTTCTGCTGAATTTCCATCAACAGATGTGCATTGGAATTCATCCAGGCCACCTGATCGAGTGAAGTCTTTGGGTAGAAGAAGAATCACACTGTCTTGCTTTTTATGGCAATGCTGTTGAGCATAATCAGATTCTAGTTCACTGCACTTTGATATTGGGATTCCAATCTCAGAGTAGTCTCTCTGATGTAAATCCGGTGCCTTGGTTTTGTGAGACTTCTTCTTCATAGTACCTCTAACATAGGATTTATCTTTTCTTGTTTCACTTCGCTGCTCATCCATGGAACATTTTTCAATGGTGGTAAAATCATGGCAGCTTATCACATTTGAACTATGATGTAGGAATTTGGGAGAATAGTTCACTTGTTCGGGAGAATAAACTTTGGAGCAAGAAGCATAATTCTGCTTTGGCAGCACCTCAGTTTTTGATGTTCCTGACGCAATTGATGAGGCTGTATAAGAACTGCTTCCAGCATATGAAGTACCTACTTTAATTTGTCCTGAGCTTGGCTTTTGCTTGCGCTTCCATTTCTCTAGACGTTCCCAATCAAGGACTCCAAAATTCAAAATTTTGTCCTGAGGATTTTCTCCTTGTTGGAGAAAACCAGGCAGACGGGACATGTGCTTGACAAGCTCTTCCTTTTTGTTTCCATTCTTCCCCGCTTTCTCCTGCTGATGATTCCCATTGGAGCGCGGAGGACGAATAGGAATGTCAGGCCGGATTTTGTCACGGAGACTTAGACTTGCTCGTGGTGATAGAGCTTTCTCTTTCACAGTCTTGGATGTGGGATGCTGTCTTGGTTGTGATTTTGATGGCATGGTTCTCTTCTCCAAGAAGGAAATTCACTAATCAAGTGACTGGACAGCCCTTTTCAACCTCATTCTGCATAAGATGACCCCATGACAAAATTCAGAATGCAAATCAGTGGCAATCAGCGAAACACGACTCAAGATGAATTCATGTTGAAAATTGTTACAAGACATACTTTCAGTTAAAAAACAATGAGAAATCAGCCGGCACATCCCAAAATTGTAAGAGCTGAATAGAAATTGGCACTCCCATATGTAGAGTTCTCACTAATAAAGCAGAAAACAGAAAAATCAACAAGTGATGCAGCAACATGTACAGATTGCAGAGTGATTTCTTAAGTTTTCAGTGCAATAGAGCAATATGCGCTAGTATTTGACACAAACTATTAATAATGGTGAGAGAACTCGAATTAGTACTCATCGAACACAGAGCTTTGATTTAACATTTATATTCTCTAGTTGATTTCATCACAAAGTTTGGACACAGAAACCAAGCAAAATATGAAACTCCATAGATCGGAAATTTGGACCACACAGGTTACATCCAGCGCCAATAACAGCAATGATATCTAGTCCGGTTAATCATAAACCGCAAACACGCAGCACATGAGTTGCGCAGATCTACGGATATCGACCAGGAAATTGCAGAAATAAACACAAAACAGCAATGCACGAATCGAAAACAAACAAATCACACACCGAATAATAGAAACGGAATCAAAACCTTGTTTTACTTCATTGGAGGAGAGGGAAAGCACGGGGGCGACGCGCGAAGTATAGGGGAAGAAAAAAGCAACGAAATGAGACGAAATTCGATTCAGAAAAAAAGTTCAAAATGACAAGAAACTAAGCCATTATTAAAAGAAAGATTCAGAGGGAGGGGGGGAGAGAGAGTGGGGAAGGGAGACAAGTTCTTGCTTTCCCGCGAAAATCTTGAACGAGAAAATCGTACATCCAAAGCAAAAGCAAGGTATATTATGTTCACCAGCAATAGATTTATATTCTGGCTACAAGTAGACATCAATCAGAAAAGGAAAAGGAAAAGAAAGGAAAAAGGATAGAAGAGAGATTGTTCTTCAAGTTTGCTCACCTGCAAGTTTGAGTCCTTGTTCCGCATTCACCTGGTGGCAGCGACCGCCATTTCTGGAATTCTGAACTTTGAAGTTCACAATCGCGTACAGAGAGGAAGCGAGGAAGAAAGAGAGCTACTCGTAGTCGATCGTACGGAGAAGAATACATCCAGTGAGGGAGAGGATGAGAGAAAGGATCTGCTATTTACGCATTTTTGGACGGACCTTCGGATCGCACCGCATCGCCTTCCCATCCATTGGATCGGACGGTCGAAAAGAAGGCGAACGGGTGGTGGCGGGTCCCACATGATTTCTAGTCCTAGCAGGCATTTCATTTTGCTTTCTGTTGAATATTGGGTCGCTTTCATTGATCACGGATCCCGGAAGAAATATGGGGTCCACGTGCCCCCATTTTATCATTATTATGTCCCACTTAAGGGGCGTGGTAAATGGATCATTGGGCTACCAAGTTTTAATTATGTGAGGATTTCTTAGTTTTTATTTTATACTCCGTTCAATCCTAATCATCTTTTTAGAACTATGCATATATCAAAATATATATTTAATTAAATATTTACTTTATACATTAAAAATGAAAATAAAATAAATTTAGTTAACTTTGTTTGATTAAATATAAAAATTAAATTGAAAAAATTGTATCCAAAAGTAAATAAATAAATTTTATGAACAAAATTTTGGAACTAAAAAGACAATTAAAATTCAAAAGAAGGAGTACTTAATGTTTGAGAAATAAAGGTTTTTATTTTCTACAAAAAAGTTTTTAGCTTAACGAATTTTTAGATATTTTTTAGTCAAATTTTCGTTTTGATTCTCGTAGGTAGTTTCCTTAATAAACAAATATTTTTAGCTTAACATCTTATTTGTACTTTGTTTTGTGCTTATCATCCAAATAAAGCCTCTCTCATTTTTTTTATCGAATAAAGTCTCACTTAGTAGTACTATTATTGTAGGTTTTGGCTCCAAATGACCTATATATTATCATCTTTTTTCCATTTTTTTCTTTCTAAATATCCACATGTCCTGTGCATTATCTTTATGGTCTATGCCTCCTTTTTCTTCTCCTTCCCCTTTCTGTCAAATTAAAGAGGCAGAAAGAAGTCTAAAGAAGTGGAAAAAGGAGAGGGAAGGGTCCCAATGATGGATTTATATTTCTTTATTAAAAGAGAGCCATATAGATTGAATGATTGGGAACAATCTATATATGTTACAACTTTCAACAAATTAATTAAGGATGAGTTAAGTTTGACCGAGGCATACAAAATACCAAAACGAGTTTAATCCAGAATAGTACCCCGTTGTTAAAAAAGAAAAAATAAATATTGCCTTTGCCATGGCCACATAGTTTTAGTTAATTAATGTGATGTAATGTTTTCTTCGATCTACATTTTTTTTGGGTGATGGACAATGGTGAGACCTAATTAATGTTCTCTAGTGCATGCATTAAAAGTTCATTTAATAAGGTTAGAAAATAAAGGGAAAATGGAATAATTTTAATAAATTAAAGTAATTAAGGAAACGTGCAAGGTAATGGTAGATGAAACAGAAACGACGAATTCGAATGGTTTGAACTAAATGGGGGAATCACTAATCAGATCGATGATCAGAGGGAGTACGTACGTTAAAAATTTGCCAGAGGACACGACTGACGAGTGACGACACGACCCGGCCAGCACCACCCCGTCACCTTCATGCATGCATAGTAACTCAAATTTGTCAGAGGATTCTGATTTCATTCTGACCTTGAGGATCCCATCCTTCAATATATTACATTCATTTATTTTGTCATCACTTATTCTGGTCGCCTTTGCTTGTAGTAATTAGATTTATCTTCCTTTTTATAAATCATTTGTTACCTAGCTACCTTCATCTAATCATCTTAAGAGATACTATGTGCATTTCAATTTCGAAGTTCATCTTCACATTTAACGTCCATGAGTGTAATCCGAGCATATTACATTATCACTCAAAGATGAAACATTCCTTTTTCTTTTTCTCTAATGTTTTTGTTGGGCTCAAACTTCAACGGCCCTTTCCAAAGGCCCACGAACGTGAAGAGTCCAGAGACCCGTCTAGCCCGCAGGATACAATAACCGCCACAGATGCCCATGAAAAATTGGAAGAGGAAATGGATCGGGGACAGGCGAACATGAAAAGGAAACGACTGGCGAGATCGTGTTGGCCAACCGTCGAGGAATGGGAGGGGCGGGGGAGATAAAATATAAACGATGGTGTAAAACTCGCAACCCTAAGAATCCAAACTCGCAAGTATAAAGCAAGAACGAGAAACTTAAAGGAACTGTAAAAGCGAGAGAACACAACAAGTTTGGTGACCCGGTTCAGATCAAAGATCCTACGTCCGGGAGTCCTAGTTCGGAGAGACCATCCCAATATCCACTAAGTTTTCAAAGAAGATTACAAGAACGGCTACACAGATCCAGGAAAGTAAAACTCAAACATCAAAGACAGAGAAAACAATTTGAAAACTCAAGAACAAGGTATAGAGGTAGAAGAAGGGAATAGAAGGGATCTAAGATAGGGTTTCGACCCCCTATCAGGCTGACTAAGCTCGAGATAAAGCTTAGTGTTGACGCACCACTATGGATCTCAACGAGAACAACCTCGCCTTTATCTTCTTCGGTGAGATCTCCACCGTCTGGCTCTCTTCTCTCTCTTCTCTCTTTTCTTCCTCTCTTCCTTTTCTCTCTCTTTCTTTCTGGATGCGCCGCGGAGAATGAAGTGATGAATGAACTCCCAAACCCTAGAGCGAGCTTAAATAGCTAGGTCACAAGGTAAGGTGCTAAACGCCGCGTTTCACTAGAACGTGAGCTTCTTCTTTCGTACATCAGAGTTGGGCCAGTGTTTTGGGCCTTTTAAGAGCAAGCCCAGACCAAAAGCTAAACGAAGCTCGAACCAACTCAATATTTAAGCCCAAGCCTTAAGTTACATCCAAACCGGAATAAATCCGAGGAAGCAACAAAAGAGCAAGGACTCGGTTTGAACCGATACAAGAGTTCAAGCCCGGTTTTCTCTTATTGTGTATAGTCTACTAATCCTAGGAATGTGCCATGCCTCTTTCTTTATCACTAGAGTTTAAAGTAGGTTTAATATCTAACAGATGGGTAGGATGTATGGTAGTTGTGTGAAGCTTATTTAATTCCAGGGAACTATAAACCAATCAAGTTTGGTTCACAAAATACAATCTGTCAATACACATTCATTCGATTTTATCGTTCTTTTGATTTTTTGAATGCGTTAATCGATTAGATCAAGCTCCGGTTAATTTCGAGGATTAAAATCCAGCAGAAGGTTGAACTGATATCACATGAATAATTCTTTGTCCAATTCTTAGGGATTTGAAAAGAAGAAGTTTTATAGTTCATAATCTATCAATATCCTATTATCTCTATCTTTTATTAGTCTTAAAATCTAATGGGAATCTAATCCTCTTTTATTAATTAGTTTAAGTATCATCAGATTGAATCAAACACACCAGACATGAATTCAAGCAAATATCTAATTACAATCTTACCCACAATATTATTGAGTTCACTCCTGTTGATGTAATATCCCTTGTAAAAATGTAATTTTGCTTTACATTTTTCCATTAATACTTTATGCACATTTTTTCCCCTCGTACACAAGAATTTTCTCGCTTCATGATGCGAGACGCTTCGTAATGCATTTCGCTAATGGGTACCCAGTAAAAGAATTCGGAATCCAGTTGAATTCAACTCAATTCATAAAGCGAGTCTCTTTGTGAAGCATCGCGCTTCACGAAGCGTGAGTTACCGCTTCACAAAGCGAGAAAAATCGCAATAAGGAGCGACTAAATCACCTTCCCCTCTTCGTCTTCTTTCTATCCTAGCCGTCGCAGACGTTGTCAACGACGATCAATTTCGTTTTCCGAATAAAGCAATTTCTCACATCCTTAATCTACAAACAATGGCCGATCGAAGTGGGCATCTTCCGGCGGTGTCGCCGGCCCGATCTTTCAACGTCGAGGCAGAAGGTGGGGGAAAAATCGTTGATCTGGAGGAGGTCGCGCTAGCAGTGATGGAGTTCAAAGACAGCGGTGGAGTTCGGGCTAGTGGAGGAGGTCGATCCGGTGTTGGTGGATCCGGTGTGGAGCAGGAGAGTAGTGGAGGTCCGGAAGTGGAGCCGGTGGGTGGTGGAGGTCCGGAAGTATGAGTGGAGAGTCTGGAGGGTGGTGGAGGTCCGAAAGTACGAATGGAGCAGCCAGAGGGTGGTGGGAGGTCCGGAACTTCGTAGTTCCGTTGTGGGGCCGGAGGGTGGTGGACCGTCGGGGGGTCCCGCTATCCCATCGGCTAGTGTTGAGGTTGCGCTCCGAGCGGGATATCCACTTAAATTGTAACAACCGCAATTTCCGTTAAAAGAGTAAAATTCATTTTCATAATATTTAATTATTCATTAAAAAGTATTGCATATGTGAATAAAAAGTATTTTGATAAAGTATTAAGCACATGCATGACAATCCTAGAATTTTCTATAGTTTTATATTTAAGTAAATCATGATTTTTGGGAATTTTGATTATAAAGATAATTTTTAATAATGTAGTCTTACTTAAAATATTGTTGCATGCAAACCATATATATATAGTTATTTTAAATATATATATTTTGCATGAGTTTTAAAGAGGTTTTCATTTGCATAATTAAAGCCTTGCATTTCTTTTCTTAAAATAAGTATTTTTAAGTTATAAAATTCTTACAAAGTAGCACCTTGAAAATAATAATAAAAGAATTATTATTTTGGCTTTTTCCTATCTAAATTATTAAACTTAATAATTTAGATTATCTTGCCTTCTCTTAGACGTGGAAAATAAGATAAAGGTTGAACTAAATTAAAATAAGGATTTTAATACATGTGTTCGTCGTTCATTCGGTTAACTAGGTCAAAGTTTTCGAGCTTCGCTAACACTTCCAAATTCCAAGTTCGTAGAATCCCGAAGGAAATTTCAAGACAAGTGGATATTCTACTTAAACCTTTCGATAAATACGATTCCGTTAACTTTCTCGATGTTGGGAACAACTTGTTTGAAAATAAACGGACCTAGAAAATATCGATTGTTAGAAAATAACGGCCCTTTGTTAGTATTACTACTATTATTATTGTTAGTAGATATATTGCTAGGCTTGTTTTCTGTGGCCTCAGCTTGTTTAAAATCTCTTTTTGAGGTTCGTTATGAATTTCGTAAATATCTTAATAAGGGGTGAGGGCTCGGCCCGAACACCTCTATATAATATGTCGAGTGGTACGACTTTACGCCCTCTCCTTCTCCGACTTAAGGATCATGATTTATGTCTGCTCCTACTCTGGAGGGATGTCTACACCCTAGCTAGGTGTCGGAACTTCGTTCCCCGTAAGTGGACTCGGCTCTTTCATAGCCTCCACACCATTTAAAAGTCATTAACGTTAAAGTAAAGTTTTGATACGTAATAAAGATAAGTGCTCATGCACATTAAAAGACATCAAACCCGGACCGGTCTTAAATGATCGATCCGGCTCTCGGTCCGATAAGGGCGCGAGAGGTTTTCTAGAAACTTGTATGTAATTAACGTTCCCAATATTTATTCTATTCTAAGACGTTCTACAATCTCGTAGTCCGTTCTCTCGGTTTACAGTTATCTCATCTCGAGATTTACAAAATTATGTTCTTCAAAGCTCCATGTAAAGTTTACGTATCTCAAAACACATCTCGAATACCTCTTTATTAATTTCGTACGTTATCCAACTACCTTAAGAATGTCCATTCTCGCTTGCTTAGTCACTTTAGACTAGTTCTGTTCTTCCACATTTCTGCCTGGCATTTATCTCCCTTCGCGCCAAATGCCAAACTCTAGGAAACCTTCATCGAAGGCATAAAGACGAAGATCAATCAAGTTGAAGGAAGTAAGGTCGGATTCTCTCAAGGATTGTTTTTGTTCATTTTCAGGTTGCGCTACGTTTATGCAAGCAATGTTATTTAAATTCCGCTGCCCAACAACCCTTAAGTTTTAAGTTTTTATTAAACTAAGTCAAGGTATGTAATGGATACTTTTCAAAGTCTCATACTTGAACAACTTTATTATACGTAATAACTTTGAATTTCTGCATCTTTTATTTAACTTAAATACCTTATAAAAAGCCTTGGGTGAGTTTGGATGGTAAAATACGAGGTCACTGGCGGTAACACCTATCGTTGCAAAATAGGGGTGTTACATAAATTGACACAAGAAAGGACTTTGGAAAAGATTGGTGGGGCAAGACGGGCCTATCGGTACGTAATTTCATCCCAACATTTAATATTTAGAATATTTATTTTTATTTATATGTTATTATTGTATCGAATTATCATATATGTATGTTGATGTTTGTGGTTGAATATATTTTTGGGTGAATTTCACAAAACCACCCGTGAAATGGGTTTGTGCACAAAATCAACCATAAAAATTGAAATTTCGGCAACCACCCTTAAAAAAATTTCATTTGCAAAAAACCACACGTAAAAATTGAAATTTCAGCAAACCACCCGTAAAAATTTTCCGTTTACAAAAAACCACCCGTAAAAATATTTTGTTTGCAAAAGACCACCCTAATCAACAATTCTGTTAAATTTTTCGTTACAAATATAGAATTTCATTATTTTTACTACTAAAATACCAATTTCTATTATTCAAACACCAAACCCCAAAACTCCATATTCTAAATTTGTGAATGTTTTCGAACTTGGATCTTAAGAATGAGATACCCGTCAATCCATAATATCATTACATTTACCGTTAGATACTAAGAAAGTTACAAAAATACTCTTATTTGATTAATACCATCAAAACAAAAACTCAAAATTTATTTTCCGCATGAAAAAGAATGAGAAGGACAAATGAACTTCAATCAATTCAAATTCTCCGATCTAGGGAGATGAATTAGTTTTTCGTGTTTGGGCTTTGGTTGAAAGAATCGGAGGTGTTGATATCTCGTTCTTCAAATCCAAATAAGAAAACATTCACAAATCCAAATTCAAAATCTACGGTTTGGGTTTGTGTGTTTAAATGGTAAAATTGGTGTTTTAGTAGAGGAAATAATAAAATTTTGTTTTCTAACGGAAAATTTAACGATATTATTGACTTGAGTGGTCTTTTGCAAACGAAATATTTTTATGGGTGGTTTTTTTGGCAAACGGAATATTTTTACGAGTGGTTTACTGGAATTTCAATTTTTACGGGTGGTTTTGTGCACAAACCCATATTTCGCGGGGGTTTTGTGAAATTCACCCTATATTTTTTAGTTTTAGTTCCGAATATGGAGTAGTTTAGTTTGATAAGTAAAATTCGAAACCATAAACTCGATCTTCGAAAATCGTGTTTTGAATATAGGGCAAATTTATGAAATTAGATTAGCAACAAATTAATATTCATATTTCGGAAAATTGAATTACGAAATATGAAAATTCAAATTCAAATTTGAAAATCAAAGTTGATTTATGATTTTCGAAAATTCATTATGTACATTTTATTATGAATATTTATTATCAAATTAATATCCAAGCTTTTTATAATATAATATTTATTATCAATTATTTTTTTCTCTAATTAAAAGGGAGAATTTCTAAATATCAAATTAACTTCTATTATTTTCTTTTGAAAGAGATTATCAAGAAAATTAAAATAGATAAAAATTCAATAAAATAACTTGAGGGGCATAGATTAATAAAGTGAGGTAATTTAATAAGAAGAGCACTAGACAAAAATAAGGTCTTTTAGAAATTGAATTTATTCCATAAAATAAATTACACAAAGGCCTAAAAATACAATTTACAAACTTTGTAAAAAGAATGCAAGAGCCGGGATTTGAACCCGAGATCTCTTGCAACTCATCCCACACGCCCCCTCTCCATTCCGCTAGACCAAGTGAACTTTCTTGCCATTTCACCCCACTCTTTTAATTTTATATTAATTTTTAGTCTTCCTCTTCAAAGAAGTCAACTTGATTTGACATGGGAGCTATGCATGCTTTCCACCTTCTCTTTGGCTTGCAAGACAACCTTGTTGCATCATCATCTCATCACCATCAAACAAACACACATATGACCAATAGGTGATCATCCTCTTCTTCTCCATTGGCTCATCTCCATTGCCATGGATCACTCATTTGCTCTCCTTTGCCTATTTAAAGGAGCTCCCACCTCCTTCAAACTCACACCATTCTTCCATCCTCCTCTCTACTAGCAAACTCTCTCATTTTTGGTCCTAAAAATCAGCCCCAAACAAAGCTTGTTCCACCATCAAAAACACCATCAAAATCCCTCTTCTTTCCCTTGGAGCCCCCGCCGGACCACCCTTGGAGCCCGACCAGACCACCAGCCCGCCGTCGTGAACCGTCGGTGCCGCCGAGCCTTGTCGCCGTCCCGTCCTGGTTGCGCCGCCTCCATCACCGTCGGTCCCTTCCTTGCTCTCCTTCCTTTGTATTCCACAATACAAGAAGCAAATAGCGTATAAAATTTAATCCCTTTTTATTTTATTCAATTAAATCATGTTGTAGTAAAATAAATTGTTAGTAGATTGAAACAATGCAAATATGGGTTAACCTACAATATTTTATTTAATAAAAATAATAGTTGAAAGCTTGTTAGTTGAGAGGAGGAGGTAAATCAATTAAAAATAAAGTATTTTGGATAATCTACTATTTTTATAAATTGCAAGACATGATTATTTTAAATAGGTTTTAAGAAGCTCTTATAAAAGTATTGTTATAAAATTACTAGCATATGAAGATAATTGTTAATATGAAAAATACCATCTTTATAAAAGAAATAAGACTTCTAGAAGATATAAAGTGATGCATGTCTTAAACTATAGATGATATCATATTATATGAATGTAGTCATAATAATGATGGGCATATTAAATAAACTCATTATTTGTTAAAATATAAAGTTAGCATATCTTTAAGTGTGAAAACTACTACAAGATATAAACTTTTATTATTATATGATAAATGTGACTATAAAGTGAACTAGGTTATTACATGATATTAGTTATATTATATGATAATGATGTTAGAATATCTAAGACATAGTATAATAATAAAATGGTAGAGAACCCTTATAAAAATATTATTATTACAAAGATTGTAGTCATGGAGTATAGTTGACATTAGATATTGATTGTTATAAAAGAATAATATTGATAATAGTTATATTACTAAAGTCATCATTTAAGAAAAAATAATAGTATAATATAACCCTAAGTGTAAAGCTACTACAAAATAGGAACTTTATTAGTATGTTTATATAATAGTGAATATAAAGTAAACTAGGTTGGTTTATGATATTAGTTATAATAAGATTATGAAGATGCTAGAATACTTACGACACACTATAATAATAAAATTGTAAAGAGATGTTACAAAAGTATAATTGTTTCAAAAATAGTAGTCATGAACTATAGTTTTACTTTAGATATTGATTTTTATGGAAGAATAACATTATTAATAATTATGTTATTAAAGTCACCATAGGAGAAGAATATTAATTTGTTAATCACTAAAGTGTAGAGAATTATTACAAAACATAAGTCTAGGTTAAATATAGGAAGTATGATCTTATAATGACTTTATGATATTATATAGTCATGAGGATTACTTGCATGGAAAGAAATCATTTAGATATAGAAAAGATATTATTTTATAACCTAAGATATTATAATAATAGACTATAAGTATGAAGTAGATATTTATAAGCCATGATCATATATTATCAACTATGAGCATAGATATTTTATAAGCCATAGAATATGAAAAGAATTATGGGAATAAAATAAATAAAAATAATTGAATATATGTTAAATGTAGGAAGTTACCTATTAAAGAAAAATAGAAAGTCCTATTTATGGAAATTTTCAAGAAAAGTAGATTATAAGTTTATGAGCCTTATTTTAGGTGAACTATAGAATTAAATAAAAGTCTACTAAAGGTATATTATTAATAAAATATTCTTGGGGAGGTATATATCGCTTCAAAATCCTTAAGGAATTTAAAAGTTGTATTTTTAAACTAAAACTAGCACATAGACAGGTTAAAGTGAATTTCTTATAATTCAAGGAAAACTTATAGTTTATAAGAAAAATACTTCTAGGCAAAGTATAGTATTTGATGAAATTTTACTTGCTTACTTATATTAAAGAAATAGAGAATAAAGTTAAAAGAGATTATTTTAAGTATGGGTTTATGGAATAATAAGGATATTACAAAACCAAAATAATAATGAAGGAACATTATTATTTTAAATCATCTTCTAAATTATTACCATAATAATTTAGATTTCCGCTTCTCTTATAAAAGTATTATAAGAGAAAATCCAAGTTAAGAGGAATCCATATTTATAAGCCGTTCGTAAATCCCGTGTCTTTAGGTAGGGATCCGCGTTCGAAGTTGCAAACCGCATCATCCGTCAAGAATCAATAGTATACGTTGTAAGCCAAGGCAAGTGGAATTTCCCCTTGTGACCTTTTACTTTTCGCCTCCGTGAAAATTCTCGTTGTGGGAACAACTTGTATGCCTAAATGAAAATGAACCTAGGAAATATCGATTGCTAGAAATAACGACTATTGTTAGCATAGTATACTTTATATTACTTTGATAGGATTACTTATGCTAGTGTGGTTGTTATCTTGTTTGTTTACGATCTCGCTCAGCGATCAATGTCGAACGAACTAGTGAGGGGCGTGGAATAGCCGACGCCTCTTTATAACCTTACTAAGTCGTACGTCCATACGACTTTCGGGATCATGATCTCCATCCGCTCCGATTGCAAGGAGGGATTGTGCGCACTCTAGCTAAGTGCCGGGGAATTGAAGTTCTCCCTCGGGTGGCTCGGATTATCCGTGTCCCACCACTCTCTATTAAAAATCATTAACAAAGTCGAATATCTTTCGTCACTATATAAGATAAGTGCTAATGCACATTTAAGATACCAAAACCGGACCGGTATCAAATGATCGATCCGGCTCTCGGTCCGCTCAGGGCGCGAGAGGTTTTTACTTGTATGAATTAATAAACGTTCCCAACACACTTCCAAAATCCTAAAGAAGTCTACAATCTAGTAGCTCTTCTATCGCTTATCGAGTTATCTTCATCTAAAGATATACTCTCCTTTGAACCACAAAAGCTCCACATAAACAAGTCCTATCGTATAGCCCATCGTAAACACAACCTTATTATCTCTTTCGACAATAATTGAAAATTTCCGAAATACCCTCGGGAATTTCCATTCCCGCTTGCTTAGTCTCTTAGACTAATTCTTCTTTTCCGCATGTTTGGCTGGCATTCTATCGCCCCTAGCAAATTATGTCAGAATCTAGGAACCCCAACAAAGCGTGAAGTGAAGACGAAGGAAGAACAAGGATTTCAAGATATACCTTTCTATCATTTTGCTTTAGTTTCATTATGTTTCAAAGACTAGTAGGTTTTGCGTTTCAATTCCGAACAAATTTATATTTGAAAACAATGTAAGATGTTTTGTAAGAACCAAGTCTCCCTCGGGAGCACCTTTTCTCATTATGTATTATGTTTTATTCCGCATTTTAATTGTTCTATATCATTCTAAAAGCCTTGGTGACTTTGGACGGTAATGTCTGAGGTCACTGGCGGTAACACCCAATGTTGTAAAATAGGGGTGTTACAAATTGCATGTTTAAAATATCGAATATTGATTTTTGAATTTCAAAAATCAAGATGCGTGATTTAGACTATATATTAATCACGAATACAAAACATATTCATATGGAAAAAATGTAAAAGGTATAAATGAAAAAGTTAATGATGAAATATAATGAAAGAAACTATTAATTTCGACAGGCATTTCACGAGAGTTGTGAGTCTTTTTCTACTCCCGTCTCCATGCCGCCTCCTCGGTCGGAAAAGCAGAAGATAAGACATGCGAAGTCACGAGGCATCTTAGTGGAGTAGCATGCTCAGGTCTAGCCTCATCAGAAGAAGACTAGGACGGGACTCGGTGCAGATACGTTGATTTCAGAGCTCCAATGCAAGGATGCAGATCAGCCTATTGTATATATAGAGAAATGTCATAATATAGGGTCATCCACTCCTATGGACGTCGATATGACCCCACAGATAAATGAGATTCCATGGATTGTGACACATCATCTCCCCTTCTGTCAAGGTCCCTTGAGTGACAACAACACATATTTCACGCTTCACAACCTAATTCAAATATAAAATACTATTAACTAACAGGCCCGACTCTGGCAGGTGCAAGCTATGCACCTGTACAAGGCCTCAAAATTTTAATGGGTCTCATTTTTTTTGGTCTTTATGGCCCAATTGTATAAATTTCTGATTTCGTTTCTCTGTCCAAATACATTTTGTTAGTATTAATTAGCAGAGAGTGCAAACTGGGGCCCTTACCGTTTATTGTGGAGTATTAAATTGGTGGGCCTCAGCATTGGTGTTGGTTAATATGAATAATTTATATTTATTTCTATAATTATACACACTCATGTGTTAGAGTGTTGCTCCTTATAATTTTTAAACGTATAAGAGTTTATCTGTACATTAGTTTTTTCATTCAAAGCATCATCTCAAACATTTTACTTTCATGTGTTTATAAACGCTTCAAAACCTTATTATTAATTAATTTTATCAAAACTCATAAATATTGTAAGAAATGTATAGATTTTTGTACATAATTTTTCATATCTATGATAAATATTGTAAAAAATGCATTAATTATAAACAATTTTAATTAATTTACCTTTAATTTTTTAATAATAATAATTAATATTAACTTTTGTGCAAGGCCTCCAAAATTGATTGGACGACCCTGTTAACTAGCATCCAGGTCAACGGATTAACTTCAGAGCACACACCACTTGCAAGTTTTAAGTAACAAAAAATAATACAATCACTTGGACATTATGCATGTATTGACCAATTAACATGCTCATGTAACTATGAGTAAAACCATCAAGTCATACTCATTTTCGGCCTAAGGTTCTCAAATATTAAGTGACAAGTCTTCTATCAAGAGTATGTTTGCCTGAAGGTCATTAAGCATGTGATTAAATATGAAATGTTAGAGCATGTGCAACCAAGAGGAATCAACCTCCTCTTTGCACTCTCTTTCCTCAAAGAGGAGCTCCTCTTGGTTGTAAAAATTAAAAGGGGAATCCCCTTTCAAAGAAGAATGGAGTAACCCCCCTTCCATAGAGGAATGAATGCTTTGGCCCTTGTGTCCAAAGAGGAACATTCACTCATTCACAAGTTGACACATGTATCCAACTTTCAACTAACTTCATTTATTTCATTTCAACATATCATTAAATATATTTCCAACAAAATAATAATTAATGTTGATATTTAAAAAAAAAAAAATTAATCAATTTTTATAATTTTTTATTATCTATAAATAGAGTCTAATATTGTTTTTTATTTTTCACAAACTTGTCTTAGCTTTCCTTTCTCTCCTTCACTACTACTATTACCTTCTATGGATAACCACAATAAAAATCCAAATAACTCAAACACCCAATACAATCCAAATACATTTAATTTGGATCAAGTTCAAGCCATGCTACAAATGTTTGGTAATCAACCAAGGCCAATTAATCCAAATTATTTCCAAACCTTTCCACAAATTCTTCCCAATCAATTTCAACAATCTTCCCAAAATTTAAGTAAACCAATCGATGTTTAACGCTATTTTTAATTTGTGTTTTTTTGCACTTTATAATGCTGTTTGAAGTTATCTTAATGTTAATTAAGTTTATTTTTTTATTATTAATAATTAGTTTATATTATCTTAAATCAAAATTATTTAAGTAAATATAATTTATTCTTAATTCATTTGATTAACTAACTTTGTAAAAAATATTGAATGATATAAAATATGGAGTAAATATATATATTGAAGTAGGAGAGAGGAAGGGAAAGAGGATACCCTTTGTTGTGGGGGGAAATAGAGAAAGAGAAAGAGAAAGAGGAGAGGAAAAGTGAAAAGTGATGTGGATGATAGAGAAAATGAGGTGTCAAAATTTTAATATATATATATTTAAGTAAACCAATCGATGTTTAACGCTATTTTTAATTTGTATTTTTTTGCACTTTATAATGCTCTTTGAAGTTATCTTAATGTTAATTAAGTTTATTTTTTTTATTATTAATAATTAGTTTATATTATCTTAAATCTAAATTATTTAAGTAAATATAATTTATTCTTAATTCATTTGATTAACTAACTTTGTAAAAAATATTGAATGATATAAAATATGGAGTAAATATATATATTGAAGTAGGAGAGAGGAAGGGAAAGAGGATACCCTTTGTTGTGGGGGGAAATAGAGAAAGAGAAAGAGGAAAGGAAAAGTGAAAAGTGATGTGGATGATAGAGAAAATGAGGTGTCAAAAGGAGAGAAGGAGAGAGAAAAATGAGAGAGGATTGTATATCCTCTTGGTTGCACATGCTCTTATATATATAAAATATTTTTGCTATGTCTGATTTCATTTCTTTGAGATCGATGACGATGCAGAGAGCAGCACATTGTGTTGCCTTTTATCTGAACTAAAGCAGTTGAAATCATAAAACCAGCTAAACAACTTAGTCCATGAACTACTCCCTGGTTCAGAGTTCTGGGATGCTAATAGAATTGTCAAGGAAGGCAGATTGTTTTACATTGACATCAGAAATTCATCAATGACAGCTGAAAATTTCCTACCAGAGGTTTTGGAGGAGCTGTTGGGTATGTGTCGAAGTGGCTGTTTTGGTCTTTCAGGCCTGGGAGGTGATCTTTTTTACTTAAGACATGCCTTTCTTAATGAAGCATTGCTCAGATATGCAAAATATGAATTACTTCCATTTACTTGGTTTAAGGATGTTTGTCAGAAACCTTATACTCCGTATTATTATTATTATATGGGTCTATATGCTTCTGCACTATAAAATCTGGAGATATTTGAGAACGGTAGAAATGGAGACTCTACAAGGTATGTTCTTATATAATTATTGTCTATTGATATTGATAACCACTGCATTTTTATGTAAATCTAACACTCTACTGATTCTGAAGGGCTCTTTATGCTCATCTCAACCATTGTGTGACTGATACGAGCCCGATGTGGATTCGTATCGAGCCCTTGTTGTTCAAGGGTTTGAGCGGAGTCCGATGTGGTCACCAACTCCCAAAAATGACAAAAGAGAGAACAATAGAAAATTAGGCCAAATTATATCTTGATTAATTTCTTAGGAGGACAAGATAAGAGTATATAAAGCTAAACCCTAACAGTTCAAAAAAGGCGTCCGGGAAAGAACCGTAAAGAAAACCCGAGAAGAGAGTAAAAACTCTAGTTTATAAAAATTACACTTTTAATTAAAATATAAAAATAACAAATAATTAATCGTCCTATCGTCTTGGACGACGACGAATTCTAGATGGCCTCGTATTAGTAATCTGGGCCGTATCATTCTCTCCCCTAATGAAATTCGGCTTGTCCTCAAGCCGTAAATCTGGAAAAGAGTGTTGCAACACGTCGACTGGTTCCTAGGTTAAGATAGCGAATCACCATCTTCCCATTCAACAAGCCATTCGGATCGAGTCTTCCCATTTATCAATACATCACGAGCAGCTGTAGCACGCAGAGGGCGAGAAATAGGCATGTCATACAAGAATTCGGCCGGTAATGTAGTGGGAGCAATTGGCGACCCATCCGGAACAAATGGCTTAAGTAAGGACACATGAAAAACATTGTGAATTCAGGCTGAGGCGGGAAGCTCTAAACGATAAGCAACCGGACCAATACGCTCCAAGATTTTAAAAGGTTCGTAAAAGCGGTGAGCAAGCTTGGCAGAAAGAGGTCGACTCACCGAATGTTGACAGTAAGGCTGGAGTTTTAAGAGGACGTGATCACCAACCTGAAACTCAACGTCCTTTCGATGCTTATTAGCTTGTGAGGACATTCGCTGCTGCATCTTCGTGAGATTAGACCGAATCAAGTCAAGAACCTGCTCACGATCGCGAATGGCTTCCGTGGCCGACGAAGGAGGTCCCATTGATAAAGTTGCTCGTGCAATTGGGGGTGCCTCACGTTCATACAAAGATTTGAACGGTGACATCCCCAATCCTTCATGAAACATAGAATTCAAAGCTAGCTCAGCCCAAGGTAAGAAATCGAACCAGCGGCGGGGACGGCCCTGCGTAAAGGCACGCAGGTACTGCTCTAAACTGCGGTTCTTGACTTCCGTCTGACCGTCAGTTTGAGGATGGTAAGCCGTACTATGATGGAGTTTAGTGCCACTAAGGCGATGCAACTCTGACCAGAAAGTACTGCGAAATACAGGATCCCTATCGGATAAAATAGATGCCGGAATGCCATGTAATTTCACCAATGTATCAAAGAACACGGCTGCCACTTTCGGGGCATCAAACGAAGGCCCTAGAGCGGCAAATGTGAACATTTAGACAGCCGATCAATGACCACGAAGATCGTGGTATGTCCACGAGACGGAGGCAAACCGACAATAAAATCCATAGACATGTCGTCCCACACTTGTTGAGGCACAAGCAGAGGCTGAATTAGCCCGGCAGGCTTGCTTGTGCTATACTTGGTGGACTGGCAAATGAGGCAAGAATCGACGAAACGCTTCACATCAGCGTGCATACCCTTCCGAAAGAAAACCTCAACGACGCGACGGAATGTGCGATCGACGCTGGGATGGCCAGCACTAGGCGATGCATGGAATTCAACTAGAATTTCGGCTTTGATCGGGGACGATGCTCCGACCACCAAACGATGGCCAAAATACAGGATTCCGTCATGCACTTGAAATGGGGTGGTTAACGTACCATTAGCGGCGGCTGCATGCCACTCTTTCAAATCATCAAGAACTGTATTCTCATGACGAAGTCGCTGCAGTAGATCTTGGAGTGGTGCCCAAAATGACAAAAATTGGTGGAGAGTGGCGGTGTCATCAATCATACACCAAGATAGGGCGTCAACTACCCTGTTACTAGCGTCGGATTTATACTCAATATGGAATTTATAACCCATCAACTTCCGAATAAAGAATTGTTGATCTGGTGTCTGAATAACCTGCGTTAGGAGTTCTTTAAGGCTCTTGTGATCGCTGCGGATTAAGAACTCTCGACCCAGCAAATACTGACGCCATTTCTGAACCGCGGAAACAATGGCGAAAAGTTCTCTATGATAAGCGGACGAACCCTTGCGCCGAACACCTAATTTTTCACTGAAGAAAGAAAGAGGGCGATCATGTTGTAATAAGACAACGCCGACGCCATCATCGGACGGGTCAGTTTCCACGACAAACTGCTTGGAAAAATCTGGAAGCTGTAAAATTGGCGGCCTCATCATTGTCTCTTTGAGGCGTTAAAAGCTGTATCAGCGGCTTCAGACCAAACAAACTTGTCTTATTGTAAGAGATCAGTCAACGGTGCAACAAGCAAAGCATAATTGCGGATGAACTTTCTGTAATAACCGGTAAGACCCAGAAAACCACGTAGCTGGTTACCAGATTGAGGAGTCGGCCAGTCAGCCATAGCGGAAAGTTTAGCAGGATCAGCTAATAATTGCCCGGCAGTCACAATATGGCCTAAGTATTCCACCTTAGTTGTGCTGAAAGAACATTTAGACCCTTTGACAAAGAAATGATTACCGTGAAGGATCTGCAAGACTGTATCAAGGTGAGAAAAACGGGCAGCAACTGAGGTACTGTATATCAGAATATCATCAAAGAAGAAAATTACAAAATTGCGCAGATACTAAGCAAATAAATTATTCATTGCTGCCTGAAACATTGATGGCGCATTAGTTAGGCCGAAAGGCATAACTAAAAATTCAAAGTGACCGTCATGGGTACGAAAAGCAGTCTTATAAATATCGGAAGAGTGCATCCGAATCTAATGATATCTAGAACGTAAATCTAGTTTAGTAAAAATAACAGCCTGTCCTAGCTCATCAAATAATTCATCAGCTGTAGGAATAGGAAACTTATCTGCGACTTTAATATTATTAAGGGCGCGGTAGTTGATGCAGAAACGGAAGCTACCGTCCTTCTTGTTGACCAGAAGTGCCGGAGAAGAAAACGGGCTAGTGCTGTGACGGATTATCCCTTGATCAAGCATAATTTGAACCCGTCGTTCAATTTCGGATTTCTGAAAATAGGGATAACGATAAGGCCAGACGTTTACCGGTTTGGAACCGGACTGAAGATGAATACGGTGGTCCCATGTGCGTTGTGGTGGCAGTCCAACCGACACCTGAAACACAACAGAGTGATGCTGAAGTGTCTCTCGTATATCCAGAAGCAAGTCAGATGGGAAATCAGAGGACTCGGCCGTTGAAGCTGGTGGCAAACTGAGAATCTCAAAGCATTCAGCAATCCCGTCAAAAGCACATAGAGAGTGTAACTCATGCATAGAAATGGGTTTCGGCGAATGCCGATCACCTTGTAAGAATACTGTCTTATCGTTCCAGGAAAATTGCATAGTCAGCTTCGCATAATCATGAGCAACTGTACCCAGTGTCTGTAACCACTGGACACCTAGAACGATCGGTGGGCCATGAACTGCCAATACATAGAGATCCAAAGAGAAATGATGACCGTGTAATTCAATAGTGGTGGCTGGGCATTGATGCGTACATAATAAGTAGGCGTCGTTCCCAACAAAGACACGAAATGGCGTAATAGCAGTTAGAGGCAACTGTAACTGTTCCACCAAATCAGGATGGATAAAATTATGTGTGCTGCCACCATCAATAAGAACTTGGACCTGTGTGCCGTTAATCAGTCCTCCCAGCCATAAAGAGCGCGGGTTTGGAAGGCCTTCCATCGAATGAATGCTCGAAATATCGCCGGTGACGGCTAACTCTTCAGTGATATCATCAGTTTCTTCATCGTCACTTTCATCACAGCTTAATAAAGCTAAGAAACGAGGCATACAGCGAGGGCCCCGATGGTACCTCTCATCATAATTCCAACATAAACCTTTTTAGTGCGTTCCTCACATTCAACAATAGAAAGGCGTTTAATTGGAAGAGCTGAGAAATTACCGTTCGAATTAGGAGGCTGTGGAGGGGCGGCCGTAGAGGTCGAAGGAGGCACCGACGCAGCCGGTGTCGAGCTGCCGGGTTTGTAGCCCCCGGAATTCCATTGTCACCGAGAATTGGTATTCCATTGCGAAGTGGTGTCGCTGAAAGAGGCTTCCAATTCCCGTGCTAGAGCAAACGCTTGAGACAAGGATGCCGAATTTCGTAAATTCAGCTCGCGTCTCATCGGTTGTTTCAGCCCGACTTTGAATAAAGAGATTAGCGTGGGTTCCAACAACCCCTGAACGTTATTAAGCAAGGTCTCAAATTCCGTCTGATAGTCAAGAACGGATGTCCGCTGTTGAAGCTTGGCCAAGAGACCTACATAATCTTCATAATGGTGTGGATTGAAGCGTTGTTGAACGGACAACAAAAAAGCAGGCCTGTCGCTCCACAATTATTATGGAGCTGATATCGAAGCCAGTCAGATGTCGGATGATCAAATAACATTCCGACTAAACGTAAGCGATCCTGATCTGTAGTAGAAAAATAATCGAAGTAAGCCTGAACCTTAAATATCCACCCTTTCGGGTCCGGGCCATTGAATTTCGGGGCATCATTTCGGATTTTCGAGGTATTGTCATGGCTCGGTGGTGCGCGAACCACGACGGCCTGCTGCAGATTAGGGTTGTGAGACACGAAGTTTTGCACCCCATGCGCGGGATCGATTGCAGGTGGCACGGCTGGCGGCGCATTAGGGTTCCTCGGCACGAGTTGGTGCGTTGTGAGGGCAGCGTCGTTCATGGCCTGCGCTGGTGGTATAGCCTGGTGAGCTGCAACCGCGGGGCAGCCACAACAAACGCAGGATTAGGGTTAGCGTTCACAGCGGCGGTCGGATTGTGGTGTTGATTGAGGATGTCAAAGACGTTATCGTTCCGGCGGCGATTGACTTCCTGAGCGCTACAGACTTGCGCCGCGTCCTGGTGGATGTTCTGTACATCCGTCGTCAATTGGAACAACATATCACGGAGCTCGGCCATTTTGGGTTGACCTTGATCGCCGACGACTCCATCTGTCGGATTCATGGTGTTCGAGATGAAAGCACCAGTTGATACAAGCCCGGTGTGGATTCGTATCGAGCCCTTGTTGGTCAAGGGTTTGAGCGGAGTCCGATGTGGTCTCCAACTCCCAAAAATGACAAAAGAGAGAACAATAGATAATTAGGGCAAATTATATCTTGATTAATTTTTTAGGAGGACAAGATAAGAGTATATAAAGGTAAGCCCTAACGGTTCAAAAAAGGCGTCCCGGGAAAGAACCGTAAAGAAAACCCGAGAAGAGAGTAAAAACTCTAGTTTATAAAAATTACACTTTTAATTAAAATATAAAAATAACAAATAATTAATCGTCATATCGTCTTGGACGACGACGGATTCTAGATGGCCTCGTATTAGTAATCTGGGTCGTATCAGTGACAGCATCTAGGAAGAGGTTACTTAAAGCAAATATGATTTTAACAAATCATGTTGATCTTGTACTAATATGAAGGAGAATTATTCATTCTATTGATAATTACAATCACAATTAATAACGAAAATATGATATTTCCAAATTCTAATGCTAGATGATAAGAATTACATTCTTATCATAAACTCTTTTCTAAGGCGCGCATATTTGTCAAGCTATCTACGTTAGTGAATTGAAAATTAGTAGACTTGGTAGAGCATTTTTTTTTATTAGAATGATCTATTATTATTCTCTTTCTACCACCCAAATTCTTATTCCACGTGGATATGCAGGGTTTCTGTAGATACTGAACTCCACATATCAAGGATATATATGCTACGAAAGTTGTCTCATGCTGAGTCTGAAAAAGATGCTAAGCTAAAAGGACCCTGTTAGGCTTACACTCGGTGTAAGTCGAATAACTTACACCTGGAAAAAGTAATAATATTTTAATCTATTTGGTATTTATTCGTTTTTGGCCAAAATCCCAAATTTTTCAGCTTTCGAAATTTTTTACTGTAGCCTTTTTGTTAAAAAAAGAAAAATATTTTTTATTCATCCCTTCCCCCTTTTAAATTTTACCCATTTGAGTAAAGTTTTACCCTTTCCCGACACACTGTAGACACCAGTCGTACTCCACCGGCCACCAGTCCCACTACATCGTGCATCCAGTTTCGGCCTCTTGATCGTTGATAGCGTACGGATTCGCGACGGCATAATGGTTAGGCTCCTCAAATCTGCTTGATTTGTTGTGTAATGAGGGTTTTCATTGTTCGATTTTGAAATCCGACAACATATTTATACGATGTTACTCGCTGAATTGGATTGAGATTATAATTAGTTGCTTATTCATCGAGTTCAATCTGTATTTAATTTGTGTTTCTAGGGTTTAGGGTTTGGGGATTTATGTTGTGTTTCTAGTGTTTAGGGTTATCTGGATGGATTTTGGGTTTCTAGGGTTGATGGTTTCTAGATAGAAATGTGCATTGGAATTGAGATGAAATTGGGCATTGTTTATGTTGATTAGTGTGTTATAAAGATTTGTTTCTCCGGTGAATGTGAATACAATCGATGCCAAATTCTGTAAATTTGGCTTTGCAAAAGTACTCCAATTGTGATGCAGAGGAAGATGACGAAATCAGGAAGTCGGTTGTTAATTTTTTAATGCATATTGAGACTGCAATATTGAGTGTGCAATTCATTCATCTTGAGTGTGCAATGCATGCATATTGAGACTGCAATCTTGAATGTGCTATTCATTCATCTTGAGTGTGCATTGCATGCATCTTGAGTTTGTGTTTCTGGAATCTGTGTTGCATTGTTTTTAGGCAAATGGTACAGTGGGACCTACAACTTAATAGATGATGTTTATGACAGGAAGATGGAAAAGGATAATCGCAGTCGCGATACACGGTTCGTGAGAATTATTGTACTCGAAGAGTCATTGTTCGAAATGGTAAGAAAAAATTTGAACAACAATAGAATGCATATATATTCACCATATTTGTATTTTTGTTTCATTGCTCACTGCTGAACATGTTGGACACACAACCCTTGCCCCTTGCGTTTGTGAAGGAAAACAAGCGGTCAATACCAGACTCTGGATACATTGTGTGTCAAACCAAGAAATGGCCAGTAAAGCCAAGAAATGGCCAGTAAAGCTCTCCAAGGGTTAGGGAATCAAAATAACCATTGGATGGGCGTAATTTGCAAGAAGGTATTCCCTTGCTCGAGGGTACATTCTACACTTCAGGTCCGACTTCAAAGACAGGTTCTACGTCCGTATATTTGGCAGAGGAGGCATTGAGTTGAATTATGCTGAACGACTTAAAAGTGCGAAATTTAAGAGCTTGTAAAGCAAGGGGGTGTTCAATAAACTACCAACGATCAAGGAAGAGGATGAAGAGATAATATCTCCCGTTGAGGGGTCCTTGGGTAAGTACTTCACCATAGACTTTTAGATTCAGCTTTTTCTATTGTTTGCAAAAGCGTTGAAGATTACAAACCAACTTATACACCATCTTACAGTGTAATGATACACATAATTAAATGACATGATATCGCTTGTTATATGACAGGATACAATTTGTTGTACGACTGGATAATATGTTTTTATGACAAGATATCATTCTGAGTATGACAGTATATGGTTTAGTTAATATTTCGAGATCGATGCATATTATATCGTACAAAGCCAACTTATACAGCATCTTACCTTGTAATTATAGGTCCAACTATTTATAAAGGGTCGGGTGAAGTATGCGTACTAACGATGGAAGAGCGGCATGTACATGCTGACTACGGGCCGGTAATTAAGTTGATATATGCATTGCACTAAACATAACATATGTATTATGTACACATGCACCTAAAACCTTTATTGACTATTTGACAGATAATTCCCACGGCCTTCAGTCAAGCCAATTTCGGTCAAAAGAAACAACACCAATTCAGAGATATGATGTTTCATGTCGGAAATAATACGCACTTGCTGAAGTACAAGTTTGTAAAGGGGAGGGGCTATCGTGTTCAACTGCAGACCGGATGGCGTGAGTTTGTGCATGCCTAGAAATTGGTGAAAGGAGATGGATGCATGCTAACACTCCTCGATCCAGAGCTTCAGAGGTATGCGGCGGACATTATCAGGGGTTGACCTCATGGATGCATGTCAAGGTGGATTTTTGGGAAATTATTCGGCGAATTGCGAATGAAATGGTTTTTGGGTAATTGAACTAGCTAGTGTTAACTTAACATGGAAATTAACTCACTTTTGGGTTTGTGAACTTTATGGAAAGATGTATCCGTGGATAGCTATGATGTTTTAAGTTACTATGTAAAGGGTATGACATTTAATCGCATTTGGTGAACCTATATTGTATGCTAATGACGAACAAAATTAGGAAGTGGGTTATCAACATTTTCATGCAGCTTGAGCGTGCATTACAGCCAGCTTGAGCGTGCATTACAGCTAACTTGAGTGTACAAAATTAATAACTATGTGCTTACAAACCAGATTCGCTTATCCAACCAAATACATTCATTAGACAATTAAACAACGTACATACATTAGCCAATTCATTTTACAACCTTAAGTGCTGAAGATGGGGCTGAACTTGGTAATTTCCTTGCGTCGCTTGGCGGAGAAGCTGCTCCCTTAGTGTAGCATCGTTCAGATCGGATGTCAGAATTATGTTCAAGTAAATACTTCGGAGAGTTTCCATCCGCGCAGATGGGCATGTACAAAATTCCTCAATGTCACATAGTTGGTACCTCCAACCAGTCATACCATTGCCCATGTAGGTATTCATGTGGTACATTAGAAACACTCCTACATCTCTTATTTCTATGACCCAGTTTAGATGCCGTGAAGGAAAGTCTAAAGTTGTTGGTCTCGTATATTGCTGGCCCTTGAGCAAATTATATTGGTCATCCAGACCCTTGAATTTGAAGAAACCTTGGAGTAGCTTTCGCTGCAATTTGATCAAACACAACGTACACATGTGACTATAAGGAAAAGACACAACAGAAAGCTTTATATGAAATCAATTGAAATTGAGGCAATGAGCTAACCAGTCGTACATCATAACGTTTCATCGCAGTGCGCGTGTCCTTCCCCTTAGAAAGATGAATGAGGTGAAACCTCGGTTGTTTGAAATTTATTGTGACATAAAACATAGCCCGTTTCATATGGAATGGGAAGCACCACTGTTTCAAACAAGGGGATAGACATAGCTAGAAAAGTGAACTAACGTTGTCTATGATTTACGCGATAATGCACATATAAAAAGGCAATCCAACGCAGGAACACACGACGCATTTGTGTATCATAATGAGGCCCATAGAAATTTTTTGTTTATATGAGGCAGTGTTCTTAGTTCTTACCACATGAACGTCCGCATCCTGTGCCGTGTTCATCCTGTGCAATGTAGTTGTCATGCTTTCGTTAAAATGTCTTGCAACTCACTGCCTGTCTTTACGTCATTCATCGTTGAACCTGTCTGAAATGATCGAAGATGGAAAACGTACATAATCAGTATAAGCCAACAGTCCTAGATAACGTAAGAGATGAATGTATAATTGCACATACAAGAGTCGTGGTTGCAAAGAATCTCCTTGGGAATGACGCATCCGGGCCCAATTCTCTGTGATTCAAGATTACAATGAACAAGTCTATAACCTTGGTCTGCATGACATAGATTCCGCGTGTAAGAGAGTCAAGGTTGCTGCGCGTAACGCTCTCCCCAAGAGTTTGATTCCTCAACACAACCTTCCTGCAGTAGAACAAGTAACGGCCGGGTAACAATTGAAGTATAACAGACCGATCATAAAGATTCAGATACTTTGAAACATATATATGAAAGGATGACGTACCCCTGAACTTCCAATGCAGTTTTAACAAACACGTCTAACTTTCTCTCCTCAGCATTTGGACGTCTAGTAAAGTGAATCAACTCTTGTTTATATTCCAAAGTGGGTCCAGGTTTTGGGCAAGGCAGGCAGATCACCCGTACAATCCTACCCGGGCAATTCGTAGGAGGTCGATCGTCATCGCGATCATCACCAGAAATACTAGAACGATTGTCGCTGTCACTACTGCTATGACCATCATCACCATCAGCACGAGAATCTTGTGAAGTTCCAGCACCGGTTGGTCGAATGAGCGACAACATCGGTTGGGCTTGATCATGAGAACTTCCAGGACAAGAGGTTCCAGTCATGTCATCTTGGAAAAACAAATGATGCATGCTCGCTGTTATTAGCCCATTAAAAACTAGGAAATTACCCTGATTTGTTACAGAACTCTACATTAACGAGTGCCACAGTCATGACATCGCTCCAGAACGACTCCTGAATGTCCTGATTTCTGAAGTGACATGGCAATGTGTACAATATCAGACACAGAGGCAAACGAAGAGAGTAAGAGACCCCTCCATTTTTAAGGAGAGAATTGAATAATTGATAGCAGGTCGTGTTTACCTCACGGGCAGGAAATTTCTCACCAGTGGGCTTAACAGCAGTAACCCTATTCAGATCACCATGATCGACGTGTTGTTCAGTGCTAGTATCCTCTTAAGCACTTGGATTGCAATCAACATCCCCCTTGGAATCAGCATTACCACTAAGGTGATCATAGTCACCATCACTGGGAGGATCTTCATCCTCATAGATATCATGTGCAACAATTTCATCATCATCTTCCCTTGGAGGATGAGCTGCACCCAACACGACATCAAGAGCGGCAGTGTCATTCTCAGCATTATCATCCTCCGCATCATCCATTTCAGACGCGGCATCAACAATATCATGAACCTTTGACTTGCCTCTGTCCATATTGATGTTTCTTTTCTGGTCGACAACTTCGGGAAAGTACTGTTTTGCATGATCAAGAGTTTTGATGAATTTCTCATCGCCGATGAATTTTCCATCGTTGGTGTAGTGCAACCTCAATTCAGTGAAAATGGCACATACGACACCATTGATGTCCTTGAATTTGGATGAATTTGCCACATTTGAAGGAGCGTCATCAGCCTTCAAACAAAACCCCTTAATTTCTCGCATTACCCGAGCCGCAAACGTTGCACGCTTTTTCACTAGAGCAACATTTGGATCGGGCCGTGGACTGTTCGATGGCGGATCCGTGGTTACATGTGGCATATCATCCGTGTCCACTTCGTTGACATCTTCAACGTGATCAAAAGTGGCTGGTCCACGGAGACTACCTCTTCCAAACCTCCCTAAGTCCCTCTCTTCCTCCTCCCTCTCTACGACCATGATGGTAGTCCAACCCTTTATGATGGGATAAATTCTTGGGGGCGGATCCTTCTTTCCAGCCACACGATCAACATACATGAGCTGTGAAAAGCAATTTGGGACATGATTATACACAAAATGGATTGAAAAAGCTAGCACAATGATCAGTATACACAAAATGGACTGAGAAATATATGCATGGAAAAAGCACATGCACAACACGAGTTCGTTAGACTTACAGTAAGTAACAGGAGAGGTCCCCTGAATTATGAAGGAGGGGACTAGGACTCCTTGGCTTCAACCAGTTTCTTCAGAAGGTATTGGCACCAGTTGTACCTACGGATAGCGTCAACCTTCTTAAGCAGTTGGAGTAAGGCCATGGTCAACTTCCCGTTGGAGGACCACTCTCCCACAACACAATTCAGGAACAAGATCATGATGTTCCTAATGAATTGCGCTCCGTTGTCCTGTTTATTTTTATCAAGAATGACGGTCTTAAGCATGGAAGGTGTAAGATCTCGCGCATATGGGCCAAACTGCGCTCTGAATTCAACACAAAGTCTTTGATCCCCACGGTTGCTTGAAAGATCGAGAGAAGCGGGGCCTGCTGGGAGACTTAAGTAGTTGTGCACATCTTCCTCCCTTATGTGGACAACCTTATCAGCATCAAGTCTTAGGCAACACTCGTGTGCATCAAATTTATCGACTATATAGTACCCAAGGTTCAATGGGTTGTTTGTAATCTGATAATCCAAAAAGCAAGAAAAACCAGCACGTTTTAGGGCGACCTCTTGCAGGGGAGTCAGGGCTGTGATGACTTCGACAAACAGATTAAGACTTGCCCTGCATTTGAAAACGATATCTTTGGATTTCGATTTTGATGTCTCAAGCTCGGTCCGTTTATGTTTTTTTGTTGCAAGGGAAGTCGTTGCTCTCTGATTTTGCCGATTTCTGGTCCTCCTGGCCGAATTAGCAACCACTTTCCGTCGGCTTGGAGAATTCTGGTCATTGGGTTGATCATAAATAGTCGTTTCTGAAAAACCATTAAAAAACAAGAACCGTGCAACAACGTTATCAACATTTTCAGTGAATTGCCCACTCTATATTTCATAAACAAATTAGTCGATTTATGCCCCAACATATGCATATATAAATTCATTTCGCCTAAAAAAGTACAAAAAAGTGCACAACAACGGTCAAGTGCATCTCATCGAACACCATGAACCCTAAATTCTTTAAGTTCCTCCATTGACTTGAACATGTGCAAGTAAGAGCGAAAATCAAATTGAAAGCCATGAGTAAGTGGCAACACGCCTAAAATTTTGATAATTACGCACCTTCGACCCTAATTGTTGAGTTAGAGGGAGAGACACCACGGTACATGTCCTTCAGGATCTTCCGTCTGGCCATATAGTTCAGTACTTCACAAAATAACTGAAATGGAAGAATGCAACTTTTGAGTGACGCTACACCAATGAATCGAAATTTGGAGACGAATTTGCCAAGTGGGATTGATTTTGTGAGCACCTCGATCGCATGCGGAAGGGGAAGTTTGGGAAATTCAAACGTTTCAGGAAAAGTTATGGTGATAACCGGAAAAAAAATAATTGAAATATATACAAATCGTCAGGTCATTAACGGGATGGGCCGCCAGCCCATCTCATTAAGTAGGCCCAATTTGTAAGACATGATATATTTTTGTCTATGACCGGATAAAGCATGTTATATGACCGGATAGATAGGGTTTCTTCAATTACAGGGTAAAAACATATGAAAACCTCTTGATGGACCTTTAATATGCCCGCCATAAAAAAGCTTCTTCATTCCCACCTTTCCCCAAATCGGATTTCCGTCACTAAACATTCACAAAAATCCATTAGAGAGGCCGAAAACTACCATAACCGGCATAAAAGATCGAGATTGTTCCTCAAATTCCCCAATCTTCTTCAAAATCTCATCTCCAATATCATTTCGTAGAATCAGATTTCTGCAAACCCTAAGAAGTATTGTACATTAATGACGGATTTAAGAGGCCAGAAGGAATCGAGAACGGCGAAGGGTTGTGGTGCAAAAAGAAAGCGTGAAGATCCGAATATAGAGAATCAACCATTGAATCATCAAAGAACAGACATGGCGAAGTCCAAACACAGGAGGAAGGTTTCTGAACCGGCAAAGTCAAAATCAAACAAGGATGCTGAAGTGAAAAGCAAGGAGGCGAAATCACCTAAGGTAACGGCTTCTGAACCAGATCCAAATGCAGAACCGAAACATGGGAAATCAATACCAGATAAAAGGAAGTCCAAATTGACGGAGAAGACTTGTAAATCCAGTGAGATTAAGGGAAAAAATGCACCTCCAAAACTTCCACACCAGAACCAATTTTCTTCAAAGAGAGTGTAAGTATACCGATTACCCTTTCAACCTGCATTACCTTGAAGTTCTTAGATGTGTTGTGTTAAGTTGTGTGATTTGATAGAAACTATAGTCTGATGATTGGGTAGTTCAATTATCCTATCCACACCAGAACCAAACTATGTTTGGCATGATATAAACCGAGCATCACAGGAGGCAAGGTTTGTGCTTGAGCTTTATCTTATCATAAAGTTGTCTTTTCATTGTGTTAATGCAGATATGGTACAAGTATTACAATGGTGAAACATTGTATGGGAGGATAAATATTAATTCAAGGACTACATTGCTTCACATTATTGAGAACAAATTGACACCTAAAAGTTGGAAAGAATTTTGGATGAGTCATTTAGGAGGATTGTGAAAATGCCTCACCAGTTGTCTTATTCTTGCCAAACTATCCATGTTGTGCTATACAAACAACTGGAAACAAAAAAGAAGTGGGAGTCATGGTATAAGGTTGGAGGCAAAGAGCTTAGGTTTTCATTGAATGAGTATGCTTTAATCTTTGGTTTACGTTGTGGAGAAACCCCTGTTATGAACATCAAAGGGGACAATACCGTGATGCAGAGATTTTTTTAAGGTTCAAAAACTCACATTTCAAGATCTGATTGATATGTTCACAAATTACAAGCATCCAGACAACTATAAACTCAAGATGGAACTCATGTTGATCGTGGAGGGGGTAATTCGTGGATCTGATAAGAACCGTTTGGTGAATCTTGAATATGTGAAGTTGTTGGAGAACATGGAAACCTTCTATGCTTACCCCTGTGTTTGAGCTGGGTATGAGGAGTTGCACAAAAGTCTAACATCTGCGTTGTCATCTAGGATGAAAACTTTGGAGAAGGCAAAACTAAACTCCACCGTACCCAGGATTCCATACTCCCTACAAGGAATGCCTCTTGTCTTTCAGGTAAATCATGTGACATTAAAAAGTTATTGTGCTTATTTTTTTGTTTGTGATCTGTGTGTTTGTGACAGGATATGGTACGTTTTCTTTGAATAACTATTTAATCATCACTCATATATTGATTATTAATGCAAATGTGGGTGTATGAGGCAGTGCCCAAATTTGGTCTACTGTTTGCCAAAAGCTTGAGGCCATCAACAAGTCCCAGGGGAATGTGTTGGTTTTCCAAAGATGCTCATGAGCACACTATATTGGATATTGCTTTAGCTGATCCAAAAAATGAAGTGAACCAATATTGCATCCAGAAGACCATGATGAGGAGATGCGTGTAATGGATTCTTGTTACGCTGATGAAGAGGATGATGCTCATTTTGATAAGATTGTTAAGAAAGCCACTACAAGTGTGAAAGGAAAGAGGCCAGTTGCTCCAGATGCCATCCCGAGTACTTCTGATCCAGGGTCATCAGGGGTATTGTCTGGTTTGAGAGATGTGAAGAACATGCTGGAGAGTATGGAATTAGGGATCATGCAGAGGTTGTAGAGTATGGAAATCAGAATAAGAGATCTGGAGGAGTTAGCCACGAGGAATCCAGGTGCAGATCAGTATTGTAAAGATGATAGTGAGTCTGCATTTGAGGAGTCAGACGATTCAAAGATGTCAGAAGAAGAAGAAGAAGAAGAAGAAGAAAACACTGGAACATTTTGGAGTGACTTCTTGGGGAGACTTTAGCAGTCACATGAAAAAACTGGAACAATAGCACTTGAGGATCCTACTATGGTCAAATATTTAAAAGGAGAACTGCCGCAGGTTCATGGGGAGAGATGGGTTGAAGCTGGTGAAATACTTGTTCCATACAACGTTGACAATCGCCACTGGATAGCTCTCCAAATCGACTTGAAGGAATGGTGTGTTAATGTGTACGACAATAATGTCGATCTGTTTGATGACGAAGGACTACATGATCAGCTTTTGCCGGTATTATGGCTAGTTCCTCTGCTCATGAACCAATATTCTCCGCTTTCCATAAAATACTCACATCGGAGGAGTGGAAGACAATTTCCTTGGAATCGGTTCCTAATTTGAGCTAGAACAAACGTGGGTATGTACCACCAGGACTATGTTTTTTTTTCTCTATGCCACCAAGAAAACTTCTTACAACTACGTACTACATAGTATTGCCACTAATTCGTGTGTGAATTTATGTAGTGGGGATTGTAGAGTGTTTGCTGCAAAACACTTGGAGCTTCTGAGCATCGGGAAATCGCTCTCCTCTGTGAATGATAGACAAGTTGACCAATACAGGGTTGATATTGCGCACAATATTTTCAGGGGTGTTTGGGAAACAACCTCTTAGCAGAATACATCATCATTGAATGTGTGTTTCACTAAGGCTACACATTTTGTGTTCGGTCTTGTGTAATTGACAATTTTAGTTATTTTTTGATGGATGGATGAATCATAGTGACAAAAACAATTCTATGCTAATTTCATGAAGGCACACTAATACTCGGAATTCACATAAAAGTACCATGACATTATATATCCAAGAAGTTGAGATGACGAAAAACAACAACCCAGCATACGGAATTTAACATTAAGACAAGTTATAGCATCACATGAGTTACTAATTACACTGGAAATCCTCTAGCTAATCTTACCACAAAATACTACCAGTGCCAACAACTATCCTTAGATAATCAACAAGTTATATCATGTAGCATGACTGGAAATCTTCCATCCCAAAAATATCACCAGTGCCAACAACCACCCATTACTAATCATAAGACATGATATATCACTTAGCATGCCAGGAAATCTTCTAGCTAATCACAACACAATATCTCCAGTGCCAACAACTAATTACACATAGCTAATCCGTAAGACAAAAATATCCAAAATTGCCAACAAAAAGATACTAATTACCACAGAAGGAGTGCACATGGAAGAACCTTCAATTTTCACGAGGAACAGGAGGGAAATATAGGCTGTCCACATCCTCGAACACCAATACAGTACCTAGCGCCACATTTTTGAAGCGGTGGCTGATTCCAGTTTTGAAGTCGTAGAGCATCAAATGCCCAATTGTCCATGCAAAAACCTTAAGACTGTTGTCTGGACCCATTAACCCATACACTTAGCTTGTTCCAGGGGAGAGATCAAACCATATCATTTCATCCGACTCCCCCATCAGCCAAACAAATACATGAACTGTCTCAGGAGATTTTTCATCACCCCAACGAACAAGTGACAGTGTTCCTTCCCAGTTGCAAATCCTAGTAGAATAATCCTCGTCCTCCGGCTCTGGCAGCATCGGACATAAGCAAACCTATAAATAATAGTGGTAATAATATTAAAGTTCAGCAAATAAATATCTAAGCATATTAAAATTCAGCACAACCAGAAAATAAACTTACTAATAATTTTAAGTATGTCACCTCACAATTTTGTTGTGCAACTTCCATTGTTGATCAATATAGTGAGAGGTGACAACCATATAACCCTTTTTCTGGTGAGATGTTGTCCACATATCAGTTGTAATTGCAATTCTTCTAGCATTATCGTCAAATTTCTTTCGAAGCCTCGCCTTTTCACTTACAAACATCTTCATAATATCACTCCTCAAAGTATTCCGACTTATCAACTTGAAGTTTGGATTTAGACTAGCTGAATATCTTTGAAAACCAATATGATCCACTATGCTCAACGAGTACTCATGCATGATGACCATATTTTCTAACTCCTTTCTTGACACATCTTGGCCGAAGAGATGGTTTTCCACCCTCATACTTCCATCTAATTTGCGGTTGTAATTTAGCAATTGTTGGCGCACATCGACCTTTGCATTTTTCTTAGAACACCTGACTTGAATGTGATCTCTAAGGCTTGATGTTCCAATCTTATTGCCACTAGCTAATCATTGTCTGTAATGTAAACATTGTGCTTTCTCTTCACCATTCACTATGAGTTTTTCAAAATGATTCCATACATCTGATTTACGAGGTCGAGACCTCCGTGAAGTTCCAGACGTGTTCTGAACAACATAATTAGAGGCAGATGAAGGCGGCAAAGAACTTGAATCTGGTACCTGTGCTAGCAACTCGGGTGTTGATGACGAAATAGCTAACTGATTGCCAACATCATTTTTTGCCATTATCCGTACTGAAACACCCTGTAAGTAGACATTCAAAATTTCAAATTAGACATTTAACTAATTTCAACTTATTTTAATAGAATAATAGTACTGATAACACTATAAGGCAAAAGTAAGAATGGAGCTGCAAAAGAATGGAGCATCAGAAGAATGGAGCTGATAACAGAACATGATAAAACTTTGTCAACTAATTTCAAGATTTCAACTCATTTAACAGAATAATAGACATTCAACTAATTTTAACAAAATAATAGACGTTCAACTGGATAACAGAACAGAACATGATACTGATAACAAAACAGCTGCATTTTAACAGAATAATAGACATTCAACTAATTTCAACTCATTTTTACAGAATAATCAGAAGAATGGAGCTGCAACACCAGTTAATGAAAATCCGAAGGAATCCAGTTGACACAAAATGCTCTACTTAATCAACATCAGAAGAATGTCATCAAAGCTACTTAATGAACATCCAACCGGTTAAAATTCTCTACTTAAAGTGCTCTACTTAGGAGTTGGAAAGTGTAGAACAGTGTGTTTAACGGTGAAAAACCCTAACCCTTACATGGTTGAAGAGAAGCGGTGGGCCGGTGGCGGTGACAGCTCTACTTGAACGGGGCTGCGGTGGACAGTGTTTAACGGTGGCAATTCCTCTTATTTTATGCAGAAGGTCGACTTAGTTTAACGGTGAATCCAGTTGAATGGGACTATGGTGGGTTGGCGGCGGTGACAGCTCCAACGAAGGTCGACGGTTGGAGCAACAATGGCGTTGGAAGAGGTGCAGAACAGGGCTGCAGAAGGTCGACGGTGTTCACTGTTGCGGCACTATTCAGGAGGTCGACGGTGGTTCTGAATTTTAAAGAGCGCAGCCACTACTAGGGTTGAAATTTGGAAACTTGGAATTTGGAAATGGAAAGTGTACCCGAACGGAGTAACCCTCACTAACGAAGTTACGGACTGAGGCAATAATCATTTCAGGCAAATAAATGGGCTGGAAAATAAATGGGCTTTTATCAAAGGCCCAAAATAATTTATATATGTGATTTTAAGGGCCCATATATATATTATAAATTATAGGCCGAAACGGGTGAAACGGGTGGTTTGGGTGAAACGGGTGATGCGTCGGTTGACGGGTCGAGTTATTGGGTGGGTTATTGGGTGATAAAATCTCACCCATACCCGACCCATAACTCGTTTCGCCCGTCACCCGAACCGCCTGTCACCCGCTTTGATTGGGTTTTCACCCGTTTATTTCGGGTGGGTTAAGCGAGTGGGTCGGTCACCCGTGGGTAATTGAAAGCCCTACCTTTTACAATGGAAAGAGGTTGTGCAAAACAAGTTGATTTTTTTTGTCAATGTATCATGACACTAAAATGGACTACATTCATTCCCATTCCGTTTACGTTTTCATAAATTGCAACCAAACGGGGCCTTAATGTGTCTTGCTTTTGATTGGATAAATACAAAGGGTAATATTGAAAAATTTTGGACAAATTAACTATAAGGACAAATAGGACTAAACAAAAAATTAAGTCTATAAGGACAAATAGAACTAAATGAAGGGAGTATTAACCATGCATTCTACTCCCTCCGTCTAAGTCTAATTGTCCTATAATCATTTTACACAAATATTAACACAAACACTATTTTTACTAAAATACCTCTATTAAATCATCAATACACATAATTAATTCTCCTTTTTATTTCAAACAATGAATTGAAAAATTAATCGAGGGTAAAACTGAAAATTATTGGACAAAATACCTAGAAAGCCAAATAGAATTAGACAATTAATTGAGTCTAAAAGACCAAATAGACTTAGACGGAGGGAGTAAAAAAACTGTTAATGATAAACATGCTCTTTAGTCTTGTGTTCACATGTCTATACCTACTCGGTCTCTCCTAAGTTCGAGGTCTTTGCTTTCATCCGGGATGTTAGACTGCTTTTTATTGTCACTAGTAATTTTCAAGAATAATTCCTAAATTGGTTATGGTTAGTTCGCTAATTAATAAACTAGTTAAAGTTAAAAAACTAGTTAAAATTAATAAACTTGATAAAAATGGAGATAGAAAACTAGTTAAGTTAATAAATTGTGTTTGTTGAAATAAACTAGTTTTTTTATTGACAATCACATTAATTTTTCAAAATCAGCTCCATCGATCCCACTATATTCTCTCTCCTACCCACTACATATTCTCTCATTTTTTATTTGTTTGTTTTTTTCTTTTTCTTTTTTCTTAATCAAATAAACTAGATAAACTAGATAAACTAGAAGATAAGCTAGATTTTTTAACTTACCAATTTAACTAGTTTATTAACTAATAACTAGTTTATTTTCAAAAGACAAACATATATAGTTTATGTTCTTTTTCAACCATTATTAACTAGTTTTTTTATTTTGACAAACACATGTACCTAAGTTTGACTATTAGCTTAATTAGTTTACTTTTTTTTCTAGAGGATAGGCACTATTCTCCAAACCCTCTAGAGAATTTTATTGACAAGAAAAGGAGGTTAAATAGTAATCAAACGGGGAATAGATTAACCCCTAACATCATCAGAAAATAAGAAAATAACACCTTACATGGGTCAAACAATACATGAGTGCCTAAGCTAAACAAAAAAAAAGCAAAATTAGCCAAATAATCCGCAACACAATTTGTTTCCATAGAAACATGAGGAAAATGGAAAACCCAATTCCTTTGAATTATAAGCCTTGGTAGCGAGCTAACATGCTAAAAAGGGGGTGATAACGATCCATGGATTTTTGGAGAAAAGACACCACTAACTAGGAGTCAATTTCCAACACAACCTTTTTTGTATCCCCTTTCACATGTGAGTTGGAGAACATGATACACTCCCAAGAACTCCGCCATAGGAATCGTACAAACTCCGATATTATGAACGACTTCACCTTGCCATCTCCCATCACTATCGGGAATCACTCCTGCCGCGACAGCAAGACCATCTTTCTTGAACGATCCGTCACAATTCAAGATAACCCAGTCCTTTGCAAGATTTCGCCATTGTATGTAATGCTCCTCCTTCTTATCGCTCCGCAAAATATGAGACTCCCATGCCATGGCATAATCCGAAACCTGTTGTCGGACAAAATGAATGTGATCCCCATTTAAGGAATCTTGTCCAAAAAAATGTGTTACACCATTTCTAAATCCACCAAATAGATGTGGCAAAAATACTAGCCTAATCATGGTGACTCTCATGCTTTTCAATACAAGATAAATTAATATGTATCCACAAAGAAAAATTTAAGGAAGGAGACTTCCCTGGCCAGAGAATGGTGAAGATCATGCCAAAAGCGCTTAGTGACATCACAATCGCACATAAGGTGGATCAACGACTTCTCCTCGGTCCTACGCATAGGGAACATTGGATGCGTCGCAAAATGTCTCCGGACCCGATCCGGATTGGTAAGGATAACGCCTTTAAATTCCAACCAAGAAAAAGTATGGGCGCGCTCATGAACCGCAAGTTGCCAATGCAAATACCCTGGTATATGGTTCGGTTAGCAGGGATTAGATTCCTAGGCTGCGTAAGCAGCTCATAAGCCGATGATACTGTATAGTTGCCACAAGAGGAAAGGCTCCAAGTCTTCAACCGAGGATGACAATATCACACAGATCAACCGACTTTCTATTTCATTTCTTTTTTTCCCTTCTAATTTTTACAATTCATTTGAAAGGCATAATAAGCCATTGAAGTCAATGCTGAGCATCAGTTCAAAACCGAACCGAACCGACATAAATCGAACCGAACCGAAAATCGAAATTCTCGACAGAGTTTTTATCTGAGCCTATATTCAAAATTAAAAATTGAAAACACTTATTTCGGAAATAAGTTCCATTTTGTGTTCCAACGACTTTCATCTCAACCAACAACGTTAGTCTATTCTCGGCAAAGTTTTTCATCCGAGCCTATATTCAGAATTAAAAAATTGAAAACACCTATATCAGAAATAAATTTCATTTCTTCTTGTTAAGATGCCTTGAATCTGTCGTTGATCGAAAACCGATAGGGGTCTAGGGACGGAGCCCCCGACGGGATCTCCCCCTAAATCTCTCTCGTCAAAACATCCAACACAAGCGTGAAAATGAAGGGGCTTAGGGTGAAGCCTTGGTGTAGACCTGCCTCCACCTTTTAAAAAAACTATTTCCCCTCCTAGGGTAGAAAAAATGGTCAAGGAGTCCCGTACATGTCTCTAACAATCCTAATAAACATACTACACACTTCCTTGCCCGCCAAGCTCTCCCAAATCAGCTCTTTAGGTATCTTGCGACACGCTTTCTGCAAGTTGATAAAAACCATGTGCACATTTTTCCTCCTCTCTCTATACTCCTCTATTAGCCTTCTAAATAGGTGGATATCCTCCATAGACGATCTCCCAAGAATAAATCCAAATTGGTTCTCTGACACTCTGACCAACCTCCTTAACCTCAACTCGATAACCTTCTCCCACACCTTCATTATGTGACTCAGAAGCTTGATACTGTAACACCCTTATTTTACAATATTGGGTATTACCGCCAGTGACCTCGGATTTTACCATCCAAAGTCACCCAAGGCTTTTAGAATGATATAGAATAATAAAAAGCGAAATTTAAACATACTTAGATAAATGAAAGATGCTTCCGGAGAAGACTTTGTTCTTACAACCCAAATCACATGATGAGAAACTTGTTCGGAAATTACAATTCATAAGGGAAATCGTCTTTAAAGCATAATGAAAATAACCAAAAGGAGATTCGATTACATCTTGAAACTTCTTGCCCTTCCTTTGCTCTTCACCTTACGCCTTGTGATTAGTCCTAGGATCTGACATAATCCGCGAGGGGCGAGAATATGCCAGGCAAACATGCGGAAAAGAAATATTAGTCTAAGAGACTAAACAAGCGGGAATGGAAACTTCCCAAGGGTAATTCAGTACTTTGAGTAATTGGAGAGTAAGATAACAACGGGTTGTGTTTTACGACAGGGATTATTTATGTGGGGTTTAACGGTACGAGGGAGAGCGTATCTTATGCGAAGATAGCTCGTCAATCGAGAGAAGAACTACGAGATTGTAGACTTCTTTTAGAATGGAGATTATGTTGGGAACGTTATTAATTTATACAAGTTAAAAACCTCTCGCGCCCTGAGCGGACCGAGAGCCGGATCGATCATTTGAGATCGGTCCGGTTTTAGTATCTTAAGTGTGCCCTAGGCACTTATCTTTATGGTGTCGAAAAATGTTCGATTTTGTTAATGATTCTTTAAAAAGGGTGGGGGCTAGGATGGCCCGATCCACCAAGGGGAAACCCAGTTTCCCGGCCCTTAGCCAAAGTGCGCTCATCCCTCCTTCCAATCGGAGCGGATAGGATCATGATCCTGAAAGTCGTACTTCAAACACGTAGGCACTTACGATGTAATGATTATATAGAGGCGTCGGTTATTCCGCGCCCCTTTACTAGTTCGTTTCACATTGATCTATGAACGAGATCATAACAACCAAGGTCACAACCATACTAGCATAAATAGTCCTATCAAACGATAATAAGGAACTATACTAACAATGGTCGTTATATCTAACAATCGATATTTCCTAGGTTCGTTCGTTACTTAGCACACAAGTTGTTCCCAACATCGAGAATTTCACGAAAACGATAAAAAGGTCACAAGGGGGAATTTCCACTTGCCTTAGCTCTAACGTTAGAGGACTTAAGGATAAGAAAGACGGAGGTGTGGTTCGCAACTTCGAGTGAGAATCCCGACCTATCGACACGGAATTCATGAACGGCTTTTAAATACGAATTCTCTCAAGATTCGTACTTTTCACACGTACTTAGTATAAAAAGTGGAATTCTAAATTATTATGATAATAATTTAGGTGGTTAAATTAAAATAATAATTTTCCTTTATTATTATTTTAATTTCATAATATCCTTTTATTCCTTTAAAATAAAACTCTTTGATTATTAAAAATAGTTTCTTTATTCTCCACCATATTCGAAATATTATTTAAAGTCATTTCTCCTACAAGGAATATTTTATCAACGATGCGCTCTTAATAAACTCTTATTTAATTATAGGGATCATATAAAAATAGAGATAGGATAATACTAGGTTATTTCTTAGTAACTTTCCATAAATAGAAATTCCTATTTACTATATAAGGTAAGCTTCCTAAAACTATCATAATATAAAATAAATATTCTTATTTATTTTATTTCGAAATTCCTTCTCATAATTCATCTATAGTTATAAGATCATGGTATAAAATATTTAAACTTCACCTTATAGTATATTTTTAGGATATTCTAAGGCCCAAAATAATATTTTTCATATATTTTACAATATCTTTAAAAGTGAGATATTTTTATATACTTAGCAATATAAGATTACAATTTATCTTGTAATTACTTTATTATCCTAACTCTTGTACTTGCAATGCCATATAGAAATTTCCTTACACTTGGAATTTAAATGAAACTAATATTATATTATATTATTAATATAACTAACATTACTTTACTTGATTTTCATAAAATTTGATATCATCTACTCTTAGAGTTTAGTACTATTATACTTGGAAAAATCATATTTTTATAGAGGTCATATTTAACATTTGATATAATTTCATAGGCTACTATTATTCATGAAAATACTTTTATGAGGTCTTCTTAATCATAATATAATAATTTCAATCATGATTTATTTAATGGATTTATTTCCTTCTTTCAACTAGTAATATTCACATAGTAATTTTATAAATCTAACAATTTTGCAAAATAGTTCTGTATAGTCTTTTTAATTTTAATAGCACATCTTACTAACATAAATAAAATAAATAAATTACAAAAATTAGAATTAGGGTTTTTTAGAATGTACTGTTATTCTTGCCTGTGTTACAGAACACAGGAGAAGAGGAGGTAGAGGGGGTCGGCGGTGAGGGGAGGCACCAGGGGAGCTCCGACGAGCAGAGGCGGCGCGCTGGAGGAGGAGGCGGACGTCGATGGTGGCGCCGGTGGTCGGATGTGGTGGCCGGCGGTCCAAAGGAGGGAGAAGAGGGGCTCCTTGGTGGAATTTTTGGAAGGAAAACTCAACTTGAAGGGCTGATTTTTGAGGGAATTGAGAGCAAATTTGTAATGAAATGGAGCAGGCCCGTCCATGGGCATGTGCAAAGAGCCCGACGGAACAGGGCCCCCTAAATTTTAGGGCCCCAAAAAAAATTTGAAACCCAATATATTTTACTAGAGTCCCGTGAAGACATAAACAGTAATTTGCGCATATGGCCAGGCGCTTATGCAGAGAGTCATTTTGTTGCTTATGCAGAGAGTCATTTTGTTCCGCGTTCGATTCTCATACGCTTCATTTTGTTTGCTATGTATTTATTCTAATACCCTATTTTCTCTCCCGACCCAAACTTATTCTCCTGTAGAATAAATCCATGTCCTTAATTATATTTTTTAAGTTTTGGTCTATATAACAGATGTATGTAAATACATATGCAATGCACCAGGTTTGGTCTATATAATAAATATAATATATTGTATAATTATGTAGGTATAATGTATATATTGTATAATTAGTATTTTAGGGCCCCAAAAAAGTTTAAAACCCAACTTATATATTATGTATTGAATAATTAGTATTTTTCATTAGATTTTTACTTCATTTTTTAATTCTTATTATTTTTTTGATCTCTTTCCAACTTATTACTATTTAAATTTTATAATTTTTTACTACATCTATAAAAAATATAATGATATCACGTGAAATTACTCTCATGTATTTATTATGAGATTTAAAAAAAATCGAACAGGGCCCCCAATATTCATTGGACGGCCCTGAGAAGGAGAAGGAATGAGATGAGTGAGTTCTAAGTGGAGAATTCAGCCCCTTTAAATAGGCAAATTCATGGGGCTTGTGATCCATTGCCATGGATTTTGACCAATGGAGAAGGGAAGGGTGAATGGTGATTGGGGAGGGTTGTTGAAAAGGGTGATGTAAGCTTGGTGATGCAAGCATGGTGATGTCATGGCTAGAGTTATAGAGTATGGTGGAAAGAAGAGCATGCATTGCCCCTTTTTTCATTCTACATTAATTGCATCAGACAAAGTTTGACTACTTTTTGAAGAAGAAGAAGAAGAAAAAGAGGATTTATTATAAAAAGAGTGGGTAAAGGAGTAAGCAATTTCAAATGGTCTAGCGGATCTTGTGTTGGGCGTGTGAGTGTGACGGTGCAAGAGGTCTCGGGTTCAAGTCCAGGCTCTTGCATTCTTTTTGTTAGATTTTTAAAGGGATTTTTATGCCTTGATGTAATACCTTTTTATTTAAATAAAATCAAGCTTTTATAAGTTGTTATTTTTATTTGATGCCTCTTTATTTATTCAAAACTCCTACAACATTATACTAGAATTTTCTTGAATTGAATTTACTTGAAAATTCTCTTTTAAAAGAGAAAGTAGAGGTTATAATGATATATTAAAATTCTATCTTCACTTTGAGAAAAGTATTTATAAAAATTAAATATTATATTATTTTTGGTTTAAAAACCTTGGAATATTGCGGATATTACAATAGTACCCCCTTAAATTAGTTTCGTCCCCGAAACTAGAGAAAAATAGGGCGGTACTAGAATGTAGAGACAGAAGCAATTACAAAACTCACGACTTGTGAGGGTGCTACGGGGTCTAGTACCCCCTTAAAAAGATCATACTAGTGATGCTTAGGAAGACATTAACTCAGGAAAACGTCTCTGCATATCTTGCTCGGTTTCCCAGGTCTCCCAAGTTGTACCCTCGTTGCCATCTTTGGACCAAAGTACTCGGACTAAAGGTACTTCTTTGTTGCGCAATTGCTTAACTCGGTACTCTACAATCTTGAGTGGCTTCTCCTCATAGGTGCCATCCGACTGATTTCGACGTCGTCGAAGTTGATTACATGTGATTCGTCGGGCACATACTTCCTTAGGAGTGACACGTGGAACACATTGTGAACGGGGTGAGCTGACGGTGGTAAGGCAACCCGATAAGCTAGGTTGCCAACCCTTTCTAGGATCTCAAAAGGTCCTACATAACGAGGGTTGAGCTTGCCTCGTTTCCCGAAGCGGAAAACGCCCTTCGAGGGAGATACCTTGACGAAAACCTTGTCTCCAACCACGAACTCGATGTCTCGCCTCTTCAAGTCGGCATAGGATTTCTGTCGACTCTGAGCAGTCAACATTCTTTGGCGAATAAGGGCCACCTCGGAAGCAGTCTTTTCAATCAAATCTGGACCTAGAAGAATCCTGTCTACATTGTCGTCCCAACAGAGTGGGGAACGACACTTCCTGCCGTACAGAGCTTCGAAGGGAGCCATTTTGATGGTAGAATGCCAGCTATTGTTGTATGTGAATTCTATGAGGCTTAAGCTGTCATCCCAACTTGTGGTGCGATCTAGCACGCAGGCTCGAAGCATGTCCTCAAGGGTCTGGATGGTCCTTTCAGATTGACCATCGGTTTGAGGGTGAAAAGCTGTGCTAAACTTCAGTTCTGTACCCATGGCCTTATGTAACTCTTTCCAAAACGATGCCATGTACCGACCGTCTCGATCGGAGATGATCGTCTTCGGGGTCCCATCGAGGCGGACTATTTCCTTGATGAAGACTGTTGCTAGCTTTGGAGCTTTCCACTTCTTCTGAATAGCGATGAAATGAGCGCTCTTGGTAAGCCGATCTACAATGACCCAGATTGAGTCTTTCTGTTTTTGAGTCTTGGGTAGATCAGTTACGAAGTCAATTGCTATATCCTCCCATTTCCATTCTGGTACGGGGAGGGATTGCAATTTTCCTCCAGGCCTTCGGTGCTCGATTTTCACTTTCTGACAAACTAAGCACTTGGATATAAATTCTGCGACTTCTTGTTTCAAATTTGGCCACCAGAAGTTTCTTCGTACATCTTTGTACATTTTACTTGCTCCTAGGTGAACGGAATAGGCAGAAGCGTGGGCTTCTTTCAGGATGATCTTTCGAAGCTCGCCCACTGCTGGTACACAAATTCGGTTTCGGAACCAAAGGGAACCGTCATCTTGAATGACGAACCTAGATGCCTTGCCTTCTTATACTTCGCCACTGATCCTGATCAGCATGTTGTCATCAGTTTTCTTCTCTCTGATTTCGGCTAACAAGTCGGAATGGATTTCCAAGGTGTTTAGGCAACGTTGTTGTCTTCCAAACCAGATCTCAATGCCCTCTCTGATCAGTTCTTGTTGTAGATTTGGCTGCACTGTTAGCATGGCGATCAAGCCCTCTTGTCGTGTCTTGCGACTGAGAGCGTCTGCTACGACGTTAGCCTTGCCAAGGTGATAAAGCAGCTCGATGTCGTAGTCCTTTAGTAGTTCTAACCATCTTCTTTGCCTCATGTTTAGTTCTTTTTGAGTGAACACGTACTTCAAACTCCTGTTGTCGGGGAAAATCTGACATTTGACCCCGTACAAGTAATGTCGCCAAATTTTTAAGGCAAACACCACTGCTGCTAGTTCGAGGTCGTGCGTCGGATAGTTCACCTCGTAAACCTTGAGTTGTCGGGATGCATAGGCGATCACTTTCCCTTTTTGCATTAGTACGCATCCCAACCCTTGTTTTGAGGCATCACTATAGACCACATAGTCTTCGTGTCCATCTGGCAGAGTCAAAACTGGTGCGCTTGTGAGGCGCTTCTTGAGTTCTTGAAAGCTTTCTTCACACTTTTATTCCCACACGAACTTCTTGTGGGTCTTCCGAAGTAATTTTGTCATCGGAAGGGCAATCTTCGAGAGTCCTTCGACGAACCTTCTGTAGTATCCTGCTAGTCCTAGGAAGCTGCGAATTTCTTTCACATTCTTCGGTTGCTTCCATTTTGAGACCGCTTCGATTTTCTTTGGGTCCACCATAACTCCTTCTTGGTTGATGATGTGGCCTAAGAAAGCCACTTCTGTAAGCCATAGGTCACACTTGGACAACTTGGCGTAAAGTTGATGGTGCTTTAGAATCTGTAGCACGGCTCGGAGGTGTTCTTCATGTTTTGCACGATCCTCGGAGTAGATTAAGATGTCGTCGATGAAGACGATGACAAACTTGTCGAGGTATTCTTGAAAGCATCGGTGCATCAGATCCATGAACATCGCAGGTGCGTTGGTCAGTCCAAATGGCATCACCACAAACTCGTAGTGGCCATAGCGGGTGCGGAAGCTGTCTTCGGAATGTCTTCCTCGCGGATCCGAAGTTGATGACAGCCTGATCTCAGGTCGACCTTGTAGAAAACCTTTGCACCCCGGAGTTGGTCTAAGAGATCGTCTATCCTTGGAAGAGGATATTTGTTCTTGACGGTAACCTTGTTCAACTCTCTGTAGTCGATGCATAGACGGAAAGTCCCATCCTTCTTCTTCACAAATAGCACGGGTGCGCCCCAAGGTGAAGCACTCGGTCGGATGTATCCCTTCTCGAGTAGTTCTTCGAGTTGACTCTTGAGTTCTTTCATCTCCAGCGGAGCCATCCTGTAGGGGGCCTTGGAGATTGGTGCGGTTCCAGGCTCGAGGCTTATTGTAAACTCGACTTCTCGTCGGGGAGGTAATCCAGGAAGCTCTTCTGGGAAGACATCGGGAAATTCTCTGGCCACTGGAATTTCTTGAATATCCATGACCTCCTTCTCCCTCGACTCGAGGTAGCAAAGATACCCAATGCAGCCTTGTCGGAGTAGCTTCTCGGCCTTCATGGCATTGATCACTTTTCCATTTTCTTCTTCTCGTTTTCCTTTGAATTTACATATGTGCTTCCCTCCAGAGTTGATGGTTACGGTTCGGGTATTGAAGTCGATTACCGCTCCATGCTGAGATAACCAATCTCTTCCGAGAATGATGTCATAAGGGTCCATTGGAATGCATATCAAGTTGGAGCTGAAGTTCCCTCCTTGAATGCATAAGGGGAAACTACCTAATTGTTTGGCTCCTATGATTCTTTATCTGTTTGGGAGGTTTACAATGAACGACTCACACTCTTCGAGATTATCTAATCTTAAAAGCTCTACACATTTTTCGGATATGAAGGAGTGTGAAGCGCCTGAATCGAAGAGTATAATTAAACACATCTTTAGAGTGGATCTGGAGAGTACCTTGGCAAATAGGTTCCTCTAGCTTATCGGTGGTGCACATCTCGTACAACCGCTGCCCTTGACCTTGGGGATACATAGGCCCTTTTCCCTTCTAGTGAGCCGTGGATTGGCTTGAAGTAGTTCCTACGGGCTTGTTAGAAGTTTGTGGACGCTGAGACACGGTGTTGGAGCGGGTCTGGCCTGCCGAATTTGCTGGTTGTCTGCAGAATTGCCGAAGATGTCCGTCTTTGTTACAGTTGAAGCATTTCTTGGGAGCTTTGGGACACCTCCGGTTTATGTGTCCAGGTTCTGCACAGTTGTGACAGACAATCGGGGTTCTTGCTGATTCGGGTTCCGGACCAGGTCTTGATCCTGCTGATGAGGCTTTGTTCTTGCTTTTCTTGGACCACTGAGATCCTTGCGGAGATGCCGGCCTCTTGAACCCACTGTGGCTAGAGTGGTGAGGCTTTCCTCCGTCGAACTTCCTGCGCTCGGGGACTTTGAGAGTCGTCTCCATTCTGTGGGCATGGTCCACATATTCTTCCAAAGTCCTGAAGGAGCGGTTTGCCATCCAAGGTTTGATGTGATCGCTCATCCAGCGGTGGAAGTGCTTGATCTGCTGTTTCTCCGTTGTGATCTCTTCTTCAGCGTATTGTAGGAGGTGGTTGAACTTCTTTGCTCGCTCTAGCACATTTAGCCCATGTAACTTTGGGGAGTGAAGTTCGTCCAACTTTTCCTCTCTCATGGATTCAGAGAAGAATCGACGCATCATCTTGCTTTTGAACATGGCCCAACTCAGATCAGGGCGTTTAGACAGACCTAGAGCTCTCCCACCATTCGCCAGCTTCGTCTTTCAGTTTCAGCGCAACCATGTGCACTTTGTCAGCTTCGGAGCAGGGTATGTTCCTTAGAAGTCTCTCGACGTGGGAGAACCAATACTGGATTCCCGATGGGTCGCCGGTCCCATCATAGGAGTCGGGTTTCATGGCATTGAAGGTTTTGATTCCTTCTGCAAAACTGAGTTCTTTTTGTTTCTCCGGATTGACCTGTCCTATCGGGGCTGCTTCCTCCTGTACTTCTTCTAGCACCTCATTTGTGGCTTCGGGGTTTTCCGGGTTTGGTACCACAGCGGGGATGGCCTCTTGTACCAACTGTTGTACTAGAGCGCATAAGGCGGCTATCATTTCAGCATTGAGGGCTATGGGAGCTACGGGTGCTGGAGGTGGGTTAACTCGAGGTCCTCTTCCGACCTCGGATTCGCTTTCAGCCTGGCCTTCTCTAATGCCATCATGACTGCGATTAGTAGCCCTTGTGTTGACCATCTGAATGTTTTAGGTTGGACTCATTTGTTAATTCAGTAAAGGGTGCAAGAATTAACGAGCAAGCTTTAATAGCAGAAAACAAAGAACACTTCTATTATAAATGTTTCCAACGGAAGTACAATGGCTTTATAACTTTATCCACCTAAAACAGGAAAATAGAAAATAAACTAAGCCGATTCGACCCCTTAAGGACAAAATAGGGTCGAAAGAAGCGGTCTACGCTCACTTCTTAGAAGGAAATACAATGCTAAGGACATCTAGACATGGTCAGTATAAGTATCGAGGAATCTTTCCTCGAAAAGAGTCTCATCAACGATACCCAACTCGCTGTTAAGGAGAATGTTGGCCTGCTCAATCCTTCGTTGGCGGCGGTTTTCGCGAGCCTGTGACTCCGCAATGCATATCCTGTGTTGGAGTCTCTCCCTTTGCTCCCTCTCGGACTCGCCGATCCACATTCCTCGGTCACTCTGTAGAAGGTCCCGGTTCACCCTACGTCTTCTGGGGGGTGCAACGTTGAGAGGTGGGGGATGGTTGCTCAGAGGCTGACGAGCCCGGCGGTTGGAGGATTCTCCTTCCATCCACAAGATGAACCCTTCCATTTGAACCTCTCTAGGCGCTTGCCTTGCCCGCTCGTACAGTGAGGGTGGGCCATAGCATCTCTCCTCCAAGTGATTATTGTTGCTTGACTCAAGGTGAAGTTGTCTGAGGAGTGCCTCGTCCTCTTGACACCAAGAGTGTGTCATAGGAGGCATCGGCCCTTCGGGCTCTGGCGCTCGTGGGGGTGATACTACCTCCACTCTTGGGACCCGACTTGTGGACGGCATGACCCTGGGAACCTGGATCATAGGCGACATGGGTGCTGGGGGGACATATTCCATTCTTGGAGGTGGTGGAGGTGGTGTTTCGGGGTCGATAACCACCCCGTCCGAATCTTCTTCCTCGGACTCCTCAAATTCTTGTTGCATCATAGCATGCCATTCTTCATGCTCTTGCATCATGGGCTCGAGTTCCTCTTCATATTCCCCTTGCCCAATGTTGAACTCGGGTACTATTCCCCCAGGTTGGTATTGGGACACCCATCCTTCGTTCTCGTCGCCAGTATGATCTTCCGGTACGTAGCCTGGTGCTATCTCTTCATTCGAGGGATAGTCCTCGGGGTAATACACCGGGGATGGTGGGGGTGCGATGGGCACTGGGTAGTTCTCAGGAATCTCGATAGGGAGGTCGGGGTCCTCCTCCGGATCTTCTTCGGATTCCTCCCAGTGTTCCTCATTCTGATCGATTTCCATGTTTTCTCCGAGATGATTTTCCTCGGGTTGATGGAAGAAGTTGTTTGGAGCCTCGTAGTAAGGGAAATATGGGTTTGGAGCCTGCATTCCAAAGCGGGCTTCGTTGTCTTGGTTTCCTAAGTGGTTGTTTCTCCTTTGATTAACCATGGGGTCTGAGGAAGGAAGAAGAGAAAGGCGTTAATATAGAACATCCTTAGTTTCTATTAGGTGAAGATAAAGTGAAGGGAGTCAAGGCGTTATTTAAAAGGACCACACACAAATGTTTATTTTTAGACTTTTCATTTTCTTGGTCCTATTTAAGGGTCCAAGATTTTTTTCTTTTACTTAGAAGAGGTTCTTTTATCGATAAGCTTCGAAGAAAAATTCATGTTTTAGAAAGGTTCTAACACTAGTGTAAAAACTTATATGTTTGGAATATTTTTATTACTTAAGTTTCGAAGAGGTGAGAAAGAGAAAGAAGTTGTAAGTTTTAGAATTAAGTACTTTAAAGTTTTCAAATTCTTTAAAACATTTTCTTAGCTAAGAAGTTTAAGTTAGGAGGTGATGATTTTCTTAAAGGGGTATAGGAGAAAATTTTCTATATATGGAAGTTTCATATAGCGGAAGGAAAAACTTAGGTTTTAAAAACTCTCGACTTTCAAAATTTTTAGGTTTTAAAAGTTTTCGGTTTTGAAACAAAAACGAACCTGGCTCTAATACCATAATTGTAACACCCCTATTTTACAATATTGGGTATTACCGCCAGTGACCTCGGATTTTACCATCTAAAGTCACCCAAGGCTTTTAGAATGATATAGAATAACAAAATGCGGAATTTAAACATACTTAGATAAATGAAAGATGCTTCTGGAGAAGTCTTTGTTCTTACAACCCAAATCACATGATTAGAAACTTGTTCGGAAATTACAATTCATAAGGGAAATCGTCTTTAAAGCATAATGAAAATAACCAAAAGGAGATTCGATCACATCTTGAAACTTCTTGCCCTTCCTTTGCTCTTCACCTTACGCCTTGTGATTAGTCCTAGGATCTGACATAATCCGCGAGGGGCGAGAATATGCCAGGCAAACATGCGGAAAAGAAATATTAGTCTAAGAGACTAAACAAGCGGGAATGGAAACTTCCCAAGGGTAATTCAGTACTTTGAGTAATTGGCGAGTAAGATAACAACGGGTTGTGTTTTACGATAGGGTTTATTTATGTGGGGTTTAACGGTACGAGGGAGAGCGCATCTTATGCGAAGATAGCTCATCAATCGAGAGAAGAACTACGAGATTGTAGACTTCTTTTAGAATTGAGATTATGTTGGGAACGTTATTAATTTATACAAGTTAAAAACCTCTCGCGCCCTGAGCGGACCGAGAGCCGGATCGATCATTTGAGATCGGTCCGGTTTTAGTATCTTAAGTGTGCCCTAGGCACTTATCTTTATGGTGTCGAAAAATGTTCGATTTCGTTAATGATTCTTTAAAAAGGGTGGGGGCTAGGATGGCCCGATCCACCAAGGGGAAACCCAGTTTCCCGACCCTTAGCCAAAGTGCGCTCATCCCTCCTTCCAATCGGAGCGGATAGGATCATGATCCTGAAAGTCGTACTTCAAACACGTAGGCACTTACGATGTAATAAGATTATATAGAGGCGTCGGTTATTCCGCGCCCCTTTACTAGTTCGTTTCACATTGATCTATGAACGAGATCATAACAAGGAATATTTTTTTTGAAAAGCCTGCAATCCTCTTATTCACAAAACACAACCATAGATGTTGAGAGAGTTTACACGTAGTATTTTTTGAGCCGGGCGATGTTCCACGTTTCGCTCAAGGTGCGCCTCTCGTTGTCTTTGAGCTTAAAAGCTCCGGGTGCGACCTCTTCCCCGAGGAGATACGGGCCCTCCCAGTTGGGATCTAATTTGCCACCTTCGGTACGCCTCAGGACGAGGTTTCCCATGGCCAAAGAGCGTGGTCTGACCTTTTTGTCGTGATAAACAGCCACACGACGCTTGTATTCTCGGGAGCGTAGGTCAGCTGCCTCGCGCAATTCATCTCTGAGTTGTAGCTAGACCTTGAGATTTGACTCGTTCTCTTTCTCGTCGAAGTTAAAGACTCTCGCCGATGGGACCAGGGTCTCCACAGGGACCAGCGCCTCTGCCCCGTAAGTTAGGGCGAAGGGTGTCTCGCCCGTTGCGCGACGCGCGGTTGTGCGGTACGTCCAAAGGACGAGTGGGAGTAGTTCGGCCCAGCGGCCCTGGGCCACGCCCAGGCACTTCTTCAGGTCGGTTAAGATGCGGGCGTTGACATTCTCGACTTGGCCGTTGGATTGGGGGTGGGCCACGGAAGAGAATTTGAGGGTTATGCCCAACTCGGAGCAAAAGGTACGGGTTTCTTCGCAGTCAAACTGGGGGCCATGATCTGTCATGATGGTCATGGGGACGCCGAAACGACAGACGAGGTTCTTCCACAGGAACTCGCAGACCTTCGCCCCGGTAATTTTTGCCATGGCCTGTGCCTCGATCGACTTTGTGAAGTAATCGACGATGACCAAGACATACTGTACTTGGCCTGCTGCTTTGGGGAATGGTCCGAGGATGTCCATTCCCCACATCGCGAATGGGCAGGGCGCGTGGATGGAGTGGAGGGGCGCGGTTGGGACATGCTGGAGGTTCGCGTGCTTCTGGCAGCCGTCACATCTCTGGACGTAAGCCTTCGCATCCTGTCGGAGAGTGGGCCAGAAGTATCCTAAACGAATGATTTTATGGACCAAGGCCCGCCACCCTGGGTGGCCACCGCAGACCCCCTCGTGTGTTTCGCAGAGGATGTGATCCGTGACCTCGGGGGGCACGCATAGCAGGTTGGGCTCGGCGAAACCTTGGCGGTAGAGCTGGCTGCCAACTACGCAGTAGCGAGCCGCCTGCAGTTTTAGTTTCCTGGCCAGCGCGGGGTCTTCTGGCAGGACGCCGCTTTCCATATATCGTGTCAATGGGAATCTCCAGTCTTCGGTTCTGATGGAAAGGACCTCGTTTGTCACACTTCGCGACAACTTTCTTTCTATCATCAAGCGGTTCCCTACTTCCAAGGGAAGGGCCGATCCCAACCTCGCGAGGGCATCCGCCTTCGTGTTCGAGGTGCGTGGGATGGATTCTACTGCGAACGTTTCTAGGCACGACACCAAGGTCTTTACCTTCTCTTGGTAGGCAGGTAGGAAACCCGTCCTGGTGTCGTATTGGCCATTGAACTGTCGTGCTACCAGCTCGGAGTCTGTGTAGACCCTGATTCTTTGGGCTCCGCTAAGGAGCGCCATCTCGATCTCGGTGATCATGGCCTCGTACTCGGCGTCGTTGTTAGTGGCCTCGAAAGCAAAGTTGAGGGCATACTCTGTTTCGATTGAGGGACCTGCGAGGAATACCCCGGCCCCACCACCGGCGTCACATCGTGAGCCATCGACGAAGACTTGCCACTCCTCCGAGCTTGAGTCGGTTTCGGGGAAGGTGACTTCCACCATGAAGTCAGCGAGGGCCTGTCCCTTCATTGCGGTTCTTGGGAGGTAGCTGATGTCGAACTCGGAGAGCTCGACCATCCATTTTATCATATGCCCGGATAGAGCGGGTTGGTGGAGGATTTGGCGAAGCGGCAGATCGAAGAGGACTTGGATGGGGTGTGCATGGAAGTAAGGGCGAAGCCGCCTCGCGGCGGTCACAACTGCCAATGCCATCTTCTCTGCCGGGGAGTATCGCTGCTCCGCAGGTTGAAGCACGCGACTTACGAAGTATACGGGGTGCATGGCCTCTCGTGTTAACACCGCGCTTACTGTTTCTGGGCTCACCGCGACGTACAGCTACAGATCTTCACCTGCCAACGGGGGTGATAAGGTGGGGAGCCTTGACAGGAAGGTCTTTAGCTCAGTGAATGCAACCTCGAGGCCTTTGTCCCAGACAAACTTGTCATTCTTTTTTAGGGCGGCGAAGAAGGGAAGGGATTTGTCCGCTAAGCGGGAGCAAAACCTTCCCAGGTAGTTTACGGCTCCATTGAGCCGCTGTACTTCGGTCCGTGATCTTGGGAACCTCATTGAGAGGATCGACTCGACCTTGGCGGGGTTGACGTCGATGCCACGTTCACTGATCATGAAACCTAGAAACTTCCCCGAAGACACGCCGAAGACGCATTTCTCGGGGTTCAGGCTGAGGCGGTTATGCTTGAGTGTGTCGAAAACCTCAGCGAGATCGACCAGATGTTCCTCGGGGCTCTTTCTACGTACTACGATGTCGTCGACATAAGCCAACACATTGCTCCCCAGGTGGTTCTTGAAGACCCGGTCGATGAGGCGCTGAAATGTGGCCCCAGCGTTCTTTAAGCCGAAGGGCATGACCTTGTAGCAGTACGTTCCTCGTTGCGTGATGAAGGAGGTTTCTTCCTCGTCACGTGGATTCATCGAGATCTGATTGTATCCCGAGTATGCATCGAGGAAGCTCAGGACCTCGTGACCCGCTGTTGAATCGACGAGCTCATCAATCGAGGGTAGGGGGTAGCTGTCCTTGGGACATGCCTTGTTGAGGTCTTTGAAATCCACGCACATTCGCCATTTGCCGCTGGCTTTTTTGACCAGGACGACGTTGGACAACCACCTTGGATATTGGACCTCATGGATGAACCCTGCGGCAAGCAGCTTCGCCACCTCGTCATTAGCGGCGTTTGCCCTTTCTTCGTTCATTTTTCTTCGTCTTTGTACCGCGGGGCGGGTGGCGACATCGACGTTCAGGGAGTGCTGGGCCAGTGTCCGAGGAACACCCCGGAGGTCTTTGACGGTCCAGGCGAACACGTCGCGTGACCCAGCGAGTAGGGCTTCTAGGGACGTTGCAGATGTCCCGGTGAGGCTTTCCCCCAGGTAGATCTTCTCAGATTTGTTTTTGAAGGGGGATATTACCCTCCTTTCTGCCTCGGGGGTGGGGATGGTGAAATCCCGGACTTCGAGGTCCACCTCGGCGACGGAGTCCACCATGAACACGGGACTCCTTTGCTTCGCCGAGGTCGCGTAGCAGACGCGACCCTCCTCTTGGTTGCCCTTACTTCCCCAACACCTTCTTCGGTGGGGAACTTCATTTTGAGGTGGTAGTTGGAAACCACCGCCTGAACCTTCATCAGGGAGACCCTTCCTATGATCGCGCTGTAGGCGGAGGGAAGGTGAACCACCGTAAATTCCACCATCTCGGTCCTTGTTGTGGAGCCGGTGCCGAGTGTCATCCAGAGGTCAATGAGACCGGCGACGTCGACCTCGTTTCCCAAGAAGGAGGTGAGCTTCCCCGCGTAAGGCTTCAAAGATGTCGCGGAGATGCCCAGTTGCTCGAAGGCTCCGTAGTACACAATGTCCACGGAGGATCCCGTGTCCACTAGCACTCTCTTTACTATTTTCGAGCCCAATTGAGCGTGGACCACTAGGGGGTCGGAGTGCGGCATGTGGAGTCCTTCAGCGTCCTCGTACGTGAAAGCCAAGCTTGCGTGGGACCGCGAGGTTTGGGCAACGCTATACACCGAGGGTTCGTGGTGACTCGCCCTTGCGTACCTTTTTCTCTCCGCCTGACTCGACCCCGCCAGCGAGGGTCCACCCGAGATGGTATGAATGTATCCATCGGGTGCCGCGGTCTGCCCGGGACGTGCTTGTCCCGTGGTGTGCGGCTCGGCGTTGCTGGTCCGAGGTTGGGCCGGGCCTTGTTGTACGGTATTGGCCCCCGATGCAGGGTTGGCACGCCTCTTTTCGTTTGGGTTGTACGCGGGACCGCCTTTGCCCTGGTAACCTCGTGGTTTTCCCCCGAAGCAACTCCAACCCCCGCCACCGCTCCCGCGGTTATTATTGTTGTTCCTGTTGTTGTTTCGGTTGTTATTCGTGTTGTTGCTTTTGTAGTCGGCGCGCCGGTCATGGGCCTGTGTCATATACGCATCTTTTGCGGCCGGCGCGGCCATTTTCGCCTTTCCCTTTGCCTCGGTCACGATTTCTTTGTCGGTTCACGGCCTCGAGCTTTGATTGGCGGCGTCCTCGGCGTACACCTGGGCCGTGATCCTGGCACACAGGCTGTCTTACGTCGTCGGGTTTTTGCGAAAAATGAAAATTTTAAAGGACCCGCCGCACAGGTTGCCCGTGAGGATGTCGCGCACCGATGCTTCGTCGATGTGGGCAATCTCCGCGACTGCGGTGGTGAATCTTGTGAAGAAGGCGCCCAGTGACTCGCTCTCGCCCTGCTCGATACCGCGAAGATCCCGTATATTTTTCTTGCGCTTTCTCGAGCCATTGAAGTGTGCGATAAAGGACTCGCACAGCTGAGGGAACGAGGCCACCGACTCCACCTTGAGGCTGGAGAACCACGTCATTGCGGCCTTGTCTAAAGTGGTGGGGAAGATGCGGCAGAAGATGGAGTCATTGTAGGAGTTGACATTCATCTGGATGGCGAATTGCTTTATATGGTCTTCGGGGTCGACCGTCCCGTCGTAAAGCCCCATTTGTGGCCAATGGAAACCCTTGGGCATGGGTGCCTCTTGGATCTCGACCACGAAGGGATTACGATATCCAAACTCGGCGGGCTGTCGATGAGACTTCGACTTTAGGGGATGCTTTGTCGTTGCTGGCCTCGTGTTGGTGGGGTGGAGAGCACTTCCCGTCGTTTCGGACAGCTCGGGGTCCTGCAGTCTCGAACGTCGCGATCGAGAACGCGAGATCTACATGGGATCTCGCGCAGGCCTTTCCGTGGACGAGCCGTTGGTTGACGTCTCGCGTCCTGGTACATGTCTAGGGACGTACGCGGGTACGTATTCAGAGTGGGGTTACCCCGAGGGTGGCATGGGGACGCGCGAGGGGGCGTAACCCTGTTGGTATTATCCGTACCCCGGATACAGGTTAGGGGAAACCCCCCCTGTTCGTACCCCTGGAATGGGTACGGGTTTTGCGGGGCAGTGTAGGTCCAGCCCGGAGGAACCTCGAACGGGCAGCCCGGAGGCCCCGTGCCTGTCCACTGTGCGGTCTCAGGCATGTTATCTGGGTGTTGGGGAAAGAAGTTGTTTGGGCAGGCCATTTTGGGAGGATTAAATCCAAGGTTTGCACTATTCGGGAAACTGCTTAGGATGAAGAAGTTCCCACAGACGGCGCCAGTGATGAAACCCGAAATAAAAGGCTCGCTAGAAGACAAGAAACGAGATTATTGTATTCGAAAGTGCAAACACTTGCTTTCTTATTTATGATTTTCTTTACAACGAGGTTTACAAGTCAACGAGGCCAATAGATTATGCGAGAATTACACCCTAGACCTCCTATGATTATCCGAGATCTCGACCTAACAATGTACGAGATCTCTTAGTTGCTAGCTAGCTCTAAGTGTCACTTGTCGGTCCCATTGAGCGAGGTTGAGTTGGCGGGGCTATGCAGCTGACTAGCGAGGTGGGGTAGCGGAATCTTTGGTGTGAGGTAGAATGAGGTGCAAGGGGTTTGCGAGACGGTGTAGCGAGGTCTTTGATGTGAGCAGGAACTCTGTGAGACTTGAGGTCTCTTTGTGGACTTCGCTTATCTATAGCGAGGCCTTTTGACGATGTTTCGATCACGTCGATCTTTAATGAGCAAGATAGTTCTTGAGTTCAAGATGTTTTTCGACCCCTTTTCCATACGAAATTCTCCTCTATTTATAGAGGATTGGGGAGTCGAGTTTTGGTCATCGTCCGATGTGGGACGCCCGAGATCAGGGGATCTGATTGGCCTAGAGGCGAGGCAGTCGATGATTGGCCCGAAGAGCGGCGTTCGCTGAGTGGTCATGGTGGGAGGTGTCTAGTAGAGTCGGTTACGAGGTCGAGACCTCGCTCCGAGGTCTCGGGGGACCTCGTGGGGTGGGAATTTTGTTAAAACGAAAGGTGGGTATGGTTGTGGGCCCCAGGATCATCCTCGGGGGTCTCTTTGACCGGTTTTGACCTTCATACTTCGGACCCACCTCTTGCTTTGCTATTTTGAGCATCATCAATATTACTTTTGGTTTAAAAACCTAGGCCTGATGAGCCCTTTTGACCCTCCTCCGTCTCGTGTCCCTCATTCAGAAGCCCACAAAAGTAAATTTCCCAACGATGCCTAATCTACGTGCCATACACCAATGATCGCCCATCCTTTTTGATACATTTCACCTTGTTTATGTCTCTGCTCCTTTCTCTTGCCATTTCCAACCCGTACAAAACTAATTTCTCACCCTTTTCGTCTAGATCCTTGTACAGATCTTCGAACGCTTTCTCTTTAGCTACTCCCACCACTCTCTTGGCTACCTTACTCACTGCCTTGTACTCTGCCAACCTCGCTCCTCTGTTTGGCCCCATACTACACAACCACACTTTGTAGGTTAGTTGTTTCTACTTAACATTATCTTGAACCTCGTCATTACACCACATTTAGGCCCTTCAGGTTGCCAGAAATGCCTCTCAACATACCTAACACTCCACACGCTACGCTACAAATGTACTCCGCCATCATGTTTGTGTCGCTTCTCTCTTCCCACGCCCCCTTATCACTCACTTCCTCGAATATTCTTTTACGTAGACTCTGCCCTTTTTATTCTGAAAGGCGCCACCACCTAATTCTCGGTCTTGGTACCGTCTGTGGCTATCTCCTTCTGCATGGCCACTTTAAATCCAATATTCACAACCAATGCTGCGTCGAGACCCTCAAATGGAATAACTCTACAATCCTTGCACCTTCCCTTGTCCTCCCTTCTAGCCACAAAAAAGTCAATTCGTTTCCTTCCTAACGCACTCTGAAAAGTAACCAACTACTCTTCCCTGTTTCCGAGCTATGAGTTGACAACCAGACAGTCAAAAGTTGTTGCAAAAGCCAAAAGTGCTCGTCAACCATCGTTTCTGTCTCCAGTCCCCCAACCTCCATAAACCTCCTCGAACCCGTCTCTAGCCTTCACGATGTGTCCATTGAAATCTCCACTGATCAACAACATTTTTGTCGAAGGAACGCTCCTCTCTAAGATGTCCAAGTCTTCTCAAAACCGTCTCTTTTCTTTTGAACTCAAGCCCCCATGGGGCACATAAGTACTGATGACATTTAGGACCTTTCCCTTAGGATAATCTTTATCAGCATCAGGCGGTCACTTGTACCACGTGATCTCTCAGCTTCCTCTCCACTAAGATCCCACCCCATTTTACTGCTGGAAGTCCCTAAGTACCACAACTTCCATCCATCGATATCTCTAGACATTCTTCCCTTCCACTTTGTCTCTTGAATGCACGCAATGTGAATGAAGAGTTTTTGGCTAAATTGTAGGGGAAGGTGCAAGAAGCGAATGGGATAAAAGCGACTAAGAACTTAGGAAACTACCTTGACATGCCCATACTTCATACGAGGGTTAATAATATAATGATATGTTTTCTTATCTTATTGAAAAAAAATCAATTTTAAGTTGATTGGGTGGAAGACTAAGTCGTTGAGTTTTACAGGAAGGGTGATTTTAACGAAGACGGTGTTGTCCTTATTGTCAGTTTATGTGATGTTTATGGTTCTATTAGCCAGGAGTATTTGCGAAAAGATTGTTCAAATTTTTTTGGAGTTTTATTTGGGTCCAATAGAGAGGGAAACACAAATATTTTAAAGTTTCTTAGAGCAAGATAACTAAATTGAAGATTCATGGTGGACTTGGCATATGTTCCATGAGAAGCTTAAACCTTTTTTTATTGGAAAATTGGGATGGAGATTGATTATGAAGGAGAAAAAATAATAGGCTACTGTTCTTAAGAAAAAATAATTTTAAGAAATAAATGGGTTCCTCAATTGTTGCCTCTACTAGATATGGAAAAGTCACTACAATATTCTATAAATTTAGCGACCATAATTTATCGACCATGGAAGATGGTCGCTAATTAGTGACCACTTTGTCTCTAAATCCAACCCAAAAAATAAATAAAAAGATTTAGCGACCATGAACTATGTGGTCGCGACAACTTCGCGGGCAATTTTGGCACCATGAATTAGCGACCAAGTGGTCGCAAATGTCAGCCCCAAATGTGCCGACCAAGTGGTCGCTAATGTACTAACCACTTGGTCGCTAAATTTTGCTCAGGAATCTATGGCCACTTGGTGGCTATAGTCTACGACCAAGTGGTCGTTAAATACTGGTACCAGAACAAGTAGTTTTAGAAGGCTTTATGTCGCGGATTTTGCGACCACTTGGTTGCTAAATACCATTGTAAAATTGCCGCCAATTTAGCATCCATATAGTCTCTACTAATTTCCTATTAAAACTCCGCAAATCCTCATACCTTTGTACAAAAAAATCACAAAACAAAGAATGAGGTATTTGCACATCTCAATTGCTGGAAGGGGGAATTCCGTCATATTTTGCCCATAGTTCAATTACAAGTATGTAATTAAAAAAAAATCGTTTAATTTAGTAAATGTTATACATATATGCAAATATTGTTGCCAAATCCAAAATTAATAATTTAAATAATTATATGAGATTGTGTTATTTATGTCTATGTTAATATTATTTCCGATTGAGTTATGTATGTAATTAAAAGTTTATTTTCAACCGTAATTTGACATTCATAGACCATATGGATGCCAAATAGCGTCTAAATAGTCGCTGAATCCCTATAAGACATCAATCGAGAAGTTTGACATGTGTAAAATTGTAGTTTGTAGATAGCGGCCATGTGGTCGCCAAACAAAGCATATAATTTTTTTCCATTGTAGAAGATTTTGTTTGTGATTCGCGACCATATGGTCGCTACACTTGATTTTGCAACCATATGGTCATTAAATAGAGACCATATGGTCACTAATTAAATAGAGACCACATTGATGATCCTATCTAGAATGAGGGGATAAGGCTTGAGGGAGAGCAGTATTATCATGAAACACCCTATCCTGATGCACAATGTATGTACGACATGTTGTCGGCCACGAATAGGCAATTGTGGCTTAGATGTGATGCCACCCAGTTGGAGGCGACGATTGAGCGACTTAGCCTCAAGTCAAAGTGAAGGTTGATAGAGCGCGAATACGACAAATTTCATATTTTTGCGGATGCGTATCTCACCCTGAGATAACATTACCATCCATCTTTTATGACACGAAAAAACTGGTGTAGGGTCTCGGTCTTCCGTACGAAGCTATACATTGTTACCCAAACTCTTGTATGATATATTGGGGTGCAGATGCAGAATACGCGGCTTGCAAGATATGTGAATATCCTAGATGGAGGCAGGGCAAGACGAAGCTCATTCCCTATTCTCGTACGTTTTACTTGATAAACTCAACTATTGCAGAGGTAATACGCATCGGTGGTGATTACCGAACACTTGAGATGGCATGCAAAGCATATACAAGGTAGTGCGATGCGAAATCCGTCAAATGAAGAGACATGGAGGCATTTCAATGCAGCGTGGCCATATTTTACAACAAAATCGCGAAATGTGAGACTGGGTTTGTGCACAGACGATTTCGATTCATTTGGGTTGTCTGGGCGGCAATTCTCATCATGACATATGATTCTGACACCCTACAACCTTTCGTAGCCAATGTGTATACAAGAGGAGGTTATGTTTCTAACGGTTATTATGCTTGGACCCAAGAGCTCGAAGCAAACGTTGGAAATTAATATTGAAAAGGATAAGTCAAAGTAAAAAAAAGAATGATCGAGTTTTTTTACTCTCAAACGATGAGCTTCACGGTTTGAAGCATCCAAACTCAGATGTCAAATTCGGTAATTTCTCTTGTTTTTGCAATGATGTGATTTCTTTCCACCACTCCTCTCTCCAAATCCACACAAGAAGACTCCCTTGACTATGAAGAGCCTTTTCGCTTCTCATTTGAAACCCCAAGAATATCATTACCATTGGACCCACCACCGGTACAACGTCGAAGCACCGCCAGCTACCGACGGCGGAGGAGATGGAGCTTTGGCGAGTGCCCCCTTGCTTGATGTCGGCATGGAATTTGTCCAAAACGCCATCTAATAACTAAACAGATCTCAATGCAAAGGATAGATTAATCTCCTCTCCTTAAAAAAGGGGTTCTTCAACCATATACAATAGTTCAAAAGCATCATCGATCAAAATTTAGGGGGGAAATCAAATTGAAGAAAATAAGAAGAAGAATTACCATGTACCAACAAGGCCACCAATACCAACGGTGAAAGCTCGCTCCTTGAAATTGAGGTTAAGAAGAAGAGGTGCCCTTTTGCAGAAGAAGCTAGGGGAGTAGATGCATTCATGGATATGTGGGGCCAACATTCTGTAGAGGAGGGCCCTCCTTGAAATTGTGATATGCTTAAAGGGAAGTTGTAATCAATTTAGAGAGAGGCGTAAATCATCGAAAGAGCTAAAGATTGTATTATTAAGAGAGAACCTTCTTAAGATGAAATAGAGCTAATTTTTGTATTGGTCGTCTGAGAGAACCTACTTACGATCGAAAACTAACACAACAATCCTCATGAGGAGACAACTTTGTCGATTTGACCACGAAAGACAACCTCAAAGGCGAGCTTAACGGGACTCACGATCATGTCAAAAGAAGTTCGAACAACATCATAACGCAAATTCATTTGTCCTCAAGGACCGGGAAAATTATTGAAACAACCATCAAATGTAGATACTAGAAACTCACGAGCATATCTAAGGATTTCTCACCAAATTACACATGCTAAAACGGCTTGTTTCACCACTTAGTGAAGGATGAGATCAATTCTATGAATATATGAGAAGAATATAGATCTAGAAGAAGCAAAAAATCAGTTTGAATATGCAAAAGTCCAAACTAATCCCGCTTTCTCAGCCATGAATTGGTAATTTTAAATCAATTTCAGCCTCCTCGGCTATGTGAAATTGATAAAAAAAAAAAAACAAAGGAGAAGGTTGTCTTGGAGTCGATCGATTTCATGTTTTGATTGTTCTTGTTTTCTCAAAATTCTCATGTTTCTCACAAGTGAGAAAGTAAGAGAGACAAGTTCCGGTTATCAACTACTTATCTACCTTAGTACAATTGTAAAGCAAAACTAATGTTAGTTCAAACAATTGTGCCACGTGGCAAATCTTGAAAAAAATTGTATTAATTATAAAATGTCACATGAGAATTGTTGATAAAAAAGTGAAAAATAAAAAATATTAATTTAGGTCCTATTATTAAGCCATGATCACAACAACTAACTATCATTTGTTACTATATTTTTTTTAAAAACTTATTCAATTAAAAAAAACCACGTTCAAAAATCTCTCTAGCAATTCATGAAAAAAAATATACATTTAGAAACTAAGTGTGTGCCAAAATTTTAGCCACTGGCACAATCTTTTATATATATATATATATATATATATATATATATATATATATATATATATATATATATATATATATATATATATATCCTAAAATTGATTTATCTTAAAATTGATTTTATCCAATTAGAAACTACCCCCCACTAATAACTTAACAATAAACCACTCTTTCCCCCATTTGAGCACATAAATAAACGATCCCTCACCACTTACTATGTTAAAACTACCATCTCTCTAATCATTTTAATATCATTCTCATTATTCCAAAACGAAATTAGGCAGGAAAGGTGTTTGATTCATTCATTATTAGTTCTAATTGGACGGACTTAGCTTTTACAAACGCCAATTACATGGATCGAGGTTTGTTTCATTTATAAATTCGATTAGAGTGAATTTGGTTGGACGGAATTATCATCCGTTATTTATTTCATCTTCTGTCATAATTGATATAGCACCACTATTTTCTTTCTTCTTTCGTTTCATCGTTTGTAAATATTTGAGAATTTTATTAGGTCAAACAGCTAATGAACAACCTCACCAAAAATACGAGGAAACAATTGATAACGCAAAATAGAAACACAACTATTAAGTTCAACCCACTGTTCTAAAAGTCCATTCTAGGCTCTGTCTAGGCCTTACCAAGGCGCTGGAAGGTCTTAGCCCGACTAGCTGTCCAGACCGCCTAGGCACCCGTCTAGGACCGCCTAGGCCATCGTTCACACCGTCTAGACGCTAAGCGGTCCCTCTCCGCCCAGCGTCCGCCTAGCGTTTTTTAAAACATTGGTTCAATCTACAAAATAGAAATATATTTTTAATATCTAAGGCTTTTGAGTTTTTCTACCCTAAGATCTTTCCTAAAATATTTGTCACTTTCATATATAACCTACTTATATTGATATATCACAATAATTAAGAAAAATGTTTATATATGTTTTGGATTTAAATATTGAAAAATCTTATCATAAATATTTTCTTAGATAGTTGAGCAAAAGATAAATATTATGAAAAATAAAAATAGAAAATCAGTTAGAAAAGTTGAAATAATATAAATATAAATTAATTTTTTTAATTTGAGATGGGCTTAGAATCAATGTGGTGGTTCGAAAACGATCAGCTATAATATATATATTGATGATATTGGACAGTCTCATCCTATCTAACTTTCTAACTCATTGATAATCTATTTTTTTCCTTTAATTTCTTTTTACTTTTAGGTGAGTATCTATTTTCCATGTCCATACAATTTCACTTAAAAATTAATTTATTTACTATGTAATGAGAATGAAGTTGAAAACCCTCCTAGTAGATCTAAAAATACTAATGGATAGATGATAGGATATTATTAGATATAGATTCTCCCACCTTGAATCACTCGTTCACTCCACAACCAAGGTCCACGTACAATCAATGGCGTAGGTAGGCGTAGGCCAATATTCTTCACCTCATCTCCTTTCCAAACCATTAGTAGACTCCCTAGAGAAAATTCAATAAATGAATATATACAAGTATACGTTATAAGATGGTGAACCCAATCTAGGATATGTCGTGCGATGGGGACACGTGTGAAAAGGATGATTCAACACGTCCTAGCTAAGGTCCACCCTTGCCACCTCCTTCTTTGAGAAGCAATCCTTTTTCTTTTTCTTTTTCTTTTTCCTTTTTATTCGAAGAAAAAAGTACTAGTAATCCTATATCCTAAATCTAATCTACTATATATATAAAAGCAATAACATTTGGAGCTACCACATTACGCCACATCATCTTTTGTCACATGTCATTCCTAAAATACGCCACATCAGATTTTGACATATGTCATCTCCTCATTAATTCATATAAATTATACAAATAAATTGGTAGTTTTGGAAACAAATCTTATAATATCATTCAATATTTCAGAATAATATCATTCAATATTTTAGAAAGAATCCAAATTGTAATTTTGGAAGTTTCTAGCATATCTACTATATATATGTTAATTATTCTTTCCGCTTCATATTCCACATGACAAATTTTTTCCACTTAATTAAAATTTATTTTTATTTCCCAATTTTAGATAATATCTTAATTTTTGGTAGGAGATAATATATTAAATAAAAAATTTTAACTAATGGTTGGGTTTTTTCCTTATAAATTATAATCCAATAAAATGTATATGCTCAACCTCATCTCTTCCATATTTTCAAAATATATCTTTTTTACTTTATTTTCTTCGTATTTTATCTCCTTCTTTTAAATTAAACCTATTTATCAAATATTGTCAAGGAAAATGAGCAATGTAGATTATTTTATATTAATAATGTTTATTCTCAATTTTAAACTTAATAATCTATATTTATTTTATTTTATTTTATTTTATTTAAAAAAATAATTTTTATCCATTTTACGGGCAATAAATTACTTATATTATATTTTATTTATAAATATCTTTTCTATAGTATATTTAAAAAATATCGAGTTATAGTAGTGCAGGGCACGACGGGACAACTAGTACTACACTATTTGTACTTCACGCAATAGGTGGGCAGTGGGCCCCTACCACGATCCAGCGCAAGTGTTGTTTACCCAGACGATGATGCCTTGAGAGTTTAATTACTTGAGCAACCTTCCTAATTCTTCAGGTGGAAAAATTCAGACTCCAGTAGAATTATTACTGCAGTTAGTTATGGTACGGCGCACCGATCATAATTGACCAGAGAGTCGGTCCATCATCCGAAGAGTTAGTGGTCCAAGATATAAAGCTAGCTGCTATAACAAAATGGATATATTCCAACTATACATGTCAATCGGGTCGGGTCGAACCGGTTCGGGTTTAGTCATTACGGGTTCAGTTTCGCTTCGGGTCACGGGTCAACCGGGTCGGATTGTTGTGCGGGTTTTCGATCGGGTCGGGTTTTTTCTTGTAATTTTGTCCCCTAATTTTCTCTTGCTAATGTTTTTTTCATCGATTTGCTTGCATGTTGTTGAATCGAGTTCTCTAAGCCTTGAACTTGTCTAATTTGGGTGAGTTCCTCCAATCTAGGATTCGATTTTATAATTTTGCCCCCTAATTTCCTCATCGATTTTGCTTGCATGTTGGTGAATCGATTTCTCTGAGTCTTGACTATAATGCCCAAGCCTCTAGAAGCGCTATCTCATGCCAACCCGAGAAATTCCCAAGAGATCACCCATTCTAGTACTACTCTCGCCCTTGCAAGCTTAACTTTAGAGTTTTTTGTCCTCATTCGAACCCTGAAAATGAAGAGATCTTGTTGACATAGGTAGCACCTCAATCCCTTATTAATTATTAGGGTGTTACATTGATCTTGTGTAATTTGGATGACTTGTTTGATTCTTGAACTTGTCTAATCTATTCTTCGATTTTGTCCCCTAAATTGCTCTTGTTGACGTTTTTGGTCATCAATTTCGTTTGCAAGTTGGTGAATCTAGTTCTATGTGCCTTGAACTTGTCCTCTAACTCTTTATCATGAATTTGTCCTCGCACTCTGAATATGAGAGTAACTTATACTCTTATTTCCACATTGTGAGTGGGCAACCAATTGCAAAGGAATTTACTCCTTAAGTCCCCATTCTTTTGAAGATATTATGAAGAGGACATTACAACATGTCCTTGATTTGGCTGAAGATAGCGATTTTGGCCAGTCTATTGAGCATCCTTACGATGTTATATGTGAGTGGGTAAAAAAAACATAGCTACCATGTTATTATTTTCTCTATCGCCGACATTTTTTAATTATTACGGATTTATTATCTTTTATCTATTTACCTATTATTTTAAATATGGTGGTTATGCTAAATAATGGGAGATTTTATCTTTCATTAAAAGATAGAATTAAACAAGAGAGGAGGTTAGAATATTCCTTACTTAAGTTTTAAGGCAGTTGGCCAGCCCTAGGAAGATATAATTTTCCGCCCTAATATATAGAATTTCGGCCCCTTGCCTCTCCTTCTACCATTATAATACATGCCTTCGTCGTGTAGAGAAAGCATATGGAAATACATTGAATAGATTGATATTCGCTCAGGCTATTTGATAACACCTATTGAGATCTTGAACAGGCTAATACTCGCTTAGGTTGATTGTTCAAGGGGGGGATTCATATTCACCGGATCTCTAGCTTTCTTGTTGTTCCTCGACGTTCGATTCAATAACTGCTTTTTTGACTTAGGCATCAGAGGTGGATTAGGGGGTCCCCGCCCCCTGTGTCCATTGTTTTGCAGGTCACATGTTGAGTGAATCAGTTAGGAGCGGAAGAGGAAAGGAGCATACAATTAGTGCATTAAAGGCGAAATCGTCAGTCGTCAGGGGCCGGAATCGTCAATCGTCAGTCGTCAGGCAAAATCGTCAATCGTCAGGCGAAATCGCTTATACAGATGTTCATCACACAGATCGTCAAGGGCCCGAGTCGAGCGACGGAATCGTCAGTCGTGGTATCTCGTGGTCTAAATCTACTAGATTTGATCAAGCTTGGGAATCAGTGATGGGTGTCGCTGAAAACGAGAATAATTGAAGGATTCAAGAGCACGGCGAGTCGATCAAGGATTTTGCAAGCGCCGAACAAAACCGCAATGACGGCTAGTCAATCCGCGCCCGCGGGTTGCATATTTCCGAGCCTTCTCTTACTATTCACGTTCTAAATCCTAGTTTGGTTAGCCCTCGCTTTGAGCAAGGCCAATCCAACTATGCCGGGTCCAATCCCGTTATAGGTGACAACCGCTTTGAGTTTCGCTTTGTCTTTGATTATGATTTATGAGTGTTCACCAGGTTAAGGTTGAGAAAATACATTAGTGTTTCCTAGGGAGGGAGTCCTTGTAGGAACTGAGAAGTTTGTATTCGGTCTTATAATATGAAGGGAACTAAGCAATAAAGAAAAGCGAACTCATTCGAAAATCCTCCAAGGGGAGGTAGAACTTTAATGACACAATTAGTTGATCGATGTGGGGTTCCTCTATAAGGAAACTGTCTCTATTGTTTTATTTACCTGCACGTTTTATATATTCAATTCCGTGTGGGAACTATCCAATACGGTTCTCATAACCGTTTACGACTGACCTTTGATCCAACACCGAGCATAAAGGTCCTTTATACGGAAGCCTCCTAATGTATTATTCCACACATGTGGCATGATAGATTTGGTCCACCACATCCGAGCACGTTTCCGGTAGGAGTAGAGAAGATATGTGCGACATGGATGTACGTATACTTTCCGAACCATTAATATTTTAAAAATTTTCCATTATAGTGTTTAGATTTCTAATAAACGGTTATTTCCCCTTTCAGTGGTATAAGATCATTAGAGTGTGGTCCCGTTGGACCATTATGGACAAATTTCGGTCGTACATACAGGGGCTTGATTCATAATAGGGTTCGCCTAAAGGAGCGGTCTCACTTGGCTAATCGACCTCCAGTGTGAGCCCAATTCATTAGTATTTTAAATGTTTTTCCATTATAGGGTTGAGAATTATAATAAACATTTGTTTCCCCTTTCAATGGTATACGATCCTTAGAGTGTGGTCCCGTCGGACCATGATGGACCAATTTTGGTCGTACATGTAGGGGGCCTGATTCATGGTAGGGTCTCTCCCAAACGAGCGGTATCACTTGGTTAATCCACCTCCAATATGGGAGGACGGACCACATTCTCATTTTTGCATTTGTGGAGCATTGGTATCCTGAGACCAATAGCTTCCACTTCCCATGGGGGTTAGATTGACATTACCCTGCACGATACGCATTATATTTTAGGGTTGTCGATCGATGGAGACGCTCTTATATCATTGTATGTTGTTGACGTAGATGTACGATCTCTGCCCGAAGACGACCAAGACCTAAAGGACCCGAGCGTCGTTGACGAAACTAGGAGTGAAGCTCTAGAGACTATTTCCATCACATTCCTTTAGTTCTTTCTCGGGATGACATTGTTTTGCGAGAAGTTTGGGACCTCTATCCAAAATTGGTTGTTGGCGTTCTTATTCGACCACAATAGGATGGGTTGATACACTTGGGGTACAAGTCTCCTAGCGGTATTGTATCAGGAGCTCGAGATGATGTCTTACATCAAGGCTATGGGATGTGTGGGATGCTCCCTTCTTCTCAGGGTACGTGTTTTCTGATAAATTGAATTTGTAGGATTAGGTCAAGTTAAGTACTAATTATTTTTTATTTAGGCCTGGATTACCGAGTATTTCGAACACAATCGAGCTGAGCCATTTTGGACCTATGGAGGTTAGGATATGGTCAGGCGGCCACACTCCATGCTGCAGATCGGGTCGCTTCCCTAGAGGAGGATCGACTGATTGCAATGTGGCAAGTTCTAGACGCGACTAGTGACGAGGAGGTAATTCTTTAATAGCCATTTAAGGTACCTTTAATGGGATTTATTGCTAATAAAGATTTACGAGTTATGTTCGTAACCGCAACTATGTTTGACTCCATGGGGTTTCAAGATGGAATTTGACGCCGCGTACCTAATGTCTCATTTTAGAGGCATTCTAGTCACATGCAAGACCCAGGAGGCGTAAAGCGTTGTCTAAGGAAGTTTGGTCGCATTCGGAGTTTCCCACCTCCACCATTGCAGCCTACTTTTGTAATACGATCACCCCGCAATTATGCGGTGACGTACCATTTGGATGACCACCACTAGGCACCTCGTTTGGAGCATTTGATTGAGCAAGTTGATCACCAAGCAAAGTATGCATGGTATGTGGACCCGGACTACCTAGCATGGTTCAAGGCTCGATCGCATGTGTACGTTTACCCGCGATCCCATACCAAGTGACTCACATCCTCCTCGACATCATCCGATATCGGTGGTTGCAGATACTTTGTTAAGTAAATATTATTTCTCCATTTATATATTTGTTTTGTTTAGTCTATTGTCTAATTCTTACTTGTTTTTGGTTTGTTTGTCACAGAGGGTACAACACTCAATCGGATATGCATGAAGACAGGTAAGATTCCACCAGATCATTCGGCCCGCCCTCATCTCACCCAAATGCTCGCCATAAAAGATTCCAACACACCATTGGCCCCACTGATGCCGACTCGAGAGGCCTTGCCAACCCCGACCCAACTGCTTAGGGATTCACTGCATGAGCGCGGAAGTGGTAGAGGTGCATCATGTGATCCATAGGTTTAGGGGATTTTATATTTTGTATATTATCGGATTGCTACATTTTGTATGTTAGTGGATTTCGGATTTTTCATATTAGTTGATATGATGTATTTCATATAGCATAACTAAGACTAGTTTGTACACTTTTTGTATAGGTATTAAGTGTTTTTAGTGCTTTAATGGAGATTTGTTAGAAGACCGAAGAATTAGAGTTCAGGTAACGCCCCGATAATTTATAAGGGATTGATGTGCCACCCATGTCAACAAGAGGTCTTCCTTTTCTAAGTTTGAGTGACGACAAAGAACTCAGAAGTTAAGCGTGAAGGGGCGAGAGTAGTACCAAGATAAGTGACCTCTTGGGAAGTTCTCGGGTTAGCATGGGATTGCGCCTCTTAGGCCTCAGGCATTACAAACATTGTAACACCCCGATAATTTATAAGCGATTGAGGTGCTACCCATTTCAACAAGAGCTCTTCCTTTTCTGGTTTCGAGTGAGGTCAAAGAACTCAAAAGTTAAGAGTGTAGGGGCGAGAGTAGTACTAGGATGGGTGACCTCATAGGAAGTCTTCGGATTAGCATGGGATAATGCTTATAAGGTCTCGGGCCTTACCATTTTTAGCTACAGAAGACTTGAAGAAAGAAGTAGAGCAAGAAGACCGCGAAATGCAACACAGAATCCGCGGAACCAGTAGCGGACGTTGCCGACTCGAGTAGTGAAGATCCAAGTCCGCGATCGCAAAACCCAATTCCGCGCTCGCGGAGTTCCACTCAGCACAACTGAGTCGGAAATTTACTCTATCTTTTATTATGTAGTTTCCTTTTATTTTCCTTTCCTGTTTTTAGTTCGCTATTTAAGCCGTGTTTCAGACTTTTTTGAACCTCCTAGACTTTTTATCATCTAGTATTCTATTGAGACTTTTGTATCCTCTCTTTCCATCGAGAACTAAACCTCTTTAATTCTATTCAAGTTGAAGATTTTAGACTCATGGTTTTTGTTGAATCTTCTATTCAAGTCTATTCCTTACAGGTTATTTCAATTCTCTTGGGTTGAATTTATAATGATTGTGTTGATTTCTACTTGATTGATCTCATTGTTGGAATTTATAATCTCTATTACTAGATTTAGGTTTTCTCGTAGAAAAACCTAATCTTTGTAGCAACTCATTGTTTTAGGACTCTTTGGACTAAAACAATTGCGAAAGAGATTTGAATGCATGATTAATTGTTTGACTCGTTGGAATCCAATTGCATGTATCTTGCATATCCTTGTTCTTATTACTAATGTCCATGTAATTCATGATTGTTTCATGAGTTATCCAATTAAGTTTGCATATCTCTTTTCCATGTTCTACAATTGATCAGGATAGGAATAACTAAACAAAATAACTTGTTTGAATCAATGATCAATAACTTGATGACGAAAGTGGATGCTTGGATATGATTGCATTTCTTAAATTGATAAAAACTCAACCCTTGATTTACTTGATTGCTTGCTTTGATTTAATTTCCCTAGAGTTAGAATTCAATCAAAAAACCTCCCTTTTGTTACTTCTTTGAGTTGATAAAAATACCTACTTGGAATACAAGTTTCCATTGGGTTCGACCCCGATTTACCAACTATAATAGTTGAGTACCTAGGGATTTTTTTTATTTGGCATCAACGATTTTCATCCAATCTAATTTTGGCGTCATTGTTGGTGATCCTTTGTTTAATTCTAAGTTTTTATTTTTACAAACTCTGGTGTGGACTCTAGCTTATGGTCCACACCCGTGCTACTAATTCACCTCTTTTGCCTTTTGATTCAGAGATTGAAAGAACCCTTTTCAGGTTGAGACGTGAAGCTCGGGATCTACTCCGTGAATTACCTTTCAACTTAGATTCTATTGAAGCTAAGGCAATGGGAGGTCAAACATTGAGGCAGCTGACTGCCCTAAATTTTCAACAACAGCTCTTGGTTGTATAATTTCATGCACTAAATGAAGGTGTCAAGTTTGAGTTGAAATTAGGGTTAGTCCATCTCTTGCCCCACTTCCATGGCTGAGTGGAGAAGATCCCAAAAGGCATTTGGCCAAATTTGATCAGGTCTGCTCTAGTATCAAGTCCGCTGATGTAATTGAAGATCAGATCAAGCTGAGGGAGTTTCCTTTCTCTCTAAATGATTCTGCCAATGATTGGCTCTACTATCTTTCTCCAGGCTCCATTAATACATGGACTAAGATGAAAGCAACATTCTTGGAGAAATATTTTCCATCCACCAAGCAGAACAATCTAAAGAAGAGTTTGAGCAACATTGAACAACAATTTGGGGTGTATTCTAGTTGCCCATATCATGGGTACTTTGACCAGGACCTGGTGCTTTACTTTTTTGGTGGACTTCTAGAAGATGAACTCAGAATGGTGAATGCATCTTGTAATGGAAGTTTGTTGAACAAGACACCATCAGATGCCCTTGTGCTCTTTTCTGAGCTATTTGAGAACCCAAGGCAATTCAACAAGAGAACTAGCACTAAAGGAGTCAATGTTATGGACTCCTCATCTTCTGCTTTACAATCTATGGTAGCAGAGCTGAAGGATATGATGAAGAGGTTCATGCTACAAGGAACCCCTCAACAGTTGAAGGCATGTGAAATCTGTGCTGACACACTTCACCCTACTAATGCTTGCCCACAACTCCAGGAGAACCTCAGGCTAAGGTCAATGATGTAGGAGGCTATGGAAATTCTAGACCTCGTTATGACCCTTATTCTAATTTATACAACCTAGTCTGGAAAGATCATCCAAATTTAAGATATGGGAATCAGAAATCAGCCTTAGTATAATTAGCAAGAAGGAAATCAGAAATTTAGGCAACCTTATGTTCCAAGACCTCTAGTTCAGAATAGAAACTCCTCATTTAATGTTGAGCATATGTTTGAAAAACTTGCCAATACGGTTGACAAGTTAGGACAGAGCACATTGCCAACTCACACTAGTCTCTAGAGCACTCAAGATAGTCTTAAGAACATGTAGACCCAAATCATTCAACTGGCCACTATTGTGACTAGACTAGAGGCAAGAGACTCGGGAAAATTGCCAACTTAGCTTATAAACCCGAGGGAGAAAGTGAGTGCTATCACATTGAGGAGTGGAGAAGAACTGAATAACGACCATTGTTCTAAAAATCCCTTCTTAGCCCCGCCTACGCGTTGGAAGGTCCCTACCCTATTAGCCTTCCAGACTACCTAGGCATCCATCTAGGACCGCCTATGCAACCGTTTAGGTCGTCTAGGCACTAGGCGGTCCCTCTCCGCTCAGGGTCCGCCTAACGTTTTTTAGAACATTGTGTAGCGAATTTCTAACGATCCGCGAATATGAGAAGAGACCTACGATTGCGAAACTATAACTGAGAGCTTCGAAGTTCTGAATGAAGAGATTCGTGATCGTGGAACCCAATCTGTGCCTGTAGATTTGTAGCTGAGGAGTCCCATGAAGAATTTCGCGATTGCGGAGACAGTGATCATTCGGGTTCCGGAAAATCTGAAATTCTGCGACCGTGAGACCTAATCCGTGATCACAAATCTGTACCTACACACAACGATGGCTACATTCGACTTGGATTTCCTTCAATGAAATCCTAGAAACCAATCACTCCATTCTTGAGGCACTCAATGATACAAAGAAGCCAGAGCATGACAAGGAGATCTTTGAGACATTCTCTAAATGTGAGGTAAACATCCCTTTTGCTTAATTTTATTAAAAGTGTTCCTAGGTTTGCTAAATTTCTGAAAGAGCTATGCGCAAATAAGGGGAACCAAAAATTAAAAGGGAAACATAACGTTAAGGTCAATGAACATGTATGTACTATATTTCAAAGATGTATGCCTAAGAAGTGTAGTGATCCTGGCATGTTCAGCATTCCCTACATAATAGGAGACACTAAAATTGATTAAGATTTGCTTGATTTGGGTGCTTCTATTAATGTCATATCTTACTCTGTTTACACTTCACTAGGCTTATGACCTTTGCATGAAATTGGTATTGTTGTGCAATTAGCTGATAGGTCTGTTGTCTAACCAAAAGGGATCATTGATGATGTGTTTGTAATTGTTTATAACTTGATATTCCTTGCTGATTTCTTTTCGCTTGACATGGATCATGATGTGCATGTTGCACCTATTTTGTTAGGTAGACCTTTTATGAAAATTGTTAAAACAATAATTATTATGAATAAAGGTGTCCTAAACATGGAATTGGCATGGGAAATATTTGAATATAATATGGATTATGCTTTGAAATACCCTCAAGATGACCATTCTATATGCTGCATTGATGTAATTGATCTCATTGTGCAAGATGTGTTTGATACTACTTGTGGTGATGAGTTACAGTCTATTTTAGATAATGACATTGATATTTCATGATTGGATTATGTTTTACCTGATAGATATCATGAGATCCTTGCTGATTTGAGTGTTTGTTGGGAATCCTCTACTGGTGCTTTGGACATTGGGCACATACCACTATCTCTCTCAAGCGAGAAGTTGCTACCTTTTGTAGTGCAAGCACCACAAATTGAGCATAAATATCTCCTTGAACATTTGAAATATGCTTTCCTTGGAGAGGGTTAAACATTACCTGTTATTATCTCTAACAAACCCTCTAAGAACAAGAAGAGAGATTGGTTCAGGTACTTAAGGAGCACAAGACATCCCTAGGTTGGACCATTGCTGACATTAAAGGAAGTAATCCTTCTACATGTATGCATAGGATCCTCCTAGAAGATGGTGCCAAACTATCCAAGTAGCCAGAGAGAAGGCTCAACCCACCTATGATGGAGGTAGTTAAGAAGGAGGTGTTTAAGCTCCTACATGCAAGTATGATTTATCCCATCTTTCATAGTCAATGGGTTAGTTCAACTCAAGTTGTGCCCAAAAGGGTGGTATCATTGTGGTAGAAAATGTGCATGGGGAGTTAGTCCCCTCTCGAGTCCAGATGGGTTGGAGAGTCTGCATTGATTATTGTAAGTTGAACACGGTAACCAGAAAAGATCACTTTCTCTTTTCATTTATTGATCAAGTGCTTGAGTGACTTGTCGATCGTTCATATTACTGTTTTCTAGATGGCTATTCAAGGTATTTTCAGATTGCTATTACACTAGAGGACCAAGAGAAAACGACATTTACATGTTCTTTTGGCACTTTTGCATACCGTAGAATGTCATTTGGATTATGTAACACACTCGGGACGTTCCAACGGTGTATGGTTAGTATCTTTTCTCAATACATTGAAAATTTTATTGAGGTTTTCATGGATGGCCTTACAGTACATGGAGATGACTTTGATGCCTACTTAAACAATCTATCTTTAGTCCTTCAAAGATGTGTAGAAACAAATTTGGTTCCTAACTCTACGAAGTGTCACTTTATGGTTGAACAAGGCATTTCTTTGGGTCACATAATGTCATCTAGGGGTATTAAGGTCAATAAGGCAAAGATTGATATCATTCAGTCATTGCCCTATCCTAATAATGTGCGTGAAATGCGTTCTTTTCTAGGCGTTGCAGGTTTCTATCACAGGTTTATTAAAGATTTCTCAAAAATCTCATCCCCTTTGTGTGAATTGTTGAAGAAAGATGTCCCTTATGAGTTTAATGAAGCATGCAAAAAGGCGTTTGATGAGCTGAAAATCCGCCTCACTAGTGCACCAATAATCCAGACCCTTGATTGGTTTCAACCTTTTGAGATCATGTGTGATGCCAGTGATTACGCCGTTGGGGATGTTTTTGGTCAAAAGGAAGCAAGAGCATCTCATGTCATACATTATGCTTCCATGACCTTGAATGATGCCCAAAGGAAATGCTTGATGTAGTGTTTGCTTTGAAGAAGTTCAAGCAATATCTTTTGGGGGACTAAGGTGATAGTTTATACAGACCACGCAACACTTCGTTATTTAATGACGAAGAAGGAAGCAAAGCCAAGATTGATAAGATGGATTCTTTTGCTGAGTGACTTTGACATTGATATCAAAGACAAAAAGGGAGCAGATAACCTTGTGGCTGACCATCTGAGTAGGCTTGTGCATGAAGAAGACGAGCCGGGAAGCCACTATCAGATCCAAGGGCGATTTCCCGATGACACACTCTTCGAAGTTGAAACTGGATATTTCCGTGATTGTGGACCCACTTTCCATGCCCGCGGACCTATAACCGAGGGCATTGAAAATTCAAAGAATAATCTACACCCGTGGACTGACTCTGAGAGAGAATAAGACCCGCGATTGAAATAATTTGTCTTCGGAGTTCATTCCTTTAGGCCATGGTATGAAAATCTCATCAACTCCCTCGTCTCATGGGAGTTCCCAGCCTCCTAATTTTACCAAGGCTTAGAAGGACAAGGTGCGTCATGAATCTCGATTCTATGTTTGGTATGATCCTTATTTATGGAAGCATTACACAGATCAGGTAATCTAACGTTATGTCCCGAATTCTGAGGTATAATCTATTTTTTCTTTCTGTCATTCCTATGCATGTGGGGGTCATTTTGGGGCTAACAAAGCTGCTAGGAAATTTCCAGAAGCGGGATTCTATTGGCCTCATATTTTTAGGGATGCTTATGCTTTTTGTAAAACATGTGATCAGTGTCAAAAGGTGGGTAATATTTCCAAGAGACATGAGATGCCTCAATCTCGCATGATAGTTTGTGAAATTTTTGATGTTTGGGGCAATGATTTCATAGGAGATTTCCCCTCTATCCCTCATTTTGCCTTTGTTTGAAGAGGAAGAATCCTACTGGACTCATTTAAGATAGGAACACTAGTACAAAAATAGCTTTACATGGCGCTTTTTTTATAATGCGGATGGTGCTTTTTTTGGTGCTATAATAAGGAGTGCTATAAAGCACACAGATGACGCTTTAAAAAGCGCCATAAAAGTGCATTCAGATGGCGCTTTTTTATAAAAAAGCGCCATAAAAAAAGTTAGCTCTTTATGGCGCTTTTTTGTAAAAAAACGCCATAGTAAGGGTCTGTTAATGGCACTTTTTTAAAAAAAGCGCCATAATAAAGGTCTCTCTTTATGGAGCTTTTCTTAAAAGGTGCCATCTAATAAATTTTATTGTATATTAAAAAAATTAATGTTTTATAACGCTAAACTTGTAGAAGCGCCATCTGTGTTTAATGTGTAGTACGCTTTTCAAAAGCTCCATAATATTTCCACTTTATATAGCAAATTTTGTACTAGTGTTTTCTTATGGGAACCTATATATTTTGCTTACGATGAACTACGTTTTCAAGTGGGTGGAAGCGAAGGTCACCAGGACTGATGATTCTAAAGAAGTTGCAAGTTTTCTTAGAGACAATGTTTTTTCTAGGTTTGGGATTCCCAAAGCATTGATTAGTGACAGGGGTACTCATTTTTGTAACAATACTGTGAGCGCTCTATTGAACAAGTATCGTGTCACCTAGAAGATCTCTACTACCTATCACCCCCGGACCAATGGACAAGCTAAAGTGTCCAACAGGGAGATAAAAACAATTTTAGAGAAGACGGTGGCTCCCAATAGGAAGGACTGGAGCTTAAGGCTGAATGATGCTTTGTGGGCCTACTATATAACTTATAAGACACCCATTAGGATGACTCCCTTCAGATTGGTCTATGGAAAAGGATATCACTTGCCAGTGGAACTTGAGCACAAGCCTTATTGGGCGGTCAAAAAGGGCAATTTTCAAAATTGAAAAGGATGGAGTATTCAAATTACAATTGCAAGAGCTGGAAGAGTTGAGATTGGATGTTTATGACAATGTTGTGAATTACAAAAATAAAATAAAAGCATGACATGACAAGAACTCCTTAGGAAGGAATTCAAAGCTAGAGACAAAGTCCTTCCCTTTCAGCCCCATCTCACACTCTTCCCAGGGAAGCTCTGTTCTAAATGGACTGGACCGTATACTGTAGCTCGAGTTTTACCACATGGGGCTATTGAATTGATTGATGGGGATTCCCAAAAGGTGTTCAAAGTTAATGGACAAAGATTAAAGAAATACCATGAGGAAGATAGCCAAGAAGTGCCAAAGGAGGTGGGTCCTGTTGATCCAACCCAAATGCTAATTAAGAAGGCTCAAATGTTTAGCCAACGACATTAAACAAAGGCGCTGCTCAGGAGGCAATCCGAGGTAAGTTTTCTTTTTCCTTTATTTTGTTTCAGTCTAGTTTTCCTTTCAATCTTGCCGAACTAACATGCATGTAATAGTTTCGAAAGAAAAAAATTGGGAAGTTTTACTTCTCGAAAACCAAGCGAACAGGTACTCGCCATTCTGCGACCGTAGAATTATTTACGCAATCACGAAATTGTAAGATCGATAAATATAAATATAAAAATGTTAGTTTCCTGTTTTGCCCCTTAGGAACCGACCCTACTACCCACCTTTCTTCTTGTCGTTCTCCTTCTTTCTCCTCTTTTCTCTCTTCCACCATTACCAAACCTTCAAAGCTCTCAAACCCTATAACCCACTTCCATCAACCTTCTCAAAACTCACATTTAAACCCATTTTCTTCTTCTTCTCTTCATCACAAACACCAAGCCACAACCCAAATCCATTTTCTTCCACTCAAACATCCTAAAAATCAGATCTAAGATCTCGTACAAAAATCTCAAAAACCCATCCAAATCATCTCAAAAACTAATTGTACTCCTCAGAATCACCCTTGGAAGAGCCGCCGAGCATCCGCGGACCACCTCCAGATCTCTCGAGCACTGATCAAACCGCCGCCCGGATCCCGTAGTCGCCGAAATTCCACGATCGCGGATCCAATTTCTGTGTCGCGGATGCCTCCAGAACCGAGTTCTATTTGGTGAGTAGCACCCAATCTTCTCCTTCTTTCATTTTGGATTGAATCATGAGCTATCTTGTTAAATTGAGTAGATGAGAGAAGAAATTATGGGATACTATTGCTAAGAAGGGAATAATTTCTACTAAGTTCTTTGATGTGCCTACGTTACAAGCACTTGGTTTGTACCCCTTGACTCTCAGATTATTAGTGCAGAGAGGTTTATGAGGAATGATTGATTTGGAGGCTCGCACATTTAGGGATTTAGTCCTTGAGTTTTTGGTTACATTTGAGGAGCATGATGATCGGATTAGGTTTAGATTGACTGGGAGGCCTTATTCCATTACTAGGGCTGAGTTCTTTACTTGCTTTGGTGTGACTTCCCCTGCTTCTGCTGGATGGGGTAATGTTGATGGCGATCAGGGTGCTATTGATTTTTGGATAGATGTGACCCGTACTACGTATGACATTGGGACTGAGTTGTATAACTACAACATTATACTCCCTGGTTTGAGATTGTGTCATAAGGTCATATCCAACACTTTCTTGGGATCTGGAGAGATATTAATAAGATGGCCAGTAGGGATGTGGCTATGATGTGGTGTCTAATGTCGGACCAACCTGTGGTTTCGGACTGGATTGAGTTGTTTATAGCTAGTGTGAAGAATGCATGGTCTAAGTCCGGGAAGACTAGTTTAGGGGGCTTGATCAGTCTAATTTCCCTCAGGTTTATGACTTTGTAGAGTATATGGGCTCATTGTGGGGCGACGGTTGGTGGTGATTATAGTTTGGATGAGAGAAAATTGAAGAGAGCCAGGTTATTATTTGGTTCACAAAGTGAGGGGGGGGGGGGGGGGGTGGAGTTGTGGCTCTCCTAATAGGCCATATCTTCGCCTTCATAGGGAGTTTGGTGTTGAGGAGAGGGCTTAGGATTTCTTTATTGAGTCAGATGTTTTTGAGCCTGTTGAGGATGTTGAGATGTAGGATCCTGATGTTAGAGGAGGAGTTCAAGGAGGACATTTTGGATCGGGTGGTTCATGATCTAGTTTTGGTGATTTTACCGCTGGTACTTCAAGTTTAGCACAAGGTGCTTATAGTGGCTATGGTGATGAGGGTGCTACTACTTTTCCTTCTAGCGGTGGTTATGGTTTTTATGGAGATACTTCTGGTTGGGATACCACTTTAGGAGGGCCGAGCTATAGAGGGGTGGGTAGTGCTGATTGGTAAAGCACGATGATTAAGGAGATGTGACGACTTTCTATGTCCCAAAGAGAGATAGTGGGTAAGAAAAGAGAGATTATGGCCTAGTAAACTACCTTAGCATCTACTATATATTCTATGCAGCGTACTCAGGATAGACGAGAGGAGTTCTTTCGGGCTATATGGTCTGGCTATCCTGATTTTTCCCATTACCACCCACCAGGACCATCCAACAATGAGTCTTCTGATTTTCCTTCCTTTGTTTTATCTTAGTTTTTTTTATTTGAATGATGGCAATGAAAGGTTTAAGTATGGGGGAGGGAGTATTTACTATTTGTAATATATGTACAGTTACATTTCAAGTTTGAAAAAAGAAAAAATGCATTAAATCTTGTGTTAAGTTTTATACCCTAAAGGGCGGCTCAAGCAAAAATAAGGGGCACGGACCAGCATTAGGCTGGGGTAATAAGAGGCTAAAAAGAATGAAAGTGAGTGTTGAGTACATCTATTGGAAAATGAATTTAGCGGTTAGATGAAAACCCGAAAGGGTACCTAAGAAGAATGAGTGAAAAAAGAGAGTGCCTAGGAACATTCTTGCTGGGGCTTGGGATCTTAGTTTTATGGGTTTTTACCTTTGTTTCTGATGTATGCATACCTTTGTTTCTGATGTATTCATGTTATGAGTGATAGATTGTGCTAGGACTTCATTGTGTGTAGTTTCATTCTTTTATTTGGGTTTGGGTTGTGAGTTTATTGATGAGTGCTTATAGGTCAATACACACTAATTTTTCCTTTTAGGGCGAGGTTGTTTAGCCGTGTTATGCATATTGGTAATGGAGATCCATTGTAAATGTTGAGTCAAAGCAAGCTAATACGGAAGTAAGTTAGAGATAACACATGTAGGATTAAATATTGCTATTATGATTTAAATTAAGAGTAGTAATTAAATTATCATTAAACACGCTAGAGGATACGAGTTGGAAGAAAATGTTTAATTTAGTTTCCAATTTATGTATCATCATTTTGAGTGGAATGGTAGTGAAAGAAATATATTTAGATTTTCATTATCAATTTCAAAAAGAGAGAGTTTGAAACACACTTGAAATAATGATTAAGCCGATCAGTGGTTGAGATAATTTGTACAAGTTTTCCAAAAAATTTGCACTTTAGGTGGGAGTTTGGTTTTCCAGATCTAAGAAAAACCATAGACATAAAAAGAAAGAAAGAGTTCAACAACGACAAGGATGAGTTGACCGAAAACTTACTATTAGAGGTCGGAATCCACATTAGTCTATTATCAAAATTTCCAAAAAGAATTCTCTAAGAAGAAGAAATAATGTCAACTAGATACATATCTTATTTTTGAAACGAGTTTTCACTCTAAAGCCCCATTTCATTTGATTCTCTGTTGTGGTCACCCTAAAACTATTACTAGTGAAGAGCATCGGGGTTAACTAGTGAAACACTAACATTCAAGCTAAATATGCTGCTCTTTTTTGGTGGGGTTCTATGCGAAATATGCTTTCAGATGGCAAAAACAAGTTGAGGAGTCGGTCCAATAATATAAAAAAATGAAACTTATGTTATTTCATTTCATTTCATTTCATTTCATCAATATGTTTGTTATACAGAAAATCCAAATGTGTGTAGATTTTGCATTCACAAACAACTTAACATTATACAATATGAAACAATAAACCCATGTGCTTTTCATCAATACGTCAAGAAGCACTTATGTACTAAACACTTAGATTTCCTCCGCACCTGCAGAATTCGAATTTCTGTAATGTAATTAATTCCTTATTTGTTATCCAACTAAAACCAACCCAACATATGCAGGAAAATAATTTAAAATAAACCAAATATTATACCCATCCCATAATCCATCCATTAATCCTTGTACACCCCCTAAAACACGCTAAACAGTTTAGCTAACAATTATTCTATGTTCCTATCAAACCCCACTATTGAAAAAACCAGAATCTTCCTCTGCTTTCTTCTTCTTCTTACCTACCCAGCAAGACTTATTATTTTTTCGTTCCCATTCTTCGGTTCAGTAAACCGGAAATCCAAAAATAGGAAAACCGGGTTCAATAAGTCCACTCAGATGGAAGCCGCATCTCAAGGCTACCCACTCCGCTGTCAATGTCGTGCCTCGAACCATGGAAGCCATTGTTGTGACCTCGGAATCTCCCACTCGAATCTGCTCAAACACATATCACACACACAGCATTAATTTTATTCTAATTCAAAGAAAAATTCACTCCATCCAGAGTTAATTAACACAAGGAATAATATCAAATATACCTAGCCTCGATTGAGATTGAGATTGAGATTGAGATTGGGATTGGGATTGGGCGTTGATATTCTTCAGAGCTTGGACCACTTTCTCTGGCACCAGAACAGTCGCACAACCTTCTTTTTAAAAAGGGGGAAATCAAAGAATCAAATCTCAAAATTAACAACCAATTTTAGAAGAGGGAATCATCAAATCAATTATTTCAAATAAACTCACCACCATGTTTGTTGTTGGATTTCTTGCGGGGCTCGGTTGGGTTGACGCTCCTGGGCAAGAACACGCCCGTTCCAACGCTCTCCCTCTTGGACCTCGGTGGGCCCAGGAAAACCGCTCTCATCCCGGAACCACCGGAGAGATTCTGCGCCGGCAGAGGCGGTTGCGGTTTCCGGTACGGCGGACAACCAATAGAGTTTCTCCGTTGGTTCATCATTTCTTGGCTCCACAACTGTTGAAACTGCTAAAATTCAAAATTCAAACAAAAAATCGGTTAGGATTTAGAAACAAACAAATCGAGGACGCCAGTGAAATCCCGAAATCCCGGAAACGGATGCTTACGTGGAGAGGCTGATGGAAATTAGGGTTTTGTGCACTGAGGCTACTATCAAAGTAGCCAGTCCCCTTCTTGGTGACGGACACGGCCGGCGGGGGGGTCGTGGCGGGGCTCTGGACATCGGTGAAATCAAATTTCCGTAAGATTATGTTTTCAGGCTTCAAATGGATTCGAAATCGAGCGAAACAATCAGTTGAAGATCGAGTTGAGTTGTACCTGCTTGGGATTGGGGGTTTTGTGATTGGGGAGCAGAGAGGGGCGAGTCAACAGGGAGACGAACTCGTCGTCGCTGCTCTCGGTCTCGGTGACGGAGTCGAGAGGGGAGCCGAGATCGGAGCTGAAAGCGGTAGAGCTGTTGGTGTCGAAGCCGGTGAGGATGTCGTCCTCCGTCAGAAACTGTGGGGGAAGCCAGAACTCGCCGTCGTCCAAATCTTCCGCCATGGCAAGCTTAATTTGCTGTTTGCTCTGCAGAGTCTGAACTTCAACTCTGAAGAGGATGATGATTTTGAGAAGGTAGCTTTAATTATGGGCTATGGGGACTTTTTTTCTTTGTTGATGTTGATGAATGATGATTGATGATTTGGGAGGGGAGAGAGAAGGGAAAGCTGATATTTATTTCATAATTTTGTAGGGGCAGAATTTTTTAATTTGTTTTTTTTTGGTTTATAAAAAATAAAGTAGTGGAAACCCTAAATTGGGATTGGGGGAACAACGTGTGCTCACCTCTTTCTCCACTTTCTCCATTTGGATAAAAAATTATTACTAGAAAATTGACGCTAATTTTACGCGGATTTCCAATTTTGTGAAGGAGAAGGATTGGGGATTTGTTTTTGGATGATGATGGCCAGGGGGAGTGCTAATAATGCTGGCTAATCCACCTGCCTGGCATTTTAAAATTTTAATTATGCATGCATTCATATTGTCTTTTGCGGTTACTTTGCATTTCCTGACCCAATTCTAACTTTTATCTTTTCATTTTCTCCCAATTCATAGTATCTTCTATGTCAATTTACAAGAAATACGTACACTTTATCGATCAACGGCTTTAATTTGTAGGCTCAATCGAGGGTCGAAATTTCGTAGACTAAGAAAGGAAGGACCTTAGTTGGAATTAATTGTACCTTGATTACTGATTATAAGACAGTTTATTAGCATAATGATTGGTTTTTTAGCCGGCACTAAATTATTTGCGAGACAGAAAATCTTACCCCCATGTTGAAAGGGACATACGAAAAAACTCCAATACGGCTCATCCATTCAAGGGTAATTTTAAAGACAATGCATTAAACTGCATTCATTTCAAAATTCAATACAAAACAATTAATGCACTACCTAGTATTATACGGAGTATTTGGAATTGAAACCCGTCCTTATATGTATTTTGGTTTTATTATAATGCATAAAACAGGCACTAATTATTTATCGCCATCATTTTATCCTGGATACGGAGTATATGGCCATGGCTTTTGAATTTTAACCAGTAAAATTGTGACATTAAATAGCGATGAGAAATAATAATAATAAAAGAAAATGGGTTTCCAATTGATGTATTCGTACGTAATAACGTGAATGAATTAAATAGAGGCTAGGTAAGAAAAATAGATAACACAGAGCATATGCAAATGCATTAAATCATACAGTGAGATAGGAGAGGTCATTTTCAATTCACATGATCGATAAGTTTTGCCTTGGAGGCGTTAACTAACATATAATAGAATTTCAGAACCGTCATCATCATCGATCAAGGTCTTGTCCTCCTCCGCTTTTAGATTTGCCCTTGGTGGGCACTGGGGCACCTCTTTCTTGCTTCCAGGTAAACAAATTTTTTATACACCATCTTGCGTACCATGCTTTGCTTGTATTGATTACTGTATTTTTGGTACACTTGGAGACGATTGTACGTACAAGTATATTTTATGTGCACACTTTAATTTGAACCAATTGCGTAAAGATAGGGTCCAACTTCAGCTCTCAGCAGACCAAAAAAGATTCACCTTAAACCGGAATATTGATCACTCAATTACTACAGAGCTAAATGTCATTTTAGTTGCGTGGATTGTACGAGTATACAACAACAACAACAACATCTATCCAGGTGCATCCCGGTATGAGCGGAATCTGGGAGGTCGAGATGTACGCACCCTTGCCCTAACGAAGAATCGGGAGGGTATTTTTGGCGGGATCAGTGCTAAAAAGTGCACGGAGAAACACTAAGAGGGAAAGGATACACGAAAAGAAAACTAGGAGAGAGGAGAGGGAAGTAAAAACAAACACGAAGAAACGCACTCAAAAACAAAAGGTGGAGGACTAAAACAAAACACAAAGGTAAAACAGAGGTCAAAGGGTACTCCCTCCAAGACGGGTCTTTCTTTTGGGTCTTCCTTCTATCGCTCCACCACCGTAATCTTCTCGCGCCATTGGTCCCTGCTCATGGCCAATCCTTCTGAAACTGCCAGGGCTGTGAGGTTTTGCTTTATGACTTCCTTCCAACTCTTCCTCGGTCTGTCCCTTTCTCTACGAAACTCACCCAAGTTAAGACTTTCGATCCTCCGGACCGGAGCATCTGACGAGTATATAAGGCAATTTTAGAACCTTCTTTTGTTGGTGTGGGTCAGAGAATGTGTCGTTTAAATCAAAATGAATCCGCTTAATTCCAAGCCATTTCGACCAAAACTAAAAACTCAAATGCCGATTGGACTTCAAGTAGTCCACTGAGTCACGGACCCCCTAGCCAAGAACGGCTAAACCAGTTTCCGTTACAAAACAAGCATACAAGAGGCAAAAAACAAAGCACCAAAGGACAAACAAAAAGAACAAACTAAAAAGAAAATGAGAGGGAGAAGAAGCCTCTAAATGGACAATGCAAAGCCTCAACTGAATCTTTGCACCATAGAACAACCAAGATCAAGTCAACACCTCACTCTTTCTCTAGCTCTTTCCTTTGTCTTTTCTTGTCATCATAAGCACTACCATGGAATTAGTAGTAGACTGTTTTCCCAAGCGGTGCAAACAGTGTAAAATATATATGCTCGAATCAGGTTGAGATAAGCATATATTATATATGCTTATGATGCTTATTACCATCATCTAAACTAGGAAGCGAACCATCCTTCTTAGGCTGAGGTATATATGAAATCAAGAAACTATTCCAGGGATATAGTTAGCAATAGCATAGCGATTTAAGGAAAGAGTTGTGACAATATTGACTTCTTCAATGGAACTTGATCAAATAAGGAGATATGATATTTTATTATATAGAGAAATTACATGAGAATGGGTGCTTAGGTGGAAAATAAGAATAAATCTCAGCCATTTTTTCAAAAAAAATTGACGTCCCTAATTAGACATTCATTAAAAAAGATAAAAATGGGCAATAAAATTTTTCCCGTATTATTCACATATTTTTTGATAAATAACAAAATGACGTGGATTTTTCCTGTATTATTTACGGTATTTTTCAAACAAATACGTTTATAAGAGACGCACACAGTTTGTGCATAAAAAATGACTAATTGTTCATCAATACTGACCAATTAGTGTTATTCTCGTACCTTGTACGGGTTTAATATAAAAATTATTTTATAAAAATTATTTTCAACTTATTCTTAAAAACATTTTCCCAACACATTTTCACACTAAATCACACTTTTTAAATGTTATTCATGTACCTTGTACGGGTTTAATATAAAAATCATTTATAAAATTATTTTCGACTTGTTCTTATAAAAAATTTACAAACACATTTTCACGACTAAATCACACTTCTTTTAGTAAAGAATTACAAAATATTAATTTGTTAGTGGATGTTGGTTTTTTGAGATAGTTGAAAAAGTGAGTAAGGTGAAATTGGTTTAAAACAATTTAATTTATTTTCTTAGTAAAATTACAAAATATTAATTTGTAAATGGGCGGTGGTTTTTGAGATAGTGGATAGTGAAAGTATTTTAGAAAAAATAAAAAAAAAATTTTAAATTGCCAAGTGGCTCAAATTTTTACAAAGACTTGGTTTTTGCTTTATAATTGTACTAGGTAGATTGAGCATCAAAAACTAATTGTTTGTGATTGAGTTTTTAATTAATGCACATTTTTCATCGATTTTAAACTTTTATAATTTTTATTTTTATTTTTGAATCTTATTTATGTGTATGAATACAATACTTATCTAGTTTTTTATGCACATATACTTAATTTCGATATACTCCTATTTGTTCATTGATATATATATATATAATATATAAATATATATATATCTTTGTTTATTTATTGATATACTCTTATTTGTTCATTGATATATTCATGCTTGTTCATTGATATACCCTTGTTTGTACATTAATACTATCTATTTGTGCATAACTACCAGCACTTTGTGCATCAAATATTAACTTTTCATTATGTATGAATGAATATGAAGTTAGTGCATTACTACCAACACTTTGTTTATCCCTACTAATAATTTTTTCATTTATATCCTTTTGTTTGTGAATTGAAATGAACTTTTTCTTGTGCATCAATACCATCCACTTGTGCATTAGGACTATCTGTTTGTGCACTTTTACAATTATTTTGTGGTTTAAGGCTATATTTTTTCCTTACTTATATAATTAATTCGATGCACACATAAACTTATATAGTTTTTTATGCACATAAAATAGTTAGTTTGACTCACACATGGCTAATTATGATGCACAAACATATATTAACGCACCCAATTTCGATACACATTGGCCATTTTGATGCACAAATAATAGGTTTTAATGAACAAATAATTGATTTTGATGCACAAAATCACATGTTTGATGAACAATCTGAGCATGTGCCCTATATCCATTTTTTTTCAAAACATGCGAAATATTCGCCAAAAATTCGGTCGTGGCATATTTTTCCCCTTTTTAAGTGAAACAATCAGCGCCCTTCATTTCTGTCCATCCAACAACTCTTTTTTCTTTCTTATTTCTTACATAAGCGTTCATTATCACCTGACCAGACCCTTTTATATATTGCTTGGGATGCCAATTAATTCTTGGGATAAAAATTTCAAGAGAGTTTTATTTATAAAAAACATTATCTTTTATGTTATAAGTGTGCGGTGTTTTTCTTTCTTTTTTACTAGGTGGATGGCCCGTGCTATCGCACGGGTTCTCATTGATTACATTTTATATTTATAATTTATAGTTTATAGTTATAGATTTTTTTTTTCACTTTACCTATCTCCAAGGATTTCTTGATTGATCCTTATTTTTCAACAAAGTGAGAGTTGTCTTTTATTTTTTGTTTTGTGGTGAAATGGGATTGTGATGCGATTATGCAAAAGTGAAAAACTTATATAATATGAAAGAGAGTGGAATATAAAAGGTTATATTTTAAATTTGATCTTATCTTTTATTTGGAATACCAAAGGTTGATCTTATCTTCTTTTATTTTTTTTTATTTGGAATACCAAGGATTATAATTTAATGACATTAAATTCATATTGTAATACTAAAAGTTGTGTGTAATACTAAAGGTTACTACAAAAGTTGCTAAATAATGTCAAAGGTTATAGTTTAGTTTGATCTTATCTTTTGTTTGTAATACCAAAGGTTGATCTTATCTTGTTTTATATTTACTTTTATTTGTAATACTAATGGTTATAATTTAATGGTTGTAAATTAATATTGTAATATCAAAGGTTGTGTCTTATGTGTAATGCCAAATGTTACTATAAAAGTTGCTAAATAAATGATGTAATATCAAATATTAATGCTCATTTGTTATTTTATGTGTGTAATACCAAATGTTGTAAAATACACAATTAGTCTATTAGATAATGCTTTATTTTTATATTTTGTAAACTACTCACAAAATAGATAGAGAGATAATTGTGTGGAATTTTTATTTTATTTGTTACTTTATTTTATTTGTTTAATTTTAAAGAATATTTTTCTAATTAATTGCATGAGAATTCATTGAGAGTCATTAATTATTAATTTACATGTTTATATTATTTATTTTTTCTTTTATTTTTACTCTTTATCTTTCATTGAATAAATGGTCATTGATTGTCAAATTTTTCTTCTTTATAAGTTACTAAGGTAAGAACATGCTCTCACTTTTTGTTTCTCACTTTTACTAATCTAGGAACATGTGTTTAACAAATCTAATATTCGCTCTTTCATTACATAAACTCATATGAGAATGAGTTGTAAGGATTACATATAAGAAAGGGAAAGACAAAATGCATATTTCAAGTGTTTGATGCAATAATGTTTTCTTGTATGATTACAATTTTGTTACGTGGCAAGAGATACTTGATTGCTCTAAACCTATTGCACCATTCAACATCTCTTTGGGTAAGAAATCTCTCTTCTTCAATACTTCTTTCTACATAAAATGGTTGTATATGAGACAATTCTCTTAAGAAAAGTCCATAATACATGTAAAATAGAAAAATATTTGTAAACGCCTTCACATAATTGATCAAGGTCGCAATGTTTGTCTCCTTCATCATTTGTTTTCGATGAGCATGCCTTTGTTGTTGATTTCTGAATCAAAATAGAAAAATAATGAATATTTATATTTTTTAGCAGGAATGGAAATGCTTCACAAAGAAAGTTGCTACAAATGTAAAGGATTACCATTGGGATTGGCGAGGGCGACATTATGTATGTATTGCTCTTGTTAGATGTGAGAGTAACATTTGAAAGTGGGTAATTTGAGGTAGAGGGTGAGGGAGAATGTATGACTGTATATATAGTGCAAAAATTTAATAGGATGAATTGAATATAGAATTTCAAAGGTCATAATTTTTTAGATTAAAGAGACTTTACACATTCTTCAAATTAAGGACATTTGGAAAAATAAAATTTATTTAAAATAAAATAGAATTTATTTGTGAGAAGGAGGTTGAGAAGTTGAAACACATTTGCCCTTTCAATTCCTATAATTAGTACTATTAAAATTTTTAATGATTTAATTTTGAAAGAATCCATACAAATGCACATTTAATTCTTGTAATATTTTTTAATTAAAATTCTCATAAATAACATGTATTGAAATCATACAATTTATTTATATTTTTTATTAGCTTAATTCTACCTATGAAGTTAATTGTGAGAATGGTCATAAATGACCACATATTTCTATTTTATATGTTATATAGATTTCAACGCGCGACGTTTGCCTTTGAAGGGGGTGCAACGTCTTAGCACTGGCGAGGAGGTTCGAGGGGTTTGTGATGAGGTACTTTTCAGTCGTTTACTTATGAAAGAATCCTAACTTAACCAATCCGAGTAGAATGGTAAGCAAGGGTCGATCTCACAAGGACTCGTGTATTGATGTTATTACTTATGTGCCATGTAACTAAAAGGGGAGTTTATAATTGATTTATCTAAACTAATATGCAAACTGAAAGTAAATATTAATGCAAAAGTTGATTGTAAAATATGAATGACAAGCGTGTTCAACTAGTTAAATCCATCATGACATTGATTTGTTGATCATCGATTCTCTTGATTCTCTTGATTCTCTTCTTACTTGAATAATCTATTGTGGATTATGACCCAAACTTCAGATTTAGTTGATAGTGTAATATCCGCGATATTCCAAGCTTTTTATAATATAATATTTATTATCAATTATTTTTTTTTTCTTTCTTTTCTCTAATAAAAAGGGAGAATTTCTAAATATCAAATTAACTTCTATTATTTTCTTTTGAAAGAGATTATCAAGAAAATTAAAATAGATAAAAATTCAATAAAATAACTTGAGGGGCATAGATTAATAAAGTGAGGTAATTTAATAAGAAGAGCATTAGACAAAAATAAGGTCTTGTAGAAATTGAATTTACTCCATAAAATAAATTACACAAAGGCCTAAAAGATACAATTTACAAGCTTTGTAAAAAGAATGCAAGAGCCGAGATTTGAACCCGAGACCTCTTGCAACTCACTCCACACGCACCCTCTCCATTCCGCTAGACCATTACAATTTCTTGTTCACTTAGCCAACCATTATTCTCTTATAACAAATAAACTCTTTCTACCAATTCCAACATTAGACAAAAGTGTGATTGATGTACATTGATTTGAATGGTGGCCATTGCATGCCATTCTCACCTCCCTCTTGCTTGTTGACTACCACCTTATGACCTCACTTCTCATCACCATGGAAGAAGCACACTCTTGACCAATGCATGGACTTCTTCTCCTCCTCCATTGGTCATCCACCATAGACATGGATTGAGAGCTCCACAAACTTGTCTACAAATACCCTCTTCCATGCACACACTCAAGCCTTTGCTCTCTCTTCTACTCTTTCTAGCAAGAACACCTTCTCCTTCAAAGAAAAAAATCAGCACCTTGCACATGAAAAAAAATTCTCCATTTAAGTCCATAGAAAACACCACAAAATTCCCTCTTCTCCCTTTGGAGCTCCCGCCGGACCACCTCCCTACCCCCGCCGGACGTCGCCGCCCCCTCCGCGCCACCGTCTGCCCACGCCGGAGCCGCCCCGCCTCTGGTGGTGCCGCCCAAGACCGCCGGCCTCCTCCTCCGCTCTCTTCTCCTACATTCCGTAATACTCCAAAAGTATAAAATTCTATCCTAAAGTCTATTTATTTAATTCATGCAAGTATAAATTTATAAAGTTCTTATATGTTATTAGAAATTATTTTAGGAAAATAAGAAATAAAATTATGTTAGTAAGATCTTGTTAGTTAAAAGCTAGAAACAAACTAGTTTACCTTGATAACTTAAGATATAAACAAATAGATAGATTTTATGGATTTTATTACATGCATGCCTCTTTCATAATATAAATAGTGGATTTTATGAAATAACTATAGCATACAAGATAATAATTATTATTGTCATCTTTGATCAAATAGGAATTTTAAAAGTTATTATGCATGCATGAAACAAAAAGATAAAATCATACTGTATGACCTTAGAAATAAAAAGGTTTAGAAAATAAAACCATTACTATTTTTATATGAAATTAACAAAGTCCCTAAGTTAATAAAAGTTGTTGCATGGCCTAATCATAAAAGATATAGGATTTATAAAATCGAGTGAATAAATAAAATTATGAAAATAAATATTTATTCAATAAAAATATGAACTTTAGCATATCTTTATATATGGGAGTTATTACAAGATATCATCTATTATTAGGATATAATAAAATAGTATATTATAAGTATATGAGCTTTGATTATAAAATAAGATAGAGATCTAAAAACTATAATTTGACTTAGACAATGATTTCATGAAAATATGCTACTATTAATAAAATATTATTAGAGTCATCTATATAAAAATATAGGTTTGTTAATAAGCTTCTAGTGTAGAGAATTATTAAAAGACCTAAGTTCAAGATTAAATGTATCAAGTATGATAATATAATAAACCTAGTATTTTATATAGCATAAAGTTGACTTGCTTCAAAAGAAATCAATTAAATATAGAAAAGATTCTATGTTATGAACTAAAATATCATAATATATATAAGCCTTATAATATAAAAAGGCTATAGAAATAGAATAAATAAGATTAATCTAAGTTAGAAGTATTTTAGGCAAGTTACCTTATAAGGAAAAGTAGAAACTTCTAATTTAGGAAATTTCCTTGTAAAGAGAGTATATGCATGACAACTTTATTTAGAAAAGGATTATGTAGGTAAATACTTTTCTATTAAGGAAATATTATTAAAAAAATATTTTAGATAAGGAAGTAAATATTATAAGGACCATCCAAGAATAAATGGGAAAATTAAAAGTAATAGTTTATTATCATAAATAGGTAAGAAGGATAATTTTTAATAATTATTTTTAATAAAGATTTTATGGAATAATAAGGATATTACAAAACCAAAATAATAATGAAGGAACATTATTATTTTAAATCATCTTCTAAATTATTACCATAATAATTTAGATTTCCGCTTCTCTTACGAAAGCATTATAAGAGAGAATCCAAGTTAAGAAGTATCCATATTTATAAGTCGTTCGTAAATTCCGTGTCGATAGGTCGGAATCCTCGCTTGTAGTCGGGAATCACATAAGTTTCGTCAAAGCTCGTTTGTTAGAACTCGCTACGCTAAGGCAAGTGGAATTTCCCCTTGTGCCCTTTTATATCCGTCTATATGATATTTTTCGATGTTGGGAACAATTTGTATGCTTAAATAAAAATGAATCTAGGAAATATTGATTGCTAGAAATAACGACAATTGTTAGCGTAGTATGCTTTATATTCCTTTGTTAGGATTATATATGCTAGTATGTTTGTTATCTTGATGGATTACAATCTCGCTCAGAGATTTACCTTGAATAAACTAGAAAGGGGTGCGGGTTAGCCGACACCTCTATATAACCTTACTAAGTCGTACGTCCATACGACTTTCGGGATCATGATCTCCATCCGCTCCGATTATAAGGAGGGATTGTGCGGCACTCTAGCTAAGTGCCGGAGAATTGATGGTTCTCCTTCGGGTGGCTCGGAATATCCGTGTCCCACCACTCTCTATTAAAAATCATTAATAAAGTCGAATATTTTCGTCCCTATATAAGATAAGTGCGAATGCACACTTAAGACACCAAAACCGGACCGGTCTCAAATGATCGATCCGGCTCTCGGTCCGCTCAGGGCGCGAGAGGTTTTCACTTGTATGATTTAATGAACGTTCCCAACATTCTTTCGAAATCCTAAAGAAGTCTACAATCTAGTAGTTCTTCTATTGCTCATCGAGTTATCTTGATCTAAAGATATACTCTCCTTCGAACCTCAAAACTCCACATAAACAAGCTTTATTATATAGCCCATTGTAAACACAACCCTAATATCTATATTCGAGAATATTTGAAATTGCCCAAAATACCCTCGGGAAGTTCCATTCCCGCTTGCATAGTCTCTTAGACTAATTCTTCTTTTCCGCATGTTTGCCTGGCATTTTATCGCCCCTCGCGAATTATGTCAGAATCTAGGAATCCCAACAAGGCGTGAAGTGAAGTGAAGTGAAGACGAAGGAAGAACAAGGATTTCCAAGATGTACCTTTCTATCATTTTGCTTTAGTTTCATTACGTTTCAAGGACAAGCAGGTTTTGCATTTAAATTCCGAACAACTTTATATTTGAAAACAATGTAAGATGTTTTGTAAGAACTAAGTCTCCCTCGGGAGCACCTTTTCTCATTATGTATTATGTTTTATTCCGCATTTTAAATTGTTCTATATCATTCTAAAAGCCTTGGGTGACTTTGGACGGTAAAGTCTGAGGTCACTGGCGGTAATACCCAATGTTGTAAAATAGGGGTGTTACAGATAGAACTACCAATCTAACAACCCTAATCATCTAACAACCTAGAAGACCTTCTAGATTCAATTAAACAACATAACGATTCTAGTTGTCAATAGAAACAAACACTTAGAGCAACCAGACATCTAAGTGACTTGTGAATTTATTCCCTTCTTCAACCAACTAGTCCAACCGGTACTAAGTTGATTAAAGTATACTCTTGATCAAATTAACTCCGACCGGTAATTAATAAGATTCAGTTATAACTAGAAATTCAATTAGGTGATCAATCTAACAAAATCCTAGTTTAGATTCAATCAAGCACACGGAATAAACTTTATTCAAGTTTGTTGAGAATCAATCAAACCTCACAAAAATATGCAAATCATGACTACAATAACTAGCCAAACACAAAGTAATTTAGCAATCCATAATTAAAATTAAGAAAAACTTACAAAAGGTTTAAAGTTTGCCTCTAGAGAGAAAAACCCTAGCTTCCAAAAGTCTGATCAAAGTTATGATCTAAGTTATGAAAAGATAAACTAACAAGAGTTTAAATATCCCAAACAACATCTAAAGATAGAATATCCCAAGCCACAATATCCAAAAATAACATAAGACGACTAGCCCAACATGAAGCCCAATAAGTCGGTTATAAACCTCCGCGTAGAAAGCAAATTGCACGGCTTGACTCCCAATTACGCGGCCGCGCAATTACCAGCTAACCCGCGCATTTACCCTCGGTTTAGCATTCAAGTGACACTTCAGAGGCTGTTTTGACACCCTTAGAGTTAGAATTTGGACTCAGAGTACAAACATGAATTGTACCTCTTCGAATTAGCTTTCCAATGATAACAAATTCATCTCCATCAGACCACTATAGCTCCCGAACCAAACATTGCAAGATAGAAGTGTCGAAACAACAACTCCAATGCACAACTCGAGTTTAAGCATTCTTTTCTCACAACCTCTTGGGCCTCAATGATCATCAAAAGTGACTTGCATAACTCGACCGAGCTCCACATGTACTAACTCCATCATAGTCCTCTAAGATCCATCCCGTTCATGCTTGTTTTCCTAAAGATCTGCAAAACAGAACAAAACAAGCGGAAAACCAGAATTTGCTAGAATGCCTAAAAACCTAAAAACTAGACTAAACTAAGTAAAGTAATCGACGATGACAAGGATGTATTGCACCTGACCCGAGGCTTTTGGGAATGGACCTAGAATGTCCATTCCCCACATCGCGGGGTGGGGGGTGAATTGAGCGCAAGGTAGAAATGGGCGAATGTTGGATGTTAGTGGGCCTCTAACACTTGTCGCATCCTTGGACATGGGACCTGGCATCCTGCTTGATGGTTGGCCAAAACAAACTCAACCGCTGTAATATCCGCAAATTTTATGGATGTTTTCGAATTTTTCGAACACCCTTTATAGTTCTTTTAGTTCGATACCGATGCAAAATGAAATGATTTTAATTGGAATTAAAATCCTAGAAAATCCTTAGTGATATCGAAAAATCATAGAAAATTGATTTTATCGACGAGTTCACTTCCTAGGATTTTCTAATGGAAAAAAAGTATAATTATTTAATACGCGGTCTTTTTAATTATGTACCGGAAGGAATTTAAAATACGAAACGGAAGCCTTAAAAATTGAAGGTAGCAAGATAAAATCATGGAAAATTTGTTTTATTGGTTTACATAATTTACGGAACGTTTTTCGTTTAGTGCGCTTTTCCACCCGAGGTACATAATTTTAGGTGTTTAATGCGAGTCCCGTTCCGGGACGGGAAATTCCGTTTTAACCGCCTTTCTCTTGCTTAATTGGGAAGGAATTTGAGATAGAATTTATCCACGACCTATCTTTTTGCCTCGTCAAAGTCTATCAATTAGTTTCAAAGGAAAGCGAGAGAGAGAGAGAGAGTTTGGACGAACGACGAACTCGGTGCTTAAATCCTTCACCGCAGGCCACCTTCTCCAGCCAGCCACCTCCCTTTATTTCCTCCACCTTACCTTCTTCTTCCTCCTTATGCTAGCCTTGTTGCTGCTACTGTAAAAGAGATTCGGGAGGAACGACGGATTCGGGAATAAAGAATTCGAATCATCACCGTCGACAAATCTTTTCAGCCTCGCCGCCCGACATCACCGGCGATCGCTAGCTCCTCCGACCACCACCCACCACAAGGGCTGCCACCGGGCATCACCCAGCCACCCTCAAGCTCTTGGGTCGAGCCACTATCGAGCCGAACGAGCCAAGGGTTCAAGTGAAGGTATTTACGATCGAAATTAATTAGCGGGGTGGTTACGGAGCCACCGTAAGGACCTTTTGGTTCCGCTTTGCTAATTGAATTTATGGTTTTTATAATCTTGACGTTGATACGGTTCCACAGGTTCAAACCGCTCGAGAAACGGACGTTTGGATCTTTACTTATAGCGAATACAAGTTTGGACATTGATTGGCAGGTAAAGGACTTCGGATAATTACTCAAGATTCGTTGTTAATCCGTTTGATCCGAGATTTGGTCACCTTTAAGAACTGTTACTAATGAACAATTTTTATTTAGAAAATTGTTTCAAAAGTGAAGCGGATAATTAGTTATAATTCCGCCAAGATGGCTCCTTAAAGCATGATAACTAAGGATTATTTATGAATCGATATTCGGAAATCGAATCGTTTATCGATTAGAAAGTTGTAGGAGTTGAGAATACAACTAAGAAGTGTATCCATGAGCTCGTTGTTGAGAAATCTTTTGTTATATTTGGCAGAAGAGTGATAAAGATTTCTGTTGGAATCGCTGAGAACATTGAGCACGCCTTATAAGGCAAGTGGACGGTTCGCTCTTGCATTAATATTATTAAATGAGGAATTGAATCCCATTTAATATTTGTGTTGGGAACAACTTGTATGCTTAATAAAATATGATAGGTTGTTATATTGTTAGAAATAATGACCATGTGGTTTATTCAGTTTGCGCTAGAACTGGATTTAGGTCCGTTATATGCGACCTTGTATGTTGTCTCTCGCTGAGACTTTGTTGTTTATTAAGGTAGCTTCAGGGAGGGGAACGTGGTTCCATATCCTCTCTTTAAAAGAAAATTACATTAGGAGGGGCCTAATCCTAATGGTGGGTCATGACTCTTCCCCTACTCTTCAAGTGAGAGGGATGATGCGCACTCTAGCTAAGTGCAATTGGCACGGTGTAGTGTAGACGACAGGGTAATAGGCCTCTCTGATCTCTACGTCACCATATGCAAATGAAAGATCAAGGATAGCTTAAGTCCTGCGATCTTGGTACAGTGTATTCGACCATGGATGAAATACGTCGATGATCTCTATAGTACCAAAATATCTCGGCAGTAGTTCGAGCCGATTAAAAGCCACCCACCTGTTTGTGAAAAGTTTGAAAGTAATGCATGATAAGTGCGTTAGGCACGTTAATATACCTGAATGGTTAGTCCAGTCGGAAAGCCATTCTTGCTCCCGGTTATGAATGATTCTTAATCAAACTTTGATTAAGTCAATCTGATTAGTCGATGGAGGCTTTTCAAAATGTTGTGTGATTAATATAAGTTCCCAACAATTGTTCATGTTTCATAATGGAACCGCAAGTTGTGGTGTCCTATCTTTTGATTATGCATGCCTCATTTCTTATCCTCTATGGGACTGCTAACTGTTGGATCATCGACCGGTTGTTATTCGAATTACGATGCCAATATGTTTAGTCACAACCATAGGAACCAGTCATTTTCTCCACTTGCTTAGTCTTTCATTGGACTAACCCGACCACCTTATTCAATTGCATGGCCGGCTGGTGCCCACCGTCTGTATATGACGCATCAGCTACTAAAGAAGTTAAGCAACGAAGAGAAGGCTAGCCAAGGAGTTTAGGAAGTCAAAAAGTTTTGAAAGTGGTCGCTTGAAGAAGAACAAGTTTGTTGTTAGACATTTTACTTTTGTTAAAGTTGTTGGTTATGTTTTTGTGTATTGAAGGAGGTGATACTACGGTTTGTAATAAAGTGTTATAATACTTGTTGTGGTTGTAAGTTTTAAAGCCTTGGGTAACCTTGAATTAGGACTAATTAGGGTTATTGGCGGTAACACCTCAAGTACAGTAAAGAGGGGGTGTTACAACCGCACGATCTTATGAGACAAGGAACGCCAGCCCGGGTGCCCGCTGTAGATTCCCTCATGGTTTCGCGCAAAATTTGTTCCTAGGCCTACGCGTCTACACACAACAAAACGAGTTTCGCAAAGCCTCAACAGTACAATAGACCACCGACTATGCAATATCGCGCAACCTTCAGTTTGAGTTTTCTCGCGTCTATGGGATCTTCGGGGAGAATCCCATCGGCAACATACCAAAGGATCAGGGCCATCCACCCCTCGACATAAATGGATAAAACTCTTTTGGTGACACTGCGTGATAATTTCCTCTCGATCATCACCCAATTACTAACCTCCAGCGAAAGAGCCGATCCTAACCTGGCCAACACATTTGCCTTGGTGTTAGAAGCGTATGGAATGGCCTCAACCGGGAACGTTTCCAAATAGTACACCAATGCCTTGACCTTCTCACAATACGTTAGAAGGAAACTGGTCTTAGACTCGTACTGCCCACTTAGTTGGTGCGCGACCAACTCCTAATCAGTGTACACCTTGATTTTTCGAGTTCCACTGAGCAACACCATCTCAATGGTGATGATCATGCCCTCGTATTTCGCCTCATTGTTGGTGGTGTTGTAGGCGAAGTTAAGCGAGTATTCTGTTTCGATTGATAGTCCGATTAGGATAACCCTAGCTTCACCACCAACATTGCAACATGAGCCATCCACAAAAACCTTCCACAATCTGGGTCCTTTCGGACCTCCCACTTCGCCAAATTCTTAATCAACCTACGCTTTCTAGAAGGATGACTAAGTGGGCGGTCGAGCTCTTAGAGTTTGACATCGGCTACCTCCCTAAAACCGCAATGAAAGGCCAAGCCCTCGTCGACTTCATGGTGGAGGTCACTTTCCCCGAAACAAGTGAGATCCTCTTGGTTTCCCTTAACTTCACCAACGCTACCCTCCACATGAAACTTCATCTTGAGATGATAGAATCAGATGATTACTTGAAATTTCATTAGGCACACTTGCCTGATGATCGCGTTATACACCGATGGTAGCCTCACCACGGTGAACTCTACCATCTCGGTTCTCCTGGTCGAACCCATCTCGAGAGTCATCCACAAATCCATGAGTCCAACGACGTCTACCTTATCCCCCAAGAAAGATGTTAACTTCATCGCATACGGTTTCAAGGACATGGAAAATATCCCCATTTACTTGAAGGCACCGAAGTGCATGATGTCCATGGAGGATCCGATATCTACCAGAACATGCTTAAAACTCTTAGACCCAACTCGGGTATACATTACCAGGGGGTTGATTTGCGGGATGTGCAACCCTTCAACGTCTTTCTTGTGGAAGGTCAAACTAGCGTGCGATCTCGAGGATTGTTTAACGCTGAAGACTGAGGGTCATGATGATTGGCCCGTGTGTACGTCTTTCTTTCTTGCCGGATCGAACCAGCGAGCGAGGGGATGCTCGAGATGGTGTGAATGAAAACATTGGGCGTCGTTGCATGGCCTAAGCAGGCCTGCTTCATCGGGGCCTATTGATCTATGTTGTCGGTCCATGCACAGTTTTGACCATGTGGAATGTTTTTTGCACCAGTGGTGGGGTTTCCTCACCCAATATCTTTTGGACGGTATAGGGGCCCGCCCTTTCCTTTATATTTGTGTTGTCCACCCATAAAGTAGCATCAACCCTTCTTCGTGTTGTTGTTTTGGGTAGCTTGCTCTTTGGCCTGGGGTTGCGGATTAGCAGGAGTTTGATTTTGTGTCATATACACATCCTTTATAGGTGGCGCAACAACTTCAGACTTGCCATTTGCCACGGAGGTCACCTCGTTCTTTGTCCTCGACCTGGAGCTCTGATTCATCGGATCCTTGACATATACTTGGGTGGTGATCCGGGTGTAGAGATTGTCATACATCCTAGATGATTTCAAGAAGATGTAATTCTTGAAGGCTTTGGGATATAGGTTCCTCATCAAGGTATTTCGCGCGCGACGCCTCATCAACATGTGAGATTTCAACCACTGCGGTTGTGAACCTCATTAAGAAGGAACCTAGAGTCCCATGCTCACCTTGATCAACCTTGTGAAGGTCGCGCATATTCTTCTTACGCTTCCTCGAACTACTAAAGTGAGCGACGAAGGATTCAGTCAGCTAGGTGAACAGCGAGATGGTTTCGGACCGAAGGTAATAAACCAGGTCATGTCGGCCTTTTCAAGGGTGGTAGGGAACATGCGGAAGACGATTGCGTCGTTGTAGGAGTTGACGTTCATTTGAACAACGAATTGCTTGACATGCTCTTCGGGGTCCACGCTCCCGTCATAGAACCCCATATAAGGCCTATGGAAGCCTTTGGGCATTGGCTCGCTTTGGATTTCATCAACGAGTGTGAAAAAATGTTGACGGGTGTTTTCTTGACTAACTAGACAACAAATAAATTTATAAGTCAAGACCCCGCTGAGTATAGCGAAGTCAGGATCGTTCCAAGGGAAGCAAGTTGTTTGTCTATCGACTACTAAAAACAAGTAAAACAAAGCGAAACACCTACGACCAACCTCGTTAACGACTTTGTCAGGGTCGTTAACGAACCTGGATGACTCTACGTAAATACACACTAACGAGCTAAACAGGTTCGGTACCGAGGCAAGTACTCGATATCGAATGTAATTGATTGCAAACTCAAATAAGAATAAAAACCTAGGACAAGGGTTACCACAACACGGTCATGCATATAAACTCGTAAGAAGATAAAGATCATGCATTTAAAAAGATAAATTCATCAACTTTCGCTGATTAGCAAGCAAATCAATCAATTCTCATAAATCAATTCACTCAATCACTTGTTTTGGATCCAAAGCTCGAAACTTTCGTTATCGAACAATATCAACATTCAAGTTAATAACTTTCTCTCTCAATCAAGTTAAGAACTCAAATTACTTCGACTATCGTCTAGGCATAAGCACATCAAGCAACCTAAAATAGATAAAAGGCATTCAACACATCAACTTATTCATCAAACATGCATAACTATGCCGGGTTTCAACCCCGACCCTAGATAGGAAAACTACTCACTACTCATAGTAATAAAGCAAACAACTTCAATAAGAGAAAACATTGAAAACAGAACAACCTTACTTGTAATTACTAGAAAAAAATATCGTCTTACAATATCCCGAAGAAACCGAAAACAAATAAGACAATAACGAGCAAACGAACCGATTAATGACCCAAGCTTCTCTCTCGATCGACCTTGGCTCGATGTTCTTCCCACTCGACTTCTCTCGTGTTCAGCTCTCCTAGAGAAAATCAAATTCGTCTCTTCCAACCCCCCCCCCCCTAAGCTAGAAAAGAAGGGTATTTATACTAATAAAGCTATCTAAAAAAAGGCTAGAAGATAAAAACTTACCTAAAAGATAGAAACTTACTTTAAAAAGATAACAAGATATAAAACATAAAATATAATAACCCTAAGACTCATTAAAAGCCCTACCGACACGGAATTATCAAGATAAATTTCCGCACAGGGTCGGTAGACATCACAAAGATCTCTCGAAAAATTCTATCTCTAAGCCTCGTTAACAACCCTTCACAACCTCGTTAACGAGTCTGGATTTGCTCTTCTTCAACTCTAAAAGCCTGGACTTCGACTTCTTCATCTTCATATCCTTCCGTCCTCCATCATAATACTCCAATTCTGCTCAAAAATCACTCTTTCCTGCTCAAAACCTAGAAAAAGACACAAAACGGAGTAGCTTCCATACTTCTCACAAAATATGCAAACTCATCCAAAAACTCTAAAACTACTAAAACTAAACTAAACAAACTAAGAAAACACACTAAAAACTAGACTAAAAACATGAATATAAAAAAACTACCTCCTTCGATGTAGTGGCGGGGCCCGTCTTCCGACGCGACCATTTCAGAACTTTCCGAACATTGCGATCGTGACCGCCATTATATTTGCATGGGGTCCCGAGAGCACCTCCGTAGTTGAGAAATCGTTGGTCGACTCAGCCTGTTTCTCGGCCTTGGAAGCCTCGTACCCCGGCTCATACCCCGGAACATACTCGGGCACGTACTTTGGATGTGGTTGCCCATACTCCAGGACGTATTTAGGGGCATACCCTAGATGTGTTTTCTTATACCCCGAGAAGCGAAGGTGATCATGTTTGTCGATTCTCTGCTTAGGATGAAAAAGTTCCCACAAACGACACTAGTGTTCAAACTCGAAATAAACAAATGCTCAAAACAAGGCACGAGATTATTTAAATGGACAAACATGCCTTTTCTTATCTTACGAGTATCAAAACGGCCGGGATTTGGGTTTACAACTTTTTGATTATTCGCATCCTTTCAAGAAGTGTGCGTATATTACTCTTTTGTGAATTGAGGTCTTTTTATCGACCTTTCCTTGATTATAGCGCGGTCTTTATGATTATTTCAACACATTAATCTCTACAAGCAAGATAAGTCTTGAATTAAAGGTATTTTCCGACCCTTGTAACCTTCGCCATCTTCCTATATTTATACATATTTGGGGAGAGAGATTTTCATGTGATTCCAATGTGGAATGAGCGACTTATCACCATTTGATTGGTCGAGGGAGGGACAAACTTTGGTTAGTCGAAGAGGAGGCAACCTTTGATTGGTCGAGGAGGCGGTCATGCCATTTTGTGGGTATTTTCGATGTGGGACGAGGTGTCGCTCTGATTTCATGTTGAATGTGCGTGGTGTTTGGTCTTGCAACCTTTCTTGTTCAGGATCTCCTACCGGATGCTTTCCCTCGCAGTTGAACATGTGCGATGTTTGGCCTTGCGACCCTTCGTGCTCAAGATCTCCTTTCTGGATGCTTTCCCTCACAGTTGAACATGTGCGGTGTTTAGCCTTGCAAACCTTCTTGCTCATGATCTTCTATTTGGATGCTTCCCCTCATAGTTGAATATGCGCGGTGTTTGGCCTTACGTCCCTTCTTGCTCAGCCGTTGTGTGCGTGGCCCTTTGAGATTTTTTGATAGTTGAAGGATATTCCTTGGGAGCTACCCTTCGAGATATTTTCCTTGTTGGGTCCGTTCGAGCTCCTATCTTTCTCAGCTTGGTCGTGGCTTATTTTGTCCGTTTGTGCACGGTTAAATCCGCGCACCATCAGGTTTGGTTAACTGAACATATATATTTTTGCGATTTTACGCGTCGGTTATCGTTCAACGTATTGATATTCTTAGTTTAATGGAAAACCAAAATATATTTTTAATTTTTCAAATAAAACATTAAATATACTTTGGTTTTATGGAATTGCATGCTTATTTTAAAAATTTGGTAATATATTCGATTCTCTATAACATTATTTTTTATACCGTTATTAATTAATTAATTATGCCTACTTTTAAAATATTTTAAATCCAAAAAAAGACTATATATATGATATACATATTATGAGGACAATATAAAGCATAACCATCATGTAAAACTAGTATTTTTTTTTTTGAATTTCTTACTAAGTGATGGTATTTTTATATAAAATTGATATTTTTATTGTTATATAAGTGTATTATTATAATTTAAAATTAGATAAATGGTTATTAGTTAGCCGCGAAAGCTGATCCGAAAATACGGTTAACTGATCCCGAAAACCAAAATTAACGGGTCAGTTGTAGTTAATAATTTTAATTAATCAAAATTAAGATTAATCGAACTTTAGTTAACCAAATTTTATCACCTTCATTTAAAACTTTGATATATGAGAACGTTTCGACTAAACCAACACCCATAAATTTTTATAATACCCTTGTGAGTTCCCTGACAAAAAAAATTCACCTTTGAAAAAATCGTGATTAGATGTGGATCCACTTGACAACAGGTCCATTGATAAAGGCAGCATATTTGCATCATCACTCATCGCTAGAAGACATTTTCGTGTTCGAGCTCAGCAACGAAAGTCACTGCCTTACCGGTGTCAGGACAACAACTACAACTAACAAGAAATAGTCAATTTTTGTCGATATTGCGGGGTCCTTAGTTGACATTTTGCAGATTATTTAGTTGTATAAAGACACATTTCGGAAGATTCATTTAATTAGTATATAAAATAAAATAATCTCTATCTCACGAGTCACGAATTAAATTTGTTTGGCACGTACAAACAAAAAGAAAATGACTTGGGCCTTCCAAAGTAATGATACTAAGAAATTAAGCTCTTATCTTGTGGGCCCACATCAAAGCGAGCTGAGACAGGCGCTTGGTTGGAGTACGTTTATTAATCCAAGATTCAATTGCATATTTATGTTGGCATGCCAATTGGTTCTATTCTATTTTGAACTGACAAAACTAAAACTAGATTATATGCATTTTTTTGAATACAAACTTCTTCTTCCCCCATTACATCACTTTTGGGGGGAGTAGTTTTCGAAAGTTTGACAAAAACACTATAATGATGAACCGGTAAACTTAATGGGGAAATAAAGTCTCATATCAAAAAATGGGATGATAACAAGTTTAATGATGTCAGTAAATTACTCTTCTTATCATCAATTGATTTTCTTTTAGAACCCCATCAAACTTATGTGTTGGATCTATCATACATCTATGGAAAAATGGAGATGTGTCTTGTTCTTCAATCTATCAAATTTTATTATGGTACAATGTCCTAGTTGCCACTTGAGGGATATGTAAAAATGAGAGCCGAATTTTATTAGTTGATTGGGCTTACCAACCTTAATTCATAATATCCTAGTTGTCACTTGAGGGGACATGTAAAAATAATGTTCCATCTCAAAAACTAGAAAAATAACAAGTCCTACATATTAGGTTGGTAAACTACTTCTTGAAGAGTGGAGAAAATCGATATGATTATATTGAATCAAGTGTTCTTCACTATCATAGTGAAAGAAACCAAAGTACTCTCATACGAACTCTATGTGTTTGTTACAAGCAAGAAAGAGAAGATGAAGCTAACTAATACAAAACTTCAACTCTCTTACTAACTTGGAAAAGTCAACATTACAAAAACCTATAAGAATATAACACATGTACACTTAATATTCTACATCATCCCTTCAAGATGGAGCTTCTTGCAAGTCCATCTTGGTTGAAAGAAAGTGATGTCACCCTTGACTCAAAGGCTTAGTGAAGAGGTTTCCTAACTACACTCCAATGTTGATATAGGTTGTTTGTAGAAAACCTTCTTGTACCTTTTCTCTTGTAAAATGATAATTGAACTCGAAGTGCTTCGTACGCTCATGGAAACACATATTTGCTACAATTTGTTGAGCCACTTTATTATCACAAAACAATGTCATCTGTTTAGGCACTGAAATGTTCAAAACTCTAAGCAGAAAATCCACCCACACAATCTCAGCAATAATAGTAGCAATGCTACGATACTCAACCTCGGTTGAACTCCTAGATATTGTGGCTTTTTTCTTAGCTTTCCAACTAACCAAATCATGGCCAAGGAAAATACTAAAACATGTCAAGGATCATCTTTTGGTTAGACCAGATGCCCAATGTGCATTTGATAACCCAATTAACTTCAACTGATCTTGTATTGGATAAAACAACCCCAAATCAACTATCCATTGCAAGTATCTAACCAGATGTCGAACTACATTTATGTGTGGTAGTCTAGGAGATGACACAAACTGACTCAAGTGTCATGTAGAATAAGCAATATTAGGTCTTGTCAATGAAAGATACAATAGTCAGCCAACATTCTTCTATATTGCTTAGGGTTTGACAAAAGGTCTCCATCATTTACACTTAGTTTTATTCCAAAAGGAAAGGGAAAATTTACTACTTTTGCATCAACTATGCCACTGCCTTTTATGATCTTTGAGATGTACTTTTTCTAGCATAAATAAGTTGCTTTTGTTCTTGAAATGTCCATCCCTAGAAAATATCTTGCCAATCCTAGATCTTTAATAGTAAAATTAGCATGTAATGCTTCTTTCATTTTAACTATCTCCATGTCATCTTGATCCAATGATCAAAATATCATCAATATACACCAAAATAGTAGTGAAACCATACTTATCATTCTTCACAAATAAAGAATAATCATGATGAGATTGTATGTAGTCAAAGCTTACCAAAAATGTAGTCCATTCCTCGTTCCATTGTCTGGACACATGCTTCAAGCCATACTGTTAGAAGTTTTAGGTTTTGATGGTTCCAAGAAGTCAGTGACTTCGAAGTTGCATAGCAAGTCGACGACTCGATCAAGTCATTGACACGTCCATGTTTTGACACTCCGTTTCTTTGAGCCTTAAGCCTATTTTTGATAGCTCCACAAAATAATTCCTACCCTAATAAGCTTGACCCATCCGGGATCTAGGACTTTAGTTTGTGTTGTTTTGTGTGAGTGGTGATAAAGAATTGGAAAAAGAGGCAAAAGAAGTAAGTAAAGAAAAGAAAAAAAAGAAACAAAGAGGTTGAATTAATGTAAGGAGTTGCTGAAGAAAAGTTGAAAGAGTTAAGAAGTAAAGTGTGAAGTGTTGGTTTTGGGTTTCATTTAGTTCTATTTTCCGGATTCAGCACCACATGCAACACCAAAATTGATCCCTTCCAAATTCTCTTTACCTTGGCCCTATTACAACCTTTGAGAAGTCCTCATGATTTTTGTTATGTGTTTGGTCCATAGCGGTGAAGAATTAGGACGCTGATGCAAGCCTATGGTAGTCTAGTTTTGCATGGTTGATATTGAGTGAAACACATGTTATAAACACTTGAGAGTGAGAGCAAACACATTACCATGGTGAGGTCAAGAATGGATGAATGGTTTTTACTATATGCTTGAATAAAATGCATGCTAGGACGTCCTAGTCAAGTTTTGATTATATGTTGAATTGCTCGATTGATTATGAGATGAATGCGTGATTGCAATGATGTAGAGTGATTTGGATTTATGTCTTGCTTGAGGACAAGCAAGGGTTAAGCATGGAGGAATTTGATAGCTTGCATTTAGGTATAGCTTAGGATGCATATTTATGTTTGTTTTGCATGGGTTTTAACGTAGTTTCAACTTAGTTTCTAGGTTCTAGTGTTTTCGTGTAGTTGCTCTTGTTTTACTCGGTTTTGCAAGTTATTAGGTGATGGAGCAAGGCGGGACGTGATCCGAGCTGACCATGGTGGTGCATTGGAGGTCATCAATGAAGATAAGAAGAGTTGTGCAAGTGAGGATTTCAAGAGCCATGGCCGAAAGAAACAAATTGAAGGCGAAGTTGGCTCAACAAGTTGTGACACGGGCAAAGGAGCAGCATGGTGCGGCCGCGCAACCCTGGGTGAAGCCCGCGTCATCTGTTTTCACGCGGAGAAGTTGGCCCGACTATTTGGGCTTCGAGATGGGATTTTATGATATAATTGCCGACATGCTAGATGTATTTTTAGGATATTTTATGTCTTTGTATGTCTTAGGGGTATTTAAAGTTGTTGTTTAATTGAATCTAGAAGTTCTTCTAGGTTGTTATATGATTATGGTTGTTGGACTGTTAGTTCTATCAACTAAACTTGAAGTTTAGATCCTAATCCACGATAGATTATTCAAGTGAAGTGAGAATCATGAGAATCTATGATCAATAAGCATATCTATAATGGATTTTACTGATTGAACATATTTGTCTCATATTCTTATAATCATCCTTGCATTCATATTTACATTTTATTTGCATATTAGAATAGATAATCAATCCAAAACCCCCAATAGTTTGGTTACTTGGCATGCAAGTGAAACACAAATACACAAGTCTTTATGGGATCGACCCTTACTTCACATTCTACTCAATTTCGTTAAGTCAGGATTCTTTGCTAGGTAAACGACTGAAAAATACATCATCAGTTGGTCAAGTCAAAAGAGGCCTCAAATCGCTACCGTCATTTGGAAGAGGCATTCGAGATCCCGAGATGATATAACATGAAGTTGAATCCCTAGAAGTGCACTTTCGGGGTGAAGACGGGAAAATTCCTTGGGTATTTTGTCACCCAGATAGGGATTGAAGCAAGCCCGGAGTAGGTTCATGCAATCGTATCCTTAAAGTCAACCAGATGTGTGAAGGACGTACAAAGACTTCAAAGCACTCAGATTCATCTCAAAGTCTGCCGACCGTTGTCGTCTGTTCTATCAGGTGCCTAGGAAAAATAAATGTTTTCAATGGACTTCAAAGCATGTAGAGGCCTTCCAAGAGTTAAAGAGATATTTCTCCAATCCCTTGATTTTAGCCAAAACAGAAGACGGAGAGATATTACTGTTATATATGGCGGTGACGGAGAACACCATTAGTAGGGTGTTAGTCAAGGAACAAGACGGTCAACAACAACCTGTATACTATATGAGCCGAACCTTCCTCCCAGCCGAAACCAGATACTCGTCACTAGAAAAATTGGTGCTAGCACTGGTCATGTGCTCCAACAAACTTCGTCCCTATTTTGAGGAACACACCATTGTGGTCCGGACTACCCATCCACAAAAAATAGTCATGCACAAACTTGAATTCACATGCAATTGTCCAAGTGGAAATCCATTTAAGTCGATTCGATATTCAGTACGAGCCTAGAACTGCGCATAAATCTCAAGCATAGGCCGATTTTATTCCTACTACGGAAGAAGCAGGTGAGAAGATTGAAATGATGGCGGTCGAAGCAGAGTCTTCAAACACTTGGACACTTGATACCAATGACAAGTCTAACGCTGGTGGCACCGAGATAGGAGTAGTACTAAAATCGCCACTAGGGGATAGGGTGGAACAAGCCGTACGATGTACGTTCGAAGCCACGAACAATGAAGCCGAGTATGAAGCCTTAGTTTTCTAATTAACCCGTGTACAAGATTTTAGCCATACGACGGATTGAGGTCAGATGTGATTCCTTGTTAATAATTAATTAAATTCTGGCGTCTTACGAAGCCAAGGATGATCGGATGGCAGCCAACCTAGGAGTGGTGAAAGATTTGATCCCTCAATTGAAGGTTATATCTTTCACATAAATCCCTAGAGAACAGAATGCTCATGAACATTCACTCACCCACTTAGCCTCGGTCATAGATCCCGACGAATACCCCTTGATCCCGTTGGTTCATATCATGTTCCCGGCCACCAAAAGAGATCCGTCGATTAACGTCGGTAGGGAATCTCAAGAGAAGGCCATGAAAGATGCCTCTCATGGAGTGGTATCTTTCGAAGACATCTTCATAAGCAGTGCAGACGTTGACGCAAGGGACACTAGACGTCGACGCAAGGATCTTCCCAATCCCCAAGATACCGATGATGAATTTTGGACCAAGCCATATCTCAACTGGATGATTTTGGGCAAGCTTCCAAAGGATAAAATAGAAGTAAGACTGCAGAAGGTGAGAGCTACCAGATGCACGATCGAAAACGAGATGCTCTTCCACCAGTCCGCTATGGGAACTCTCCAATGCTACCTGACCAAGGAAGGTGTTCATCGAGTCCTTGAGAAACTCCATGAAGTAATTGTGGCAATCACATCGGAGGAAGGAGCTTGTAAAACAAGACTTTGAACCAAGGATGGTATTGGCCAACCATGCGGAAGGACGAGGTAGATTTTTGTAAAAAATGCGACGCTTGTCAAAGGCACACACCAACAACACATCAACCACCAGAAACACTCCATCCCACTTTAACACCATGGAAATTCATGGGTTGGGTTATGGACATAGTGGGAAAACTACCACCGTCGTTCGGACAGAGAGTTTTCTTCCTAGCCCTAACGGATTACTTCTCCAAGTGGATTGAGACGGAAGACTATCGAGAAGTTGAAGATAAACAAGTGATTTCCTTCATAACAAAAAATATTATTTGTCAATTCGGAGTACCTTTAGAGATCGTATGTGATAACGACTCTCAATTCATAAGTCGAAACACTAGAGACTTCTGTAAGTACTAGAATATCAATCTTGTCAACTCCACGCCTCGATATCCCTAGTCCAATGGGCAGGCTGAAGCTAGTAATAAGGTGATCGTAAGCAATATCAATAAACGGCTCATCAAAGCCAAGGGAAACTAGGCTGACGAACTTCCTTATGTTTTTTGGGCCGACCGGACAACGCCCAAGGTAGGAACCGACTAGTCACATTTCTCTCCAATCCACAAATATGAAGCGGTAATTCCCACAGAAATTCTCAACTTTACAGCTCGCTCCAGTTTCCAAACAGAAGAGCAAAATAGCTTGGAGTTGATAGCGGACCTAGATACCTCCGATGAGCTTTGTGACCAGGCTCCAATTCGCCTACCTAGGCACCAACAATAAGTCGCTCGGAGGTAGGCGAATTCGAGCATGGTCACAAAGGTCAACAATAAGTCGCTACAATCAGAATGTCAAGATCCAGGTTTTCAAGATAGGTGACTGGGTATTGCGAAAAGTATTCCAAAACACCATCGAGCCAAGGTCAGGCAAATTAGCACCAACATGGGAAGGGTCGTACAAGACCACAAAGGTCATTGGGCAAGGGGCATACCAACTTGTATCCAAGGATGGAGAGACTATATCGTGCAGGTGGAACATAGTGCACCTGAAGCGCTATCATTTCTGATAAGTATCTCTCCCTTGAAATTTGCTATCCAAGGCAGTCTTGCAAGAAGCCTATCGTTTGTTCCTATGAAACATTACAATCATCTCTCTACTAGTTACCAGCATATTATTTCTATGTTCATTTTCTTCGTCTATAGACAATCTGTTTAGAAGTACTCTATGAAGCTTGCTTTCTCTATGAAATTCAGAATGCAGTATTCTCTGTGTTGGTCAAATGACCGTTGCGTATTTTGTTCGCGTCAATATTATGTCTATCTCGATTTACATATGTTTCAATTCATACATAAACTTAAAACGTGTTACTTTCAAATAGCCTTTCATTAGAATAAATCACACATTTACATAGAAGATAAACATTCACAAGCCTAACAAATGGCCGAGGTATTAAACCCTAGACTATCGACGTCTTTAATCGACGAAACATCTCGAGCGCAAGGGGTCATCATCCTCTGGAGCGGGATACGGTACGCAAAAGGTTAAACAATATCTTGGCCCGAACTGCCCTACAAACAGCTGTAAAAGCATCCAAAAACTACTTGTTTGAAAAATCCTTAAAGCAGAAAAAACTAAAAGAAGTTACAAAGGCCCATGGCCTCAATCCTTATTTTCAGGAAAATCACCACCGGAAACGGCACAATTCGCCCTAATCGCCTCACTTGTAAAAGGGTCATCCAGACCCCTTCCTACAGAGGGAACACCATGATCACCATAGCGAAAATCGTCATCTTCACCTTTCTCACCATCAGAGTCATCACCAGCAGCTTCCTTGTCGGAAAGATCCAAAGATGCAAAGATCTCATTGCAAGGGACAGGCTTATCTGGAGGGTAGCTCTCTTGAAAATTCTTGAGCTCTTCCTCCGGGTTCTAACCGAAGTGTTTCCCCACATTGAACTACTTGATCGTCTCCAACTTGGACATCATCGAGTAATATGCACCAATTTCCCATCCTCTTTGACAATCTTTTTCTTAGAAACCTCTAGATCTGCAATCTTTGATCTATCAAAACCGACTTGAGGAGCATGACGATTGAAAATTTCCGTCAACATCGCTATCTTGCAAGCATCCTTCTTCTAACGCTCAGCTGCCACCGCTAATTCCTTCTCCAGGTTACGTCTCTCGTCTTCCCATTTTCGCGTCTCTTCCTCCAAAGCATTCCCTCCCCTATCAACAACATTTGCAATCTAATTTACCCCTTTCAAAGCCTATAGTGTAGATGTAAGGGATGGAAGCAACAAAGAACGCAATGTAAAACAAAAAAAGGGGATAGGAAACACACCAAGAGAGGGAAGAAGAATGACATTTAAAGCATTAACTTCCAAACCGCTAGACCGACATCATTGTCAATCACATGAGTAGGAATCTCTGAACGAGTTCTCTTAGGACAATGAACGTCCAAAGCTTCTGCCATAGATCCTGAGAAGTCTAGTCTTCAAGGTCAATAATTTCTAGGGTCTTTGGTATGGTTCTCTTCACATGAGTCAGATTTTTGACGACTTCGCTTATGACCTTCGGGTCAAAGGGAGGCTTCTTGTTACTTGATCTAAGCTTGCGTCCAATCATATCAGTTCCAGAAAAATTACGCCCTAGACGAGGAGGAAATTTGCATGTATGATCCAAAAAATCGTATGTAATGAAAGTAAAGTTGAGAAAAACTCCCAAAGACTAGATATCATAAACCAAAGCTTAGATGGAAGAAGCGGTACGACTCACCTGACGACTTCGCTAAAGACTTTCTTGTAGCCCGGAGAGCAACCACGGGTGCGACGGTGACCTCTTCCTCAATTTTCTCAAAGTCCCTTGATTTTGCATCCTCCTCTCCATCATATTGATCCTCAGAAGAAGGTACCGTCTTATTGCTAGACTCACCTTTGAGAAGAAGGTCGACCGAGTTCTTATAGGTCCTCATCCCCGGTGGGAGAGCGAAGATCTTCATGCCTGCCTCGCTTTCCAAAGTATGGACATCCAAACCAGGAGGAACTAAGAGCATACTACAAAGAAAATTTAGGAGAGGTTTTATCTTTTTTAAAGAAAAAGAAGCAAAAGAAAACTGATTCTTACCCTTGGTACTCTAGTTATTAGAAAAGGCCAGTTGGAATTTAGGACTCAACGTCACCTTCTCGACAAATAAAAAGTGAGTAGCCCAATCCTTGTCATTGAACTTGGACTTCGGGATTAAAGGATTCTTTGCATCTCTAGCATGGAGGGTAAAATGCCTAGTTCTGAGGGTGCGGAGACGATTGGCAAATAGGAGGTCCGACATCGCAAACTCCACCTTCTCCTTCGAGGATAATTCACTAATCTGAAACAAGATTTTCCAAGTAGCCGACATCAGTTGCGTCATAGAGACCTTCAAAGTCAGCAAGAAATTCAAAACCAAGTGAGAAAATTGAAAATGATCCCCCACAGTAAAAGAGTGTTCGAAAAAATAGACCCACCCTGGCTTAACCAAGTCAATGACTTTGTACTAGGGAAAATAGAAATTTATTCCTGAAGGAAAACCCTAGTTCTTAATAATTTTTTCTATGACCTGTTCGGACATAGAACACGGGTGTCAGTCCTGAGGATCGAGCGATTGAGAGGATTCAAAACCTAGGCAGACCATGGGTGACATCCTGTTCGGACATACCACATGATAAAAATCGTTGGATTGTAAGAAATGCCAGGCAGACCACAAGTTGCTTCTTGCGCTAATGGTTGGGGATGTACTGGATGATGCGTCCTTTCCTTCAATTGTAAGGATGTCGAGATGATAATATGGATGTGGAACTAAGTTGTGGAGGTGCGAATTGAGGGATACAAATGTGATTTAGATTGGATATTACACACCTCTCTAAAACACAAACTAAAGTATCCAAGAACAAAGATGTAACACACTTTTCCTCGGGTTCTTCGAGGAGATTAAATGTGACTCACGAATATGAATTTTATTAAGTAAAACAAGGCTTTTGTTATGCAATAAATACAATTAAAAAACAAAGAAAAAAAGACAAAGAACTCATGGTGTTTCCGAATGTTCAAGATGATTTTTCTAAGGAGAGATGGACTCCTTTATCTAGGAAAAACTTTGCCACACAATGGCCTTTCAATATCCACAAATAACTTCATATTTGGAAACCCCTATGACCCTTGAGAGACTAGCCATTACTCACAATTAATGGTGGAAGATATTTTGAGGCACGCCTTTTATCAACAACTGTTTACCTTTTGCTGACAGTTTTAAATGTCCTCGATGGTAGTTGATGATAGTATGTTCTTATTATAGTGTTCATTGTCTTCCAAGCAAGTGATGAATTAAATATATTCTAAGACAACAAAGTCAATGCAATCTTTTGAAGATTGTTGTTGATAGTTGACAAAATTGAAGATATTTAAAAATAGTAATCAATAGTTGGAGTTTTGTTGACATTTACTAAAATCTCCGATGGAAAGGAAACGTAAGCAAAAAACCAATCAACAAAAAATAGTTGGGATTTTCAATCCTTGAAGACATAAAACATAATCAACAAAAGAGGTCATCCTTTTTCAATCTACTTGCATAATCATGAGATTGTGGATTCCACATGTCTTTTTTTTATGTCCAGTCATTCCATAGTTGCTACACTTTTTCTTGGTGATGTTCTTCTTCTTTTTTCTATTCATTTTGAACTCTCCAATAGACGAGATCCTATTTTTCCTTGGCCTTCCACTTTTTCTTCATACATTTGGTGTAAAACAAGCTATGTTGATGACAGTTTCCGGTACATCCCAATCTAACCTCATAGACAATGGATATATCGTTTCTTGATATGCCATAAACCTTTTTTCAGATTTGTAGTATTCACTAACAAAATCACTCAAGTCATACTTCATTTGTTGTGCAGCAGCAATGGCATGTGCACACGATAATTTTTCCAAGTCAAAATTTCTACAACATGTTGTTTTTATCAGATCAACCACCCCATGTAATCACCACTGAAAACTTCAAATTGAGTACTATTGAAGATTTTTACGCCATACTTCTTTGATTTCATGCATTTGTTCTCTAGAATTTTGTTGATATTTATTGGCAAATTGTTCTGGTTGCTTTTTGCCTTTGTCATGCACTCATTAAACCACCTTGATATCAACTCTCTAATAAACTTAAATAAGGCAACAATTGAGAAGGTCCTTGCTTCTTCGCTTTCAGAATTGTTTGTACTCATGAAGTTGTATCCATCACCAAGAAAGTAAGCTCTAGACCACTTCCCAATGTTTGCCTCTTGCAAGTATTGTCCCATCTCAACATTAGACTTACAAATATCATGGAAATATTTGTTGAATTTCGTTGTTGTACAACTCTTAGCTACCTTGGAGAACAACTTGTGAATTCCCTTTTCTTTGAATCTCGCTTTGAGATTTTGTTTCAAATGCCTTGTACATATGACATGATTTGCACCAATATAGACAGACTCGACAAATTTACAATGTTGTTGTGTAAATATGAAATAAACACCATGTCATTTGAAAAAGGAATCACCTTTTGCAACTCCTAAAAAAACCAAAAAACCATTTCCAAGAGTTGTCATTCTCATAATCTACAACGCCATATGCAATAGGGAAGATTTGTTGTTCTGTATCTTGAGTAGAGACAGTAGTCAAGCATCCTAAATACTTGTTGTGTAGATGTTTACCATCTATCTAGATAACTTGTCATCAATGTAACTTAATACATAAATTGATTAAAATTTTGTTGTTGAAAGTTGATGACAAAATAATGTTGACATGTGAGATGATGACAATAATATATATCAGCGGATTTTTATTGTTGACATGTGAAGTCAGATTGTTGTTGGCATGTGATGTCTGAAGGATTGTTTAATGAGTCAAGGTTATAACAATTTTGGTAATATCTAAAAAAATCAATAAAAATTATTGACAATTTTTTATTGTTGACATATAATGATGATTGATGATGACAGTAATATGATGTTGATGATAAAATAGATTTAAATGACACTTAACAAGTTTTTTGTGTTTATGTCAATGTACATTCATGAAATCTGATGACATATGGTGTTCTCATTGCATTTAATATATATGAAAGGGATTGATGACAAAGAATAAATATGGTGTTCACAGTTTTTAACGGATGAAAATTATTGAGACAAGCTTTGCTTGTCATACCTTCCTCATGTGTTGAAAACCTCTAATGGATGCTCCAATTGAAATAAAAACATACTTGAATCGATTATCGTTTCCAATCTCAATGCTTGTGTATGTTCCATTGTTGACAATTTTGAGATTGCGGCAATATGAAGGTATAATGACATAGTTTTCTTCAGGCGAACCTCTTATTAATTGTTGTGTTCATTCTTGTGCTCTCCAAGCTTTATAGTAGTTGATATTTTATAAGTACTCATTTCTCATATCATTATGAATCATATTCAGATTAGGCGCCTCACCTTCAAATCTGCATTATTGGAAAAAATTGAATCAATGATGGCGTTTATTGAAAAAGTGTTGATGTTTTGATAAATTTGTGTGAAAATTACCTTAATTTTTTTTTCTCCAATGACTTGATCTGATGGTTGGATATTTCTTATACATCTCACATCAAAAGGGCATGTATGCTTGTCATTGAATATCCTCACCTCAAAATAATTAAGCCCCTTAAGCTTCACAACCCTCATATTCCATTCACAACCTTTATCAACACATTTCAATCTATAAAGTTAAGTTGTGGATCTGTCAACTCTCAAACCATAGCTCTCATACATCATAACATTACACATCGCTCTTTTTAGCTCTTCTTTTGATGTGTAAAGTTGACATACTTGTACAAATGTTGAATTTCATGGATTATCCACTTCATCCTCTTCATCTGTTTCACGCCCCTTGTCAATTCTTAATGGTTGATGACTGTTGAAGGCATTCGATGACGATTGGAATTTGTTGTTGACAGTGAGTTGATATTGTTGACATTTGATGACAAATCCAAACTCTGAACAAGTTCTTTACCGTTTTTCCTCTTATATGTTGTGACATATATTGGCATATCCTAAGAGACTTAAGGTGTGTTGTTAATTTGGTAGAAGGATTTGAGATCGTCATCAGTTTCTATAGTATACGGATTTTTCAAATTTTTTGATGGATGCAAGTGGGAAAGGTAGATATTTGTTGGTGATGCGTTGATATTGAACCTTTCTATAATCATTTTCCTTAAAAACTCTAGATCAACATTGCCCTCTAGAACAATTACCTTTGATTTCACATCACTAACATATGTCCAATCTCCACTTCTAATCTTCCAATCTCCTCCAAAGCACACTGTCAATATATTAAACTCCATCTGTTCAACATTAACAAACATTCAATGTCAATGGCTATTTGATGACAATATATTTTGATGACAAAACACTAGCATTTGATGACAAGAGATTTGTTGATTGTCTTCAACTATTCAATAAATGTTGACAATGGTTGATGGAAATATAGGATAAGAGGAAAACCTTAATGACAATAATACGTTTTATTAAACATGTCTTTATCATTTTACCATTGTCATCGATTTGCTTAAGTTGACTATCAACAGTCTTTTTTAATGTCAACAAGTATCACTAATTGTCATCAAATCGTTGATTGTCATCAGTTTTTTTCAAATCATATAGATCAACAAATATCATCAACAATTGCCTTCAACTTGTTTTAATTGTTGACAATGGTTGATGACAATAAAGCAAGAGAGGACAACCTTGCTTTAGTTAATTGACAACATTTTTTCTCTGTCAACAAATATCATTAATTGTCATCAAATTTTTTTATTCAAATTATATCATACATCAACAACTTTCATCATCATGATTGATGAAATTGGTTGTTGACAACAAAGCAAGAGAGGCCAACATTGTTGACAATAAATCAAAGAGTTTCAACATTTGTCATCAATTATCATAATTAACCTCGTTTTTAACTTATAATCAATTATAATTAAATGGAAGCAACTCGTTTTTTCAACTTAAATCAAAATTCAACAACTATCAACAAGTGGTTTAATGAACACAGATTTTTATACATATTCAATCGTAAAACACAGTCAACAAAACTGCTTTGTTTGTCATCAAATTTCATTAAATCCAAAATTGATGTAAGAATCTACATTTGCTAGTGTATTTCGTGTGTAACAGACGGTGATGATGACTAATCAAGTAAAGACTAGGTCGCTTGTCATCAAATTTTAATCAAATCTCGTGAAAAAATTTAGATGGCTATTACAATACATGTTGGTATCAAAACGTTACTAAGTTGATTCCGATTTTGGTGACAGTTTAGATTTTCCGTGTTGATTATAGTTGGCGTTGGTATCAACAGATTTTTGATCATCAATTGTCGCGTTTGAGAACTTTCATCAACCGATTTCTTGTAGGAGCAACTAGTAGGTTGTGGCATTTGAGGGCTATCGCGCACAATATTAACATTTTTGTCAACTAATCTATAATAGTACCCTCTATTATAGGCTAATTATGAAAATTGCCCATTTATATAATGTTGAACAAACCGTCACACACTTCCCAACAAAACTATTTTAAATAAGAATGTTGAATTGGAAATGAACTCGAACGAGGTTGATTTTATTGTCGACTTAGGTCACACAAGTCTATTGATAATTTCAAAACAAATATTGAAGACCTTATAAGAGAGCATATGTGACCAAATGTGCTTTTTGGGGACCTTATATATTTAATATATCTTATATATATGCCTCGATATGCTAAAATAGCTTGATTTCCTTGAGTTTCGATATACAAGGTCCATCCCCTATCCGAACAATCTTGGATACACCACTACTATACTTATGATATGGATAACCTTCACTAGCTATATCGGTATACAAACTTCAATAATTATCAATACGGATTCTCGCGTTAAGTAGATTATTCCTCTTCATGTAAATGCAATGTCCCTTGTAATTTATGGAAGAACTATGCATGAAACGTTTTGTTAAAGCTTCCAATTGTTATACAAGTCAAAACATCATAAATTGATCATTTTTATTTGTTGGAACTCATTATAACATGGGCCGAAGCCCAATAATAACCAGCCCAACTGAAAGGGTGAACTATTAGACGAGTATTGCATCCCAGATCACGACAGACAAAGCAAATGGAAACATAAGACCACGATCGTCAGAAGAAAATAGTGAGCGATCATTGGAAGCCCGAATAATGCGGAACACCAAGTGACCATGATGGTCAACCTAAGCACTTCACAAATGTGGGAAGGGGGTAGTTAATCAAAGTTGGCCCAAGGTCAAAGATAAAAAGAGAAAAGACAAGTCAGTTAAGATAGGATTTTCATAAGTGAAATCAACAGAAAAACACTCTCAATTGTAATCAATATCCTGGTGTACCTCAATCAATAGACAAAATATTTGAATTTTTATTTTCTTTCGTGGACTTGCTTGATTACTTCGATTGCGCACCAAATTTAGGACGTTTAGGTACTTTGGTACTCTTCACCTAAAATAATCTCACGCTAACCGTGGGGCACAATCAGAAAAGTTCGCATTGTAAGCTCACCAGAACAACCATCACCATGGCTAGTCGTCAAGAAGAAACTCACGAGCACAATTATCTACAAGGGATCAGCGTGAAGATTTGTCAGTAGTTGACTATAAAACCGAGTTGGCGGACTTAGCCTAGAGGCTTCGCAACTTGGAGAAAGAATTATTTGACCTGCTTACCTGCAACGAAAAGCACAAGTGAGCATTGAGCGTCATTCCTCCGACAATGAGGGTTTGTGGTTACTACTACGTTCGGTATCCTTCATCAGCCCATGCGCCAAAATGACGAGAGATATTGGTGGGGGTATCCACTACACTCTGCCTCGACGGAGGGGAAAGAACATCGAGGAACTTGGCAAGCCACAACGCCCAAACCAGTAATACCGAGTTCATAACTCCTCCCGCCACTATGCTCCGAGTACCGTCAGGCTTTCCCTCACAAGGACACAATACCAGGGGAAGCACGGGGCCTCACATTAGCCTCCGATGGGCAGAAGATACTATATTGCATTACCCTGAGGATACTTTATGGTAGATGATGATGATCAAGATAGTAGACGCATGCGTGAGTTGAAGGAGATCTCAACGATCACTTCAAGATGTTCACAAAACAAATAACTAGGATCTCTATGGTCCCCCGACAAATCGAAAGGGAAGCCATCAATGGGTACAATGAATCACCATTGGCTTGCTCGATCGCATGGGTCGATATACCAAATAAGTTTTCAAATCCGTCTACGATTTCCTATGATGGAACGAGTGATCTAGACGAGCTTGATGATGACTAACGCAGTCCCATATAATTCACGAGAAGCATTGATGTGCAAGGGGTTCAGTGCGGCTCTTGCAGGACCAACTCTAAAATGGTTCGTGAACCTTCCCAAGGCAATATAAGGTCCTTCGCTGAGTTGATGGACTCACTCAGAGTATAGTTTGCCAACAATCGAGTGATATCTACCGAATAGTGCAAAAACATGAAGAATCCACTCGAGAATACCTCGATAGGTTTAACCAGATGAAGGTTTCCATCCTGCAAAGTGGCGTGCTGACTGCCATCGAGGCCTTTCGACAAGGGGTCGTCCTCGAAGGGGACTTGTACAAAGAGCTTAATAGGGACCCTTGCCTCAGTTTTGAGGGTGTGCAGACCAAGGCTCTCACCCAAGTTCTCCTCGAAGAAGATTTAAAGCTAAGAAGGAAGGTGAGCATGTGGGATCGAGTAGAGAAAAGTCGCGACCGAACATCAACGCGAACGACGGGAGCAAACTTATCGCCATTCACACTCGTAGGTTGTCAAAGTGAATGTTTCCAACACTAGGCTTTCATCTCCGAAAATGGTCAAGCTAATGCCTCTTAAGTACGGGGAGTTCAATTTGGGTGTATCCACAAAAGAACTCATCAAAAACCTAGCACAGTTGGGAAAAGGCATCAGATGGCCAAAAAGTAACAAAAAGCCGTACTCGAATAGGGACATGAGCAAGTGGTGTGATTTCCACGATGACTATGATCACATGACAAGCGAGTGTGTGGCTCTTAGAAGGGAAATAACATTCTGTTCTCTAGGAGAAGGTTAACGGAAGTCGCCACGAACGTCTAGATTCTACAAGGGGTAATAGAAGCATCCAACATTGAAAGGCCCTCGTCGCCTGTTGTGAACAACATAACTAGGGGGTCGAACATATGCGTTCTCACTTACTTAGTAGCTAAGCGAAACTCACGATGAGGCGCCTTCCTTCGACAATTGCCCTCGAAAAAAGATAATAGCAATCATATGATTTACTTCGACCAGGTTGACACTAACGGTTTGGAAGGACCTCACCACAACGGTCATATTATATCTCTGTCCATAGGGAACGTACTAGTAAAAAGAGTGTTGATCGACACGGACAATTCTACAAACTTGATGATCTTGGAACAAACGACCCATTTCCCTAGTAGGATTTAGTAGGGAAGTGAAGCACATCATCGGAGAAATAGTTTTACCCAGGTGCGCAAAGGGGGTGAGCATTCAAGTGAGCTTCTCGGTCATGGATTTCCCCTCATGTTACAATGTCATAATGGGTAGACCAAGGCTCCACGATACAAGAATGCCATAGTGAATCCAAGAGATTGAGGGGATCAAAAACCATCAAGAGAATGTTATAACTTCACGCTGAAGTCCATTGCTAGCCAAAAATCAGGGAATGCCTACCACGGAGTTCGCTCCGAGCCCGAGAGATTGTGACAGTCAGTTGGATGAAGTGGTCATGGACGAATTTAACCCACGATTGTCCATGAGGATTGGTTTAGGCCTCGAAGCTGGAATGAAAGATGAGTTTTTATCTCTCTTATGGAAGAATATCGATTGTTTCGCATGGTCGGATGAAGATATGTGATGCGAACCCGTCTTCAAAGAAGTCGGATTCACGAGCGGATCTTGTCAATGGATACGTATTGTGTCTCCAATGGCAATGCGGAAGCGATTTCGACGTGAGGTCTTTGTGGAGTTGTTGGATTTTTTAGAAAAGGGGGTGAGAAGAGAAGAGATAAGAGGTGTTCTAGTTCAAGGGAGAACAAGAGCAAGAAGGACAAGGAAAGGAAGGTGATACACAACAATGAGAAGGCTGGAATCAATCCAACATCGTTTCGTTATATTAAATCATGCCTAAAGAAAACACACATAAGCATCTCCTTTATATAGAGGAGAGCATCACATAACCCTAGGAGTCTAGAAGGCCCTTACAAAGAGAGGCCCAAAAGACTTATTCTAAAACTAGAAATACTAAATAATAATAATAGTCTAACAAGGGAAATACTAAAAATAGTAAACTAGGGATAAATATCATGTCATGCCAAAGACAAGGCAATGGCATGCCAAGACAAGGACCGACCATGTCAATGGCACGGTGCTGTCGTGCCAAGGCACGGATAGGCGCAGCGTCACGGACTGGTGAACGGTAAATCCGGCACGGGGCGTACCGAGGCTGGTCGTGCGTTACCGAGGGCGTGCGTCAATGCTGGAGCTGCGGTACCGAGGGCGTGCGCCGAGGCTGGGGTTGCGGTACCGAGGGCATGCGCCGAGACTGGAGCTACGGTACCGAGGGCGTGTGCCGAGGCTGGTGCCAAGCTAGTGACGGTGACCACACACATGAGCAGGGGCGGGTCCGCGGGTGCACCGAGACTAGAATGTGACCGAGCCACTATAGACTGAGTGGCCTCGGATATGGCCCGGGTCCGGCTCCAAGTGACCGGGCCATCCGAACGTAGAGACATAGCAAGCTCCTCTTGCGTGGAATCCATAGTCGGGGTCGTATCACCCTCCTCCCTTGGGTGGGAAACGTCCCCGTTTCCTCATCATAGAAAGCGGGTTTGTAGTAGGGAGAGAGATCAGCGACGTTGACCATCGAGTGGACCGAATACTTGCCGGGAAGATCAATCCTATAAGTTTTGTCTCCAATACGCTCAAGGACTTGGAAGGGCCCATCGCCTCTAGGATGTAACTTGGTCTTACGGGCTTCGGGGAAGCGGTCCTTCCGAAGGTGTAGCCAAACGAGATCGTCGGGCTGAAAAACCCATGTACGACGTCCTTTGTTATGTTGGGCAGCGTATTGGTCGGCGTGGCGCTCGAGATGAATGCGGGTGCGCTCATGTAAGCGACGCACAGCGTCGGCGCGGTTGGCCGCGTCGATGTGCTCGCCCGTCTTCAAGGGATGCGGCACCAAATCCATAGGCGTATAAGGATTACGCCCATAAATCAACTCTAAAGGTGTCTTCCTTGTCACCGAGTGAAAGGACCTGTTATATGCAAACTCCACAATAGAAAGTAAGTCCTCCCACCGACGTGGGTTAGATTTGACCACCGTCCGAAGAAGGGTGCCCAAAGTCCGATTGGTCACCTCAGTTTGACCATCGGTTTGGTGGTGGTAAGAAGTAGAGAACAAGAGTTGTGTACCTAAATTCCCCCAAAGTGTTCTCCAAAAGTGTCCACAAAACTTGGTATCCCTATCACTAACAATAGTTTTAGGAATGCCATGTAATTTCACCACATGATCAAAGAACAAGTTCGCGATGTTAGTCACGTTGTTGTTCCCTTTACAAGCAATGAAGTGGGCCATTTTGGAGAAACGGTCCACAACTACAAAAATACAGTCTTTTCCGCGCTTCGACATGGGAAGGCCCGTAGTAAAATCCATGGAAAGATCTTCCCACGGGGTTGCGGGAATGGGTAAAGGCGTGTAAAGAACGTGAGGATGGGATCGAGACTTAGCCGTTTGGCACGGCACACAACCTTTGCAATATTTGTTCACATCTCGGGCCATGTGTGGCCAAAAGAAATGTTCACGAAGTGCTGCTAAGGTCTTGGCTATGCCAAAGTGTCCTCGAGCATCATGAGCCTCCTTGAGCAACAAGTGCCTAACCGAAGAGGCCGGAACGCAAAGCTTCCCAGCTCGGTATAGATACCCATTGTCCAAGAAATAAGACTCATGGATACGAGCTTGTTCGAGATTCTCAATGATCGGTTGGAAGAATGTATCTGAGGCATACAACTCCTTGATTAAAGAGAAACCGATTATCTTAGATTGAATGTGGGTGAGGAGTACATACCTGCGGGAGAGTGCGTCGGCGACCACGTTCTCCTTGCCTTTTTTGTGAGCAATGACGTATGGAAAAGACTCATGAACTAAACCCATCGTGCGTGGCATCTATTTAGAGTCGTTTGACTCTTTAGGTACGCTAAGGCTGCGTAGTCCGTATGGATTACGAACTCGCTTGGCCAGAGGTATTGCGACCGCGTCTTAAGGACCCGAATAAGAGCGTAAAGCTCTTTATCATAGGTCGGACAGTTTTAGGTAGCCCCTATAAGCTTTTTGCTAAAGTAAGCGATAGGCTTTTGCTCTTGAAGGAGTACGCCGCCAATACCATAGTCAGAAGCGTCGCACTCGATCTCAAAGCGCTTGGAAAAGTCAAGAAATTGTAGGACCGGGGCTCGACATAAAGCATCTTTTAAGGCCTTGAAGGCGGCCTCATGATGCGGCAACCACTTGTTTGTGGTCACCTTCTTGGTCAAATTGTGGAGCGGCCTGACGATAGAACTGAAGTCCTTGCCAAATCGCCTATAAAATCCAGCAAGCCCCAAGAAGGAATGAACCATCGTGGGGGTCGTGGGAGTAGGCCACTCACGGATGGCCTGGATTTTGTCAAAAACCACTCGTAGGCCATCCTTAGATATGACGAAGCCAAGAAAATTCGTCGTATTCGAGCAAAACACACACTTATACATGTTTACATACAAAGAATGTTTTGCGGAGGCAATCTAACACCTGCCTAAGGTGCCCCGCATGAGAGTCCAAAGTCTTAGAAAAAATTAAAATGTCGTCAAAATACACGACGATGAAACGACCCAAAAACTTCCTATGTACAAAGTTCATTAGTCTCATAAAAGGAGAGGGAGCGTTCGTGAGGCCGAAGGGCATCACAAGCCACTCATAAAGACCATGCTTGGTCTTAAAAGCCGTCTTCCACTCGTCCCCCTCTTGCGTCCTTATTTGATGGTAGCCGCTCCTGAAATCTGTCTTTGAAACTAGCACGACACCATGGAGCTCATCTAGCATGTCATCCAATCGGGGAATAGGGTGGCAGTACTTCACGGTAATTTGGTGGATGGCGTGGTGATGTCCGCCTTTTTAGTCATGTTTTTAGGGTGTGTTTTTAATGTGTTTGAGTCTTTTTCTTTTGTTTTAAGTTTTGTTTTGAGTCGTTTGTGTAGGTTTTCGTATTTTCATAAGATATGGAGTCTACATAAGCTTTGGTGGTGTTTTGTAGGTTTTTAGAAGCTATTTGGAGCACTTTTGAGGAAAAGAGCAAAACCGAAGAGAAGCACATAAGAAAAAGCTCAAATAAAGTCATTGAAGATCAAGTTTGAGCTTGGAAAGAGATAGAGAAATTTGTTACAAGAACATAGGAAAAAGAATCGAGTCAAACAGAGTTGTAACGAATCTTCTACGCAAGTTTTACTCAAAGCTGTTCGAAGTGCTGACAAGGTCGTTAACGAGGCACCGCGAGGAGAAGCGTGTCCGAGTCGGCGTGTTTTTAATGGGCTTCTATCTTGTTTCCTTTTATGTTATTAGATAGATAGAAGGAATATATCTTATTAGAAGATTTATTTCCTTAGAGATAGATTTAAGATAGATTAGTTTCTCTATAAATACTCTTGTCTACCCTTTGTTTTTCTCTACACAATCAATTGCCTTGGAGGATTAGAGAGGCGTGTGGGAGAGGAGTAGAGAGGAGAAGAGAGGAGGGGCGTGTGAAGAGATAGAGGACGAGTAGAGATAGCTTGGGGGATAAGTTTTGTGTGGATTCAAAGTTGTAAGCTTTCCCTTTTATTTAATATAGTTGTTTGTTTTTAATTATGATTAGTGATAGTTCTCTCTCTAAGGTTGGGGTTAAACCCAACAATGGTTGTGCATGCTTGTTTATGATCATGTCTGGATTATTTTTATTGCATGAATGTTCTCTCTTGTTCTTAATCCTTGAGAAGAAAGTTGAAAGAAATTTCTCATTCATAGTTGAAGCAAAAGCAGAAACCTTGAATCAGAATAGTCGATTTAGGGTTTTGGAGCGAAAGCGGATCAATCCTAGTTGAAGTATAAGAGATTAGATAGTAAGTTTATTAATTTAGCGAAAGTTGATTGATTTACTTGCTTAAAGTTAACGAAAGTTAGCGCCTTTATGTGATAAAAGCATGATTTATGTTTTTCATTAGCGTTTGGCATGGATAATTATTGTTGTGGTGATACCTTTACCTTAGATTTCCTCTCTTTCTTGTTAAAACCCTTACTTTTGTTGATTGCTTGCGTGATAAGTAACAAAACTTGATACTGACTTTCTCCCTGTGGACGAACCTGACTCTGCTATACAACAACGGGGTCTTGATATAAATTTATTTGTTGTCAAGAAACCCTCTCAACAAATTGGTGCCGTTGCCGGGGAGATTTCAATAGTGCCAAGTTTTGTTCTTTTTACGTTTTTTTCGGGACTCGGCCGAGTCGGTAACGACCCCCCAGGGTCGGTACCGACCCTGCTGTGCAACCCAGTTTTCTGTGCCTTTTTTGTTTATTTTCTAAGTCACTGTCGAGTCGTTAACGACCCCCCCCCAGGGTCGTTACCGACCATGTCGACAGATAGTCGCTTCTTTTAGTTTCTATTTTACGGGATCACTCCAGGCTCATTAACGACCCTATCCTGGCTCGATACCGACCCTCGTCGAGAACCCATTCTGCTTTTTGATTTTGTTTTTGTTTTTGTTTTTGCTTACAGTGTATGCCAGCTGAAGGTCATCGAGCAAACAAAGCCATGGCTATACATAAGGAACTAGCTAAGGCGATTGCTGAACTCTGTTTAGAGATAGAGGAGATCCAGGGAAAAAGGGAAACCATAGCTGCTGAGGCATATGAAAAAGCTAATTACATGAGAGGTCCTTATGGGAACCAAGCACATAATTCTTATGCAGAGAGGAATTACAATCAGCCCACCTGGGGCAATTATGCATACGACCAAGGGAGCCAACCTCCTCAGCAAGAACAGTGGGCTCCTCCCTACATACCCCCAGACTATCAAGAGACGCCATCAGGGGTGCAAGGACTCTATGAAGGAATCAATGGAGTGAAGAATGAAATTAATGGGGTTCAAGCAAACCTTAACTATCAAATGAAACGGTGGGAAGAGTTCGAGAACTAGAAGAAGAGCGTTGACTCCCAACTTTGTAACATAGCTGCAGAGATTTCAAGACCTCAAGGGCAACTTCCGGGCCGACCCGAAGAGAACCCTAGAGGACAAATTGCAGCAATGCACCTCAGAAGTGGCAAGGAGTTGCCAAATCGAGCCAAGCCTAAAGACACTGAGCACAACAACGAAGATGATGCCCCGGTCAGGCTCATTACCGACCCCTACAGGGTTGATAACGAGGCTCCCCATCTCGATACCGAGTCATCCATGCCAGGTAAGTCTTCTGAACCAAGCTCTCAGTTCATTACCGACCCCTTATCTGCGCCGATCGACCCTCTTGTCGATTCAGTAGAACCTCAATCCGGGCTTCTCTCTATCCCGAGTCCATCTAAAACTCTTCCTTTCCCGATTACGAAGTCTAATGATGTTACGGAAGGAAAGTTTAGACGCTTTGTTAAGATCCTTCAAGGGTTAAATATTTCAATTCCATTTACTGATGCCCTTAATGAAATGCCTGCATACGCAAAATTTTTGAAAGAGATTTTGAGCAGGAAACGATCTATCTCAGAGCTGCATAATGAGGTTCATTCCATAAAGCTCCCTGAAAAACTCGGTGATCCAGGTAAGTTTGCAATTTTAATTTGTTTTGGGACTCATCGTTTTAAAGCTCTATGTGATCTAGGTGCCAGTGCCAGTTTATTACCATTGTCTATCTGGACCAAAGTTAACATGGGACCACTAGAGCCCGTCGATATGAATCTTTATATGGCGAATGGATCATGTGTCAAGGCAACCGGAGTCGTTGAGGATGTAACCATTCAAGTTGGCAAATTCTTTGTCCCAAACGACTTCATTATTCTAGATATGCCTGAAAACCTTGTGGTGCCAATCATTCTGGGCAGACCATTCTTATCCACCGCAGGAGCACATGTTGATGTCAGGAAGGGAATTCTCACGTTTGATATTGGATTAGAGTAGGTCGAATTTCATTTCAATTCGACCATAAGCGAAGTGGCTAGCTGTAGTTTTGAAGAGTCTACCGACCCACCGTGGCTCGGTAACGACCCTTCTCTGAGTACGGAAAAGAGCAAAATCAATGGAGAAACATCTACCGAGGAGCCTACCGACCCCCCATGGGTCGGTAACGAACCTTACCTGAAGGAGTACGAAGCTAAAGATGGATACAAGCACGTTATCGAGCCACTTCCAGATCCAGCAGGGTCGTTAACGACCCACATAGCCTCGGTAACGAGCCCTTTTCTGCTAGATCAAAGTGAGTTTTCTTGTTCTTATCCAACCAATTCTGGTCATGATCCCTTCTCCTATCATTGTTCTATATTAGATCCTACTGTTAGTCATATGAAGGATTCAAAATCTCCTTGGTTTTCAGATTATACTAACCCTTTTGTAGGAGTACTAAGCATACTTATTGATGATCGAGGGCCCAATATTTTGGAGAGAAGCTATGATGTTTTTCAGGCTAAGTATGGGGTTTCTTATGATCCCTTCAATACTGGATGGCAGCCGCCCTAGGTAAGCTAAGGTAAGTTCGTCGGGCTAACGACGTTAAAAATAGCGCTTATGGGAGGAAACCCACTCTTAGTTTTTGCTTAAAGTTTTTGCTTTCCTAGTTCTTTTTGCTAGCTTTCTTTTGACTTGTTTTTTTAGGTTAGATTAGTGTAGTATGATAGAAGTTTTTCTAAAGTGACTCAGGTACAAGAAGTTAAGAAGTGCTAAAATCAAAGGCAATCGGTACAAGCATACAACGTGTTCGGTAACGACCCCTCAGGGTCGGTACGACCTCTACCGAACCGAAGAAAATTCAGCAAACTCCTCAGTGATCAATGGTTTCAAGTAGCTTCAGTTTTATTTTGTGAGTTTCCTTTTCCTTATTCTCTTTATTTTTACGTTTTAAACAATGAGGACACTGTTTGGTTTAAGTATAGGGTATGGGAAAAGGTAACTCAGTTTTTGTGTCTTTGTTTGTGTTTTTAGGATTGATAATATTCCACTTAGATGTCCTATGATATGCTTTAACTTGCTTGATCATGTAATTCCATAACATGTTTGGAGAGCTTTGCCTGAATCATGTTAAAAATTTGTTTTTATGTGGGATATTTAGCATGTGATATAATTGAGCACATATGATCTTAGGTAGAAGTAACTGAAATCCAACAAAAATTGCTACCTTGTGAGTTCTTTTTGGCCTTATAGGGAGAACATAAAGAATCCCTCTTCTTTTCTTGTGTGATTTTACTCTCCTTATGCATATTATCTCTTGTCATTGATATGGTTAGCTATTTCTTGAGACCTATATGAGATACTAGTTCATTGCATGTGAGAATCATATGATGGAGAACTTATTCGTTTTAACCACTTTTTTATCCTTTCTTTTTATCCGCCCTTATCTTTATTCTTTTTTTGAAGCCAATTTGAGTCTTAAGCCTTTTATTTTTAGCTCCACAAAATTATTCCCTAGCCGAGATAAGCTTGACCCTATCCGGGGATTAGGGCTTAGTATTGGTTGTTGTGATGGTTTTGTTGAGTGAGTTGTTTGGTTCAAGTGTGGGGTAATATGGGTTGGGTAAGTAAAATATCTTGTAGTTTGTCATGTAAAAGGAGTTTGGTTCCCTGAATGCATTTACAAAAGAAGTGGAAAGAAAGGGGAAAACAAAAGAGAAATATGCAGTACATCGTTACCGACCCAAGAAGGGTTCGGTACCGAGCCTTCCCAGCAGAAAAAAATAGTGAAAATCATAAGGGAGGAAAAGAAAGTGAAAAAAGAGTTGTGTAATAGTGAAAAGTGTGCATGAGCCAAATTTTCCTTGTTGTGTTTGTAACCAAGATTAGATGGGAGTTAAAAGGGTTACAGAAATGAGTGTGCATAAAGAAGAGAGAGTTTGGTTTTGTTTTTATGAGAGTTTTTGGAGATGTGTGAGTTTTTTAGGAGTCTTTGATTCTCGGATATTATTAGCACCACATAGCCAAAATATTTCCATGCCTTATTGTTTTTACCAAGCCCCATTACAACTCGGCCGAATGGAAGCTTCTATGAAGTTTTTCATTGAGCCTAAGTTCTCTTGATGATTTTTGCTTGTTTTGAAATTACGGGTGGAGAGTTTGGTGATATAAGTAATAATGACTATGAGTTTTTGTATATTGGATTGAGTTGAGAGTTGTTATTCTAAGCCTAAACACTTGAGAGTTGAGTGAAACACATTATCCTTGTGATGTTGGATTTTTGGTTGCTTTTGCTTGAGGTTGCATATATGTGCTATGACCTTAGATTCACTTGTCTATTTATTTCTGCTTGTGCTTTGATGTTGCTTTTTGATAAGGGCATTGACTTGATATATGTGTTGATGGTTTTGGTTCTTGTCTTGTTGATTGCTTGAGGACAAGCAAGTCTATGTATGGGGTATTTTGATGTCCGCCTTTTTAGTCATGTTTTTAGGGTGTGTTTTTAATGTGTTTGAGTCTTTTTCTTTTGTTTTGTGTTTTGTTTTGAGTCATTTGTGTAGGTTTTCTTATTTTCTTAAGATATGGAGTCTACATAAGCTTTGGTGGTGTTTTGTAGGTTTTTAGAAGTTATTTGGAGCACTTTTGAGGAAAAGAGCAAAACCGAAGAAAAGAACTTAAGGAAAAGCTCAAATAAAGTCATTGAAGATCAAGTTTGAGCTTGGAAAGAGATAGAGAAATTTGTTACAAGAATATAGGAAAAAGAATCGAGTCAAACGGAGTTGTAACGAATCTTCTATGCAAGTTTTACTCAAAGCTGTTCGAAGTGCTGACAAGGTCGTTAACGAGGCACCGCGAGGAGCAGCGTGTTCGAGTCGGCGTGTTTTTAATGGGCTTCTATCTTGTTTCCTTTTATGTTATTATATAGATAGAATGAATATATCTTATTAGAAGATTTATTTCCTTAGAGATAGATTTAAGATAGATTAGTTTCTCTATAAATACTCTTGTCTACCCTTTGTTTTTTTCTACACAATCAATTTCCTTGGAGGATTAGAGGAGGAGGAGGAGGGGAGGAGAGAGGCGTGTGGGAGAGGAGTAGAGAGGAGAAGAGAGGAGTGGCGTGTGAAGAGATAGAGGACGAGTAGAGATAGCTTGGAGGATAAGTTTTGTGTGTATTCAAAGTTGTAAGCTTTCCCTTTTATTTAATATAGTTGTTTGTTTTTAATTATGATTAGTGAGTAGTTCTCTCTCTAAGATTGGGGTTAAACCCAACAATGGTTGTGCATGCTTGTTTATGATCATGTCTTGATTATTTTTATTGCATGAATCTTCTCTCTTGTTCTTAATCCTTGAGACGAAAGTTGAAAGGAATTTCTCATTCATAGTTGAAGCGAAAGAAGAAACCTTGAATCAGAATAGTCGATTTAGGGTTTTGAAGCGAAAGCGGATCAATCCTAGTTGAAGTAGAAGAGATTAGATAGTAAGTTTATCAATTTAGCGAAAGTTAATTGATTTACTTGCTTAAAGTTAACGAAAGTTAGCGCCTTTATGTGATAAAAGCATGATTTATGTGTTTCATTAGCGTTTGGCATGCATAATTATTGTTGCGGTGATACCTTTACCTTAGATTTCCTTTCTTTGTTCTTGAAACCCTTACTTTTGTTGATTGCTTGCGTGATAAGTAACAAAACTTGATATTGACTTTCTCCCTGCAGACGAACCTGACTCTGCTATACAACAGTGGGGTCTTGATATAAATTTATTTGTTGTCAAGAAACCCTCTCAACACGTGGCAATCCACGCACATCCTCCAAGGATCGTCCTTCTTTGGCACTAGAATGACTGGAACCGCACACGGGCTAAGGGAATCTCGAACAAACCCCTTGTCGAAAAAATATTGGACTTGGCGTTGTAGCTCTTGAGTCTCCTTAGGAGATGCCCTATATGCATCCCGATTCGGTAAAGATGCGCCGGGAACAAAATCAATCCGATGCTCGATTCCCCGAATGGGCGGTAACCCCTCGGGTAGCTCATCAGGTATGATATTTGCATACTCCTGCAAAAGAGAGGATATAGACTTAGGTAGAGGTTGTTCCTTATCAGTCATAATAGAAAATAATAGACATAAAAGGAAACAAGTGTTACTCCCCTGAAGTGACTTAGTAACGGCGCGGCGGCGACAAAGCATTAGATGCTCCGGGCACGTGCTAAGTAATGGTGGCTCGTCGTCCTGTTCGATCCTTGAAATTTTAGAGGCCCTTTTTTTACCATCTGTAGAGGATTATAAATGGGACCCTTTGGAAGGAAAAAAGCCCCTAGAAGTGTCCGAAATTGGCGTATGCCCCCAATTCTCCGAAGTTGCGTCGATGTGCGTTGCCCAATCAGTGTCCGTGGGCGTTCTTCGACTTGTGGGCACCTTTTCTGGGCGTTATTTCTTAAAACATGTATTATATGTGGAAGGCACCCCAGAGGCATCAAAAACACCCATGTCACCCCCCTGGATTGCGCCGTGGCCCGGAGACACCAATTCAGCGCCGATGCGGCCCGATTTCGCACTGTTGTGCGGCATCCGACCAGATTTCGTTACTTCCCCTGGGCGTTCTTCATGCCTAACTATAGAGGGGCCAGAAAAGGACCCTTTTGAGCTAGGAACGCCGTTGGAATGTGGCGGGGGCCCAGATTTGACCGTTTGGCCTAGATTCGGCGCGTGACTCGACTCCTTAGCTTTTGAACGTTGCCTTTCATCCTCATCTTGTAGATCTTCAATAGGAGACATTGGTAAGAGGGTCACGCGCTTACCATGGAAATTGAACATGTATGTATTCAAAAATCCATCGTGAAGCACGCGACGATCGTATTACCATGTGCGCCCCAACAAGATGTGTGTGGCGTACATCGGCGTGACATCAAAGAGAAGGGTGTCATGGTATAAACCAATTGAAAAGGTGAGAGATACTTTCCTTGTAACCTATTCGCCGCCATCGGAAGAAATCCATTGAAGCTTGAAATGCGCCGGGTGCTCGGAAGTTGGCAACTTGAAGTGATCTACCACCTTGGAAGAGAGGAAGTTGCTACAACTCCCGGAGTCAATGATGACACTTAAGGACATGTCATGAACCAAACAACGGGTGTGAAAAAGTTGCTCCCTTTGATCATGTTTGACCGCCTCTTTAATGCTTAAAGTGCGTCGGTTCACCAAAAGAAGTTTGGAAGCACTATCCGACTCGATCGGTGGGTAATAAAGCTCGCCTCCCTCATCATTAAAGGCCTCCACCAACTCAGGTTCATCCTCATCAAGACTCTCATAAGCATCATTTTGGGCTGAAAAGAGAACCTTCTTAGCAATGGGACAATCACACATGAAATGACCCCGCCCACCACACTTATAACACTCGATGTCTCGAGTGCGACTTTGTGGTGGAGGGGCTGTTTTCTCACGTGGTGTACCAGCCGAAGGACCCTTAGATTCCGTCTTGGTACCTAGATTAGAATGAGACACACTAGAAGATGAATTAGTACCAAAACCGGAAGGACGAGAGTTAGAAACATACCTTTGGGAGGGCCATTGAGATTTTGCCCTTGTTGCTTTATTGTGGAACTCCATAGCTGTATGGACAAGTTGATTAAGGTTCTTAATGTGCAACACCACTAGCTTGTCATGAATTCCTTGGTGTAAACCCGCCATAAAGCGGCATTTCAAGGTGCCAGGGGAAGCGCTCACGCCCACCTTAAAGAACAAATCTTCAAGGTGAGCAAAGAAGGCTTCGGGCGTCATACAACTTTGGCGAGCATTTTGGACCTCCATTCGCTTGGTTTCCCTATAATCTTGTGGAATATACTTCTGCTTCATTAGATAAACCATTTGATGCCACTCGGTGATGGTGGCCTTTCCCTGACGAGCACGCTCGTCCTCAAGGCGATTCCACTACAACCGAGTCGCACCTTGGAAGTGAAGCGAAACTACTTCCCCCATCTCATGCTCCTCATACTTGCAATGCCTTAGCACATGTTCGGTACCCTACAACCAAGTGATAAAAAGATCAAGATCGAATGACCAAAAAAGGGTTCAAACATTACCTTAACGTCACGACGAGATACGTTCGTCGCGCGTTCATTGTCATGGTGACCAATGGCACGGTTGGGGTGCGATTCTGTTGGCGCCGGCCTCGGGGTGGCCCTCGGCCATAGCCATTGTCATCATCATCATCAGGATCGCTGCCACCTCCTCCATTGTGCCTCATCCGGCGGTTGTCATCTCGGTTTTGGTCATGGCGTCGACCTCCATTGCGTTGAATTCGATCGCGGTCACTGTTTTGACACCGATCATACTTCGCGCGGTTCACCGCTAAATTAGGAGGTGGAATCCAATCCCTATCCCGACTAGGCCATTCTTCCAAATCTTGCAAAGGCGGGTGGTCATACTCATTGTCATCGGATTCCTCATTGAACTCCCCAAAGGGATCCTCAGGATCGGGTTAGATAGGAGTGATAGGGGATCTATGCTTTTGGAAAGCGTCAACATCAAAGTCATCGGCGTTGTAAGCGCCGAATTTATGCTTAGGAGTCGATGTGTTTGCCTTCTTCTTCTTTTGTTGACGCCTAAACTTAGCCGAGTCATAGGCATCATCATCATCATAAACATCATGCATTTGTACTTGGCCCTTTCCCTTCTCTTGCTCCGTTGCACGCGTGCCATCCGGCGCAACCATGTTTTGGAGGACGGGCGCGCCTTGGGCAAGCAGTTGGGCACTAGGGGTGGGGGAGCCACTCAAAGTGTCAATGGACTGCGTTCGGACCATGAACTCTTGGAACATGCGCTCCAAGGCATCAATCCGAGCGTCGCTAGAACCGGCCCCCGACGTTGGTAGAAGCGCCGATTGGTGCACCAAGGGCGGATTCTGGCGTGCATGTTGGTCTTCGGCGTTGTGTTGCTGCGAGCCATCACCTAGTTCAACCATTGGAAGGACAAGTCAAGTGTTCAAAGAAAAAAACAAAAGAAAGCGTCGAGATATATTAAGACTCACCGACCCGAGTACTCTAATGCGAACGACAAAAGAGGCTTAAAGGTAAGGGTGGTTAAGGATCTCGACTTAGACAAATGCACGGTTCAAAGTAAACAATCAATGCAAGAAATGAACAATAAACGAGGGAGTGGTTGGCCGAAGGTAGGCGTCCCACGAGTATGCAAGAGATAGAAAGAAAGTAGAAAAGAGATCTCGTCCAAGAGGAAGGTCGAGATTTATGCAATGTATGATTTGATTGTGTCTTAGGAAGATATGATTGTGTCTTCCAAAGAAAGAAAGAGATCTAAGAGAGGCGTGTGATTGATTGTCAATCAAGGATTGTTTCCAAATTGTAAAAGGAAAGAAGCAAGAAAGATGGAAGGAGATATTGTAGGAGATACTTGCCTTATTTTGGCTTGTGTATCTCCTATGAGATCTTTTTTTTAAAAATAAAATCTCAACTTCCAAATCTGATTTGATTATGCTCTCTTTTTTTTAATAAAAAATATCTTGTGGATTTTATCCTCCAAGAGACTCAAAAAGGAAACAAATCCCTTAAACTTGACCAAAATGGACTAGAATGAATTTTATCCTCTTCTAGTGTTCTTGTGTATGGAATGAATTTTATTCTCTTCCACCAATGGCCGAATTTGAAGATTGATGACAATGATTTTGGATCTTCAACAAGAAGAATGAGTTTATGGACAAAACTTACACTAATTGCCACAAATCACCACACAAATGAAAAAGTTTTTTTGAGAAAACAATAACCAAAATTGGTAAATCTAGATGAATGATGGTAGGAAGACGGAACTATGGTGAAAAAAATTGACCAAAAACGTGGATAAAAGAGAAAAAATTTGTGCACAAAGAGCAAGGGGTATGAATGAGACTTACGCAATCCCTAGGCTCTCATACCAGTTGATGCGAACCCGTCTTCAAAGAAGTCGGATTCACGAGCGAATCTTGTCAATGGATGTGTATTATGTCTCCAATGGCAATGCGGAAGCGATTTTGACGTGAGGTCTTTGTGGAGTTGTTGGATTTGTTAGAAAAGGGGTAAGACAAGAAGAGATAAGAGGTGTTCTAGTTCAAGGGAGAACAAGAACGAGAAGGACAAGGAAAGGGAGGTGAAACGAGAAGGCTGGAATTAATCCGACAACGTTTCGTTATATTAAATCATGCGTAAAGAAAACACACATAAGCATCTCCTTTATATAGAGGAGAGCATCACATAACCCTAGGAGTCTAGAAGGCCCATACAAAGAGAGGCCCAAAAGACTTATTCTAAAACTAGAAATACCAAATAATAATAATAGTCTAACAAGGGAAATACTAAAAATAGTAAAGTAGGGATAAATATCATGTCATGCTGAAGACAAGGCAATGGCATGCCAAGACAAGGACCGGCCATGTCAATGGCACGGCGTAGTCGTTCCAAGGCACGGATAGGCGCGGCGTCACGGACTGGTGAACGCCGAATCCGGCGCGGGGCATACCGAGGCTGGCAGTGCGGTACCGAGGGCGTGCGTCGATGTTGGAGCTGCGGTCTTGAGGGTGTGCGCCGAGGTTCGACCTGCGGTACCGAGGGCGTGCACTGACGCTGGAGCTGCAGTACCGAGGGCGTGCGCCGAGGCTGGAGCTGCGGTACCGAGGGCGTATGCCGAGTTGGTGACGATGACCACACACATGAGCAGGGGCACGTCCGTGGGTGCGTCGCGACTAGCAAGTGACCGAAGCACTATAGACTGAGTGGCCTAGGATATGGCATGGGTCCGGCTCCGAGTGACCGGGCCATCCGAACGTAGAGACATAGCAAGCTCCTCTTGCGTGGCATCCATAGTCGGGGTCGCATCAATATGGTGGGTATCAATCCGAAGATCATCAATCACAAATTAAATGTGAATCTCATTCATTCGTAAGTGACGCGGAAGAGAAGAAAATTTGCAGAAGAAAGAAATAAGATAGTAGATGAGGAAGTAAGCAAATTGATGAAAACTGGGAAGATTAGAGAAGTCAAATATCCGGAGTGGCTGGAAATCGTCATGGTCGTGTGGTGTGAACTTGTCTTTAAAGGATCCAAATTCACAAGAGGATCTTGTCTTTGGATATGTATTGGGTCTCCAACAAGTATAAGGAAACGGATTTAAATGTGAATGTGAGGTTCTTTATGGATTGGGATTCGAACAAGAGATAAGAGATGAGCATTCGAGGTGAAGGCTGAAGGACTCATGGATGGCGGCTAGGGATAGTGTGCAAACTTCTATAGAGTTTCTCTACTAATATTATTCATAAAAGAAATAAAAGGGAGGAGTGTTGTATATATAAAGAAGCACTAGAAACCCAAGGAGAGCTCATGGATGATGGCTAGGGCTAGTATGCAAACTAGGCCCACCAAAGCTCAAAACATACTACTAAGAATGGTCAAAACACATATTGTAATCTCTACGAATAAAAGAATTACTAAAAATAGGCATACAAAGATATGGTCGTGGCCAAGGCACGACACTGGCGCGCGCAGACATGCCTTGGCGAGGGCATGCACAACCGAGAACCTCTAGTGCCAAGGTCACACGACGCTAAACTGGTGCGGGGCTGGCCTGGTGCTTCGATGTCATTGCCTATTGGAGCATCCGCAGATCCAATGGTGATGACGCACATGAGTTGTGGCTCGACGATGAAGCTCAGTGGCTAGCAAGGGTGCGAGTCACTATGGAACTAGTGGCCGATGTGATGGATCTAGTCCGTGCTCAAGTGATGAGTTCGTCGGAGCGCACAGACAAGGCCTCCTCCTTTTGGGTTGCATCCGTAGGTGGGATCATATCACCCTCTCCCTTGGGTGGAAAACATCCCCATTTCCTCCTCATGATACTCAGACTCATAGAACGGACAAAGATTCGAGACATTAAAGGAAGCATGAACGACATACTTACTTGAGAGGTCGAGGCGGTAGACATTGTCCCCGATGTGATAGAGGACTCGAAAGGGGTAGTCTCCCCTAGGGTGTAGATTCATCTTCCGAGATTCAAGAAATCGATCCTTCCGAAGAAGAAGTCAAACCAAGTCGCTCGGCTCGAATGTCACCTTACGTCGCCCCTTGTTGTGTTGGGCAGTGTACTACATTGATCGGCAATGTAGCTAGATCTAGGTGTACTCATGGAATCGACGGATGTTGTCGGTGCGGTTGGCCGCGTCCATGTGCTTGTCGGTCTTCAAACGTCTAGCCACCAAGTCCATAGGCATGTGTGGGTTACGCCTATAAACAACCTCGAAGGTAGCCATCTTCGTCGCCAAGTGGTAGGACCTGTTATAAGAAAACTCAACATGACATAGTAAATCCTCCCACCGACATGGGTTACCCTTGAGCACCATCCTAAGAAGGGTGCCCACGGTCCGATTGGTCACCTCAGTGTTACTATCGTCCAAGGAGTGATAAGAAGTAAAAAAAAGAGTTATGTACCTAGCTTCCACCAAAGCGTTCTCCTAAAAATGGCTATAAAATTTGGTATCCCTATGACTAACAAAAATTCGATGGATGCCATGTAACTCCACCACATGGTCAAAAAACAAGTTCCTAGTTTCGGCCGCGTTATTGTACCCTTTGCACATAATGAATTGGGCCATTTTGGTGAAACAATCCACAACTACAAATATACATTATTTACCGCGCTTTGACATCGGAAGTCCCATAATAAAATCCATCGAGAGATCTTCCCACGGGGCATCCGGGATAAGAAGAATCGTGTAGAGACCATGTGGGTTAGACTAAGACTTCGTCATTTGGTACGACACACAACCCTTGCAATACTTGTTGACATCTCTAGCCACGTGTGGCCAAAAGAATTGCTCATGAATTGCTGCCAAGGTTTTGGCTATGCCAAAGTGGCCTCGGCCATCATGAGCCTCCTTGAGCAACAAGTGCCTAGCCGAGGATGACAGGATGCAAAGCTTCCCGGCTTGATATAGATACCCATTGTTCAAGAAGTATGACTCATTAAGACGGGAGTGCTTGAGGTGCCTCGATGATTGGTTTGAAGAAATCATCTAAGGTGTAGAGTTCTTTTATCAAAGAAAACCCAAGAAACTTAGCATGTAATTGGGCGAGTAAGACATACGTTCGGGAGAGCGCGTCGGCAACGACGTTCTCCTTTCCCTTTTTGTGTGCAATGACATATGGAAACGTCTCTATAAACTCAACCTAATGCGCGTGGCGTTTGTTGAAAGCCGTTTGACTCTTTAGGTATGCTAATGTCGTGTGATCCGTATGAATTACGAACTTGCTTGGCTATATGTAGTGCTACCACATCTTAAGAACCCGAATCAAAGAATAAAGCTCTTTATCAAACGTCAAGTAGTTCAAAGTAGCCCCGAATAGCTTCTCACCAAAGTAAGTGATCGACCTTTTTTTATTGATGGAGTACGCCGTCTACGCCATAGTCGAAGGCGTCGCGTTGGATCTCAAAGCATTTGGTAAAGTCGGGCAATTACAAGACTAGGGCTCAACATAAAGAATCATTCAAGGCCTTGAAAGCAGCATCCAATGTATTGTTGTTGCCTTCTTACTAATATTATTGAGTGGCCTAGTGATAGAACTAAATTCCTTGACAAATCGCCTATAAAACCCGATGAGGCCCAAAAAGGAGCTAACCATTGTAGGCGTCGTGGGAGTTGGCCACTCACGAATGGCTTGGATTATGTCATCATCAATCGTAATCCATCCTTGGACACGATAAACCCAAGAAAATTCGTTGTGTCCATACAAAACTAACACTTAGCCTCGTTGTGTCCGTGCAAATGAACACTTAGCCAAATTTACATACAAAAAATGTTCGCAAAGGCAATCTAACACCAACCTAAGGTGCCTCGCGTAATCGTCCAAAGTCCATGAATAAACCAAAATGTCGTCAAAATACTTGATGACAAACTTACCTAAAAAACTACGTAAAACAATGTTCATTAAATGCATAATGTACTAAGAACGTTCGTCAGGCCAAAAGGCATTACGAGCCACTCATAAAGTCCATTGTTTCTCTTGAATGGCGCTTCGGGCGTGTTCCGAGTAATGGTGGCTCATCATCCTCCAATTTGGATTTTCCAAAGGCCCCTTTTTTATTCCCTATAGCTCCATGTGTTTCATTCTCAAAGGAACCACAAATGTCATTAGAAACGTCCAGGAATGCGCTAGGGCCTTGTTTCCCCGATTCTGCGTAGGTGCGCCCCGCAACAACGATGTCCTTCGACGTCTAGTGACCTGGCGTTGACTTCTATGGGTTTTCTTCTTTCCAAACTGAAGTATGGCCAGAATCTGGTCTAGAGAGACCAAGAACACCGCTGGAATTGGCCTGGAATATAGATTCGGCTATTTGGCCATCTTTTGGTAGCGGCGCCGCGCCGGTGTCCCTAGCTTTTGAACGTCGGCCTCATCCTGTAGAGCTTCACTAGGATACATCGGTAAGAAGGTCACGTGCTTAGCATGTAAGTTAAGCATGTGAGTGTTCAAAAATCCATCGTGAAGCACGTGACAGTCAAATTGCCATGGACGCCCTAAGAGAAGGTGGGTGGCGTCCATATCCGTGACATCAAGGAGAATTGTGCTAAGATAAAAAGAAATTGAAAAAGTTAGTAGAACTTGCCTTTTAATCCAGCAGTCGCCCTCATTTGAAATCTATGCAAGCTTGAAAGGTATTGGATGCGTTCTGGTTGGAAACTTGAAGTGATCTACTACTTTATTTGACAAGAAGTTGGCACAACTCCCCGAGATAACGATCATACCATAGCTATCCTCCTCAAATTCCTCATCAAACACTTTTTGGGAGTCCTCAGAATACGAGTAGGTCAGTGTTTGGGCACTCTAATGCCCTTGGAAGTCGTCGACATCGTACCCGTCCTCGTCATAGAACTCCGCGGTTGATTGATTGACAACAAATAAATTTATAGTCAAGACCCCGCTGAGTATAGGGGAGTCAGGATCGTTCCACGAGAAGCAAGGTTTGTTTACCTATCGACTCCTAAAAAAATTAAAACAAAAGCAAGCAAAACACACAAGCAGCCTCGTTAACGAAGTTGTCAGCCTCGTTAACGAACCACCTAGAATAAAAAAACCAAAACTAACGACCTAGACAGGTTCGGTACCGAGCCAACGAACTCAGTAACGAATATGATCTTGAAAGAAAATCAAATAAAAACGAAAATATCCAGGACAAGGGTTACCACAACATAGTCATGCACACAAGCTCGTAAGAAGATAAATATCATGCCTTTAAATAGATAGAAGCATCAACTTTCATTGACTTAGCAAGCAAATTAATCTACTTTCATAAACTAACTCACCCAATTGTTTGTTTCGGATCTAAAGCTTGAAACTTTCGTATTCAAACAATATCAACCTTTAAGTTTATAACTTTCTCTTTCAATCAAGTCAACAACTCAAATTACCTCAACTTTCATCTTGGTATAAGCACAACAAACAATCTCAACAATAGATAAAAGGCATTCAAAACTTAATCTTACTCACCAAACATGTACAACTATGCCGGGTTTCAACCCCGACCCTAGATAAAAAGGACTACTCACTAATCATGACTAAGAAACTAATAACTTTAATCAAAGAAAACATTGAAAACAAAACACTACTCAAATTAATAAGAAATATCGTCTTACAGAGATTCAGAAGAAACCGAAAACAATGAAATACCGAATCAAAAACACGACTAACGACCCCGGTAACTTTCGTTTACCGAGCTCCTTCGATCACGACTCCGATACGTCCTTCTCTCTCTTGGCTCTCCTTCCTCCAAAATTCGACCTCCCTTTCTATGCTAGATAGAAGGGTATTTATACTGAAAAGAGGCTAGAAACTAAAAAATGCTAAAAGATATAAACTTTCCTAAAAAGATAGAATGTATTCTAAAAGATAGAAATAAAATCTCAAAAGATAACAAGACCTAAAATACATTTTATAATAACCCTAAAATCATAAAAAGATACTCTACCGACACGGAAATAAATTCCCGCACAGGATCGGTGAGTCACAAAGTCAACTCTCGAACACTTTCATCTCGTGGCCTCGTTAACGAGCCCTCACAGCCTCGTTAACGAGCATGGGCTTGGTTTTCTTTAACACTTCTCTTCCAAAAACTCGAACTTCAGCTTCTTCATCTTGTATTCCTCCATCTCTTATCATAGCTCTCCAAATTCAGCTCCAAACAACACCTTTTCCTTGCTAAAACCTACAAAAAGACACAAAACGGAGTAGCTTCCATACTTGTCACAAAATATGCAAAACTATCCAAAAACACATAAAACTAATCCTAAACTTATCAAAACTAGTCTTAATAACCTAATAAAACCTATCAAAAACTATACTAAAAACACGAACATCAAAATACCCCATACTTAGACTTGCTTGTGCTCAAGCAATCACTAAACAATAATCAAAACCAAACAACATACTCATCAAATTATATCCATCATCTAAAAATCAACATCAAAATATCTAGAAGAAAATTAGCAAAGGACTATTAACGTCATCACACATATATACACCTAAAATAGACACAAGAAAATACAATCCAACCTCACAAGGGATAATGTGTTTCTCTCAACTCTCATGTGTTTGGGCTCATAAATTCAATCTCTCAACTCATCTTATATACAAAAACTCATAGAAATTGGGACTTATATCACCAAACTCTTCACCCAAGATTTGTCAAAACAAGCAAAAATCATCAAGAGAACTTAGGGGGCTCAATGAAAAACTTCATAGAAGCTTCCATTCGGCCGGGTTGTAACGGGGCTTGGTAAAGACAAAGGGTGTGGAAAATATTTTTGCTATGTGGTGCTAATAATATCCGGGAATCAAAAGACTCCTAAAAACTCACACATAACATCAAAACTCTCATAAAAACATATACCAAACACACTCTCTCATTATGCACACTTATTTTCACTCACCCATTACAATCCTAGAAAGTCTCATACAAAACAAAAAGAATCTCTGATATTCATCTAAATAAACACAAATGCACTTCAAACTTCTTCCTCTTTCTTCTCTTTATTTTTTTTCGCTGCCTCATTAACGAACCACTTCAGGGTCGTTAACGAGCCTCATCGTGTACTCCTCTTCCCTTTCAACAACTTCCTTTCAACCATCAACTTCATTTTGTGCATCTTTTGTACCAAGATATCTTTCTTTTCACAACTATTAAAAACAAGAGACTTCCAATCTACCCTTCCCAATAATCCCTCAATTTCGAACCAAACATTATATTTCAGTCCCTTTTTTTTTACACTCAACAAAACAATTTACCTCTCCAAATCTAAGTCCTAATCCCCGGATAGGGCCAAGCTTATCTCGGCTAGGGAACAAATTTTGTGGAGCTAAAAAAATAAAGGCTTCAGGCTCAAATTGGCTTCAAAAAGAGGATAATGTAAGGGTGGATAAGGATTAATAGGGCTTATAAAATAAGTTCTCTATCATCTGATTTTCACAAGTAATGAACTATAAATCTCATACGGGTTTCAAGAAATAGATAACCATCACTATTCCAAGAGATAATATGCATATAGAGAGTAAATCACACAAGAAAAGAAGGGGGATTTTAAATGTTCTCCCTAATAGGCCAAAAATAACTTACAAGGCTAATTTTTGTTGGATTGCATCACTTATGCTAAGAAGGTATATGTGCTCAATTTCATCAAATGCTATTCCTTCCTAAAAACAACTTCAAAATAAGAATCTGGCTATATTCTCAAAGACATGTTTTGCAAGGAATTAAATGATCATGCTAGCAACCACTATCATAGAACCTACGAAAGGGATATCTATCAATTCTAAGACCCTCTTTTTTTTAGATATTTTTTTTTCAAAACTTTTTCGAGTTTTTTTTATAAAAGAACTACTTAAAATAAAGCACAAAAAACAAACAAGACACAAAAGTTTCTACTTTCTCCCACCCCATACTTAAAATTACAGTGTCCCTACTGTAAGAAAAATAAGAAGAAAGGAAGAAATAGAAAAGAAAAACACAAGAAAACAAGAAAAGAGAAAACAAAAACTTACAAAGTCTCAGAAGTGGAAAACAAGGAAAACGTCTTCAAGCTGAATCAACAGTTAGGTGGAGGAAAATAGTGCTCAAAGTTCCCCATGAAGTCATACATCGTCCTCCAACGCTCAGCATCCTCTGTCTCTCTCTGACGATGCTTGTCATCCTCAAATGCCATCCGAGCTGAATAGACAGTCTCCCATCTATCCATCCTCCTATGAATGTGGTCCTGTTGGAGGTGAAGCTGTTGCATCCGTGCAGAAAAATCCTCGGCCCATGGTGGCGGAATGCTCGATCCAGTGTACTCAGGCTGAGGAGGTGGTGGGTAGTGAGGCTGAAAATGATCATGGTGAAGCACCGGGTTGTATGGCCCAAGTCCATAAGAGTAGGGGTCGGTAGGAGCTGGCGGTGTTTCGGTAGCTGCCCTCGGTGGGTCGTTAACGACCCTGGGTACCTCGTTAGCATAAGATGTAGAATTCTGGAAATGATCGTTAACGAGCCTGGTGGGCTCGTCAACGAGGATGTTGGTGCCTAAAACCTCAGCATCAAGGTCTTCTTCCTCAAAGTTAAGCTCCTCAGTGCCTCCCTCTGTGTCGGCTTCTTCAGTGTCATTGCCAGCAACCTCGGTATCCTCATCTTCATCTTCATCCTCATCCATCTCTTCACCTTCTCGCTCAAACCTTGTCTCACAAGGTCTAAGTGACAGCTCATCCTCTGGCTTGGGCTCCAATGGGAAAGCATGTCCCGTCCACGCCTCGTACCCCAAATTCAAACGGCTAGGCTCCTCGAAAAGGATAGTGCGGAGACAAGCAACTTCCATCCTTGTTGGCCTGTTCAACTCTCTCTTCGGCCAGAATGTGGCGGCTAAGACTCGGAGAATAATCCGGAAGATGGGGTTGATGATGCTTGCTCCAGATAATGCCGTTGTGGAGGATTGGTCCTCCCCAGTGATATAGCTCCAAGTCCGAGTCACCCTGTAGTCTTTCAAGTTGTACTTTCTAGAAGGGTTAAGGAGCTCCAGAATTGCATTAAACTCCGCCATGGTGAACTCACGGCTCACATTACCGAGCCGAAACCGGATTCGTCCCGCCGAAGTCTTCGACGGAAAACTAGTCTCTAGAGTGGCCAAAAACTCAGATGTGAGGGCCGGAAAGTGTGGTAGATTCTCCTTGACATCCGTGTAAATCCGCGTGTGTACGACACTAGACTTCGAGAACCAACGAGTGTTGTGGTCCTTATCTAGAATGGCAAGGTATCGATTCACTTGGCCTTGAGTACTCAAGATCACATGATCCATGCGCGGTGGGGATGAGTACCTCTGATTCCTCCTCTTTTTCTGAGCTCGGGTAGTGAGTCTGCTTGAACTTGCCATGAGATCTACAAAACAATCAAGAATTTTCCAAGATAAGATCCACTCAAAATATATAGGCAAGAGACCCCATACTTGGTCTCAAAATAACCTCGGAATAATTCGTCAACTACCCAATTGGGTCGTTAAAGAATCTGGACTGGTATAGAATCGGTGATGCTTACGCAGGGTCGTTAACGACCCTGGGGGGGTCGTTAACGAGCTGCCGAGAGCCAGTTCACAGATTTTTGAATGTCATCAACTTTAAAAATCCGACCAGATCAAGTATGTATCCTCAATACTCCTCACTAGCCACACAATCGGGTTTATGCACCCCATACTTGCTCGATTTCTCATCCCATACATGCGAAATTACCCAAAATTTGATATAGCAAAAATTGAACTTAATACTAGGATAAGAAAAATTCATGCTTTTCTAATTAGACTTTTGCAATGGAGAACCTAACATGAATAATCTTCCCTAGAGTATGAACAACTAAGCTTCAATGACACTCCATGAGCAAATTCCAAACATGCATGTCGACCTTTTCTATAGAAACAATGCCAATATGAAATTTCTACCCTAAAAACCATAAATCTTGTATGTAAGAGTTAGGGTTTAGAAATCATACCGGAAATTTGAGAAATTGAAGAACAAAGGGTCGGATTGGGGTGGTTAACGAGTGTGGATCTCGTCGGTGGAAATCTGGGGCTCCGAGCTTCGGTAACGAGGGTGTCTCCGACGATCGGTGGAGGTGAGAAATTCCGATCGGTGGTGGGGGATCTCCGAGATTTTGGGTAGGATTTTTGAGAGGTTTGGAGCTTAAGATTTTGAGAGTGAAATTTTTTAGGAGGGGTAGAAGGGTTATATAGGAGAGGGTAGGGATAGGAAGAGGTAGAGGGGCGGCGGCATGGGGGTAGGTAAAAGATAGATTAGGTTAAAAAGAACTTACCTTCCCGTTTTGCCGAATCGGGTCATCAAACCGGGTCGTTAACGACCCTGGGTGGGTCGTTAACGAGCCACCGTAGCCTCTTAGAGTGATTTTCGAGCCCTTCTCCTGCATCTTGTTAGCTCAAAATTTATCCTAATTTCTATCCTAAAAAAAACTACTAAAAAGAAAAGAAAAGAAAGGAAAAGAAAGCTAAGAAAAAGAAAGAATCTAAAAAAAAAAGAAAAACTATACTATACTAAAAGCGGGTTGCCTCCCGTAAGCTCTATTTTTAACGACGTAAGCCCGACATTCTTCCCTTGCTTCAAGGTGGTTTTTTTGTAGCTAAGTCAGGGTCTCGAATTACCCCATACTTAGCTTTGTGGGCATTGTTTGCTTGAGTCATTAAGCTAGATCCCTTGTCTTCTATGAGTATGCCCGGTATTTCTACATATGGGTTAGCGGAATCCGGAAACCAAGGTGGTTTGGACTCCTCAAAAGCATATGCCGTGGGGTATGGTGCAGGAATAGGGTAAGAAGAAAAGTACTCACCTTGATTGTTTCCTTGTATATGAGACTCGCTAGTAGGCCATGGGAGCTCGACAAGGTCCTGTGTGAGAATCTCGTCCTCTGTCGAAGTTGGTGGAAGTTCAGTTGTATCAGCTTTGTCGAGTTTTGGTTGGTGCAACTCGATTTGTGCGACCGTGGTTGGGTCATTTGCGTTTTGGTCCAGGCTGAATTCCACTCGTTCTTCTCCAATCTCAAACGTAAGAAGTCCTTTCCTCACATCGACCTTGGCACTTGCTGTAGCTAGGAATGGTCTGCCTAGGATAATGGGGACATGAGGATCCTCAGGCATGTCGAGGACGACGAAATCATTTGGTATAAAGAATTTTCCCACTTGAATAGGGTAGTCATCCACGACCCCTGTGGCTTTGATGCATGATCCGTCCGCCATGAAGAGGTTCATATCCACAGGCTCTAGTGGTCCCATGTTAGCTTTTAACCAGATGGAGAGAGGAAGCAAACTAGCACTGGCTCCCAAATCACATAAAGCTTTAAATTTATGGTCGCCTATGCCAATCGTGATGGCAAATCTCCCTGGATCTCCAAGCTTTTCTGGTAGAGCAATTGATCTGACTTCATCCTGTAGCTCTGTAATGGACCTTTTCCTGGTAAGAATATCCTTCAAAAATTTTGTGTAAGCCGGCATTTCACTTAGGGCGTCAGCGAATGGTATGGAAATATTAATGCCCTGAAGAATCTTCACGAAACGCTTGAGCTTACTCTCAGTAGAGTCCATAGATTTCTTAGTTGGAAATGGAAGAGATTTCACCATTATCGGAACCAAGTTAGGCTCGAGAGGTGAAAGTACTGGGTCGACACTGGGATCGTTTGGTGTCCTCGGCGGGTCGTTACCGACCCTGATGGGGTCATTAACTACCCTGGGATAGAGAGGAAGGCTCGGATTAGTAGACTTACCTGGATGAGGATCGTTAGATACCCTCGGAGCCTCGTCACCATGGTATTCGGGCTCGGTATTTGCCCTTGTTGGCTCGTTACCGAGCTGAATTGTGACGTCTTTTTCCTTCTTGTCCTCAGCTTGGACTCGCTCCGGCAATGTCTTCCCGCTCCTAAGGTGCACCGCTGCTATTTGTCCTCTAGGGTTCTCCTCGGGGCGGTCCGGGAGTTGCCCTTGTGGTCTCGGAATCTGAGAAGCGAGGTTCCCTAGTTAGGAATCAACACTCTTCTTCCATATATCGAACTCTCCCCATCTTTTATTTTGTTGGTTCAGGTTGGCTTGAACTTCGTTAACCTTGTTGGTCACTTCGTTAACTCTGTTGGTTACGCCGTTAATGCCTTCCTGTAATCCTTGAACCCATGATGGTGGCTCCTGATGGCCTGGAGGTCGATAGGGTGCAGGTCGTCTGTCTGGCGGAGGCGCTGCATAGTTTTGATTTGTATTCTGATTGCACCATGCATGATAGTTGTTTGACATGTCAAAATAGCTAGGCTGGTTCCTGTATGGTCCTCTCATATAACTCATCTCAGCAATTGTCTCAGCGGCTCTAACCTGCTCTATGTTAGTGCAAGCAGAAGTACTATGTGCAGAAGAACCACATTCTTGACAGGATTGAGAGGATTTCAGAAAACTTACCTGCTTCTTCAGACAGTTGACCTCATCTTGCAGGAATTGATTTTTAACATCCGGGTCAACTTCGTCTCGGTTAGGTAGGTAGAGATGTTTCTGGGGTTGTGGAGTTTGCTGGGTTCCATACATGGCATCATAATTGGACAGCTTATCCAACAATTCTCATGCAGCCGTTGGGTCCATCTCTATAAAACTGCACGCAGTATGCGTGTTGATGCGGTTCTTGGTCTCTGCGTTGATACCCTGGAAAAAGATTTCTTGCAGAACATATAAAGGTTGCCCATGAGTAGGGCATTGTCTAAGCATCTCTTTAAATCTTTCCCATGTTTCAACAAATGTTTCATTAGGCAGCTGGTGATAGGAGGTGATGCGTTTTCTCAACTCCGTCGTCTTGGCAGGCGGGAAGAATTTTGTAAGAAATTGATCATACAAGTTCTTCCAAGTCCTGATAGACTTCGGAGGTAAGCTCTCCAACCAGCTCAGGGCCTTTCCAGAAAGAGACCACCTAAAAGCTTTTAACAGAACATATTCAAGTGAGAAACCTTCTGCAGCTATGGTGTCACATAAGTCAAGAAAATTCCTAATATGTTCCATAGGGCACTCAGTAGGTTTCCCTTCAAACTGAGCCCGTTTGATCAAGGATATAAATTGAGATTTAATCTCAAAAGATTTCTCTATCTCCGGAAGCACAATTGGAGACTTTGGCACCCTCAGTTCTGGATGCATGTACAGTTTGGCATTCCTCGGATAGGCATTCAGCTCTTCTTGTAGACGAGCATTGGTAGCTCGTTGACGCTCAGCCTCGGCGGCAGCGCCTTCCTTCTCAGTTTTCAACGCCTCCATCTGTGTTTGGAGGACTTCTAGCTGACGAGCCAACTCTTCCGGTGTGGCCATGGCTCGGTTCTCTCGGCGTCTACGGTGCAGGGAACGTTCAGGTTCTAAGTAATAACCGGCGTTGTCAAACTCAAGCCTTCGACGTCCTATCGACATGCGCTGAGAAAACAGACAAAGAAAACAAAAATTAAAAACAAAAACGGGGTCGGGCTATTCCCAGACCCACAGATAAATAAACAAAACATGTTGCGTCCCCGGCAACGGCGCCAATTTGTTGAGAGGGTTGATTGACAACAAATAAATTTATAGTCAAGACCTCGTTGAGTATAGGGGAGTCAGGATCGTTCCACGAGAAGCAAGGTTTGTTTATCTATCGACTCCTAAAAAAATTAAAACAAAAGCAAGCAAAACACACAAGCAGCCTCGTTAACGAAGTTGTCAGCCTCGTTAACGAACCACCGAGAATAAAAAAACCAAAACTAACGACCTAGACAGGTTCGGTACCGAGCCAACGAACTCAGTAACGAATATGATCTTGAAAGAAAATCAAATAAAAACGAAAATATCCAGGACAAGGGTTACCACAACCTAGTCATGCACACAAGCTCGTAAGAAGATAAATATCATGCCTTTAATAGATAGAAGCATCAACTTTCATTGACTTAGCAAGCAAATTAATCTACTTTCATAAACTAACTCACCCAATTGTTTGTTTCGGATCTAAAGCTTGAAACTTTCGTATTCAAACAATATCAACCTTTAAGTTTATAACTTTCTCTTTCAATCAAGTCAACAACTCAAATTACCTCAACTTTCATCTTGGTATAAGCACAACAAACAATCTCAACAATAGATAAAAGGCATTCAACTCATAATCTTACTCACCAAACATGCACAACTATGCCGGGTTTCAACCCCGACCCTAGATAAAATGGACTACTCACTAATCATGACTAAGAAACTAATAACTTTAATCAAAGAAAACATTGAAAAGAAAACACTACTCAAATTAATAAGAAATATCGTCTTACAGAGATTCAGAAGAAACCGAAAACAACGAAATACCGAATCAAAAACACGACTAACGACCCCGGTAACTTTCGTTTACCGAGCTCCTTCGATCACGACTCCGATCCGTCCTTCTCTCTGTCGGCTATCCTTCCTCCAAAATTCGACCTCCCTTTCTATGCTAGATAGAAGGGTATTTATACTAAAAAGAGGCTAGAAACTAAAAAAAGCTAAAAGATATAAACTTTCCTAAAAAGATAGAATCTATTCTAAAAGATAGAAATAAAATCTCAAAAGATAACAAGACCTAAAATACATAATTCAATAACCCTAAAATCATAAAAAGATACTCTACCGACACGGAAATAAATTCCCGCACAGGATCGGTGAGTCACAAAGTCAACTCTCGAACACTTTCATCTCGTGGCCTCGTTAACGAGCCCTCACAGCCTCGTTAACGAGCCTGGGCTTGGTTTTCTTTAACACTTCTCTTCCAAAAACTCGAACTTCAGCTTCTTCATCTTGTATTCCTCCATCTCTTATCATAACTCTCCAAATTCAGCTCCAAACAACACCTTTTCCTTGCTAAAACCTACAAAAAGACACAAAACGGAGTAGCTTCCATACTTTTCACAAAATATGCAAAACTATCCAAAAACACATAAAACTAATCCTAAACTTATCAAAACTAGTCTTAATAACCTAATAAAACCTATCAAAAACTATACTAAAAACACGAACATCAGCGTCTGATATGCTCTCTTTAGTATACGTTAACTCTTGTATTTTAGGCATGATTTGAGTGTGTTTAGGTTAGTTTTGAGCATAATTGTAATATGAAGACCGAAGACACGATTTGAAGAATAGCAAGAGTTTTGAAGACAAGTGTTCATTTGGAGTTGTTTTGACGCCATTTTGTTGTGACACATCGTTCGGGAGCTACGGTGATTGGATGAAGCTGAATTTGGTATCATTGGAAAGATAACTCTAAGAGCTACAATTCATGTTATTACGGCGAGTTCAAATTCCAACTCTAAGTGGGTCAAAACCACCTCCGAAGTTGACACCAGAATGTTGTCAGAGGACCCGCGCTCGCGGGTCGGGACCGCGCTCGCTGTTGGATGAGGATCCGCGGCCGAGGGATGAAGACTGGACCCGCGCTCGCGGGTTGTTGTTTCCGCGCGCCGACGTTATTTTATCTTATCTTATATCTTTTTATATCTTTAGGTTTCGGTTGTTTTTCTACTTTTTAAGCTTAGTTTCGCAGCAGACTTCGGGATCATACTATCTAGCATACTTTGGAGATTTTATTTGAGTTTTTATTTCTATTATGGAGAACTAATTTCCCTTGGAGTTTGAATGATTAAAAAGGTGAAATTGATTGAATGAACTCTGCTTTCCTTTCATTGATTTCATACTTTAATATTGTTTGCTTGCTTAAATCCAAAACCCCTGTTTTGTTCTTTGCTGATTGTTCAGAAAACTGATTCTATGGGGTTCGATCCCTTACTTGCATGCTATACTAGTTTTTAGTTTAGGGTAATTTATTTTTGATCTTGGCAACAACGAATTTAGCCGAGTCAAATTTTGGCGTCGTTGTCGGGGATTCGGTTTTAATTTTCTGTACAATCGGCGTTTTTGGACGAACCCGCGCTCGCGTGTCAAAGCCCACGCCCGCGGCCAGACCCGCGCCTGCGGTTTAATACCCGCGCTCGCGGGTTGGTTCGTTCCGGAAATCCTGAATTTGTGACTTTGTGTAGACCTATCTTACGGTCTACACTTGTATATACTAATGTCTGCGTTTAGGTTTTGTCAATTGCAGGATGAACCCTTTGATGAGTACTTCACTAGATGTCGGGAACAATTGCATGAACTCTCTGTATGGGGGATAGACGTAGGGCTTGATGATGCTTGCAATCACATCTTTAGTGGGATGATTCTTGAGTCCCAACTAAGGATGTACCGCGAATGCGATGGAAAATACGTCATTTAGAAACCCATGGATCGATGGAATTTCTTTTGTATGCTCCAAGCCGGAGAGATCGGGGTGCAGAAATTGGAGAACCAAATTGTTGAACAAAGAAAACTAGTGGAGGTGTTGGACATAAAGACGGAGGCAATAATAGAAGATCAAGAGGCACTCAGAGACCCTTCTTGGGATGAAGAGATGGATGATCATAGTCCTTTTATGATAGCACTGAAATATTTCCTTCAGTTTGACGACTCCTGGAGTGATGACGATGAGCCTGATGACTCGACAAAGGAGTTAGATGATGTAAAGGAAACTTCCCTTCCACCTGAGGAGATGTCTATGTCTTCTACTATGGAACCCTTTGCTGTGATCGATCATGATCCATGTATCCTTCCCTCTTCTTCCTTACTTTCTATTGATATTTGTTTGCCTATTGTGTCTACAAAAGGTCCTGAGCATGATAGTTTACCAAGTGATTTCTCAAATTCTAAAGGTGGTATTGTTGAGATAAAAATCATAACTTTTGATAAACTACCTCGTCCTTCCAACTGGTTCTATCCTAAACCATCTAACCATGACTTCTCTAGTGGGTTCGATAAACTGAAACGGTGTTTGAATACTATATTATTTAGTTTCAAGTTATCATTGTGCTATATTTGCCTACATGAGAGTTGTTCGCAGGATTTTGACAGATTGCTTAGGGCATTGACGATGTTCGATCATGTCGATGTTGAGCCATCAACGTTAAAAAAAGGCGCTGCTCGGGAGGCAACCCGAGGTAAGTTTTTCTTTTCTTTTATTTTTGCCTTTTTTTAGTTTAGTTTTAGTTTTAGTTTCGTTTTGATTTTGTCGGGCTAACTTGCAGGTTAAGAATTCCAAATCTCGAAGACAGTGCATGCCTGAGGGAGGATCCGAGGTCGCGGCTGAACCGCGCCCGTGGCCCAGGACCCGCGCTCGCGGGTCTGCCCTGACGGAATCTAGTTTCTGTTTTTTTGAAAAAAAAATAAAATAGAAAATATAAAAATAAAATAATAATAAAAATAAAAGGTTTTCGGGTGAAACCCCCGAGATAAGCGAGAAAAAAAAGTGTTCTTCCATATTCTACCGTCATCCACCACTCCACTTTTCTCTATCTTTCCATGTCTAGTTCCTTGGAATTGTTCGGTACTATTATCAGGTTCCATCCTATTATGGTTTAGTACGGGTCTACACCATCTTTGTGGCATTGTTCAAGTATGGGGGTGTTGTCGTCGTCAGAATTTTATTATTTTGTGGAGTCCAGTTCATTTTCATTGGAGACGTCCTATGGTATGGATCTGGTAGCTGAAGTTGTGAAGACGACGTTCGAGATTTGCTATTTGAGAGTCGGTTTATGGATCTGGTGATCGTTGTCGCCAGTAGCCGCGCCCTCGGTCCATGACCCGCGCTCGCGGTTCGTTCTCATACAAGTCCGTTTGTTCCTGAGTTTGGTGCTTATGATTCCGGGAGTTCATTCCTCTCGTCTTTCGTATGTGAGTCTTCTGATTTTCCTCTTCTATGCTTAATTCCTTTCTCTTTACTTGATTGAGGACAATGAAGGATTTAAGTATGGGGGAGGAAGTACTCACTACGCTTATCATAGATAGTTGCTTTTCAGTTTATTTTTTGTTATTTTTATGGGATTTTTGTTCCATCTTTTGTATAGAGAAAAGTTTGAGAAAATTAAAAAATGAAAAAAAAAAGAAAAACCCACAAAAATTTGAAAAAAGGCATATAAAATCCTGGGATGAGTTGAAAACCCGAAAGGACGGCTCAGGTAATAAGCAGGTAACCCGGACCAGCATTAGGCTGGGGTAATAAGAGGTTAATGAGAGATGTGAGTATTTGTGAGCAAGCCTAAGAAAAATGAAAAGAGTGATCAGGTGAAAACCCGAAAGGGCTCCTAAGTAGAATGAGTGGTTAAATCAGAGTGTTTAGGATTTCATTCTACTTTGGGGTCTGGGGATTACATTTAGATGTCGGTTAGATCCTAGGTTGCTTTACAGTTTTTAGAGCTTGAGAGTTGATTTTATATGCATCTATGTGAGGTGTGTGCTTGAGCTATCCTGTTGTTGCTCATTATTTTCTCTACTTGGGTTCGGGTTGGTGAGGTGAGTGATTTTTGTCTTCCCTTGTACTATGCTGTAAACTTTGATAGGATTTCTTGTTAGATTTATTTTGAGCTTACTCGAGGACGGACAAGGTTTAAGTATGGGGGAATTTGATATGCTCTCTTTAGTATAGGTTAACTCTTGTATTTTAGGCATGATTTGAGTGTTTTTAGGTTAGTTTTGAGCATAATTGTAATATGAAGAACGAAGACACGATTTGAAGAATTGCAAGAGTTTTGAAGACAAGTGTTGATTTGGAGTTGTTTTGACGCCATTTTCTTGTGACGCATCGTTCGGGAGCTAAGGTGATCGGATGAATCTGAATTTGGCATCATTGGAAAGCTAACTCGAAGAGCTACAATTCATGTTTGTACGGCAAGTTCAAATTCTAACTCTAAGTGGGTCAAAACCACCTCCGAAGTTGACACCAGAATGTTGTCAGAGGACCCGCGCTCGCGGGTCGGGACCGCGCTCGCGGTTGGACGAGGATCCGCGGCCGAGGGATGAAGAGTGGACCCACGCTCACGGGTCAGGACCGCGCTCGCGGGTCGTTGTTTCCTCGCGTCGACGTTATTTTATCTTATCTTATATCTTTTTATATCTTTAGGTTTCGATTGTTTTTCTACTTTTTAAGCTTAGTTTCGCAACAGACTTTGGGATCATACTATCTAGCATACTTTGGAGATTTTATTTGAGTTTTTATTTCTATTACAGAGAACTAATTTCCCTTGGAGTTTGAATGATTAAAAAGGTGGAATTGATGAATGAACTCTGCTTTCCTTTCATTGATTTCATACTTTAATACTGTTTGCTTGCTTAAATTCAAAACCCCTGTTTTGTTCTTTGCTGATTGTTCAGAAAACTGATTCTCTTGGGTTCGATCCCTTACTTGCATGCTATACTAGTTTGTAGTTTAGGGTAATTTATTTTTGATCTTGGCAACAACGACTTTAGCCGAGTCAACGTCTTAGTCTTCTTAGGCGTCTTAGGCTTACACTTCTTTTTTTTGGCTTGAATGACGACACCTATACTCCTAGAAGTCACAAGCATCATCGAAATGAACTTCATGAATCTGTACGCTTTTGGTGGAGGGTCAGCCTTTCCTTCATCGACTCAAGGAATTGGAAGACTTGTTGAGACGATAGGTTGGCCACGCCCATAGCTTTTTCTTGCTGCGTAGCCCTAGAAACCCAGCGCCTTGTAGCTGCACGCTAGGGTTTCGGGGCATGGTTTGGTCGTCATGGTTGGTCCTATTGGATTGCTCTGCTAGTAGCATTTGGAGGTCAAAGATCATGCGCTCCATGGATGCGAACCTAGTGTTGGGTTCAACTTTGGAAGTTGGCAACAAGGCTCCATCCCAAGTTAAATGTTCGCACAAGAAAAACAAAAAAAAGAATAGTCGAGACAAGTAAGATTCACCGACCCAAAAACTCTAATGTGCACGACACTAGAAGGCTTAGGTAAGGGTGGCTAAGGATCTCGACTCACACAAGCAAGGTTCAATTATGCAAACAAGTAAGATCAAGCAAAGTAAGAAGAGAAGAGAAGAAATGTGTGTTAGCCTAGGGTTAGGTGTGCACTAGAAAGATGCAAGAAGGAGGAAAGAATATGGGAAGATCTCATCCAAAAGGGGTGGCAAGATTTGATGCAAAGAATGCAAAGATATGCAAGATTGTGTCTGAAAAAGAAAGGAAAGAAAGATATGCTTGCCAAATAATGAAATTGCTAAAATCAAATAGATAGGAGAGAGGGATCGAAGGAAGACACTTGCATTATTTTGACTTGTGTATCTTCCAATATCTTTTTTTAATAAGTGAATCAGGTTTTTTTAAGGAAACATATCAATTGTGTGAATTTTATTCTCCACATTCAAAAAACAAGGGAAGCAAAGAGATATGCCAAATCTCGACCGATTTCACACAAATGGATCTTATCCTCTTCGTGGATTTCTTAGACCGAAATGGAAATGGATTTTAATCCTCTTTTCAAGTCAATAACAAGCAAGAACAAGCAAGTATACTCGAACTAACAACAAATAATTCGGCAATATTGAGCAAGAGATTAAATTTTATCATGCAAAACTCAAAACTAGAAGCAACAATCATCAAACAAGTTGAAAGTCGAGTAGGTGTAGGCTGTTTTTTTTAACAATTTTTTTCAAGCAACAAAAAAATAATATGGTAACCTAGAGGGACGATGGTAGTATGATGGAAACTAGGAAAAAACACAAACAAGATGGTGGTAAGAAAAAAAAAATTATGCACAAGAGAGCGGAAGGGTATGAGAGAGACTTACGCAATCACGAGGCTCTGATGCCAATTGGTGTGAACTCGTCTCCAAAAGATCTGAATTCACGAGATGATCTTGTCTTTGGATGCGTATTGGGTCTCCAACGAGTATGCGGAAGCAGATTTGATTGTGAACGTGAGGTTCTTTGTGGATTGGGACTCGAACAAGAGATAAGAGATGAGCATTCAAGGGAGAAAGGTCGAGAGAAAGAGTTATGGGGAGATTTATGCACGAACGAAAGCTAGAGTCTAAACATCGACAGAGTTTCGTTACTAAAATTATGCGTAAAAGAAATACAAGGGAGGAGTGCTCTATATATATAGAAGCACTCAAAACCCTAGGTGGACTCACAGATGGCGGCTAGGGCTAGTGTGCAAACTAGGCCCAACGCCCCACCAAAGCCCAAAACATACTTTTAAAAATAGTCAAAACGTATATAGTAATGTCTAGGAATAAAAGAAGTACTAAAAATAGGCCTATAAAGATATGGTCGTGGCCAAGGGGTCGAAGATGTCGAGACCTAGGCCAAGACGAGGCTGGAGCGGCTTGACAAGGCCAAGACGCATGTTGGCGCGCACGAAGAGGCCATGGCATGGTGGGGGCGCAAGATAAGAAGAAAAAAGATGAGTTAGTTAAGATAAGATTTTAATAAAAGAAATCAACAAAAAAACACTCTCAATTATAACAAATATTCGGGTGTACCTCAATCAATGGACAAAAGATTCGACTTTTTATTTTCTCTCGCGGATCTTGCTTGATTACTCCGATTGTGATCCAAATCTAAAGACGTTTAGATACTTGGTACTTTTCGGCCAAAACAATATTATCTAATCCAACTTCTTCAGCCTATAAATATATGTTTTCACCATTCAATTGGTACTATAAACTTACCAAAATGTTCTAAAATATTACAAAAATATTAAAAGCCAACGATGACTCCCTCAAATTATCCAATTACGGTTTACTAGTAAACCAGCCGGCAATTTGCTTTGTCACCCCTGATTTGGTTATACATTTCTCTCATTCTTTCAATTGACTAGTCTTTTACTCTTATCTATGTCACCCCTGATTTGGTTATACATTTCTCTCATTCTTTCAATTGACTAGTCTTTTACTCTTATCTATTCTTCTCGCGCCTTTATAAACCAAATACAACGTTCTGAAGTACCATCATGATAAGAAAGAAGAGTAAAAAGGAAAAACAATGGGGAAAGACAAAATTATAGGTGTGGCCATGGATTTCTCAAAGAGTAGCAAATATGCCCTTCAATGGGCAATCGATAATCTTGCAGATGACGGTGCTACCCTTTACATCATCCACGTTAAACCCAAATCCGGCGATGAATCTCGTAACCATATCTGGGCTTCCTCTGGATCTCGTATGCCACAAAATTAATCAACAGATATGTTTAATTTAAGTGGTTCGTTTGCGCACTCTCAATTTTGTGTTTAACATTCCGTTATGGACGGGTTTCAAACCCACACAAGAAAAACCGTATATTCAGGGGTGGGTTTCCGCAAACTGGAGTGCGCATTCGAAAAAAGCAAAATTTCGCCGTTAATTTATGTCAATGCTTTTTATTTTCCTGTGATTTTTTACTTGTGTTATTAGATAGATTGATCTTGCTGATTATTTCTAATGGGTTTTGGGTGATGAATGTTGGTTGATAAGGTACCAGTTTTTACAAAGATTTTCTGGGGAGATCCAAGGGAGAAGATGTTAGCAGCCATTGATGATCTTAAACTCGACTCTTTGGTGATGGGTAGCAGGGGACTCAGTGGCGTCAAAAGGTATATTAATCAAAAATTCATTTCTAGCAGAAGGCTAATTAATAATATCAATGAAATTGCGTGAGATCTGAAATGGTTATGGTGATATTGTTTGTGTGCAGGGTATTGGTGGGCAGTGTCTCCAGCTACATGCTGTCTAATGCACCCTGTCCTGTCACCATTGTTAAGGCTTGAACCTCTATTTGCACACTATAATCAAATAACAGTCTTTGTGATCTTTTGGATGTAAATTGGCTTCTCAGATGACCTGGTTAACTTGTATGATGTTGCTTTCTATTGGAATATTTTAATAATAAAGCTAGTTACTTGTAATAGCCTTGCTGTCACGCAATAGTGTTGTGTATATAAGCTCTAGTGTTTTGTAACAGACTCAATCAATCAATACAGAGCTTTTCGTTTCTCTTTGTTTTCTGATACAAACAGGGTATGAGAGCACGATAATCGTGCTTGCTTCTGCTTCTTCATTTCGGTCTAATCGATTATCTTTGATATTTGATTCTTTGTTCTTCCATTTGTCCAAACTTTTAGGGAATTTGATTTTTATTTTTTTTTGTTGATTCTTCATCATGGTGTGGGTATTTGTTGGATCGTGATATGTTAGTAAAGAGCTTGGGAATAGACTTTGGACTGTTCCCAAGGCAGCGGAGGTAATACAATCGTGAGTAGTAAGCTGATAAGAGCACCGCTCTTTTATAGAGGAGGAACCCCATTACAACTTGGGAACAAATTTTGGCTCTATTTTGGTAGTAGTTATTCGCAAGAATATCCAATTCAGGAACATAATTTTTTCTAGATTTCAATGTACATTTTTTGTGTTTTATTTTTATGTACTTTCGTTTTGAATCAAATTGTTTCGACTTTATCTATTTATTAATTATAGAAAAAATGACTTGAAATAATACCAAGTATCCACTTTGAACCAATAATAATACGAACATTAAAAATCACCATTAGCAATACAAACTATTACAATATTAATCGAGAACAATACGAGACCATTTTCCGGTAGCTTTTCCGGTGTAAATGCTGGCGTGGCAACCGAAAATCCTATGTGACTTGACATGTCAAAATAAAATTATTATAGCTCATTTTCCTTTTTACTTAGTAAAAAATTTGAAGATTTAAATTAAAAGAAAATTAAAAAATCAATGTTTTCTTCCTCAAGCACGAGCATGACAGTACATGTAATGTCCACCGACGACGATACTCCGACCTCACTGCCGACACTCTGACCACCTTGCACTTCGCATCTGACCGGTTATCCCTCCTCCTTGCAGTGTGGCCCTAATTGTAACACCCCCTCCCTTATTTACTTAAGGTGTTACCGCTAGTAACCCTAATTAGTCCTAATCCAAGGTTATCCAAGGCTTTAAAACTTATAATCACAACAAGTATTACAACACTTTATTATAAACCATAGTATGACTTCCTTCCATACACAAAATCCTAACCACAACTTGGGCAAAAGTAAAATATTTACAACATACTTGTTCTTCTTCAAGCGATCGCTTTCAAAACCTTTTTACATACTAAACTCTTTGGCTAGCCTTCTCTTCGCGGATTAACTTCTTTAGTAGCTCATGCGTCGTATTCAAACGGTGGGCACCAGCCGGCCATGCAATTGAATAAGGTGGTCGGATTAGTCTAATGAAAGACTAAGCAAGTGGAGAAAATGACTGGTTCCTATGGTAGTGACTAAACATATTGGCACCGAAATCCGAATGACAATCGGTCGATGATCCAACAGTTAGCAGTCCCATAGAGGATAAGAAATGAGGCATGCATAATCAAAAGATAGGACACCACAACTTGCGGTTCCTTTATGAAATATGAACAATTGTTGGGAACTTATATTAATCACACAATATTTTTAAAAGCCTTCATCGACTAATCAGAGTTTGATTAAGAATCATTCATAACCGGGAGTAAGAATGGTTGTCGGATAGACTAACCATTCGGGTACATTAATGTGCTTAACGCACTTATCTTGTATTACTTTCAAAACTTGTCACAACCAAGTTGGTAACTTTTAGGCGGCTAAAGCCGCAGAGAATCCACCTGTACATGGAGACGTAAAGATGAGAGGGATGAATTCCATGATCATTGACGAACACCTAGTACCAATTTGCACTTAGCTAGAGTGCACGTACACCTCCTTTGGCGTTGAGCGAGGTATGAGTCATGACCCGAATGTTGGGATATGATAGTAACGAGCTAAACCTCCCAACATAGACTGTGTTATAAAGAGGTCATCGGAGGCTCGGTTCCTACCCCTGAAACTAATTACTTCACAACAATGCCTCAGCATGAGACAACACACAAGGTCGCATATAACAGACCTAAATCCAGTTCTAGCGCAAACTGAATAAACAACATGGTCATTATTTCTAATAATATAACAACCTATCATATTTTATTAAGCATACAAGTTGTTCCCAACACAAATATTAAATGGGATTCAATTCCTCATTTAATAATATTAATGCAAGAGCGAACCGTCCACTTGCCTTATAGGGCGCGCTCAAAGCTCTCAGCAATTCCAACAGAAATCTTTATCTGCCTTCTGCCAATTATAACAACAGGTTCTTCAACAAAGAGCTCATGGATACAATTCTTAGTTGTATAATCCAATTCTACAACTTCCTAATCGATAAACGATTTGATTTCCGAATATCGATATATATATATAAATCCTTAGTTTTCATGCTTCAAGGAGCCATCTTGGCGGAATTATAACTAATTATCCGCTTCACTTTTGAAACAATTTTCTAAATAAAAATTGTTCATTGGTAGCAGTTCTACAAGATTACCAAATTTCAGATCAAACGAATTAATGATGAATCCTGAGTAATTATCCGAAGTCCTTTACCTAACAATCGATGTCTAAACATGTCTTCGCTATAAGTAACGATCCAGACGTCCGTTTCTCGAGCGGTTTGAACCTGTGGAACCGTATTAACGTCAAGATTATAAAAACCATAAATTTACTTAGCAAAGTGGACCCGAAAGGTCCTTTCGGTGGCTCCGTAACCACCCCACTAATTAATTTCGAGCGTTAATACCTTCACTCGAACTTCGAGCTTGTTCGGCTCGATGGTGGTTCGACCCAAGGACCCGAGGGTGGCGGTGTGCTGTCCGGTGGCAACCCTTGGCGGTGGTGGTGGTTGGCGAGCTGTTGTTCGCCGGCGGCGGGGCAGCGCGACAAAGGAGGAAGCCGAAGTGAACGCGGCGTCCCTTCTCCCGAGTCCGTTCCGTCTTGATTGGTCTCCCTGTTGGTTCGGCCTTCAAGCAGCTGGCTTCACACAACAAACAAGAGGGGAGGATGGGGGTTGAGCTGGGGTGGCTAGCTAGGAGGTGGTGAGGAAGGTGGTGGCAAAGCAAAACCGGCGGTGGAGGTCCGAATCAATCGCCCAAGTTCGTCCGTCCGAATTCTCTTTTAGCTCTCGGCCTTTATGTTGAACATGGAAGAAGATGAGATTGGAAAAGTCAACAAAAGTTGGCTCCAAAATTCTATCTCCCTACTCCTTCGGCGTTAAGCAAAGACGTCACTTGTAATTTTCCGCCCCGAAACGGGACTCGCGTTAAAGCGGTAAAATTATGTACCTCGGGTGGAAAAACTCACTAAACGAAAAACGTCCCGAAAACTATGTAGACCAATAAAATCAATTTTCCATGATTTTATCTTGCTACCTTCAATTTTTAAGGCTTCCGTTTCGTATTTTACATTCTTTCCGGTACATAATTAAAAAGACGGCTTATCCAATAAATATTCTTTTTCCACTGAAAAATCCTAAACTTCACATCGTTCCATAAAATCATTTCCTTATGATTTTAGGATATCACCAACAATTTTCTAGGATTTAATCTCCAACAAAAATATTGGATTAAGCGTTAAAACGGACAAAAAGGTTAAAAAGATATCCAAGAAAATTCAAAAATATCCTTAAAAACCGCAGCTATTACACTAATTACATAGTGAAATTTAAAAGCCCTAATTCCCAAATTCAGTCAATGGCTCCTCCATTGTAAGAAGAGGCAAATTTAGTGTAAATTTCCTCTAGTGGTGCTGGAAGAGGCAAAATTTCAAAATCTCCTAAACATTAGATAGCTCATAAATGGATCCATCCAGATCTGAAATTATTTACTCCAGTCGCGGTTCACGTCAGCATGGACATCGACATGGAGGCGGACACAAGTTTCGGGCCCAGCCCCTTTTTTCGAAGTGGAGATCGGAGCAGCCGTTGGAGTCTCTTCCTACACTCCAGGTGGTGGATTCGTCGATGAGGCGATAAAGGCCTCCTCATCACCCTTCTTGGCAGCGATCCAGCAGAGGAATCGTATTCGGCAACGAGTTCGATTGACGAGCCCCATCTTCTTCTTCCTCAAGTTATATTTGCCCTGTGAAATTTCTAGATCTAGTTTTGGAATGGGTTAATTAAAGAAGTTTTAATTTTGATTCAAGTTGTAGGTCTTATTGTTCTTTTTCTTTTAATTTAAATCTTATAATAATGATGTGTTTTTAATAAGGAAAAAGGATAATGAGATGTAATAATTTTATATTGACGTGTCAAGCCACATGAAATTTCACCGGAAAAGTTACCGGAAAATGGTCTCGTATCGTTTTCGATTAAAATCATAATAGTTCGTATTGTTGATGGTGATTTTCAAAGTTCGTACTATTACTGGTTCAAAGTGAATACTTGGTATTGTTTCAAGTCATTTTTCTGTAATTATAAGCAAATTTTAGTTATATTTTTAATAACACTTGTTGGGCCCTCCGAAATTAGGCCCAAAGTTGGGAGACCATTGGAATTGGAAAGCAAGGCCCAATATTTCCATCTTCAACTTGCATCAAGAGCAACGGCTTGCGGAGAGAGATTTCCTGTAACGGTTGTGGCATTAAGAGTTGGGCGATATTTGCGGGATTTGTTCACGCTCCACAACTTCAGCAACGATCACAAGGAAAGGGTGGCTATAAAAGCATACGAAGGGAAACATCGGCGGACACTGAGACTCCGGCACTATCACATTCAGAAGCTCTTAAGCAATTGTTGTCTTGGAGATTATATTTGTCTAATTCGTTCGTTTTTATTTGATATTCATTAAGAAGAGTGATCTCAAAGTTTATTATCTTCAATCGATAAGCGAATCCCGACCTTGATTTTACTTTTCCGTTCTTTACTTTATAACACGTTCCATTTTGTTCAGAAGCCATAACACATTAAAGCTATCTTTCGGTTAGGTTTCCCTCATTCTAGCAAGTAACACATTTACGTGGTGAATCTGCCCAAAACAATTGGCGCCCACCGTGGGGCCCTAGCCAAAGGAAAGTTGTCGAGAACCATAAGCTTTATCTGTGCAAGATGGACAGTATTCAATCTAGTTACATCCAAGTCGACGACACCGAGAACAACGAGATAAATCAAGGGATAGGTGGTCAGTAGACTGGAAATGAGACGGAAGGGGGTGAGCATCACTTCGATGGGAATGGCAATCCTACCACTTCCACCGCAGCGGAACAAGGAGGAGCAGTCGACTCCGTCACCAACGCTAAACTCCGCCCAACCATGCTCGCCCTACGAAGGGATTTGGAGAATCAAAAGAACGCTCACTCCAAATTCACCGAGGTATACGAAAAACAAATCGAGACTTTAACTAATGAGTGTAATTTGCTCCAATCTCAGGTACAATCAGCAACAAACCGGCAACGCGTTACTGGAACAATGGATGGCGTCGCTCGACAATTAGACATGGACGATCCAAATCTTGCAACCCCAAACGACACTAGGCCAATAACTGGCTATCAGGTAAATGGTAATTCGTTAAGGGCCGAAACTTTCGTTAAGAAAGTCTGTAAACCTTGAGATATCTTCTCTTTCGTTATAAAAGTTTTAGGACGAAACTTTCTTAAGGGGGGTAGTATGTTATAGTCCGGTTCGTTTTCCTTTTTTTAAAAGGTCGAAAAAACGACTTTCTTGCTATACAAGAAATCTTTTGTCTTATTTTGCAAGTAACCCGGGATAGAGATGTAGTATTCGGGTTTCGTTTTTACTCTAGGTCAGAGAAACGAGTTCTTGGATTTGATGTGAACCCCGTTGAGGATTCACGAGAGGATCTCGACTTGGACTCGTAAATGGTCTTCTCACATCGGTTTTGATAGATTTGAGTCGAGTTAACGACTAGACTTGGTAGGGAAGAAGTGAAAGGATTTAAGAAGGTGGTCTCTTTTGAGGGAAACCTGAAGAATATGTGATGAGAAGAGAATTGTGTTTGACGCCTTAAAGAGATAGGTCTGGAGCAATCTCGACAGAGTTTCGTTATCAATAATCAAAGTGTGAGAAATACAAAGAGAGGAGGCTCCTATTTATAGAGGAGCTCCTAGAAACCCTAAGGAGGCGTGGGGGCTAACTAGGGTTACACATGCAAGTGGCCCAACGTTAGGCCCAAACCCATAAATACTTAATAAATATAAAAATGACATAAATAGTAATATTCGGAATGGAAATAATACTAAAAACGGCATCGAATATAGATGGTCATGGTGGCCATGTCACGAGTGTCGCGACAAGGCCGTGACAAGGTTGGCACGACGCGACAAGGGCGTCGGCGCGCCATCGTGCACGCGCAAGGTTTGTCACGACATGCTAGGCGTGGCACGACAAGGACAAGGCGCGGGCATGGCAGGCGGTACCGAGACTTAGGACTCGGTACCGAACTGGTGAGGCTCGGTGTCGAGGGCGTGGGACTCGTCCCTGGGGTGTCGACGTCAGTACCGGGGGCTGGTGGCTCGGTACAGGGGCAGGTGCATCGGCAACGAGAGGCGCGACATAAGAACCTCATGTACCGACGTCGGGTTGGCCCGGCGCTGACACGACTCGAGCGTTCTGAGCCGTGGTGCCGATGGTGAGGCGGACCACGAGTCTTGGCACAAGTCCTACGGTCACGTGGATTAGCCCAAGGGGGTCGCCACGGTCTTGGGATCCTAGGGCTAGGGAAGGTACACATCATCCTCCCCCACTTAGATTCGACGCGTCCTCGAATCGAGCGTCGGAGTGGAAGGCACTTTACATCCGTAGAAACCTGCAAAAACAACGAAATAGAATCAAAAAGAGGGGGTCCTCTACAAAGAGGAATCAGTAAGAATGTGCAAAAAGGAAGACAAGGAAAACTCCCTAGAAGTGGTTGTGCCGGGGACAAATGAAGTTGGGGTGGCTTGTCATCGTTTGGACTCGAAGAAGATCCAGGATCCCGACTCTTGAGGCCCGTAGCTCCCTGCATTTGGATCCAATTTGCACTAGGAACGCCGTGAAAATATGGCTGGATCGAGCCAAGGCACGAAGTCCCCCAAACTGTGTCGGCGTAGTGCGCCAAGGGGCTGTCCATCGGCGATCGTCCCTGTATCTGCATTGTTCCTAGGCGGTCTTCATGGATTACGGATTTAGGGGACATTTCTGATCCATTTGTATCAGAAACGCCGCTGGAAGTTGTGTCATGGCCAGAAACGCCCGTAGTTTCTTGTGTCGGTGCTAGCAGCGCCGAGCCGGTCTCCCTAGGCTTGGCCAGTTGCCTTTCGGTATTATCCTGCAAACTTCCTCTAGAACACCCAAGGGGAAACAATTTAGTAGGAAAAGCAATGGACAAAGATGGAGGTACTAACCTGTCACCCACGGAGTCGGTGTGCGCCAGGACAGCCTCGGTAGGAGGAAGGAAGGGCGCGTCCTCCTTGCTCACCTCGAGAAGGAGCACTTGTGCCTCGGACATGGGAGGAGAAAGAGGGATGGATGGCTCGGAAGCCATTGTAACAGGCTCAACGGGCGCGCTAATGGCCTCGACCACGGGTAACGATGTCATGTGGCTCATGGCCATCGGCGCTCTCATTGGGACGACCGCCAAATGGCTTGTAGAAAGCTCTCGCTCTTGAGTCATGCGCCAAAGGATGGATTCCTTAAAGGAGAGGGCGTCCACATGTGGGAGAAAATGTGGAACCATCTTGAGTAAAAGGTGGGACCACGTCTTCATGCGGCGCCGCTGTTGAGAGTATCTATCCTCTTGTACTCGTGCAAACCATCTACGAGCATATCCGGTGAAGCATCCAATTGCAATGTCAAATTGCTCATAGTTGTTGTAGTGTTTGTGGCCAAAGTACGTAGCCATGTGTTTGGCCCAAGCCAAAAACGCTCCCGGTTCGTCAGACCCGGCAAAGCGTCGCCGGTGAATGCCTGGCATAATAGTGGACAGAGAAGAGTAACAAGTCCAATAATCAACAAAGAAAAAAGAAATGTCGAGACTTTGTAAGACTCACCACGCAAGTACCCTTAGTTTGCACGAAAAGTACTTGAAAGGAATGGGAGGCTAAGGATCTCGACGTTGCACGAGTAAGGCACACACAAGAGCAAGAACACGCAAGACAAACACACAAGCATGTAAGAAAAGAAAGAGAGAGGCGTCGGCTTGATGGAAGCCTTTGCACGTAAGAGAGGGAGAGAGAGAGAAATCGAAGGAGAAGATCTCGGCCTAAGAGGAAAGGCGAGATTGTTGTTATAAGAACGGAAAGAATCAAAGATATGCAAGCAAAGGAAGATATGATATTATTTGAGAGAGAGAGTGGCCGAATATTTGTGAGATACTTGCCTTATTTTGGCTTGTGTATCTCACAATATCTTTTGAGATATTTTTTTTAAAGATACTAATGGATAAAGATTGCCTTATTTTGGCTTTGCTTTTCCACAACTTTTTTTTTTGTAATATATTTTCGGCAACTAACAAGATATTAGAGATATGATCTCCCAAGATTCTTGCTTAAAAATAAAAGATTGAGATAAGGCCAAATCGGACCAAATCTCGCACCATGCAATCAATATGCACGACACACACAATCAATCGATTCAAACAAGGGAAGATGGATGCAAGCAATGCTCGAAAACTCAATGATGAACCGAAAACAAGTGCAAGTCCGCGGGAACAAGGCTGTTTTTTTTTATGAATTTTTCGGAAATAAAACGATGGTACTAGTGGGTGTTGGTAGAGATGGCGGAAGCTAATGAAAACAATGATGGGAAGGAAAAAAAATTCGTGCAAAAAACGAGTAAATGAGTGAGAAAGACTTACGCAATCCTTGGCTCTGATGCCAGTTGATGTGAACCCCGTTGAGGATTCACGAGAGGATCTGGACTTGGACTCGTAAATGGTCTTCTCACATCGGTTTTGATAGATTTGAGTCGACTTAACGACTAGACTTGGTAGGGAAGAAGTGAAAGGATTTAAGAAGGTGGTCTCTTTTGAGGGAAACCTGAAGAATATGTGATGAGAAGAGAATTGTGTTTGATGCCTTAAAGAGATAGGTCTGGAGCAATCTCGACAGAGTTTCGTTATCAATAATCAAAGTGTGAGAAATACAAAGAGAGGAGGCTCCTATTTATAGAGGAGCTCCTAGAAACCCTAAGGAGGCGTGGGGGCTAACTAGGGTTACACATGCAAGTGGCCCAACGTTAGGCCCAAGCCCATAAATACTTAATAAATATAAAAATGACATAAATAGTAATGTTCAGAATGGAAATAATACTAAAAACGGCATCGAATATAGATGGTCACGGTGGCCATGTCGCGAATGTCGCGACAAGGCCGTGACAAGGGTGGTCCGCCTCACCAAGGGCGTCGGCACGCCAGCGTGCACGCGCAAGGGTTGTCGCGACACGCTAGGCGTGGCACGACACGGACAAGGCGCGGGCATGGCAGGCGGTACCGAGGCTTGGGACTCGGTACCGAACTGGTGAGGCTCGGTGTCGAGGGCGTGGGACTCGGCACTGGGTGTCGACGTCAGTATTGGGGGCTGGTGGCTCGGTACAGGGGCAGGTGCGTCAGCAACGAGAGGAGCGACACAAGAACCTTTTGTACCGACGCCGGGTTGGCTCGACGCTGACACGACTCGAGCGTTCAGAGTCGTGGTGCCGATGGTGAGGCGGACCACGGGTCTTGGCACAAGTCCTACAGTCACGCGGATTAGCCCAAGGGGGTCGCCACAGTCTCGGGATCCTAGGGCTAGGGCAAGTACACATCAGGATTGCAAGTAACCGAGATTCCTTGACCCGCAAGCAACCCCAGAAGAAATAATTATTATAATCAGTTATAGAAACACCCTTGTTACTCTTTATGCATGTATTTATACTTATCAATTTTACTAATTCACTTTGGCAACTAATTCTAGTTGCAAAAGTATTTATTAATCTAAATCCGATCATATACTTTTATCCAATCCATTCCTTTTTTATCTTATTTTTCACTTAAATCTTTTTTACGATTATTCTAATCTGATTAGTTATCCTAGACCCCCGTTTTGTTCTGATTTAACAATCGTGATCAAGATTCTCAAAGCCCAAAAATTGAGGACGTCTTCCTAAACCCACCAAACAAATCCTAGTCTCCCGGAAAACTCGTACCTAGGCGGAAGTCACGGCTAAGAAATCCTTTGGCCGTCGTTAAAAGCACTCCCCGAACACTCCATAACTACCGGCGAACGAAGATTCGCCAGTCTCGCCGAAGTCGCCAGCCAGTAGGAACAAGCTAGTTCACGCAGACAGTCGTTGCTAGGGAGCGCTGCCCTCATCCGCCTTCGTCACTGTGAGTCTCGCGCGGAGTCGGGTTTTCTCTTCAGTTTCATCTTATCACCAGAAATAACCACCGGTGGTTCTGCGGGTAAGCACCCTTTCTATTTTCGTTTCCTTCGGTCGGTAGGATAGCAGGGGTAGGGTCGTAGTTTGGGGATGGTTAGTTGGATGGGCCACGGGTGGTCCTCCTAGGACTGGTGTTGAGATCGAGAGCAACGGGGTGGTCGATCGGGCAAGGAGCGCCGAAGGCTGGGCTTTGGCGGGTGTGTGTGCCGGGCGGGACCGAGTGATTGCTGGGCTTCGCGGGGGGCTGTTGAATTAATAATTATCTCTAGGTTGACTTAATTAATGTTATGTGGATTAGTTTATTTTGCAATTATGGAACGTGTTAGGATGAAAGAAGCTTGGCTAGTGTACGAGGTAGTGCAGTCGGTCTCTCGAGTTTTATGTTAGATTGATTGTTAATTTGATAAGTTAATACGTGAAAATTGAATTAGACATAGGTGTTATCCTTTATATTTTGGTAGATGAGTATGTGGTTGGGAAGAGAGCTTTAATTAATTAGTGAAGGGAACATAGAAACCTAAGTTGGGATCGCAAAATAATATTGTAGTGTGGTTTAAAAGGGTTGTTAAGTGCGATGTGGTCCGTACCTAACTTAGTCTTTCGCGTTAATAATTCTATTAGGGAATGCATGTTGATCAAGTTCTTAGTTTTCCGACTTCGTCCAAGAATCCTACGTTTGAGGTAAGTCGTTTTCGACTTGCTCGGTTCTTTTATATCTTGTTAGATTTTATGCCGTTATTATAGGATTGGTTTTGGGAACTAGTCCCAAATATCTTTTTGAAATGTTTTGGACTTTCTTGTGTTGTTGTGTGCAAATTGGTTTTAAATGGGTTTTATCGAAAATATGTTTTTGAACGTTTTCTCTGTGTTGGTACCGTTTCTGGCCCGGCCATCGTAGCTGGCGGAGAGGAAGGGTTGCCTATGTATGGTCCGTGTGACAGAGAAATCGTGCCCCTTCAAAAGAAAATGCTATCTATGTGTTTTGGCAAGTGCTATAGTGGAGGCTTAGCCGGGGTTAGAAGGAAGACGTGATGTGAGGAGTGGGAGGGCCTGCCTCTGCACTGTGGATTGGAAGACGAGATGGAGAATGAGTTATGTTACTTTAATTGCGCGATTATGTGTATGTGTGTTTGGCTTATGTGTGACTAACCGTCTAATTTAGGTATTGGCCTTTAGAGTTATGGTTGCGATTGTGGATTCTGGTTGCTGACAAGAAAAAACTGTTTTTAAACGTCTTATAATTTCCGCATTTTATCTAGCTTGGTAGATTAGTAGCTGAACCTTCTGGGATTATTTTTCCAGTTATAGGTATGTTACAGGAAACAGTGCATGAGCCTTGGCCGGATGGTGGAGTGGATCGTTGACGCACGTGTCATTAGTTTGGGTTTTTCGGGTGTACTTCGGGAGGATTTATTATTACTATTAGTTCTATTGAATTATTTTAATTGTAATTTTTTTTGTTATTTTGAATATTTTGAGGAACATTCGGGAAGCGTTATTTGGTAGTTTTGTTTATGCATTCGGGCATTCAAACATGTTTTATACTCAATTTTTTCGTCGTGTCCACGTTGTAAGATCCTAAAGTGTTGTTGTCAACCCACCTAAGTAGTACCTGGTAAGGTCTACTACCATGTATCGCCCTGTGGAAAGACGGAGTGTTATAGTTAGGGAGGATGTCGAGGTTACCCAATTACGGGAACACCTCAAAGCCTTGGAAGACCGAATTGCACAGGTCCATGGGGCCCCACAACCGATGGCAGTGGAAAGACGGGATGGATACACTGATTCTCCCTTCGTACCCGCTATCGCAAGGGTAGACATCTCTCGGAAATATCATGTCCCCGATGTACCCAAGTACGAAGAGGTTACGGATCCGGACCAACACGTAGCCGCGTGTAAACAAGCTATGAACATTAGCACAATTCTCTTCGATATGAAGGAAATTGTTATGTGTTGTTGGTTCGGCAACACGTTATCTAGGCCCGCACTTAATTGGAATTCTCATTTACCCCTTGGAAGTATTTCGTCTTTTGTTGAGTTAATTGACAAGTTCAGGATAAGGTTCGCAAGCAGTCGACACGCTAAAAAGTGTTCCAACGACATATCGCATGGTCCAAAAAACTAGTGAATCCTTGAAAGCTTTTTTAAACAGGTACAATGAGGAACTGGTCACCATAGAAGGATGTGATGCCGCCACAGCTGTGGAAGCATTCCGAAGAGGAATCTCGGCTGGTAACCCTGACCCTTATCGTGAATTAATTAAATATCCTTGCTCGAATTTCGATGAGGTACATGTAAAAGCATTGGCACATGTGCGGTTAGAAGAAGATGACCTCTTCGCCATCAAAAACGCTAGTCCTCACCCTCCAGAACGTCGTCAGGGGCGACGAGAAACCAGATACGTTCCATACCCTAATCCATCCCCCGCCAAACCAATAGTAAATACGGCGTTCGCCAGGTCGAACGAGCAATATGAAGACCCAAGGTTTCCTCCTAAGTTATCTCACTACAACTTTCGGGTAGATGCAACAGAGGTTGTACGAACTCTTAACGACATGGGGGACACCGTCAAGTGGACAAGCAAAAGCAACACACCTTCACACCAAAAAGATAAATCCAGATGGTGTGATTTTCACTTCGATCACGGCCACAGAACGGACGAATGTATCGTGTTAAGCAAAGAGGTAAGCGAGTTGTTATGCAGGGGGTACCTCAAGGACTTAATATCAGAAAGAGCAAGGGGGCAACTAGAACGCAACAAAAGGAAGACCAGTCCACCGCCACCTCCAAAGCATACAGGAGTGATCAACGTCTTTACTGGGGGATCCGAGGTTTGTGGTGTAACCTATTCTGTAGCAAAGAGGATTGCAAGGAATACCCGAAGAGAAGAGCCGAGAATCTCTGTTCGAAGGGGTCATGACATGATGCCCATTACCTTCGATGACATCGAAGAAGAGGAAGTTCATCATGATTGTTTAATTATTTCCTTAACAATAGAAAATTTTCTTGTTAAACGAGTTTTAATTGATAATGGAAGTTCCACTAATTTGCTTATGTTAGATGCCTTGTACAATTTAGGCCTATGTTTGGACGACATCATCAAGAAGTCTACGACTTTGGTGGGCTTCAACGGCAAATCACGTAACATGTTGGGGGAAATATCATTACCCACCATCGCGAGTGGGGTAAATTACCAAGTAAAATTTCAAGTACTTGATTGTCTGTCATGTTTGAATGTTATCTTGGACAGGCCCTAGATCCACGGGATGAAGGCCATTCCTTCAACCTATCATCAATGTGTGAAGTTCCCGTCACCATGGGGAATCCAAGAAATCAAGGGAGAACAAAAGATAGCAAGGGAGTGTTATTTTGTAACCATGAGGGCAACGACTTCGAAAACTCCGCAGATCGAGGCAAGAAAGAAGTCGTCGGGATAGCAATTAAAGGAAAGTAAGACTCCCACTTACTACGTGAAGCCGGAAACACCGGAGCTTGAAGAGGTAGCCCTTGATCCGCTCGATCCGTCCAATAAAATCAGGATAGGAGAAGATCTGGAGTGAACTCTACGAGGGCAATTAGTGGAGTTCTTATGGTCCTATAGTGATTGTTTCGCCTTGTCAAATGAAGATATGGTGGGAATTGATCCTAACGTGATCACACATGCGCTCAACGTTAATCAAAAAATCCCACCAGTTAAGCAGAAAAGGCGTAATTCAGTTCGCGCCCGAACGAAATCAAGTAATAAGCGATGAGGTAAAATCCCTACTTGAATCTGGAAAAATTAGAGAAGTAAAATATCCTGATTGGTTAGCAAACGTGGTTGTCGTCAAAAAGAAAAACAGGAAGTGGCGCGTTTGCATCAACTTTACATATTTAAACAAAGCGTGTCCCAAAGATTCATTCTCGTTGCCCCACATTGACGCAATGGTGGATGCGAAGGTGGGACATCAGCTTTTGACTTTCATGGATGCGTTTAGTGGGTACCATCAGATAATGATGCACCCTGACGACTAAGAAAAAACCGCATTTGTAACGAATCAAGACACCTATTGTTACAAAGTTATGCCTTTCGGACTAAAAAAGCAAATGCTACTTATCAAAGATTGGTTAATAAAATATTTCAGGAAAAACTAAGGGATACGATGGAAGTGTACATCGACGACATGCTAGTCAAGTCTTTGAAGACGGAGGATCACATCCGACATTTGGAAGATGCATTCCAGATTTTACGGAGTTATCGGATGAAGCTGAACCCAACTAAGTGCTCCTTTGGAGTTACGTCAGGAAAGTTCTTAGGTTACATAGTGACGTAGAGAGGAATCGAAGCAAGTCTAGACCAAATCAAGGCAATAATGGAGTTGTAGTCTCCAAGATGTGTCAAAGATATTCAGAAGTTGACGGGAAGAGTAGCAGCGCTCAACCGGTTCATATCTAGGTCATCGGACAGAAACAAGTTATTTTACGACATTCTGAAGAAAAATAAGTCGTTCGAGTGGACAAAAGCACATGAAGAAGCTTTCAAAGAGTTAAAGGAATCTCTATCCCACCCACAGATATTGTCTAAGCCAAAACCATGAGAAATGTTGTACATCTACCTGGCAGTCACAGAGGCAGCTATAAGCTAGTGCTGTCTTGATTCAAGAAGAAAATGGAAACCAGTTACCCATCTACTATGTAAGTAAAACTTTACTTGATGCGGAGACTAGGTACTCACCCGTTGAAAAAATCGTATTGTCTTTAGTAATGGCTTCTATCAAGTTAGGGCCTTATTTTTAGAGTCATTCTATTACTGTGAGGACTGACTTTCCAATGAAGAGTATTATGTCAAAGCCGGAGCTATCAGGTCGTCTAATGAGGTGGTTGATTCACCTCAACGGGTATGATATCACTTACGAGCCACGAACAGCGTTGAAGTCTCAAGCCTTGGCGGATTTTGTGGCTGACTTCACTCCTACCTTGCCAGAAGAAGAAAATCAAGAAATATTACAGGTAGCAAGATCGCTGAGTAACGACAAATGGATGATGCACACTGATAGGGCGTCAAATCAAGTAGGTGTAGGGCTGGGGGTAGTCCTAAAGTCGCCACAGGGGGATAGGATAGCCCAGGCTGTTCGATGCACATTCAAGGCTACCAACAATGAAGCAGAATATGACGCACTCATCGTAGCATTGCTTATTGTCAAGGACTTGAATGTGCAACAAATCGAGGTAAGATGTGATTCATTGCTTGTTGTCACTCAAGTCATGAAATAGTCTACCGGATAAGATAGCCCAGGTTGTTCGATGCATGTTCAAGGCTACCAACAATGAAGCAAAATATGAGGCACTCATCGCAGGATTGCTTATTGCCAAGGACATGAATGTGCAAGAAATCGAGGTAATATGTGATTCATTGCTTGTTGTCAATCAAGTCATGAATTCGTATGTTGCCAGGGATTCGAAAATGAAGGCGTATTTGGAGAAAGTTCAAGAAATTATCAAAGACTTCAAGCATTTCGAAATAAAGCAAGTACCTCGAGATGCTAACGCGCAAGTCGACGCCTTAGCAAATCTCGAATCCGCGATTGACCCAAGAGAGTATGATAAGATACCGTTCGTGTATCTAGATGCACCATCCATAACAAAAGAAGCAGACATGTTCGAGGTCCGGGATTCTGATGCAGTTACTTAATGGTTAACCCCTTATTTAAGATGGTTACGAGATGGAGTTCTACCGAATGACAAAGAGTCGACAACTTAAGGTAAAAGCTTCTACTTTCGCCATTAAAAATAACATCTTGTTCAAGTGGATGTCATCAGGATTGTACGCACGATGAGTGAAAGAAGAAGAAGTAAAGAAGGTGTTGCGAGATATACACGATGGAGAATGCGGAAATCACACAGGGGGTCGCAACTTGGCAAAGAAGGCAAGCAGGATGAGCTACTATTGCCCCACCATGAACAAAGACGCAATGGAGTTTGTTCGAAAGTGTGACGCGTGCCAACGCCATGAACCTATCCCACATCAATCACTAGAGTTACTACATCCTATAACTTCCCCTTGGCCATTCATGAAGTGGGGAATGGACATCATGGGAAAACTCCCTCCAGCTTCGGGGCAACGTGTTTACATACTAGCCATGACCGACTACTTGTCTAAATGGATCGAAGCTGAATCCTTTAAAGAAGTAAAAGACACACATGTCATCTCCTTCATAAAGAGGATTATCCTCAACAGATTTGGGGTACCATCAACCATAGTGTGTGACAACGGGTCCCAATTTATCAGCGACAGAACAAGATCTTTTTGCCAGCAATACAACATTCAGTTGGTGATGTCCACTCCACGTTACCCTCAGGACAATGGTCAGGTTGAAGCAAGTAACAAGGCGATCATTAACATTTTGAAGAAACGTCTTAAAGAGTCTAAGGGAAGATGGGCCTACGAGTTATCCCTTATCCTTTGGTCAGATCGGACGACTCCAAAAACTGCTACTAGGCATACGCCTTTCTCATTAGTGTACGGGTGTGAAGCCGTGTTGCTAGTCGAAATAATTCTGTCCACGATTCGATATGGCCTTACTATTGAAGAGTCAAATATGTCCAATTTGTTCCATCATCTAGATACTGTCGACGAGTTACGGGATGAAGCATCAGTCCGCATGGCGGCATACAAACAAGGGGTAGCTCGGAGTTACAACAAGCATGTCAGAGCAAAGGTGTTTCAGGTAGGCGATTGGGTATTGAGGATAGTTTTCCAAAACACCCAAGAGCTAAATCCTGGCAAACTTGGAGCCAACTGGGAAGGACCCTACCAGATCATGAAAGGCGTTGGACAGGGAGCTTACGAGTTAATTTCCCATGATGGAAAGATAGTCCCGAGAAGTTGGAACGCGATGAACTTAAAACTTTACCACTTCTGAGAAAGAAAAGTCGCGACCAGGTACTGATTCATTACTTGATCTTGTTTATCAAATTCATCTACATCCTTTTATGCACACAGAACAACTAACACCGTTATAAAACTAATAAGGGACGCCTTGTGACGTTAAATGCGAAAACAAGGGCCCTCGCCTTATAATCAAGCAAACGATGTGCACACCACGACTAGTCACAGGATGTGAGAGACGAGTAACACGTTAACGACTTTGGAGCAAGAGGAGGCTAACACGGGAGAGATATTTATGTAATCAATTCAAGTTTTATTAATAAACGTGGATATTTTTACATTTCTGAGCCCCATCTCATTACACATAACTCTCTCTTAACATCTATTACAAAAAGCGCTATTACAACGTAAACCATTCAAACATGGTTCACGAACTTCCTCTTCAAAACATGTTGGTCTCCACGCATTTCCGTTAAAAAACTTGCAATACATGTAAAGAAAGGCAGACAAACAGAACACCATGCAAGCATAAACAACATTCACAAAAGATCATTAAAAACATAAAACAAAAGGGTTCGAAACGTTGTTCACCCATACAAAAGGCCCTATAACAAGAGGCCCCTAAAAAATTATTTTCAAACCTCGACACACCGGGGGTACCAAAAGACTTAGAAGTTCATAAAACAAAAAAGATAAGGTTACTCCTTGGAACCATCTTCGAGGACCTTCAGGTTCTTTGTAAGCTCCACCTGGGCTACCTCCTTAGCAACTTGAGCAATGTTGTCTACCATCGAGGACTTCTTGGCTACAACCACTTCATCAGAGAACAGACTCTCGAACATCTCTCTTTCCTTTACGGCATCCCATAAGGTGTGCTTTCCCGCAACAAATTCCTCCATCATCTCTACACGAGCCTTGCACGACTAGTAGTCTGCAGTATCCTCGATCTCCTTTGCGAGATCAGCTTCCTTCCTTGATACGACAATGGATTTCTCTTCCCACTCCTTAGAACTCCTGGAGGCCTTCCCGAGAGCGTCCATCAGCTCGTTAACTTTCCTCTCCAAGACACTCTTTTCCTGTCCTAGAAGAGTACTCCTATCTTTTTCGAGCTGGACACTGATCTTGATCAGGGCAAGCTGGCCAGGTTGGTCATTAAAGGCCTCAAAAGCCGAGAGTGTAAGCTGAAAGATCTGAAAAAGTTAACGTGTCGTGTCATCAGTAAGAGGTAGAACGCGTAAATCAGAGCATAACAAGTTACTAGAAGTCAGAAATCATACCTGCCATTGGGCAGCCAACATCTCGCCGAAGAATTCCGGCATGGAAGATCGACTTTCTATACCTCGCGGACAGTTCACTTGGAGAGGTATCAAAGAGTTCAAACACTTCTCCGCAGCCATATCTAGTGACGTCATGGTGCCAGGAAGATCAGTCATACAGGAGGCGGCATTCTTCTTTAAAGAGGAGGTCTTGGGAGTAGTATCAGCAGCCTTCGAAGGAAGGGACACTTCTAGAGATTATCCGTTGTAGAAGTTGTCTCGGCTTTTCTCTTCTTTTGAGCCTGGACTCTCTCCATGGTCGAAAGGGCAACGGTAGATCGAGTAATCCTTGAGCCTGAAAACATACAAGTAAAAAGAATCACACAAATACAACGTGCTAGCTAAAATACAGAAGAAAGGCATCAGAACTTACTTGACATTTCATAATATTCGGAATCGGCAAGATGCGCTTTCAGAAGCTTTGTATAAGATCTCTCCTCCACTGAAAGAACTTTGATCTAGGAAATAATCTGAGGTGACACCTTCCGGGGTTGTAAAGAAGCCAAATCTACTGCATCCAAAAACAAGCATAGTCAAAAGTTAATGCCATCAGGAAAAGGTAAGAAGAACGAGTAGAGTAAGTACTACCTGTTGCACGCCAGCGAGATTTCAGGAAAGAAGTATCAACCCCCAATGGAGATAGCTTTACGAAGAAAAACTTATCAACCCAACCCAGTCTACACATCATAGATCAAGTCAGATTTGCCCAGTAAGGTTTTCAGAGTAAATTGGTCGGGGCCACCCTTGGAAAGACGATGATTGCAAAGAAAGTCGACAATTTTGAACGGAATATCGTGAGAGGAACAAAGAAGATCAATAGATAACAAAAGCCTCCAAACATGGGGAAAAATTTGCCCAAGTGACACATTAAGGGTGGTAAGAAAGTCAATCACAAGAGGGGAGAAGGGAAAGTGGTGACCAATACGGAAGGGGTACTCGTATAGACATACACAGTCATCATTGTAAGAATCGGCCCAAATGCCAGGAGGGGGTAGAAAAACCTCCGCCGAGGCCGGAAATCCAATGGAAGAGACAAAAGAACTCGAATCCTCAAAAATATTGTTCCTTTGATGATGGGGAGTAAGAATTTTGGAAGAAACAAGGCAAGGGGGTAGAGGGTTCGTAGCAACGGGAAAAATGTTCGGTGGAAGAACTAGAACCCGCCATGGAAGAGAAGGAAGGAAAAGTAGAAGACATAGAGTCGAGGAAAGGGGAGACATACCTGCAGGATGAATACCGCGAATGGCTCGCAGTGATGCCTATGAGAGCCTTAAATACAAACTGATGGGACGTGTGCGCTACAACTTCCAAGATCGATCAGATTCGAAAACCCTAGAGAAAGTGGAGGGAAAACTTTTTCGGGTTTTCGGGGGGTATTGTTGGGCCCTTCGAAATTAGGCCCAAAGTTGGGAGACCATTGGAATTGGAAAGCAAGGCCCAATATTGTCGTCTTCAACTTGCGTCAAGAGCAACGGCTTGCGGAGAGAGATTTCCAGTAACGGCTGTGGCATTAAGAGCTGGGCGATATTTGCAGGATCTGTTCACCCTCCACAACTTCAGCAGCGGTCACAAGGAAAGGGAGGCTATAAAAGGATACGAAGGGAAACATCGGTGGACACTGAGACTACGGCACTATCACATTCATAAGCTCTTAAGCAACTGTTGTCTTGGAGATAATATTTGTCCAATTCTTTCGTTTTTCTTTGATATTCATTAAGAAGTGTGATCTCAAAGTTTATTATCTTCAATCGATAAGCGAATCCCGACCTTGATTTTACTTTTCAGTTCTTTACTTTATAACGCATTCCATTTTGTTTAGAAGCCATAACACGTTACAACTATTTTTCGGTTAGGTTTCCCTCATTATAGTAGGTAACCCATTTACGTGGTGAATCTGTTCAAAACAATATGGACAAAGTTTATGTAATTTTCTTATAACTTAAATTTTAGTTAGTATTTCGATGTAATTTATAAGCAGATTTCTATGTGAGGAGAAGACAACAGTGATCCGGCTTTCAAAGCAGTTTCTCCCTTAGAACCGGTCTTGTAGACCGATTCTGTTTTACGAAAAAGTCAATGCAAGTGGGGTATACAGCCGAGGCCCACAAATCCAGATGGCAAGGAGAAGTCAGCAACTATCTCCGACCGTGGTAAGCTGGCAAGAGTTTACTGTGAGCACCCGTCGAGCCAGGGTTCATCACGTTCGTTCGATGCTCCGCCAATACAGTTGTGAAACCATTGGGATAATTCTTCTATACTTTAGAATGATTAACAAATATTTAACCCAAAAAAACAAATCATTAATATCCGGATTAATTGAGATAATTAATACTGCCTACGGAGTATTGTTTAAGTTATACATTAATCGTGTGTACATGAATTAATTGGATGAGACCGATGATACGAAGCTGGCCTTAGCAGCTTCAATGCGGATGGTGTAGAAGGCGACGAGCCGATCTCTAGGGGGCAGATTATCCTTGATGATGCTGCAGCTAACGTAATCCTGCTTCCAGCGGCAGAGCTCCGGGAACTCCTCCGGCGTCAGAAGCCTCTTTCCGGCGGCCTCCTGGATGGAGTCGAGCCAGTAGCCGATGAAGTTGGCGACTATGTCCACGAATCCGATCCTGTCTCCTCCGAAGAATCTGGTCCCCTGCCTCCGCAGCTCGTCCTCGAGTGTTCTCAGGCTCCCCTTGGCTTCTTCTTCCGCGGATTCTTGCTCCTCCTCCGGCCCCCAAAATGCTTTAAACACCAACGGCAAGCACTACACATACACAAGATCGAAAAACAATACAACTTTCAGCCTTCAGGCATCTAGGCAATCGGTTAAGCCTCCAAAGTATTACCCGGCCAGAAGTCATCGGTTCGACTCTCGTGGGCATGCAGTTAAAAAAAACTACCTTGTCATCAATAAACCTGGCCCAGAAACGGGCGAGGGCTCTCTTGTGAGAATGCTTAGGCAAGATATCGTATTGATGGCCATCCATCCACGTCTCATCGATGAACTCGATAATGACTTGGGACTACACATAGAAACTTACCTAGTATATTTAGCCTATATTTACTCCTCCTATTGCCAATTTGGTTTTAGAATGGAACCCGACTGGGCTAATAATATTCATCATACGAATGATTGAAAAACAATAAACTACCTTGTCATCGATAAACCTAGCCCAGAAACGAGCGAGGGCTCTCTTGTGAGGATGCTTAGGCAAGATAGCATATTGATGGCCGCCCATCCATGTCTCGTCGATGAACTCGATAATGACCTGGGACTCGACAATGGGGTCGCCCCCGTCAACCACCAGCACCGGAATGTTGCCATGGACGGGGTTGTACTTGACGAGCTCCGGGCTCGGGCTCTTACACCGTACGTCTTCCTCCACGTACTCGTATTCGACCCCTTTCATTTGAAGCGCCATCTCCACTCTCCGGCTGAAAGGACTCCCCCACGTCCCCACCAGCTTCACCTCCCTCATACTTTAATTAATTACCTACAATTTATTAATGTAACCAATTAATAAATTGAGTACTAATTCAACTAATAGCTTCATGATATTATTCCTTCGATCTCTTATATATAGGGTGATCCATATACGGAATTCTACAATTTAGTTTTCGTACGTGTTGACTTTGTCGTGTGTTTTAAATTTTAATTAATTCGTCGTGTGAAGAGTGTTATTTTATTAGGGTTTGGTTTGTTGACCTGGCAAGTTTAAAACTAGTCCCTTTCTTGACTTTTCTTTTTAAAACATTATTTATTTTTGATGATGATGTGCGTTGTTTATTTTTAATTACTCCGTATTAATCAATTGTGGCCGGTTGACGTACGCCACAAGTGACCTCATTAACTTTGGTGTACCTATCCCCAGTTGGCTTCATTTGTTCATCCCTATAATGCATGTAAATGCAACCAATAAGCAAATTCAGTTGATTACAACATTTTTATAAATCATTGATTAAAAACGACTGAGATTCATTTACATCATCAAAACGGAAAATGACTTCACCAAAAATAAATATATAAATTCAAAACTGAAAATGACATAGAATTTTGAAATAATTTATATCCGTACAATTATTAAAGTTGTGAAATTTCGACAGACCGTGAATAAACGAGTGATGTGTCATGATTTTAAACCATTTCACATATAAGGTGGGGATCCATTCCAACTTCTAACCCCAAAAGCTTAAGTCAATTGATCGGGTTTTCTCCTTCCTTATATATTACTAGTGGTGATGTCCATGCATACGCACGGGTCAAATTTTTCCCTAAAGATTTATGTATTTAAATATTTAAATTATATATTTTTGTATAATTGTGCGTTTATTTTATTATATTTATAAATACTTAAAGTGCACTTTATAAAATTTTAAAGTATACTTTTTGCATAAGTATAAGTATAAGAATAATTTTGAAGTATATTTTTTGCTTGTGCATTTATCATACAAACTTTTTATGTCATGGAATAACGGTTTTTCAAATAAGAATAATTCATTTATTTAAAATTAGTGAAAAGGATTAATTTATTGAAATATGATTAAAAAATAATTAAATTAAAATAAATATATAACAACTTACACGGGACAAACTTACCCTTAAAACAATTACCGTTATTATATTATCCCCTCTATTTTAATTTAAATGAACCTATTAAAAATGAATTGAAATTTAGAAAGTTGAAGAGACACCTAAATAGAAATAACCTATTGTAATTAAACATTTAATTTTTTTTTACATTAATTATCATAAACTTTCAAAATGGCTTGGAAGACAATTGAAAAGTTGAAAATTTGATGGTTATCAAAATTAAATTGGCCATTAATTGGAATTAAATTGATAATATCTTTTGTGCATTACTTATTGTTTTTATAAGCAATGAGTTAATTAAATTATTTAACTTTTTTTCCTTTAATTTTAATTGAATAATTGGTCATAAATTTTGAATTTTTTCTTTATAATATAGAAGATAGACAAGTAGATATATGAGAAGAAATTTACTATTCTAATTGATATTTTATATAATTGATTGTGTAATATATTTGGTGAAAAAAAATGGAAATTAATTTGTGATTTATTGAAATTAAATTGTAACATTGATGATATATGGGGGGTTTAATATTGTCGTCAAGTTTAATTTTAATTTTTTTGACTTTTGGTATTCTATAGGTTTCAATATTAAGTACATGATTAATATGATTTGTATGAAGTGATATTAGATTTATTAGCATTAATTATCAATGACATTTAGTTTTATACTCCCTCCGTCCCATATTGTATGGTTTTTTAGCCCAAATTCTTTGTCCCATAATCTATGGGGTTTTAGTTTTTCTATACACCATATTCAAAACTTTGTCACTCTTAGTATTCGGATGACATTCAATTTCTTCTCTCCAATTGGAACGGAAAAGTCATTTCTCTTAGTATTAGGAGTAATTAATTCTCTTTTCACATAGACAAAGGATAAATTATTTTTTCAAAGGCAAAATTAACTACTTTCTTAATACGTGTGCATTTGGCTAAAAACCCATACAATATGGGCCAGAGGGAATAATGTTATAGATAGATTACGATGTTACACCAAATTCTCTTTGTATTTCACTCAAAATACCACTCCTACTTAATGTTTGAATTTATGGATTGAAATTGAAATTTTGAAGTTTCTTTGAACTTTTGCTCTTCCATAGCTAAATTATACATACTTATTTTATTTTTATTATTTCTTACCATTTTAATTACACATAGACTCTTAGCAATCTGTATATAGTTGATATCATACTTAATTGTATTATTATAATTATTATTATTTGTCTATAGACTCTTATTTCATCATAGTTTTTTGTATTTCACATTTAATATCATCCCTACATTTTGTTTGCAATTCGAAGTAAAATTTATTCAAATAAAACTTATTTAATATGGTATTTAATTATGATACTACACTACAACCTCTTTGTATTCTACACTTAATATCATTCCTACGTTTTTAAAAAGTCAAATCTAAATTAATAAAATACATTTACTATGGTATTTAAATGAGATAATAAATCATAAATCTCTTTGTCTTCCACAATCAATATCATTCTTATATTTTTACAATTTAAAGTAAAAACCATATTAATAAAATAGTCTATTGTGTCTTAAAAAATTATAAAATATATAGTTACTATATATTTGCACAATCCACTTATAATAGCACTTTTAACACATAATATATATTTTTTAGATGTTACATCTTTTTTCTATGTATTTGTCTTCTTTCATCATCCTAAAAGTATCGAATTGATTCCACCTTTGATTAGATAAAAAAAATATACCAAAAATATAATAATCTTACTATAACAAATATTACATCAGATGAATATAATAACTTTCATAATTTAAATGAAAAGCGATTATGCTTTACCTTAATAATTTAGGTTGATGACCGCTCAATCCTCTTTGCCATGAACATATTCTCATCATCTTATAATCCACATACAAAGAAGAAAAATACACCCAAAAAAAATATGAGAACTTAAAATTAACTATAATTGCCCATGAAAGTCATTAGAGCAAGAAATATAATAATTTATGAATATAGTAGGAAAATAAATATAAATAAAATTATATTTGTCATTCAATTAAAAAACATACAAAATATAATGGAAGCTTTAATATGATGAACCAATAAATACGCAAATATTTTACATTATAAAATAAAATAAACAATCAGACAAAATGTGGGATTTATGCAAATATTCACCTTTGAAAGAAAATGACACTTGTTCATTGGCATTTACGTATCTGCATCAACATATTCGCTTCTTCCTCGCCGCTACCAACCCGGTTCTTGTAAATTCTTCCAAAGCTTTCCACCAATCTATCATTCTTTTAATTTGTTGTGAGCATGTATGGGGATATGAGATATGACATATGTATAATTGGGTGTAAATATTGAGAGGATGATGTGACTTTTTATATTAGAAATATTGGAGGTTTAGGATATTAAAAGGTGTTTAGAATTTGATATTATTAAGAAGTAATAAATTAGATCTAAACTTTAATATGTATGTTACAATTGTGTATATTATGGGCATTCATTCCAAAATCTCTTATATATTTTTTTATAGAAGATAGATGAATAGATGGATTAGAAAAAATTAGAAATAAATATTTAAGTCATTTGAATGAGGCATTAATTGCCCAAAATTTTCTATTTTATAATATATAGATAGATAGATAGATAGATCGGTATTTTGCCTTTTGGTTTCAATGTGGGATTTTGAGTTTTTAACACACCCCCCTCAAGTGGTAACTAGCCTGATCTAGTTAATACTTGAACAGTTTTGTTTTTTGACGGGTCTAGCAATTCAATCTCTTTTTAGCAAACCACACCCAAACCTAGGAAAACGAACTCGGACATGACTTGATTTGATATCACGTGAAATTTCGACAAGCAGTGATTAAACGGGTGACATGTCAGGAATTTAAACCATTTTACATATAAGGTCGGGATCCACCTTCTAACCCAACATAAGCCAAAAGTTTAACCATTGGCTTAAGCTTTCGGGTTAGAAGGTGAATCCCGACCTTATATGTTAGTGGTATTTTGCTCTTTGGTTTGATGTGGGCTTCAAACATGTTCATATTTAACATTTTAATTTTGAATATAAAATGGGAGTTTTGTTCAAATAAAACAACTTCTTATCCTATTAAATAAGGAGCGCTTAGAACCCTTGGATCTCCTTGATCCAAGGGTTGATGTTCTTATCCTATTAAATAAGGAGCGCTTATTTTATAGGATAAGGAGTTATATCAAATCCCTCAATCAAGACCATGAAAGGTCGATTCTTGTTCTTTAGGGATCTATTCAAACACCATAACCGTGTGGATCGATTGCTCGTTCCCCACGGACGGCGCCAATTGTTAATGCACAAAAATTCACCTTTGTTGCCATAATGAATGCTCCTCTTTATTCGCCTTTTCATCTTTTTCTCCTTGCTCGCTTTGTTACCTTGAACCTCGAAAACAATGGACACAAGGGGCTGGGTCCCCCTAATCCACCTCTGATGCCTAAGTCAAAAGAGCAGTTTGTCGATTGAACGTCGAGATAAAAGGTAAGACTTGCGAGAGAGTTCAACAAGTATTGAATCTAACCATATATGGTGGATACATGTATTTATAATGGAAGAAAAGAATAAGAGGAGATCGAATATCTCCCGCTAGGGCCGACCGAATTGCCTTGGGCCCAACAAGCGATTTCTTGCTCCCCAATCAACGAAGATGTTCTATCTTTCGACTAAGATATAATCTTCCATTAAGGCTAATTAATTACGAAATTTAAAAATCTTGCCATAATAAAAACCTTATTTAAAAAAAAGATAGAAAAATAAATAGAAATACCTTTCTTGCGGAAAATAACTTAAATAGGTAATTATTATTATTTTATCCGCTAACAATTATAGATTATTCGCGCCTTCTTCAGACTATGTGTGTAGTTTACACTCTCACTAAGATGTTCCTCTCTTTTGGCGACGAGAACTCTTTTTATCGACTTCGCTTCGAAGGTAGTGCGGTGTTTTTGAATGTTCAACTTGTCGAATCTTCATTTACAAGAAAGTCTTGAGCTAGAGATGTTTTACGACCCATATGCAACCTTCGTTGTCTTCATCTATTTATAGGAAATCGGGAGGAATGGTTATTGTGCAATTCTGATGTGGAACTAGTGAGGTTTCCTTATTCAATTGGTTGAAAGAGGGGTAGATTCTTATTGGTGTGAAAAGAGGCACACCACGATTGATTGAGGATGCGGTTTCAGCATTCCTAGATTTTCCGATGTGGGACAGACCATCGCGCTCTGTCGCCTCATCTAACATGATCCGACGGTTCAAACTAATAGTCCGGTGATTGAAAATATGTGTGCCCTTTAGTTCAATCAGCGCGTTGTTGGAACTATACTTTCCTTCCTTGACCTGAGACTTGCATTCTTCATTTTACCCTTTTGCTTCCTAAAGTGCGCTCTTAACTTGAATGAGAGCTTTACTTGTATGAAGACTTTTTTAATGGAGCGGGAAACTTTGTTGGCGATGTGTGCTTTAGACACTCTCGGAAGCCTTTCTCTAGTAGAATCCGTTGACTATTGACATCATCCCACAAGAAAAATTATCTATTTTGTTCGTTAGTGTTCGGGTTTATTCGTGCACTACCAACCAATTTATAATTACTGTATATGTATTCATTAATTTGTTCAAATTGTCATTTTAATTTCTAGAATGTTTGTAAGCTACCAAACAAGAATTTGATTAAGGGCATCGATCTTTTCCCCTATACAAGTAAAATTATACAAATTATCTTTTAATAGATCTTAATACTCCTTAAATTGAGCAAGTAAATAAACTGATATTTTACTATTTTTAAGTGTGTGACGAAGATTCACAAGGCGGGGCAACCGTTTAACAGTTCAACCAAGAATGTTTACATTGTGCTTGTCATGGGACAATTGAATGGCTAATGCCATGCGTCATTTTTTTAGTGGAAACCAACTACTGTTATCGTTAAAACCACAAAACATTTTGTTTAGATATAAAAAAGGGTCCCCCAGGACTTATTTATTCATTTATTAGGGAACTGCATCAATAAAACTTTCAGGGTTCTCGCCCAAAAAATATTTAACTTCTCGCAGAATAAATGTATAGACATATGAAATTATAGGAATAATATTATATTTAACTATATACAATTTGAGATTCCAATCTGTTACCCAGTAAATTGGTAGTTAGAGAGTATTTTTTATGGATTTCTTCTCAAGTCAAACAAAATAATAAGCTTGTTTGTAATAGACGCAAAAGGAAAAATAATGCTAACTGAAAAAACATCATGTCAATTGGGTTAAATTAAATTTTGATGCTTCAAAACAAAATAACTCTAATACCTTTATAAGCTATATTATAAGAAATCATTTGAGTTCAATTCTTAGCAATTAAAAGGTTTCTCCTTTGTCAGTTTTTCAGGCTGAGACTTTAACTTTGGTTCATGGCCTTAAAGAGGTTATTAGGTTGAATGTTAAAAATATTATTATAGAAGACGATAATTTAGTTATGATTAATTCTTTGGAAAATGTATGAAAAATTCCTTGGGAAATTAATGTTTTAATTAAAGTTATTCGAAATTTGTTCTGGGGGTTTGATAATGTGGTTTTTTTCCATTGTTTTAGGAAATGTAACTTTGTGGCTGATTTTTTAGCCAGAAGGCATGTCAATATTGATCGGATCCGTCTTACAGTTGTGTCCTCTCTTCTAGTTTATGATTTCCTAGACTCTAGTATCTGTAATATCAGGGATTCTTGTTTTCTTTATCCTCTCCTATTGCAATTCTTAAAGATCATCCGTTGTGATGATTTAGGTTGACCATGTTCCTATGGGCAGCCTAATGTTTGTCTTGTAATGAGCTAGTAACTCATTCTATAAAATATGTATAGATACTTGATCTTTGTCTAATTGGTTATTTTAACACTTCACTTTTGAGAATGTTCGTTTGATTATTTAAATTATACACATTGCGACTTATTAGGCACTCATTCGATCAGATTTATTGGAGTGTTTTACACTCTTGCTTACATGGAAAAATTGAGTGCCACATCACTGCCACTTAAATACCACCTAAATAATTTGTTTTTAATTTCAGAATTTAAAAAGAAAAAAATGCTTGTAAAATACTATTATATCCTTACAATTTTATCAAAATACACTTAAAGTCATTCTCTTTCTTCTCTTTCCCTAATCCATTAACCTTACCTGTGCATTAACATATTCGAAAATAGTACTTAAAAAAAAAAGATGCACTTTCTTCACTTTCCCTTTGCCATTCTCTCTTCTTTAGGGAGATGAAGCGCTCCACTCAAGATCCTCGTTGAAGCTCGCCCTATCGTCTCCAATGGCGGTTCTGGAAGCGGAAACAATGTAGGGTTTCTTTTCGGCGGTGTTCGTTGCATGGAGGATCTGTTTTATTTGCTTTTTTGTGTTATTGCTTGTGTTTTTAGTGACTTGGAAGGATGATTTATGAAAGTTGACTTTCTGACCAGATATTTGGCAGTAGTCATCGATAATTCTTTAATGTTTTTGGATGCATAGCCGTTAGCTTTAGCAAAGATGATAATATAATCTGCGAAGGCTTGGAATGGGATTTTTGTTCCATTTCTTGAAATTTGGATCCCAATGTCATTTTTTTGGTTGGTACTTGACAGGTGAAGTCGTCTTACCAAAATTTTCGCGGCCAGAGTAAATAAGTATGGTGACAGGGGATCCCCCTGCTTGAGACCTCATTGGCGGTAGAATTGTTATGTAGGACTGTTGTTCACTAGAATAGAGACAATTTCCACGCACCGTTCGAGGAACACGGGGACTAGTTGAAGTAATGAGCCTCCCAATATTGAATGCTGGGAGGCTCATTACTTCAACGGAGATAATGAAAAATCATTTCTTAGTTGGAATAGGACTTGTCGTTGGGCCTACGGTTTCTTAAATTGAAAAATGGACTGGTTCGCTACTACAGGAGAGGGGGAATCCTTTCCTTCCCGGATCCAGCCCAGGAATTTATCATGGAAACCGAATTTGTGAAGGATGTTAGCCAGGAATTCCCAGCTGATCCGATCATAGGATTTTTCCATATCAAGTTTGATTGCAATCCAAGCCTCCGCCCACATTTGTTGCGGAAAGATTGGAAGATCTCATGAGCTACGAGTGTGTTATCGTGGATACTTCGATTCTGGACGAACGTCCCTTGCATTAAGTGGATGAGTTTATTCAATCCGTTTTTAGACGGTTTGTTAGTATATTTGAGATTACTTTAGACGGTTCTTCCTTTAGTTCATGAACATGAACTTATTATTTTAAGTATATAGGTGATTTTTATTTGAAAAGAATAGAATATTACTTTTAACGGGACACCAAATGAAGGGCTCTGTTTTTTAAATGAAGGAAACCTGTATAAAAATAATTTCTAAACCCAATTTTTTATTGCAATAGTTTACATAATCCAACTAAGTTTGATGTAGATCACAACAATCTTCTTTCAAAAAATGTACAAGCACTCTAATTTTTGTTGGGTCAATTCGCAGTATGTGGTTGTCATTGATCTAAGAATTTTTTAGCTCACGAGTAGAGAGGAGTCGAAACCAAGTTTTCCATTATATAGACCATATTCATTAGGCATTGAAAATATCTTTATTAAAATCTAACCGTTAAAAGTTAATTAAAAAGATAAACCAAAAAGAAAAAAAAAAAGGATCACATGAAAATGAATCTTTTAGTAAAAATAAATCCCCTTCGTTCCACGAAAAAAATCAGTTTATTAGATCGGACTTTCATTAAAAAGGAAAAAATGACATATATTCATATTTATCGAATTATTCAGATATTTTATAATAAAGAAATTCATTTTAGGAAAACACGCGTAGTTTGTGCTTAAAGTTTTGTTTTGGACGTGCATCAATTTCATACCTAAATATGCATCAATTCATGTTTAAAATATAATTTATTTTTATGCACATCGTGCATGAATTTCAAACTTTTTAATTTATTTTTTTAACTTTAGTTACAGTACTGATTAGTGATGTACATACAATTTTGCATACAATTAACTAGTTTTATGGTAGAATACGTATACAGACAATTATACTTGTGCAAAATAGTCACTTAAACACTTGATCTTTGAATTTGTTCTATTAAACACTTGAATTTAACCTTTTGTGTTCTATTGGACACTTATTTGCTGATATAATTAGTAATGATGCACACATCTATATGCATATTATTTTGAATGCACATATAATTAGCTTTAATTTACATATATATAAATAAGACACACGTTTTAATTATTTTGATGCACAAACATTTAATTTAGATAGAAATATCATTAATTTTGATACACATACATATATCTATATACATAGTTTTAATGCACATATCAAGTTAATTTAGATGAATATTAGTTTTAATACATATATATGATTTTTATGCACATCCAATGTGTGTCCGTGTGTTTATTTTTATGGAAAAATACGCATATATTTTGCCAAATTTTGGTGTTGCTATTTTTCCCTTTTTAATGAACTATCCACTTCCTTGATTTCTCTTTGTACAAGACTCAAATTTATTCCCATTTCACATGTAAGTGTCGGTTCACATGAGACCTTCACCCATCCAAAAATGTGAAAAGGAAAATTGATTTTAATTAGTTAAACCTTTGGTAGGAGAGTAAATTAATATCCAACTTTTAAAAAGGTAAAAAAAATAATCATACCCAAACGTTGGTGAACACAATCTCGCTTTGGACGGATTGGTCAATGGCCAAACTAAACAATATCACTTGCATAATCCGAGTCGATAAACCCACTAACTTGGTATGTCTTTCCACCAAAACATAATCCGATATTAACGGTTACCTTCAAATACCTCAATATCCACTTTATTGCTTCTCAATGTGTCTTGTCGGGATTTGCTATGAACCTACTAATAACACTAACTGCTTGTGAAATATATGGACGTGTACACACCATTGCGTACATCAAACTTCCAATTGCACTTGCATAAGGTACACTATTCATTTATTTCATTTATGCCTTTTATTATGTTGTAATAGGAGATTGCGCGCATACTAGAGAGTTTGAAATGTTGTGCCAATGGAGTCACCATTGACTTAGCATTTTGCATACCAAACTGATCAATAACCTTCTGAATGTAACTTTTCTGATTCAAGAATAATTGACAAGTTTTCCGCTCTCTTCTAATCTCCAACCTAGTATCTTTCTAGTAGCGCCGATGTCCTTCATATCGAACTCTTTACCAAGTTTGACCTTCAACTTATTTATCTCCACCATGCTTCTTGAAGCAATAGGCATGACATCCACATACAATAAGAGATAAATATAATCACCTCCACGAAGCTTTTGAATGTAGACACAACAATCATGATCACTTATGGAGAATCCATGCTTAAGCATAAAAGAGTCAAAATGCTTATACCACTGTCTAGGCGACTGTTTCAATCCATATAAGGATTTCTTCAAGTGACATACCTGACCTTCCTTTCCCTCTACTTTGTATTCTTCTGGTTCATACATGTAGATTTCCTCATCCAAGTCTCGATGCAAGAAGGTTGTTTTGACATCGAGTTGTTCTAACTCAAGGTTACCATGAGCAACAGTGCTCAAAAGCACTCGAATAGAAGTATGTTTTGCCACAAGAGAAAAGATCTCATTGTAATCCACACCTTCTTTCTGTGCAAAGCCCTTAGCCACTAATCTTGCCTTGTATCTTATACCACCGAGCTTAGATGAATTTGATTTTCTTTTATACACCCACTTATAACCAATAGCAGTCTTTGCCTTGGGAAATGGGACTACCTCCCATGTCTTGTTCTTATGGAGAGATTCCATCTCTTTTCTCCATAGCAACCAACCATCTCTCTCTATCAATATCTTTGATAGCTTGTTTGAAGGTGAGTGGCTCATCATCCTCCACCAAGAGTGCATATTCTACTAAGTTTAACTGCCCATAACTTTTTAGAGGCTCGTCAAACCCATACCTTTGAACTGATTTACAAACCCACCTTGGCCTAGTGGAAGCTACAGTCTCTTCATCTTGTTGTTGTTGTAGTTGTGCATTTTCCTGCTTACCCTCATCATGTTCAATCTCATCATCTTCTTGACAATATGTGTCACGATGACATTCCTCTTGATCATGATTAGAATCTGGTTGTTCCTCAGATTCTTCTATCTCAACTATTTGAGATTTTAATGTCGCAACATCACCACCTTTGAGACCCTCAACTTTTGATAAAGCTTCCATGGAATTCTCCTCAAAAGTAACATCCATGTTGATTATAAACTTATAATCTTCTAAACAACAAAGATGATAGCCCTTGACTCCTCCTGCATATCCTAAGAAAATTGCCTTCTTAGCCATATTATCAAGATTGTTATTTTCACATGATAATAAGCGATGCATCCAACACTCTAATTCTTCCATAATCTGCATGTTTTCCTGACCATACCCTTAAAGGAGTATCTCCATCAAATGTTGAATGATCGGTTCACAATATAAATAGTTGTGGCAACCGACTCTGCCCACCATTCACGACCCAACCTAGATCGAATTGGAGCGCATACATCTAGCCATCTCAAGTAGTGTACGGTTCAGTCTTTCTACAACTCCATTCTTGTTGGATCGTAAACGAGTTAGCAAGAGCTTGGGAACTGGCTGTTAAGCTGTTCCCAAGGCAGCGGAAGAAATAATCGCAAGTAGTTAAGACACTGAAGAAACACAGTTCCTTATAGAGGAACCCCACTACAACCAACTAGTTGTATGGGTAAACCTCTACCTCCGCTTGGAGGATTTTGAATGACTTACTTATATTATTGCTTTGTTCCTTAGTTACAAACAGCCAAATTCAAACTTCTCTGTTCCTACGAGTTCTACCTAACTCTAGCAACACTAATGAATCTTCTCAACTGAGTTCCTAAGCGAACAACAATCACTAAATAAGTAACTCAAACCTTACACCAAATCGCAGTTCCCTTGCTCCTGGGAACTCGGCTTCACCGTCGTCGAGATCAGACACTCGCCGCCGGGGACTTCTCTTCTTCTATTCTCTTTCTTCTGTTGTGGGTATTTGTGGGTTCTGGGAGAACTACTCAATCCGAGCACTATTCATTTGGCTTTATACTCGAGTGAACTTGGGCTTTAATCGCATCTTTCATTTGTGTCCGAAATGCCCTTTGCTTGATTCCCAAGTTGTACTTTCTTCACATGTGACTTCGATTTGAACTAGGTCAACTTCTTGAGATGATCGGACCGTTGGATCAATCGTGACAGTCTGCTCCTCAGACTGTGCCTTCATCCTGTCCAAGACAGGATGTTGTGATATGCGCTGATCGGTCCTTGTCCTCACATGTGGGTTCCCATATCGTGGGAACTGTCCTCTGCTGAGTTCCTTTGAGAGAAATTCTTCATTGTGTAAGCCTGTGTTCTCTGGTCATTCCTGGGAGTTCTCATTTCATGGGAACTTTCCTCTTCAGAGTTCCCTTGATGGGAACTCTTCATTGTGTGCTCATTCATGGAAGTTCTTTGCTAAACCTGTGTTCCTTAGAAATACTTGATCAAAGCACATTAGTTCCCTTATAGCGTTTGTCATTATCAAAACTCGGAGAACTGTATCGTTGATCCGATGTTTAGAACCAGAGGTCCCAACATCGTTCCAACAATTCTGTTGTGGTGTGTTTCTAACTGTCCAATGTCGAACAATGCCTTCTTCATCATAGAACTTCTTGAAAACACCATTTGTGTACTATGTACCATTACCAGACCTTAGTGTTTTCAACTTTCTATATGTTCTGTTCTCAACCATTGCTTTTCATTGTTTAAACGTCTCGAATACGTCATTTTTATGCTTAAGGAAATACACCCAAGCATATATAGAGTAATCATCTACAAACGAGACAAAGTACATGGAACAGCCTTTTGAAGCAACTTTAGTCAGACGGCCCAGACTCCAAACATCTGTATGCACGTAGTTTAATATCATCTACAAACGAGACAAAGTATCAATCCTTTTCAAGTAATTTTTATTCAATATGTATAAATTAAGAAAGGTTAATTGAAATTTGACAAAACGTTGAAGTACTTTGCCCCATGCATCGAACGAAAGGGTAACACTAAAGACGGCAAGCCGGCATACCCAAATTCTCAACAATGGTCCACCACACAATTATTAATTTTTTAGTTAGAACCTCAACACAATTAACTTCAATTTAATTTGGTTTTCATTCTTCTGCTTTTGCCAGTGATCCTAGCTCCTATGTATATATCCATAACATTCATTATCTTTCTATTGCATAACTACATGACGTGTTTCGTTTTTAATTTTAAATAAGAATAGGACGTCTTCCGCACTCGAAATGTATGTACTTTATTACTTGAATACACGGTTTGACAAAAACAAATTAAAAACAAAGAAAGTATACTAGTGCAATGGGATGATGGGACTATGAGAGTCTACTTAAAACTTTCTATATTTTCATTACTATATTAATTTCACGAAAATTAATGTATAGCATATTTAATTAACATCTACAAATAAATATTCATAAAGTATGTTAAAATGTACGTAATATTTCAAATGCTCGGCTAGGCGGCTAGCTAGGTTGGTTATTGTTGGATCAGTGTTAGGGAACTAACACTGGAATAATGGTTTCTCTATTCGAAATCGGAGTTTGGATAATGACAAATAAATAGAACTAATTCCTTGTACAAGTAATCTCAGGAAAGATACAGGTTCACAGGAAAAGCAACGGAAACATTCCCCATGACGCCATCTGAGTACGTGGCAAAAGAATTAAAGGATAATAAAGACGTTTCACTATTGTCTTGGGCGGCAAGCCAAGTTCCGAATGAATAGAGATGCAAAAGGGTACGCTAGTCATTTTGAATAGTATCGTACTCCACAAGACAAAAAGGGAAAAGGTGTCAAAGCTAAAAGTGGAAACATCTATAAATAGTATGCGACGCCGCTAGGTCATTTGAAGCTCTCGTATACAAAAGTACAAGATCTAAAAAGGAAAGTGAGAAAGCGAGAGCCCGAGCTTATCCAATGAGGACGACGATCCAGAATTCAAAGAAGGAAGTTCCGTGACCAAGCGATGGAGACTGCGTGAAGATCGCCATCGACTTGGAGAGTTGGTTCTTGTGCTAAAGGGAACTGCACAGGAACGAGTAAGGTTCACTATCTATGTTCTATTGTGTTTAGATCTAGGAACCACCATGACTTAGTCGTTAGTATTGTTTGTGAGTGGGATTGCGAACAATAGAGAAGTTCGACTTTGTATTGTGTATCTTGAGATCTATTAATAGAAATATAGTGTGTGTTCAAAATCCTCCAAGGGAGGTAGAGGTTTACTCTCCAGCTAGTTGGTTGTAGAGGTTCCTCTATAAAGAACCATGTCCTTGTCTTTGTTTTACATTTCACTTTCTATGTTGCTTTATTCCACTGCGTAAGGAAACTATCACTGGAACAGTTCCCGAACTTGTCTTACTAACACAGATCTACGATCCTACAATTGGTATCAGAGCCAGGTTCTAGATTTTCTGTAAAAACTTGCAGGATGTCTATGGAAATGTCTTTAGATCTCAGCGCTGTTGGACATGGACACAACAAACCACCTAGGCTGATTGAAGGGCGATTAGAAAGATGGCAGGGACTGATGAAAGATTGGATGCGAAGTCACGATTACCAAGCATGGGCAGTAATCGAGAGAGGGAACTTCACCATCAACCCAGAAATCGAGAATGATCTCACAAAATGGGGGCCAAACGAGTGGAAGTGTATAGAGGTCAATTTCAAAGCAAAAATGTACCTCAACAACTCCATGAGTGAAATCGACTCAGCCAAGGTGGGAAACCTAAAGACTGCTAAGGAAATGTGGGCTGCAATCGAGCAGATGCACATGGGAAGTTCAGATCTAAAGGAAGATCATCAAATGGATGTTCGTTTGGAGTTCTATAACTTCAGAATGGAACCAGGAGAAACCGTATCATCATATCAGTTTCGTTTCGAGGGATTACTGACAAAACTTGAGAATTTGGGAATCTCAGAGAGTGAAGTCACGGAACGAATGAAGGTCAAGAAGGTGATAGATGGTCTTTCCAGAGAATGGACTCATGATCGAACAACGTTCAGAGAAAATCCATCCAACAGGAACCTTATGCTTCATGTGATTTTTGGGAAACTAAAGACTTATGAGAGAAGAAGGAACTCTGACAAAGCTCAAGACAAACCTGGAAAAGGAATTGCACTTAAGCTTGAGAAAGTGCTTAAATTTGTCCAAGAACAGTGTGAGGAATCTGAAGATGAGGAAGAGGATGACATAGTGCTTATCACAAAGGCATTACGAAATCTCTACAAGAAGGGAAAGTTCTAGAAGAACTATGGAGGAAGCAGCCACTCAAGAGATCACAACACGACCGGGGAAAAGGATTCCAAGGATATTACGTGTTTCAAATGCTTCAAGAAGGGTCACTATGCTAAAGCATGTCCTCTGGGAAACGACGAGAACAAGTCTGGGAACAAAGTCTACATAGCAACATGGGATGATTCAGATGATGAAGATCCTAAGGCTTGGGCTACACCGAATATGTGTGTTATGGCTATCAAAGGAGATCCGAAGGAACCACAAGAGGATGTGAGTATTCTAACTAGTTGCTTTGATAAATACTCTAAATCTGATCTTATTCGTATACTTTCTACACTTGTTAAAGACAATATGAAACTTCAAAAGGAAATGAGTGAAACTGAAGAGCTTTGTCTTAAACTAGAAAGTGATGTTGCTGAAAAGAAACTTGAGTTGAAAAACACAAAGTCTGTTGAATGTTCTGAGTGTGATAACCTGAGAAAGGAACTTGACTCTGTCATGTCTGCTAAAAATGAGCTTATCTCTGTGCTTGCCACTGTAACCTCAGAGAAGGAAACTCTTACTAAGAGGCTAGAGATAAATGAGGGAAAGAAAGTTGTAGAGATTCCTAAGGTCACGTTTGTCCCCTCTAGACATGGTATAGGATACTCTAAAATAGACTCTGGAAATGATCAAAAGATCCTTACTCTGAGGGAACTAAGTGAAATTAGAGCCCTAGAATTACAAACTGAAAAAATGAAAAACTCCCATCTAGAAGAAAAAATTAGAGTTCTAGAGAGTGGAACCAAAGGGGAAAGGGACTACTACACTAGGAAAAACTCTCATAAGATATATGTCAAGATAGCTAAGGGAAACGGTTCCAGAGGACCAAACAAGGAAACTGTTGAGAAAAATAGAATTCAGAGACCTCATCCTAAGTACTATCTAGGTGAATACTACAAAAATTGTTGGACATGTGGAAGTCACAGTCATTACAAGGAACAATGTCCTAAGGTCAGTTTCTCAGGAAGTCACACAAACAGGAACAACAACAGAACTTCACGTTCAAGATTCTACAGGAACTATCACTATGTTGATGTTAATATTGCAGATTATGTTGATTGTTATCCCTGTAAGGAACTAGGCAAGGAACACCTTGTCTGGGTAACCAAACATTGACTCTTTTGCAGGTGAAAGCGAGGGGGAATTGTATGTGGTTCATAGACAGTGCATACTCCAACCACATGACAGGAAATAGGAACAATCTAACCTCGCTTAACACCCAGGTCGAAGGAGGAAATGTTTCCTTCGGCAACAGGAACAAAGGGGCAATTCAAGGTTCAGGGGAAGTCAAGCTCAACAAATCAATCAAAGTCAATAATGTCAATCTTGTGACAGATTTTGGGTATACCTTACTATGTGTGGCACAACTCTGTGATCAAGGGAACAATATAGTTACTTTTGATTCAAATTAATGTCTGGTTGTGAACAAAGAGACTAACAAAGTTATTCTTAGAGGAAAACGATCCAACAATGTTTACATTGTTGATCAAGACTTCCAACCTCCAAGAAAGTTATGTCTCACAATTCCCACAAGTGATACTGATCTTTGGCATAGACGTCTTGGTCATGCGGGTTTAAATCTCATTCAAAAGTTGTTCTTGCAAGATCTTGTAGTTGGTTTACCTAGGATAAACCCAGACACAGCAAAACTGTGTGATGCTTGTGCCAGGGGTAAACAAACTCGAAGTTCCTTCAAACCAAAGAAGGTTGTTAGCACTTCCAAACCTTTGGAAATGCTACACATGGATTTATGTGGTCCAATGGACACATGTAGCTATGATGGAAGCAGGTACATGTTTGTTATAATTGATGATTATTCTCATTTCACTTGGGTTATTTTCTTGTCTTCCAAAGGGATAGTGTTCAAGGAGTTTGAAGTCTTCATCAAAAGAACAGAAGTCAGTCTAGGAACCAAGCTGAAATCCATACGTTCAGATCATAGAACAGAGTTTGATAACTCAGCTTTCCTCAACTTTTGCAATGAAAATGGAGTTTCTCACAACTTCTCTGCACCAAGAACTACACAACAAAATGGAGTAGTAGAAAGGAAGAATCGCACCTTGGAGAATATGGCTCGAGCAATGATGCTTGAAAGTGGAGTTCCATCAAACTTCTAGGCTGAAGCAATTGCAACTTCGGTTTATATCCTTAACAGGGCTATGATTAGACCTATTCTATTAAAGACTTCCTATGAGCTAATCAAAGGCAGAAAGCCAAATCTTTCCCATCTTAAGGTCTTTGGTTGCAGGTGTTATATCCATAACAATGGAAAAGATGCTCTAGGAAAGTTTGATTCAAGAAGTGATGAAGGAATCTTCACTGGCTACTCACTTCAAAGCAAAGCATACCGAGTCTACAACAAAAGGACCAAAAAGTTTGAAGAAAGCGGCCATGTCATCTTTGATGAGGAACCCATTCATCGTGGAACTACCTCCATCAACCCATTCTCAAAGACAAGAGTGAAGCCCTTCACTATACCAAGGGAAACAATGAGGGAACCAACAAGAGAAGATGATGATTCAGATCCTCGAAATGATGACACTGAATATCTCAATGGAAATGAGTCTCAACCACAGGAACTAACCAACGAAGATGATCATGGAGATGATGATACCACAGAGCATTTCGATGATCCCTCCATTAACTTCCCTGAAGAAGAGAACAATCCATTTGAACCATTAGAAGTTTCAAACATAGGGAACAATTTTGTAACTGAGACTCCACAGACATTACCTGAAGCTAGTTCCAGTGCTCAGGGGGAAGTTCAAGAAGCACTACAATCATAACCTCAACCCAGGAACTATCATTAGAGAAAAGATCACCCTCTTGAGAACATCCTTACACCTCTAGAACAGGGAGTACAAACTCGCTCCTCTCTCCATAATTTTTGTGCTTTTAACGCATTTGTTTCTCTTGTTGAACCCAAAAGTATACAGGAAGCACTCAACGATCTAGATTGGATTCAAGCAATATAGGAAGAGCTCCATCAGTTTGAAAGACACCAGGTGTGGAAACTAGTTCCAAGGCCACCAAACAAGAATGTCATTGGAACTAGATGGGTCTTTCGCAACAAACTTGATGAATCAGGAAATGTGTCCCGAAACAAAGCTAGACTTGTGGCTCAAGGATACAACCAAGAGGAAGGGATAGACTATGAGGAAACGTTTGCACCAGTTGCCCGAATTGAAGAAATACGATTGCTCATAGCCTTTGCTACATACAAAGGGTTTAAGTTGTTCCAAATGAATGTCAAAACAGCCTTTTTGAATGGCTATCTCCAAGAAGAAGTCTATGTCAAGCAACCACCAGGATTTGAAGACGAAATCAAGCCAGATCATGTATACTTTCTTGAAAGAGCTTTGTATGGCCTCAAACAAGCACCTCAAGCTTGGTATGATAGATTTGCTTCATTTCTATTATCCAAAGGTTATCAACAAGGATCAATTGGCAAAACTCTTTTCCTAAAGAAAGAATCAGGTGACATTTTAATTGTGCAAGTTTATGTTGATGATATAGTTTTTGGTTCTACTAACCTTGTGCTCACAGAAAAATTTGTGAAACAAATTTGTAGTGAGTTCGAGATGAGTATGGTAGGAGAACTCAACTTCTTTCTAGGCCTTCAGATTTCTCAAATAAAGGATGGCACCAAGATTCATCAACAAAAGTACATCAAGGAAATGTTATCAAAGTATGGGATGGACACTGCAAAGCCCATTAACACCCCGATCTCACCTAGCACACGCCTTGATGCGGATGAGAATGAAACCAATGTCAATCAAAAGCTCTTTTGAGGAATGATTGGTTCCCTTCTCTATCTAACTGCTAGCAGACCGGACATCATGTATGTCGTCTGTCTTTGTGCACGGTTCCAAGCAAATCCTAAGGAGTCTCATTTGAAGGAAGTCAAAAGGACCTTTCGCTACCTTAAAGGAAGATACAACTTGTGCTTATGGTATCCAAGGAACAGTTCCTTTGAACTAGTCTCTTTCAGCGATGCTGACTTCGCAGGGCATCTAGTGGATCGGAAAAGCACTTCAGGCATGGCACAGTTCCTAGGAGATTGCCTTGTATCTTGGGGATCTAAGAAGCAATCCTCAGTGGCACTTTCTACGGCTGAAGCTGAATACATAGCCGCTGCAGCTTGTTGTTCCCAAGTTCTATGGCTCAAGTATCAACTTCAAGATTATGGTATGTCTCTCGGAACTGTCCCTATTAAATGTGATAGTACTAGTGCAATAAATATCTCAAAAAACTCTGTGCATCACTCTAGAACAAAGCACATAGAGGCTAGGCACCATTTCCTACGTGATCACGTAGAGAAAGGTTCCATTGAGATGGTACATTGCAGGACAAATGAACAAGTTGCTGATATTTTCACCAAAGCTTTGGATAGACAACCTTTCGAGCATCTTCAAATGCTCTTAGGGATGATTCTCTTACATTAAACAAGTCACGGTCCATCTTTTCCCTCAATGATTGACTAGTTAAGCATTAGTATGACTAGAGAACTGCATGGTTTAGCAACTTTCATTTTAATAATTGCTCTTTGCATGAAACATGTTTATTACTATGTATGGGAACTACCTCTTAAAAGCACTTTGTTTCTTTTGGCCCAAAATGATCAACCTGATCTTATCTATCCCTCGTTACAAGCCGAAAGGATGGTTGATCATAAGACTTGTCCCATAAAGCCGATCCAGGTAAACGTTTCCTACGAGCCTCAATTAATTGATAACCCCTTCTACGGGATTCAAGTACCTGGATGACAAAATTTGCTTACTTACCCATATTTTGTTTGGATACTTCTATTTGTCATTTCACAAAAAAACCCTTATGTATCCAAAAACGGCCTTCCGTTACTTGTTCATGGAAAAGAGGTTGGAAAGGGAAGGAACTACTTCAAGTCACTAGGGAACTACAAGGATCTTGGCACCCAAATGTCTCATAGTTATATTATTGGAAAGAGAAAAGACGTTGGAAACTGGGATTTTGAAGCGACGGGCTGAGATAAGGGAAATTTGAATCTACACCGTTCGTCTTGCTACTTTGGCTCGTTATTCGTCACGTAGATACTGTTGATTTGGAAAGAATCTTTTAATGGAAGACAACAAATCTTTCTAGTTACCCTTGGAGTAACTAGATGCGATTTTCAAGGGAATCCTGGTAAAGCCTCTCTCTCTCACCTTTTCAAATTCCTTCCCTTTCCTTACTTAACCCATCTCCCTCATTATCTTCCATCCTCATCGTCTTCATCTTCATCTCTTTCCCTCTGCAAACCCTAACCTCTTCACCTTCAATTCCTCAATCTCAAAATTTCTCTCAACCATGGCCAACCAGAACCAACCCAAATACACCTCTCTTCACCCAAATCCTCTCACCGAGCATCTTCTTCACAACAACCCAGTCTAACTTCAAAAAATGCTTTTTACAAACTTTGATCTAGACCATCACGAACCAAAGTACATCTTTGATGTCAAGGAAAGACTCTACTCTCTTCTTCGGAAGAAAGATGGCCAAACACCTCTCACTCCTCCAAGCTCACCCCCTACAACTCCCAGATCCGAAATTCCAGTTCTTACCACAAGACTGGATGGCTCCTCGACTCTAACCATGACAATCGATGGTGTTCAAACCACGATTCATGAGTCCAATCCTTCCTTACTCTTACAAGATTCTTCTCATTCCTCCCCAAAACATCACACTCAGATCCATGACAGTCTCAGGCCCGGCTATTTGGGGCAGCGAGGAGGGGCGGTCTCCATTGGCCCCCAAAATATAGAGGCCCCCAACAAAAAAATTACTACTAATAAAAATAGGCCTGTTAATGTTAAAAAAGTCCATTATTGATAAAAAAGGATATAATTTATTATCTAATATAAAAAATAAATAAAAGTTGTATAGAAAAGCCCATTTATTTAATGGGCTAAAAAAAGGTCTATTTAGGGTTGCCTCGGATCATGATTATGCACATGTGCAAATGTGTTGCCAAGGAGTCTCATGCCCTTCCATATGTTGTTGTTGTGAAGGAAATCATGAAGAGGAACGATGTTTATCATCCTCAGGAGGAAGAAGAGCTTGGACAAGAGATGGAAATGTCCAATATTCAACGAATGAAGCACTCCCAGGAACCAGCTGAAGAGGTTCCTCAACCAATGTTCATCGAACAGGGAGATTGCACAACTATTCTCCAAGCTCTCAATCGTCTGTGTAGGGTCAATGAGCGAATCCTCGATGTTCTTCTAGACATCCAACAGAAGTTGCCTTCCTCCTCCTCCTCTACTCCATGAACAAATCCTCTACAAAATAATTCCCTAGTTGTTTTACCCTCCTTCAATGCTTTTAACTTGTCTGTTCCTGTACTTTCTTAACTTTGTTTCAATGAATGCATTTTGCTATTATTCTCTAGTTATGATTGTGTTCTACTTGCTTTTCCTTGCATGCTTATACTTGATTCTTTTCGATGATGTCAAAAGGGGGGAAAGTGGAAAAATGTAGAGATGCGTTGTTTCTAAGAGAATACAGAATAATTAGCCATAAGTTGAGGGGGAACTATATGCTTAAAAATCTTGCAAAATTGAACTGATTGGAAAAATTCAACTGTGTAATTTTGGTGTTTAATCTCTCTTATCTTTCTTGTTTCCCTGACTTGCATTTTGTAAAGGTTTGTCATCATCAAAAAGGGGGAAATTGTTGGATCAGTGTTAGGGAACTAACACTGGAACAATGGTTTCTCTATTCGAAATCGAAGTTTTGATAATGACAAACAAATGGAACTAATTCCCTGTACAAGTAATCTCAGGATCGATACAGATTCATAGGAAAAGCAAGGGAAACATTCCCCATGACGCCATCTGAGTACGTGGCAAAACAATTAAAGGATAATAAAGACTTTTCACTATTGTCTTGGGCGACAGGCCAAGTTCCGAATGAATAGAGATGCAAAAGGGTACGCTAGTCATTTTGAATAGTATCGTACTCCCCAAGACAAAAAGGGCAAAGGCGTCAAAGCTAAAAGTGGAAACCTCTATAAATAGTATGCGACGCCGCTAGGTCATTTGAAGCTCTCGTATACAAAAGTACAAGATCTAAAAAGGAAAGTGAGAAAGCGAGAGCCCGAGCTTATCCAGTGAAGACGGCGATCTAGAATTCGAAGAAGGAAGTTCCGTGACCAAGCGATGGAGACTGCGTGAAGATCGTCATCGACTTGGAGAGTTGGTTCCTGTGCTAAAGGGAACTGCATAGGAACGAGTAAGGTTCACTATCTATGTTCTATTGTGTTTAGATCTAGGAACCACCATGACTTAGTCGCTAGTATTGTTTGTGAGTGGGATTGCGAACAATAGAGAAGTTCGACTTTGTATTGTGTATCTTGAGATCTATTAATAGAAATATAGTGTGTGTTCAAAATCCTCCAAGGGAAGTAGAGGTTTACTCTCCAGCTAGTTGGCTGTAGAGGTTCCTCTATAAGGAACCGTGTCCTTGTCTCTGTTTTATATTTCACTTTCTGTGTTGCTTTATTTCTCTACGTAAGGGAACTGTCACTTAAACAGTTCCCGAACTTGTCTTACTAACACAGATCTATGATCCTACAGTTATGTTTGGACTTTTGTATTTCTAGTTTGGAATTTGAGTGTTATAAGATCTATAACATAACTTCTGCCAATACAAAAAATCAGTGATAAATCAGACCCGCTACAAGCCTACACATGCATTCTGCCAATGCAAAGGATCGATATTACTTTTTATAGAAGCTACTGTACGTAACATGATCACATGCATTTACAGCTTCAAATTTTTCTTAATCCATTCTTTTTTAATTTATCATCCAAAACAAATTGTGGGAACCAAATATACTTATGACAAAATGATCCATATGCATGGGCTAACAAAAAAAATTAAGACATCTTTTCGGTACGCACGTGTATATATATGAGGTGACGGGGGGTTCAAGCATCTGATTAATTTGTACCTAAAAGTTACAAAATATTACGACTGCTAGTAGTTGTCTTATGAACTAATAACGAGCTTAAGTAGTTTTAAATTCATGTATACATCATTTGAATATATATGCAATATGCACCAAGTAAAACCCTTTGAAACAATTATAGTTTAATACAAATGAAAAAGATGAAGTACGTTTAATTGGTTCTATCTAATTTGACTTGGCTGCACAAATATTAATGAACCATTTAATTAACTACAATGGAATTGAGAATACAAAATGAAGAAATTGAACCAAATTAAATAACATAGTAATGCTATCCATGTAGGGTTAAGTTTTCTATTACGTGATTATTTTGAATATTCCATTTTGATTTTTATATGGAGGAATGGACTTGGTGTGCTCATCAGCCAATCAGAAGGCATATAAGATACCTTATGTGCCAAACACAAAGAGTTAATTTAAGAACAAAGAAAGAAGAAGATGCCACTATAAAAGGTCTTAGGCGAAAGGGAATATTCACCTATCAATCACCAAAAAAGTACATAAAAACGCAAAATTAAATGGATGCTAATAATCATGAGTTGGATGATTTGAAGCTGCTAGGTTTTTGGGCAAGCCCTTTTAGTAGGAGAGTGGAGATTGCCTTGAACATGAAGGGCTTAAGTAATGAGTATGACTACATTGAGCAAGACCTATATTCTAAGAGCGCCGAGCTCTTAAGGAACAATCCGGTTCACAAGAAGGTCCCCGTGCTTGTCCATGGCCGCAACTCAATTCCCGAGTCACAGGTGATCGTTGAGTACATCGATGAGACATGGAGATCGGGACCTCCTATCTTGCCTCGATCACCACTCGAGAGAGCCAAGGCGCGCTTTTGGGCCAAGTTCATTGATGAACAGGTATACATGCTTATGTAATTGCTTTTTTGTTTTAAATGAATGGATCAATATAATGTGCACGCAATTTCAATCAAGATTAATGCCTGGCAAATGTACGTCAAGAAAATGTGGCATCGGCGTAGTCTCAAAATATATGACCCTCAAAAGCCAGTTATATAATTAATTGCTCTTATATATGTAAATCTCAAAATATATGTAAATGTACGTATATTTATTGGTGGGTGGTATTTGCCTATATATTGGTTGAGACTATAGGTTTTTATTATCGGTTGTTAGGTAGTTTTTTTTGGTCGAATCGATTGTTCCATAGTTAGACGAGTATTTTTAAAGTTTCGAGAACAAATTAATAAGTTAATTCAAGCATTTAATCAAACGATTAGGACTTCATGGTAGTACCATGAGGTTTCTGTTTTGACTCTAATGAGCAATACCCTCGACCAAAAAAAAAATAGTTCAATATTTTGTATATTGTTTTGAATCATTATTACAATTTTGCATGTATAATACTGCAGTGCTTGCCATCACTAGGGAAGGCGTTTTGGGGACCAGAGAACCAGCAAGAGGAGGCAACAAAAGAAGCACACGATAATCTCAGGGCCCTCGAGAAACTGCTCGAGGGAAAGAGGTTCTTCGGAGGGGAAAGCTTCGGGTATTTAGACATAGTAGCCAACTTCTTAGGCTATTGGGTGGACGCCATTGAAGAAGCGGCTAGGAAACCGATTTTGACAAAAGAGACCTTTCCCTTGCTACACAATTGGCAGGAGGAGTTTGTTAATTCCGACTTTGTCAAGGCCAGCCTCCCTCCTAGACATAGATTAGTCACCTTCTATAGCATTCGTATGGAAGCCGCCAAGTCCTTCAAGGCAGCTACTAACCAATAATGTAACGTTTTGCACATAGTAAAGATCTTTTGTATGTAACACACCCAATGAATGCATCGTTTTGTGTATCACTATTTTCTCTAAAAGAACGTATGAAACTTAAGAAGTAGTCGGTCAATTCATAAAAGTACATGACAAATCCTAGTGTGTGCATATACATATCTGGACTGGTATTAGACTTGGCAAATTCGGACCGACCTACCAGGTAATCCCACCAAAAATATGTAAATTTAAGGAAAATTCATTTTCGTTTTGCCTTTACTTTTTAGTCTCCCAAAAAAAACTTATTCCTATTGCTACCCCTCACGTTTACAATTAGTTCTTCTCGTAACATAACCTCAAAAAATTTTAACTTTCTGTCTAAAAAGGAAAAGAAAGTCGTTCTTTCAAAAGGGGAGTTGGCACTACACCATTCTGCAGATTTAGCGACCACGTGAACGCTAACTCCAACATAAAAAATAAAAAAAGATTTAGAAACCAAGTGATCGCTAATTTAGCGACCACGGACCATCTGCTCGCTAAAATTGAGCGGGCAATTTTGGCACTAGATGTTGGAAACCACTTGGTCGCAGAAGTTAGCGACCAAGTGATCCCTAACCTCAGGACCAACATTAGCGATCAAGTGGGTCATGAGAGTAGCGACCACTTGGTCGCTAAAATGGTTGCCAACATTTGACATCAAACCAACCAATTTTCGTGGGCATCATCCCGCGAATTTGGCGACCACTTGGTTGCTAAATACAGTAGTCAGCAAGTTGGTCTTGAGGGTTATTTTGTAACCAAACTGTATATATAAGTATTAAATTTGGATAACAAAATTGTCCAAAACAAGAAAAACAAGGTTCAATATTTTGTATGTTGTTCCGAACCATTATACAATTTGGCATGTATAATACTGCAGTGCTTGCCATCACTAAGGAAGGTGTTTTGGGGACCAGAGAACCAGTAAGAGGAGGCAACAAAGAAGCAAGCGACAATCTCAAGGCCCTCGAAAAACTGCTAGAAGGAAAGAGGTTATTCGGAGGGGAAAGCTTAGGGTATTTAGACATAGTAGCCAACTTCTTAGGCTATTGGGTGGGCACCTTGAAGAAGCGGCTATGAAACCGATTTTGGCAAAAGAGACCTTTCCCTTGCTACACAATTCGCAGGAGGAGTTTGTTAATTCTAACTTTGTCAAGGCCAGCCTGCCTCCTAGACATAGATTAGTCACCTTCTATAGCATTCATATGGAAGCCGCAAAGTCTTTCAACGCAGCTACTAAAAACTAATGTACTGTTGTGCACATAGTAAAGATCTTATGTATGTAACACATCCAATATATGCATGGGTCATTTTGTGTATCAATGTATCATTGTTTTCTTTAACAGAACATATGAACCTTAAGAAGTAGCCGGCCAATTCATAAAAGTACATGACAAATCTTGTACCTCCAAATGGATGAATGTGTACTGTCAAGTGCACTAGTGTGCATATACATCTGTGGACTTGTATTAGACTTGGCAAATTCGAACCGACCTAACGGGTAGTCCCACCAAAAATATGTAAATTTAAAGAAAATTCTTTTTCATTTTTGCCTTTTTTTAGTGTCCAAAAAAAACTTATGCTACCCTCAGGTGTGTAATTATTGAGAAGGAGAAAGAGGAAACTATCAATAGGGGGAAAGAAGTTGTGAGGAAAAACTAATTAGGAAACAATGGGAATGAGGGAATAGAGAAGGGGAGAAAGTAAGGGAGGTTATGGCCTTCAAGGCAAATGCAAAAGAGAAAGAAAGGCAAATGAACCAAACACGGAGCGCGTGTCCCCAAGGGCGGATCCATGATTAACTAAAAGGGGGGACGGACTTTGTACATTGAGCTACTATAAATCGAGCTAATATAAATATAGTTGTAAACAAAAATTAAACTAAAGATACTTTAATATAAAAATAGGTATTGCAACTCATCGTATTTTCTTGGTATTGCAGCTCATTGGTCTCCTCGGGGCCTTTTTCTGCACCAAGGAAAGTACGCTCGGGAAATTGTGGCTCGTACATCTATGACATCCTGTAATTCGGATGTTACACTTGTTGACCCTGGCTCGAAATTGAGTGCACATGCCGGTGCACATGTGTCTGACCCTGGCAGGTTGTCCAGATACAAGACGACCTACTTCTGGTTATTGTGTGTTTCTTAATGATACACTTGTCTCTTGGTCTGCCAAACGACAGTTAGTTATTTCCCGCTCCAGTCCTAAAGCTGAGTATAGAGGTGTTGCTAATGTTGTAGTAGAGGGTTCCTGGTTGCGTAATTTGTTGCTTGAACTACATTGTCCTTTGTCTCGTGCTTCTATTGTCTACACTGATAATGTGTCTGCGACGTACCTGGCTGCTAATCCGGTTCAACACCAGCATACCAAACACATCAAGTTAGATATTCACTTTGTTCGGGACAAGGTTGTCATTGGTCATGTTCAAGTCCTTCATGTTCCTTCTTCATATCAGTATGTTAATATTCTTACAAAAGAGTTGCCTAGGATGTTATTTTTAGATTTTAGAGACAGTCTTACTGTTCGTCCTCCTCCCGTTTCGACTATGGGGGTGTGATAGTAGATATATTTTATATTGTAAATATTACCCTAGCTTGCTTTGCAAGTCTTGTACTATATATACTCTTAATGAATGAATGGCAACCCAAGGGGGAATTTGTGAAGCTAACACTTTTTAGTCTCCCAAAAAAAATATCCCTCTTGCTACACCTCAGGTTTACAATTAGTTCTTCTCGTAACATAACTTCAAAAAAAATTAACTTTCCTTCAAACGGGGAGTTGGCACTACACCATTTTGCAGATTTAGCGACCATATTTTAGCGACCACGTGGACGCTAACTCCAACATAAAAAAATAAAAAAAGATTTAGAAACCAAGTGATCGCTAATTTTGCGACCACGGACCATCTGCTTGCTAAAATTGAGCAGGCAATTTTGGCACCAGATGTTGGAAACCACTTGGTCGAAAGAAGTTAGCGACCAAGTGATCCCTAACCTCAGGACAAACATTAGCGACCAAGTTGGTCCTGAGGGTAGCGACCACTTGGTCGCTAAAATGATTGCCAATATCTGGCATCAAACCATCCAATTTTCGCAGCATAGCGACCACTTGGTTGCTAAATACAGTAGTCAGCAAGTAGTGTGCTTCCTTCCTTGAGAGAGAAACTCTCCCTTCTCTCTAGGATTCCAACCGGCCACCCACTCTTCCCTTCCACCGGTTCTCTTGCTCTGGCGAGGGCTCACCTCACGTAACCCTCGCCCAAAGCACTCGGTGGCATCCTCACGAGCCACCGCCGTGCCGGAGCCAACCGGTGGCCCTTGGGTTCGCCGGATTTGAGCACACACAAGGCCACTCTTTCTCGTCCAAGCTTCCCTTCCCTCTCTCTCTCTCTCTCTCTCTCCCCCCCAAGATCTTGCCGCCCACCAACTTCCACTAGTGGTGGTGGTCACCTTCCCACTGTCGGCCCTTGGCCGTGCCTTTGGTCGAGCCCTTGGCCATGGGTAAGAAGAAGAAGTCTCCCTCCCCACCACTCAAGCTCAAGGTGGGAGATCCAACAAGACATGACATATTCTCAGATGTTGATGCATTCATGGAGGATTCCATGGGTGGAAATTCAAAAGAAAGGGTGAAGAAGCAAGCTACAAGGATGGTTGAAGCCAATGATGTTCATACGCCCTCCAAAACCATCATTGGGGAAATTTTGGAGCTTGCCTTGGCACATGAGTATGAAGATGGTTTCATGGATGCAAATCATGAACAAAATGATGGGAAAGTGGTGAAAAACTCAACAAACGCATTGTCCAATGGAGAAGAGGAGGATCCAGCGTGCTCGGCGGCTCTCCCCTTGGTGGCGCCATTGCTAGCCATGGTGGCGGCCGCCACTAGCTCCTCAAGGCCAACCATGGCGGCACAATACCAAGAGATCTCCAAGGAAGGGTCACTTGCAAACCCTAGCAAGAAAAGTGTCTTGGAAGATGAAAATGGAGCCAAGCTAGAAATGGCAAAGTCAAAGACATGTCTTTTACCATCCAAAGAGAATGTAGGCACCATTTTGGGCAAAAATGCCTTAACCTTGGCATGTGAATCCCTTGCAATTTCAGCCACCAACACATGCCTTGAGACCACACATGGCAAGTCTCCTTCAACCTTTGACCAAGGCCATGCCACCTTGGAAGCCGGCGCATATGGGCCGCCCCCCGCGCCCATCATCTCCGAGCCGGCCCTAGCCAACGGCGCACGCCAAGGCACGGTTCAAACGTTGGCGCGCCAAATGCTCAACGTCAAGGGCCCGATGCACACCTAGACTGGCCCTCAGCCTCATGGGTACCCACGCCACGCCGAGACGAACCCGAGGGAGCACATTGGCATGAGTGCCTCGGCGCCCAAGCCCGGTAGAGCAAACAACGCATCCCATGGCATGCCACGATCCTATGCCGCCGCACTCACGACCCATGGCATGGGGAGGATTCGAACCATGGCACATGGCCCCAAGCCCCATGCATGGTCTAATAACCCGAAGAAGACCTTCATGAACGCCGGTTTGGGTGCCAAGCTCACCTACACGCCCCCAACATCAAACCGTGTCTCCATTAAATGCTCTGAGGGCCTTCTAAAGCAAGAGGTATGGGGTTGGTCACTCCTAGGCCAATATGTTGGCTTCCACCCGGGTCATTTTCTTCTCAAAGAAATGATGAAGTCATGGGGTGTCCGAGCAAGGTACCGAGAAGAGGAAGGATGGGTAATATTCAACTTTGATTCTAAGGAAGACATGGACAAGGTGCTCCAAGGCGGTCCTTACTTCATCCATGGTAAGCCTTTACTCCTCAAGTACATTCCGGGCAAGTTTTGCTTCGATAGGAAGGATGTTGCTACAATTCCTTTGTGGGTTCGAATCTATGGTCTCTCCAAGGACTATTGGACCACTCCCATCCTTGGTCGAATTGCCTCTCATGTTGGCAAGCCGCTATACTTAGACTCGGTGACCATCAAGAGGAAGAGGGATGCTTATGCTCGAATTTTAGTCGAGATCAAATCTGCCACAACCGTGATAAGAGAGATTGGGCTTGACTTCGATAATGGTGTTTCCCTTGAGTGTCAATTTTTGATTGAGAATGAGCCAACATATTGCAAGGGATGTTTCACATTTTGTCATGATGATGAGGGTTGTAAATTCAAGGAGAAAAAGGATTGTGTGGGAGCCAAGAACAAGAAAGGGTCCAAGGCAAGAGAAAATGAGGGCCAACGAGAGGACCAACCGGTTGAAGGAGTTGGCGCCACGAATGCACAAGTTGAAAAGGAGAAGAGCCCACCTAAGGACAACACCGATTTGATCTCGAAGCAACTAAAAGAAACTGTGACCACCATCCCCGAGACACCAAAGGAGAAGGCATGTGCCAAGAAGGGTGGCGAAAACCAAGGCCCCAAAAAGGTCGACGCACCTCACATGGCAAAGAAGAATGGTGGACAAGGCAAAAATGAAGCTAGGAGGATCGTACAAGAAGAGAAAGGCAAGACCGTTGCCATAGCCGAACCAACCTACCACAACCAAGGGACGTCCAAAAGTGAGGAGCTTGAGTCTCAAAGTGACAATGGGAGTGAGACGTTTGAAAGCTCAAACAAGGAGGAAGAGGAGATTGAAAAAGAATTATCTCCTTCAAAATACACAAGTATAAAAAGGGGGAATGAAGATGAGAGCTTGGACAACAAGGTCGAGGATAAAGAGGATGGAAACACCCGGAAAGAATCTCAAGAAGGGACCGATCACACGATGGCCAAGGGAAAGCCAAAGAGGACGCCAAGTAAGACATGTGCGGTCCTTGGCCTTAAGGCACGAAACAAATCACCCGGGAGGACTACGCGGCGATCAACAAGGGCCACTAGGGCGCCTACGTAACTTGCTAGAATCCGATATGTTGTTTGCATGCTTTGATGTATCCATGTTGTTCTAGTTCATGTCTTGATCTTATTGCGTAGTTGGGAAGGCCTGCGTGCCCAACCTTTACGCTTTGTTCTTTTGGGGCATAGTATGGAAGGCCTACGTGCTTTCCCATGTATGCCCCCGTTATGACTCACTCGCTTGTACCAACCTCTCCGGAGCTTCATACTTCACACTTTATCCGAATTAACGTTTCAGCAAAAAAAAATACAATAGTCAGCAAAATTTCCTCCAATTTGGCGTCTATATAGTCTCTACTAATTTCCTATATAAACCCTACACATCCTCATACCTTTGTACAAAAAAAAATTCACAAAACGGAGAAAAAGGTATTTGCGCAACTCAATTGCTTATAGGGAGGAATTTCGTCATATTTTGCCGATAGCTCCATTACATGTATATAATTACAAATTTTTCGTTTAATACCATCATGTTATACTTATACTCAAATCTTGTTGGTGTGAATTTTTCGTTTAAATTATATGAGATTGTGTTATGTCTACATTAATTTTATTTCCAATTGCATTATTTTTTCATTTTTCAAAGTTTATTTCCAGTCATAAGTTGACATTCAACGACCATATGGACGCTAAGCAGCGTATATATAGTTGTTGAATCCCTATAGTATAGCAACTGAGAAATATTACCGAGTTTGATATTTTTGTTTGTAATTGGTGACCATATGGTCGCTATGTTGGATTTGGCGACCATATGGTCGCTTACTTCCTGAATATCCTTCATCTAGGTGGGGGCAACGTCGAGGAAGTTCATTATGCACTCCCAGATGGAGATGACCCGTTTTTCTTACGTACCGAGGTGCTGCGTTTTGTTGTCCTTGGCTTAAAAATCTAGTTATATTATATACTCTTTAATTAACCAAAATTAATATTATTGAGAAATAAAGATTTGCTATATGTTAACTTAACACAGTTGTCTAATTAAATATTTTTATCATTGGGAAGTTTTTCTTTTTTTAAAAGTTAAATTGGACAATGCGAGCTGATGAGAAAATAGGCGCCATAAAAAGGGCTAGTATAGGGCCCAATGGCTCATATGATCTCGGAATTGAGGTAATTTTGCATGTCAATTCCTGCATATTGGGTTTCGGGTCTTGGATCAGTCCATTGTATTCAAGTCCAAAGTGAGAGTGGTAAGATGCAGATCCTTCAAAAATGTAATGTTTATCTTCAAGCATGAAGCTAATCTGTTTCCACAAACAATTGTTGCATTTAGACTTCAACCCTTTATCATCAGAGAGACTCCTACGTACATTGCATAGCCCAACCTACACTAACGTTGGGCTGATTGTAGCCTGTAGGGCCGGGCTATTATCTATGGGCCATTTGAAATTAAAGTCAAATATCCCAAATATACGAAACCGATGATTATTCTAATTTTCTCCACGTCAGCATCCAAATGATATAATGGGTTATTACATTATAGTTTGGTTTCAAAGATAATTTTATTGACTCAGAGATTACGTATTTGCATGGATGTTCATATCAAACTACAAGTTGGTGTTTTTATTTATTGGTACAGCAATATTCAGCTTTATATAATACACATAATAATTAAGTACGTACGTACAAATATGACTTCGATCGACTGACCCACTCGACGTAGATACAACAACAACAACATCTACCAAATCGGAATCCAAAACGTGCGGAATTTAGGGGTCAAGATGTACATACCCGACATAGATGTATTGAAAAAAGCATAACATGAACATAACCACAAAACCTAATAATACATGATAAGCTTATAGGATATTCTTATTAGTTAAGTAGTAGGGTTCATAGCCATAGCTTGAACTCGAATCTTGTAGGCAGCCGCCAATTTGTCGAGGGAAGGAAGATTGTCCTTGAAAACAGGGCAAGCCAGGATCTCATCCGCCCATCCCCAAAGGAGAGGGAAGGCGTCCCTCGTGAAATAGGCGGTCCCCACGGCTTGCTCCGCCGCAGGAATCCACAGAGCCACCGCGACAGCCGCCATGTCCACCACCCCGAACTCTTGTCCCCCGAAGAACTTCTTCCCCTTCAACTCCTTCTCCAGTATCTTCATCGATTCGTACCCTTCTTTGTGAGCCGCTTCTCGCTCATGCTCGTTCCCTAACATTGATCTTTTCCCCGGAGCTAACACCTGATCAATCACCATAAATATATATTCTATGAAATTTTGTGGGCCACCATGTGAAACTTTATGGCCACGTGTATACGTAAGCCCAGTACACAAGTCCAGTGAGTTTCCATCCTAAAACCAATTGGCAAATAGGAAGAGTAACCCAAAAATATTTATGTTGACTTATATCTCTTTAGATTTCCGATGTGGGATGGATATTCCAATATATTCAAAACATAAACTTGTTTGGTTCATCAATAAAACACCCTTTTCTTCTACGTACTATGGCAAATTGTAAATAGAGTAAGAGCACATGCATTGCAGGTCCCTCAATGCGTCCCTCAAACAAACAAAAAAATGGAAATGAATAAAAAAAAATACATTAGGGTGAGACTATTGTGAGAGACGTCTCTCCAAGTCCCTTGTATGAGGGACGGTCTCAGTTGAAAAATAAAAACAAATAATATTATTATATTCTTAGAGACCCAAATGGGTCTCACACCAATGGAGGTGCTCTAAGTAATTGAATACCATGTCATCAATAAACTTGCCCCAAAAACGCGCCAAGGCGCGGCCATGAGGGTCCAGAGGGAAGATGGGGTTGGATTTCCATGTCTCGTCGATGTACTCAAGAATGACCATGGACTCGCTTATGGGGATGCCGTTGTGTATGAGGACGGGCACTTTCTTGTGGACCGGGTTTGATTCGAGGAGCAAAGGGCTCTTGTTCCTCAGGTCAATCTCGACGTATTCATAAGGGACACCCTTGAGCTTGAGGGCTATCTCCACCCTCCGAGAGTAAGGGCTTGTCCACGCCCCCAGCAGCTTCACTTCATCTTCACCTGCCATTTTAATGGTTGACTTTTTTTTAGTATTTTTTGAGGAGATGAATGATAAGTGTACTAATACTACTTTGAATGTTTTGATCGTGTGAGGTTAATTTATAGTGCTCCTTTGATTTGTTTCTTGAGCAATAAGATTTGATTAGATTGTGTTGTTTTATTTAATTGTTTCGGGTGAGATCATATTGTTCATTAAGTATTGGTTTTAGTGTAAACTAGTACGATGGTTTGATTGGATCGGACTAAGGTTTTTTTATGCTTCTTTTCAATTCATGTACGGCAATGTCCCGGTGACATTTGCGCTTATGTCAGGCTTAGTTTCTTGTATTCTTATTTGTCATTTTCGGTTATAATTGTTCCTATCCAATTTGAAGTTTGAATGGGTTCCTGTTAAGTCGAGGAAAATTGCAGTTTAGAATCAGGATCACGGGCGGAGCTATATTGGGGTGGGTGGGGGCCATGGCCCCCCCCCAATCCAATTTTTTTTCCATATATATATTCATCTTGTCAATAGATTCGATTTGATATATTATAAGCTCTATTCTGATATTTGGGCAAAAAGTTATGAACGTTTAAAGATTGAATGTATACAAACCACTTCTAACAATTTATTTATTTATTTATTTAGAATGCTTTTATCTTTTGTTAAACTTCTTATTTTCATAATGAGATTGAACCCGAAAACTTTGAAACAATAAGTTATTATTGGGATATTTCGAATCATACAATTCATTATTGGCACGAGTGCTTTAGTTTGGGTTTTATTTTTTAGTTACGAGCTTTTAATATTTATAGATTCAATTAATTTGTATTATGAAATATTTTTATTTTCTTAACCTAATTGTATTCTGAAACATAATTAATAATTATATAAGTTCTCATTATAAACTCTTGTTTTCTTAATGTAATTGCATTTTGAAATATTTTAGTCCCTCCTCTATAAAATATGTTCTACTCTTTATCTAAATTTGTATTTTTTATTTCTACATCTTTCTCGAAACGTCAAACGCACCGGAATCTCTCGTTATAAAAATTGAAATCCAAATAATGTTCTTGCTTAGTCATCTTCAGCTCTTTATATAGCAGGAGCTTTGCAAAAATGATATTTAAAAGGGGCATTCCAAGAATTGAACTCGGGACCTCTCGCACCCTAAGCGAGAATCATACCACTAGACCAAATGCCCTTTTGTGTTTAACTTATAACGGATATTATATAACATAATTATATAAGATATTAACTCAATTGATCTACCATCACTAACTTCCGTACCCTAACTATTGTGCGTAAAGTATAAGGTAAGACTTATTTGAATAGGGGATCATATATATAATAAAATGATGTTAAGTTTGAGTCGAAGTCATATATAACATGATAAGTTTAACTATTATTATTTAATGTCTTAAAATACGTAAAAAGTAAAAAAAAATACTCATATTTCAAGAATTTTAAAAGTAATTTTTGGAGAAAAGTAAGTTTAGGGGAGAAAGCAAAACAAGATAGTTGGGTCAGGACCAGGTTGGTCATCTTTGGGATCATGGTCAAGTCAAGTTATTGGTACGGGTCAGTTTGCAAAATGCAGCCTACCACCAAGCAAAAAGACCACAAACAGCGTCTGTTTGAACAAACGCTGACGCGTTGTCAAAATCAGAATATAGGTTCGGTTCAGACGTGTCTGGTTCTATGGTGAACTACTAGCATTACTTGTTACTACAAAAATAAATGGGGACTTGCTTGGAACAAACACATATAGAACAAGGCAGGAAGCTTAAATACCAAACATATAATTTACCCAATATAATCAAGTGGGTAACGAGCAGCCGATAATACATTCTCCAATAGATCCTGAAACGTTACGAAATCATAGGCAACCTGGCCTTTAAATCTTTATGTGCATGTTTACTTAGACACAATATAGAGCCAACTAAGAAGTACCTAATCACACACTTATAACTAGCACAATATAATCAGCCTGTGCATCTGATAACATACTAGAATTAGATAGCTAACTCGGAGGAGTCTTCATATTTAGGGCAGTAAAAATACGACACACGGTAACAAATTAGAAAGCTGGTATCCCATTAGTATGGTAGAGAGGGCCAGAGGAGCCATGGTTCCCGTCGTCATTGGAGGGTGAACTTTTTTACGCAGCATAAAGGGATTTCACCTCCCTCCTCAGGAATGATGGCAAAGCAAAAGCAGCTGTATGGACCTGCCAAATGCGAAAGCAACACAATTACTACAATTAGTCATCTCTCCTGAGAAGAACGACACAAACAGGATGCACAAAAAGAAGCAAGAATGGAAGAAGAGGTTGTCAACGTTCAGAAAATAGACCAAGCATTTACATCTACATCTAATAAGCAGAGGTTTTCTCACCTCTGAGTTATAAAACTTGAGTTCTCTGCGATGCTTGAGGGCACCATCTATCTTCTCAATTGGATTCACAGGATGCAGAAAATCAACAGGTGGCCCCTCCGTTGAGCAAAGCAGAAAGCCAATTGTACCACTAATGACCACGGGAAAAAGAAACCATCATAAGTGCTTAAATTGTATAGATGTGTAGATGACTAATCAATATCTGGACACCTCAAGAATGAAGTAATATTGCAGAATAGATTAAAAAATTCACTAATCCAGTGCCCACTGCTTCTGTCATTATCAAACTTTTTCGAAGATCTTTAGGATAATATCTGTATTTGGGTGGTGGTGCATGGGGAAGAGGAAACTAGATACATACAGGAGACCGACCTCCAGGCTTCTCAAGAAGGCAAACCCCTCTCCAGTCAACTATACAGGTAATTTTCACAACTAAAGTACTTTTTGCTCCCTGAGCCCTTCTCCAATGTGTATTATAGTTTTTTGCAGCTTTTATCCAAAAATATTCATCGTTTTTATCCCCACATCATTGCAGTCTTCCACAAATCAATTTTGGTGCTCATTGACTTTTATACACTGCCTTTGAGATGGATTTAGTCCCTATATCAACTTTGGTGCATTCTAACTAAATTCAGTTATTATTGTCACATATCTGAATTTCAGTTTTTCTTGGGTCTATCGGGCGTACCCTCTTTCCCTTGGGGAGGGGTACCCCCAGATTCGGTTGTAGCGGAGCCTCATTGGGTCAATGATGATGATATGATATGATGACATATACATCAAAAATGGTTTCTTTAAAGAATAAACATAAAGCAGAAGTTAGACAGATTTAGGAGGAGAAATCAGCAAAACATACATTAGCCCATGACACTTTCAGTTTGCATAAGAATTAAAACCAACACGTCAAGATGAAATAATTCGTATTTAATGTTTGACAAAAACAATGTACCTTGGATATGTGGGCACACTTGTCCATGCAAAATGCACAGATCCTTTGAAAGTTTCACGACAAATGGATAGCATATCCTCAATTAAATGCGTATGCAGCCACATACTTTCAGCCATGTTACAAAGAACACCACCAGGCCTCAAAGCTCTTGCTAAAGTTTCAAAAAATGGCTTTTCAACCAGTTCTTGTGCTGGACCTGTGAGAATTAAATGATAGCTTGAAAATATAAGGCACTCATGATTGAGTTTCAATGTTTATTTTATCCATTTGATGAATCTACACTGAAGCATGTAATCTGTCTTTCTAGTACAAGTTATATTACAGTCATCTCTAACTCACTCAAGCAAATTCATAGTTTTCTAAACAAACAAACATACCAACAGGGTCAGAAGAATCCACTATTATAGCATCATAATTTCCTTCTGGCGCATTCTTTAGATACTCAACCGCTGCCAAACATCAAAAGAAAATCTTTCTTAAAGAACTATTTAAATCACCCCGCATCATTGCAGCCTTCATTTATCATCAGAATGATAAGCATGAATTTGCCAAGGATAAGAAAAAGGAAAGATATATAAGCATATTAATGGATAATCATACCATCACCCAAATGTAGTTGGACACGAGGATCATCAAACCCTGCAGCAAGCTCAGGAAAAAACTTTCTGGAAACCTGACAAACCAAATTCAAATAGATCTTAGCAGCATTTACATGTTTAAAAAGAAAAAATTTAGATCATATATATGTGTCTTACATCAATGACCATCTTATCAATTTCGCATATGTCTATCAGCTCCACAGAGTTGTGGCGACAAATCTCTCTAAGAACTCCCCCATCCCCACCACCTACAACCAGTACCTGCAACAAGATATCAAACTTAATCCTGATGAGCAAATTGCACAATGCAACTGGAATAAATTGAGTGGATCACACTGATAACATAATGATATTATACCCATCTCAGGGGCTAGCCATCTTTTAAGACTGGGCTAGCCGGCTAGGCACCATTCTCAGGGGAGGAAGACAGAAGGTAAATGAGATCCAAACATACAACTAACAATTTGCACATCAGAGAAATTTCTTGTCAATAAAAGACAGGGCATCTACAACCATGCATTCATTCTCATAAAGAAGCTCAAGAAGGAGACTATATATATTGCCCACCAAAAGAAAACTGTATGAGGCAGTGTTTTTTAAGGAAAATTCTAGCACTAATTAAAAGGGCCACCCAAGGAAAGACAATAATTATCTACAAATCTCATGAAAGTGGTTGAACAGCACAGATGCAAAGTAGATCAAATTAAATCCTTTAAATATGCAATTGCCACCTTCATATTGTATATATAGATATAAGGCATTTAGAATCCCAGAAATCAATACTTCATAAGAAAGGTCAAACTCATAGAATATGTACTTTGAGAGCTCAAGTGCCCCAATATGAATTGTAAGTATTCCATGTGTGAGAAAATAAAAATAGCGCAAAATCATCTCATCAACCCATAATAAAACTGCCTAACATGAGCTATAAAATCACACTTCAAACATATCACAAGCACCTATAGATTATACATTTACCTAAAACTCACTACAACCAGAGCATCAGATAAACATGGTCTAAGAAACCCCAGACTCAAAAGACTGGTAATGGATGAGATTATTCTATTTGGTGACAAGGCTGAGTATTACGTTCTGGGAAGTGGGAACTTCTATCACACTTTTTAACCACATTACATTATTAGCACATTCTACACATGTTGTAAGGGAAGCTCTCGCTTTGGCATATATGTGGACAATATCCCAACTAAAGGCAAATCTGTGAGATTAGAAAAATGGAAGTCAAATTTCAGAGAGATGTTGGCATGAATGCCAAGATCATTCCTCATAAAGGATTAACCATAAATTCTTTTCATCATATATTTATAACATTATGAGCTGAAAGTAAAGGCGCACTTGTATCTGTTTTCTGCAAGATCATACGAGAAAAAAATGAAGCGATAGCTAAAAGCTGAACCCATAAAAACCAGCAATACAAAGTAGAAACTTTAAAAAAGATGCTTCTTGGAGTGTAAGATGTATATAATTAGATTAATAGAGAATGACCAAGTCATATACCTTTTTAGGTGATTTAATCGAGCAAAGAGGAAGATGAACAATCATCTCCTGATAGGCACACTCATCTTTTTCAGTTAACTGAAGAATTCCATCAAGCACAAGCACCTTGCCATAACTAGATGACTGCAGATACAAGATACACCAAGCTATGAGATAGGAGTATTTTTAATTTTGTAAGAAAACAGAGAGAGAAAAACTTCTCTCAAGCTTGATTTAAAAAGTAAAAAAGACCATTCTTCAGGTTATCACTATTATTATGGAAGAAAGGCAACTGCTGGAAACCTCAAATACGACGACTTCTTGATACTCCGATCTTTCCTTGAACAAGATCTTCTCTACTTGCAAGGAATGTGCTTCATCTAAGAAAGCAAGATTGAACAACTTCAGTCATACAAAGTATGTAAAGAAAACAAGTTAACAAAATTGAGACATCTCAAATTATGTTAAGTGACAAAACAAGATGTGATATTAGGTATTTAGGTCCAGCAATCATCCAAAAAAAAATCTTGAGGGTAAAATGTTAAGGAAACAGGCACATACTACTTTATAGATATAGTAGATACATCAAAGTAGTCATACCAGGCCACATAGGGTTGTTGAAATAAAGCTGATTCCCAGTCGTACCTGTCATAATGAAACCATGAAAGATAATGAAGGAATGATAAATTAGTCACATCTGTGTATAGCACTTTGTAAAGAGCTCTGAACAGGAAATTTTTGGTGCAGAAATAATGACCAGAACATGAATGCTGTTCAGAGAACCACCCTGAAACAACAGTTGGATGGCATTTGCCTTCAGATTTAGAAGCTGCAGATCTAGCCTTCAAACAGCAAGATGGGATAGCCTTCTTTGAACCATTTTGGCATTGAAAGTCTCTTTCTGTGCCTCCCTCCATAGTTTACCTTCTTCTTCTTCTCTGTCTCCAGTCTCTGATCACAATTTGGTACAGTATAAGAAACTAAGGAAACTAAAAGAATTGATTTGAACAAGAGCACTGAATTTTTTTTTTCCTAAGAAAGTCTTTCGTTGGATTTCTTCAGTTAACCACGATTTTAGTCAGTAAGGGTGGGCATCTTCAGTTAACCACGATTTTAGTCAGCTTTCGATTATCCAGCTTTAACAGGGATTTTAGTTACTAAATGTCAATAACCATGCAGCACATCAAACTTGTTTAATAGGCCAGCAGTTAATCAAAATAGGTAAACTCTTAGTTTAGTTTGTTAACCACCTATATAATGTTTGCTGGAATAGGAACCTGAATCTTATACCAACTTGTCTTGCTGTTACTATAAGTAATATAAAATTTCGAAAAAAAAATGAATACAGTTTGTTTCTTTTTTTCTTGAATATGGCATGAACAATGCACATTCATGAGTCCCTGAGGACCCTGACAATAACAGGTCTGAATTCAAATATCCATATACAAGACCAAAGGAACTGCACCAAATTTGAAACGAAACCAGTTAGCCGAAACTTGATCACTGTAAATATGCAATCGGAATCACAAAACCCATCTTCATGTTAGTATGTTACAATATACATTCAATTTGAATAGCGAAACCTATCCTCGAGTTCAAGTAAACATGTACCTCGAATCACAAACCCATTAAAATGATTAGAGAATTTATGTAAAAAGAGAATTATATCAATCGTAACAACTACAAAATTGAAAAAACCAGTGTTTAAAAAGGCGAGGCGACGCCCGAGGCAATGCCCCCCCTAGATTGCCTAGACGCGCCTTAGAGGCTAAGGCAATCGCCTTATACACAACAGTTTGGTAATTCACAAATATAAATAAATAGTGTGAAATAAGATCATTTAATAAAATTTTAGGATATAAAAACATATTTATAAAGCACAAAACCCAAATTTTATTAGTAATAAAACCAAATTTAAAGATAATGTAATAAACTAGTATGAAATTTTGAAAAGTTGAACACTTGGAACTCGAAAGCCGCAAGAGGAAGAGAGACAGAGAACGAGAGAATGAAGTTTGATCGTGTATTTGGGTATTTGCATAGCTTAAGGATATAGATATATAGATATAGATGAAAATATAGGATAAAAAAGATATCTTGATGATATAAATTGCAAATATAATTTGTATTAAAAGATATCTTGAAAAAAAGGATAGAAAGAAATATTAACCTTAAGGAAAGTATATTTAAAAGAAAAGAAAAGTGAAAATAAAGATCATTAATTCAAATATTAAAAAAAATCAGCATAAGGCAACCTAGGCGAGCCAAGGCGAGATGCAGCTCGCCCGGGCGCCCAGATCGCCTAGGCATTGCCTCTTCCAGGTTGCCTCGCATTGCCTAATGCAGGCGACAGGCATGGCTGGGCACGCCCAGGCGCGCCTTCGCCTCGCCTTTTCAAACACTGGAAAAAACAGTACGAAAATTAGCCTTAAAATCAGTCGCAACTGTATATGACTGGAGATTAGTGGCATTTAGACAACATTTAAGATGGCTGAAGATTGGCACTGGCTGGAGGCTAGGGATGGAGGAGGAGATTGAGGGTGTAGGATGCGGCTCCTGATGGAGGTGGCTAGAGGTTACAGCTGGAAGATATTGAGAGTGGAGGTGCAACAAAGAGGAGTTGATACATCGGATTTGACTGTTTTTGGCCAATAATATTATGGCCCATTACCCGGTAGGTGGAGGTCAGGTAGCTAAAAGGGCTGAGGATCTTTGGTTTACCGGAATCTCCATTAACCATCCATAGGAGTTTTTAATAGCCATTACTGTAAAATTAAGGTTAATGGAATTCAATATGATTTAATCATATAACCTGGACAATTAAATTTTAAGAATTTACAAGATGTATATCTAGCGATCTGCCTATATAATCTTAACAATTTGAAACATCAATCTAGTAATCTACCTGTATAACCTAAGCAATTAAAGACAACACATATTACTGATCCCGGTCTAATAATTCTGACAACTCCTTTTTGGTCTTGCATAATTGTGAGCACCTTGATAAGTGATTACAGATTAAGTTCTTCTTTGCTCTAGACACTCATTTGCAAAACACGACATACAAAGTATAAGTTATGATGTTTCTAAGACGCCATGCCTGTTTCCTATGAAACCAATGAGTCGTTCTTGAAACTTGGTATTTGTATCATTCTGGAATGAACCATTCACATGTTGTAAATGTCAATTATTACGCTTAAAAGCACCAAGGGAAACCGTAATATCAATGTGAATGGCAAAATCGCAATTATCATTTCATCTCAAGAAATGCAAGTTCAAAACTGAACCTCTGATACAAAAAGTACCACGGAAACCCCTAATTTGTGCTCGGTATCAAATGCCGAATGTTAAAGATTCATAAATTCGAACCTTAAAGGAGGATCTGCAAGGCGAATCAAATGCATAAAGAAAAAACATCCAGCTTTCCACGTATGGTTTAAAGGTACAGATAAAATGGCTCACGAAAGCCAACAAATTCAAATTCCGGAGCGTCATCATCAAAGCAAGGCTGATGGTCTCAGAAAAAATTACACAAAATCAAACGAGAAGGACAATGATGCGAGGATTGAGAAAGGAACAACTCAAATCATCAAAATGAAAGCCCTACAAAGATTAAACCAAACACATAAACCAATTATGAGATGAGAGTGAGATAGAGTACCCGGAAGAGAGTTGAAGGGACGGCGGGATGGAGGGCTGGATTTGCGGCGGTTGAAATGGTGCGAATTGCAAAACCTCGCCAATTCCTGAATTCCCTGCGCTGAGAGAGGAAAAGAATTGCGAGGTGGTGGTGTGAAAGAAAGGACGAGAGGTTGAGACGAGATAAATATTAAAATAGGTAAAGTATAGGAATTTTGCTTTTGAGAAAGGGGAAAAATAGCCCACGTGAAAACTGAAAAGGCAAAGGTTGTGCAGCTTGCTTGTGTTTGCTTGTACGTGTGAATACACATTTGGTTAAAATTAAGGTGCGTTTGGAGGTCCAATAATGTAGCAAAATACTAGTATCTCTCTTTTTTTTGGTTGTCCGGATTCACCAGAATTTCGTCTTGGTTACATCTAGTTCAACCCGAGCTGCGCACAGCACACCTGATTTTAGTGGATGAGTCTCAAAAATGAAATTTTTTACACTAATCCTCTTACCACCTGAACCAACTTCCTTGGGTATATACTAGTCTCTCTCTGAATAAGGACTACCCTATTAATTTAGCAATGACTTAGCATTTACTGAACTAGCGTAATAACCGTGTCTTACACCATTTTTATTTTGGATCACATATTTCATTATATGTATCCTTATCTTAATGGAATGAATACACGAAATAAATTGCATGATACGTTTATTATACTAATGTTAAATATAAAAATAAAATTAAGTATGACCTATAAATTAAATATAATGACGAATAAAATTGAAAATCGGATGAAAGATAATATATATATAGGGGAACGCCCAGGTACAATATATATTATGGTGTAAACATGTGGTTGAACGTAGGGCGTTGGATTAGGATAAATCAGTGGCTAGTAATTAAGCAACATAATAGGAACTTCTCCTTAACATGGCCTATTTTCCCACATCTATCTAACCTACATGTAAATTTATATTTTTTTTACATTCAATGCTTTGAATTTAAAGCATTCAATTGTCTAGTTCCTATAGACTTAATGTCATACATATTTTATATACTCTACCTTAGTCTTTTGACCTTCCACAAATAATATTTATTTAATATTATACATCAATCATAAATTATTATTTAAAAAAACCTATAATATTTTAGATTGTTTTTTTTACATTCAACACTTTGAATTTAAAGCATTCAATTGTCTCTTATAGACTTAACTAGTGGTGATGCCCGTGCATACGCACGAGACTTTTTTTTTACAGATATATTAAGATATTTTATATTTTTAATTATACCATTTTCATGCTCGTATATTTATCTTAATTTATTTATAAAATTTTTAAATGCGTTTAATGATGCAAAAATATTTAAAAAGTAAGCATTTGACCATCTTACACTCTTCTTAGATTAAAATTAATAATGTAAATCGAGATTATATGGTTCCATTGTTAATGTTTGAATATATGGCTATTTTCATAATATGTGCTTAATGTAATTTTTTGAAACAATTGTCCCATGTAATAATTTAATTATCTCACTTATAATTCTTCCCAAGTACTATAAACTATGTAATTGCAATTAACATACATAAATATATATAAAAAATAAATTCTAAATAGTTTAGGTTTTTTTCTTTTACTTTCAAGGTTTTTTCTTTTTCATTGGGATATATAGAGTCACATAATCCCATTAATATATTTTGGTTCTTATTTGTCAATAGAGTAACATTGCATTTTGTACGCTGAAAATTTCTCTTAATATATCTTCTTATCGATGAGAAAATTATACAACAAATTAATTAAACCAAAATAAGTAATTTCTCCTTTCACAAATATAATTTACCCCGAATTTGATAAATTTGAAAATGTGTAACATTTTTCTTATTGTTTCCTTAATTTTGAATTGCTATCGTCATTAGTTACCTAATACATTTACAACATATATCCTTTGGTTTATAAAAACTTCAACCTAATCTTATTTTTCACTTGATTATCTTTCACATTGCTTCCTTATTCTTTTATTATATTTTAGAGGCTAAAACCATTTACAAATTACTAAAAATAGCGTATGAATTACCTACGACCAAGGATGGAGTTTAAAGCATTTTCCAACAAATATATGCACAATATATGTGATAAAGTAATTCACACCTTATGCAATAAAACATACATATGGTTATTATCTTGGTGTATTGGCCAACCAAGATACTGGTTCAAACTAAATATGGTCATCTACCATTTAGGAATAGTATGAAAAAGAGGTTGGACATTGTAGAGGATGTAGTACATGTTTGAGTTTTGAGTTGTTGTTCGTCTTGTGTACCTCAAATTATGATGCTACTTAGAGTTTTTTCTTTATTATTCTATGAATCCTCTGAGATCCCTTTTTTAATTTCACTACATAAAAAGGGTTTGACGGGGAATGAATTAATTTTTTTTATAGGATTTTAAAAATAGGCGTTAAATTTGAGGATATTTTTTTTACGAAATTTAAATTATTCAAATCGTAACTTTCTTTGATTTATTATGAAATGCAAACATCATAAACATTGAGTTAAAGAAATATTTTTGATTTAATATGAATGAAAACATAATATATACAAAAACTGTTTCTCAATTGTCATGGATTTTTCTTCATTTTAAGCTTCTTATCTCATATAATAAAATGGATTTATTTTGCAAATAGGAAAAATATACTTAACTTTAAAATTATGGTGGCAAATGTTTATATGAAAAAATGTCTATAAAATGATACCACATCGATTTGAATAGTAATTTTTTGATTTGTACACAATCACCATAACCATCGAGTTAGAAAAAAAAAACCTTTGCTTTATATGAAATGAAAAATACACACAAAATATTTCTTAATTATGATAAGGCTTTGATTGCTAATTTTTTTATGATGATAATAAGATAGAATATACATGTGGGAAAATAAACTTACAAATAGAGAAACTAATAAGTAGATAGATAAATGTCATTGAAGAATAAAAATGAATTAAAAAATAGTACACTAAGAAGATTTGAACCAATGACCTATGGGTTGATGGGAAAGCACTCTCACCACTAAGCTACACATAACTTTTTTACTTATTTTTTTCAATAGTAATTATATAGTGATTATTGTGAGCATAGTTAATGAGAGCAATAAATGGTGGCAAAACCCAATTTTATATGTATATAAGATGTCATACATATCTTACATACTCTACTTTAGTCTCTTGACCTTCCACGCATAATATTTACTTAATATTATACATCAATCATAAATTAATTATTTAGAAAACCTATATTTTTATAGGTTTTCTAAATAATTGAATGTCAATTATAAATGCATATGATAACTTATATGTAAAAAAAATATACAATTTAAAAAACTTCATTGATGGAATATAATATTTGAAAAAATTAAATACCTAAATATGTAAAAAAAGAATTTCAATAGAATTATTAACTCGTGCAAATGGACGGGCATATACTTCTAGTTCATAACAAAGTTGCTTTATCCCTTCATATTGAATTGTCCAAGTCCTTCCTCCAAATCTGAATTTTGAAAGCAACGACTTCGACAAATCAATTTCCACTCCTAGACGAACAAACTGACCCTGATTAGCTGTCGTCGTCATCTTATCAATCCGCAAGACTTGCCCAATTGGACTCCCAATCTCCTCACAAATCCTGCATTGAAGTATTTCATGCTCAACCTTGGTATTCTCACCCATCCCATAAGGACTTTGGCTTTCCCTATGAACGAGTCAAAATTAGGTGTCCATCTTCTTATCATTAGATACTTGTCCTCGATCATCCAAGAGCGCTATGTAAGAACATGATGGAGATCGTTTTCATTTGCTAACTTGACAACATATTGGTCATTGCCAATATCGATCATGGTAAAGGCTCCCTTCAATTCCCACTTTTTTTTCTAGTCGATTCCGTAAGAAAGTATAACCCGGTCCTTTGTCAAACATATGTATGATGAGTGCTTTAGCCCATGGTTTGCAAAGACAACGTTTCTCCTCAGCAATTAATGTTATAGTAGGACATTTCAGATCAATTTCCTCCGGGGCTTCATCATTATCGAATAAGTCCGGGCATTACTTCCAAAGTTATTTCGTCAGAAAGAGTTGAAGTTGTATTGTTGGTGCCTTGGGCCACCACATCCTTGAACGACGTTGGTTGCTCCTGCTGCTCAACCTTCAAGTGATCGGTCTGGACGTCGTAAGAACTTACCAACATAATATCATTTGAAGACTGAGTTTTATTTAGGGATGTTCAACAGATCGGGTCGTCCGCGACTCACACTAACCCGACCCCCGTGCTGGTTGGGTCGCGGGACGAATTTTTTTATTTTGCGGGTCGGGTCGGGTTAAACCTGCAATATTTTAAAAACTATTTTTTTATTTTTTTATTAATAAATAAAATATTTTTTTTATAAAAAACTCGTTGGGTGGCGGGTCGACCCACACATCCGACGGGTTTTTAAAAAAAACTTATTTTTAGTAAAAAAAATCATTTTTTGACCCGATTGATTTTTTCAAACGGGTCGACTTGCAACTCGACCCGGTCGAATTAATTTTGTTTTGCGGGTTGCGGGTCGACCCGACCCGTTAAGCATCCCTAGTTTCATTGTTAGCGGGGTTTCGTGCCTCGGCAAGCGGCTGCGACGAAGATGGAACCCCTTCATGATTGATGTCCATGGAGTTGTTGTTTTTTTCAGGCGGCGGTTGTCTTGGTGATGAGGCCATCTCCGGGGATGAAACCAGTTGCCGGAATATGATATGATCGGAGTTTAACATCTTTGATTCTTTATCGTAGGGAAAAGGCAAATAGACAACTGACTTGAGTGGCCCAACATATGTTCAAAGTTCAAACTATAAAGCGCGTTTTCAAAAAATTCAAACTGAATAAAGAAATTGGGCCCGAGGTGTCGGCATTTATTAGAGGCCCAACTAGTCGTGATCTATATCGAAAAAAGATGCACCAGCCGGGAATCGAACCCGGGTCTGTACCGTGGCAGGGTACTATTCTACCACTAGACCACTGGTGCTTTCGTTGAACGTTTCAGCATTCACTACTATAATACTTCAATACAGATGATTTCTGACGGGAAGAATTCATATTACTCGAATCCTAGGGTTTCCAATTGGGCTAATCTTTCGCCTTTTGCGACTTGAGAAGTACGGGGCAATGAAATTACATGATCCGGTACGTGCAATCGGAATTAGACCAGATTGTAGGCTGGAGACTTAATTTTCACAAGCAAATGTCAACCTTGATCAATCCTCTATTCATCATTCTCCGAGGATGCTTCAGATTTGATTCCAATTCAAACTTATAATTTCTCGAAATTCAGTGCAGTTTTGGTGGGATCATTGTTCTGTATATGAGATATTACGTAAATAAGAGCTGTTTTTCTTTTTCTTTTTAAGTAGCTGTAGCTGCATTTGCAACTGTTCTTTGATGTTAATCTGCCCTTGTATTAGTCTTGAGGTCAGGGAACTGACATGTTTCATATCTGTATTTGTTTTTGTTTTTTTGAGTTTTTGTTCCCTACTTGAATAATGCTAAATGATTTGATATATTGAAACATTTGCTATTTGCTAAAAAAGTCAAATTGAGTGGAGGCTCTCCAATAATTGAATGCGAGAGTCGTAGTTAATGCCCCACTAGAGTTGAGTGGCTGTTATTGTGGCAGAAAAGTTCTCCAAGTAATTTTATTTGCTTCCAGGATTTGCTTGAATTAGTGCTGATGCTTTAACAACAGGCTATGTTAGGCAAATCCGCGGTGTTTGAAAATTAATCACAAGAAAAGAATCAATGTGAATCACATATATAAAGTCTATTTTCACTATGAACAGAAGAAGATTAAGAAGATGTTCACTCTCCCAAACTTTCTTAGAGTTATATGGATTTGGACACTCAACTTGTCCGGGAACTGCAATCTCTTGTTTAAATTCATGCGAACTAGTAAGGGTCTGATTGTAAGGGACCGTTTGTTTAATTTAATGCAAAATAATGTAAGATAATGCAATTTAATGCATTATTTTTGGAAATCCTAACGGGCCCTAAGCTACATGTTGTGTTTATTTTTGTTCTTCTAGCTATTATATATGTTGATATGCCTTGAATTAGTCGTTGACAGAATCTGCCAAGGGTTCGGGGACGGAGCACGCCAGCAGGGAGTCTGAGGGGCAGCGCCCCTCGGCGGTGGGGGCTGGGGGATTAGACAACGCCCACCCGCCCAAATGGTATACAATATTAATTATTGGTGTGCCTTTCGTGATCTATTTGGGCCTACGACCCATAATCTGTAATAAGGTTTACTAAGTCACTATATAAACTCTCGAAATACCTAATATTCTGTACTCTGTAATCAACCTCCGTAATAATATACTCTTTCTCTGTCCGTGAACGTAGGCAACACATTGTACCGAACCACGTGAATCTCCGTGTCGATTTTGTTTATTGTTCTCGTTCGATCTCTCGTTACAACATATTACCTTTTGTTATTGTTGTTGTACACATTGAAGCCTTGAAGGGTCTTGCAAATAATGTGTTTATCTCTTTTCCAATGTGTTGAAGCTTAACCAACTTGAAATTTTCTTCTATTGGCTATATAATATGATTCACAGAGCATTCTGATGAGAAAGTAAGACAATCTTTTCCATTTTCTAACAGTAACAGGTCAGAAAGAGGATATATACTGGCATGGAATGATGTTCTATGAAAGTTATTCTTAGGGTCTTACTTGTTGCTTTCAAAATTTCTCTTATTCCTTGCTCATCTGGAAATCTTTTACTTGTTTCTTTTTGGTATGTGATTTTCCATCTTTTGTACTTGTATTTTGTCGTGACCATGTATTAAATTCATCCCATCACTGTGGAAAGGGAAAGATATGTTTTACTTGTGCATTGCATTTCTTTAATAAAAAAGAATTGGGTGGGGTGGGGGATGAAGAGCTAATAAAGTAGAAGATAAACCTTTTTATATGATCAGAAGCATGTTTTATACCATACAGTTGACTTTAATTTATCGAGTTTGGTTCAAATGAAATAAACTCTTATCCTAAAACGTGAAACGAATGCATTTTTTCTAGATCGTAGTACACTTTTCATACAAAAGTGCATTGTAAAATATGAAAAGTGCAATATGAAAAAGTGCACTACAAAAAGTACGAAAAGTGCACTACACAGTACGAAAAGTGCAAATCCGAAAAAGTGCACTACGAACTATGAAAAGTGCACTATGAAATAAAAAAAAGTGCATTCGTTTCACGATAAGAGTTCATTTTAGGATAAGAATTTATTTCATTTAAACTAAACTCTTAATTTATCTTAACAATTATTCATTTGGACTTTGACACCACTTAATGCGCACTTCTAGCTCAATATATTTGTTTGTAATTCACAATTCCATATCAACTCTCTTTGGAGATTATTATCCCTAGCTACATATATTATATATACATAGGGATCTTAATTTGTTGTTATTGTACGTGTTTGGTTTTTCTCCTCAACTTTACTGCTATTTGTTTATCCTTATCGATCACCACTTTCATTCAACCTTTCCACTATCCTAGATACTGTTATTGAAATCATATCATCTAATGTAAGTGTACCGATTTGATATCTAGTCGGTCAATAAGAATTATGAATGTGCTAAAACTATTTCTGTGGTCATAGCCAGAGTTTTTTTTTTTTGTATATTTCTTACAAATACGCTGTACCATGACAATATATATGTTATTTAAAATTGTCAAAATTGATAGAGTTGCTCACAGAGTCTCGTTATTAATAAAGTGATCAAGCAACTGCCCAAATGCTTATTTCATGTTTGTCTTGTAATTGGAATTTAATAGCAAACAGATTATGTGCGAATGTCTTGCCTAGGTGAAAATTGAGAAAGAACATGAACCATTAGATTAAAAAAAACAAAGGCTTTTAATTCAATGAAAACAACGAAGGTATAAATATTGACATATATGTGCACATGTTTTTGTAAAACGGGCGACGAGCGAAACGGGCTATGGGTTAGGTAAGGGTATGATTTTATCACCCAATAACTTGACCCGTCAACCGACCCATCACCCGCTTCACCTAAACCATCCGTATAACCCGTTCAGCCCATAATTTTTATATGGGTATGGGCCTTTGAAGTCACCCGTATAACCCATTTCAGTTCTTTGATAAATGAGGTTATTTGTTTTCCAATAACCCATTTTTATTTGCCTCATTCTACTTTCTAAGTAATTCTAACCCTAGTATGTCTTTATCATGACCCTATTATATATTTTACATGCTAAAGATTATGTCGCTGCTCACCACCTCTCCTGATAAAGATATTCTAACCCATATGTTTGTTTCCCAAGTAACATGATGTCTTGAATAGTATTATTGTTTATGTGATTTGTTTTTGTTTATGTATGGATTATGGATATTTGTTTTAGTTTATGTATGGAAATTTATTTATAAACATAACATACAACGATTATACGGGTGAACGGGTCACCCATATAACCAGAGGGTGACGGGTGTTTTGGGTGACAAGTAGAACATTTCACATGTGACGGGTGGATCGAGTGGGGTATTTTAACTTACGGGTAGGGTAGTGAAAGTTCTCCACCCACCCATAACCCGACCCATTGACAACCCTATTTGTACTAGGTGTGCATCGATTTTTAATTAAAGTATAGATGGGTTTAGAACTATTTATCCATGAATTGTGACATGCTTAGATTTTGGTTGGTCCACATTTACATGCATATTGATATAAAATACATCGATATTACTATAATATAAGGTGTGCATAATCATATTTGTTTGAAACTGTTTGCATGATTTTTGAAGTATATAAATATAGACCTAAATAATGTACATAAATTTTTGTACTGATGTCTAAGTTCATTAATTTGTGTCTAAAAGTGCATAACTATAGACCTAAATGGCTAAATACACGTCACTTTTGGTCCAAAATGCATGCATTGTATTGAATGTGCATCACTTATTATTATTTTTTTGGTTGCCTACTCGTTTATCAGAGCTTCGTCTTGATTACATCTAATTCGATCCGGGTCGCGAATCATTTATTATTTTTAAAAAGTGTGTAAATTTTTTATCTTAATTATAAAAGTTGTTGGAGAGCAAAAATAATTCCACATATATGCATCAGAAATTTTGGCAAATACCCACTAATATATAAAGAAGAAGAAACTCCAATCCAATGACTTTAATTTTTGTGTTAAAAGATGGATCCGACCTTATATATGAAATGATTTAAATTCCCCACCCCACTTTTTAAAATATTGATGATTGATAAATTGAACTATTTTTTTTTGGTCGAATGATAAATTGAACTATTTTGATTAGGCTGCACAATGCTATTCCACAGACATTTGATAACGTACATCAAATTTTTTTTCCACTGGACTGTCATCTCGTTTCATTTTGGAACGTGCTTATATTGTTTTGAGAAGAAGATTTTGCTACTAAGTACTAACCGTGATATTATATATACTTTATAGTGTGAATGAACTCAACTTTATGTACGTTGTATACTTGTATGATAGTAGAACTGTAGAAGGGTATCTGTTTACGCAATCCAGCGTGGTGTAATGCATAATAGACATGTGTTTCATACGCTTTGCCGTCATGAAGCCATTATTATAATTTATGAATATGTTCATTCAAGGAACATTTGATTCTTAGAATGTTAACACTGTAGATTTGGTATGCCAAAGAAATTATTTTGGTACTTTATCATTCTGGACCACTCAAATATCTTGTGAATTAATTGGTGACAACTAGTGTTGTCAAAAGCTGACCTATCTCGTAAATCCGATTCGAACTGTCCGATAATTTTAGGGTCAATACCCGAAACTTTGAACCCGAAACCTGAAATAAACCGAACCCGAAACCCGTTGGGTTGACCGATTTAGTATATTTATTTATAAAATTTATTTTGAAACTAATAATATATTTTATTATTAAAATATATAAAAAATAATATATTATAATTAAATATTATTATTTAAATAAAATTAAATTGATTTTAATAATCACAAAAAGGATATTTTAGATTCGCTGGGCAACCCGACCCGACTGAAAACTCGCTACAATCCGATTGACCGTGATCCATAATGAAACCAACCCGAAACCGTCTGACCCGACCCGATTGACAGGTCTAGTGACAACACAAGTGGTTCGTTAATCGTTTCTGTTCACTCGTCGGTAAAACCTGCTAGAAAATTAAGGTTTACTCATTCGTAACCTTACAATATGCTTTCTTTGGATTGCTATATATCTTGTGAACTGAGTGCTTATCGCATTCTATATTTTGTAGCTTTTATGATCCTCTTTGGTAAGTGATGTGGCCATCGTGCTCTAGAAAAGGGGTGATTTTGTGCATACCTACCCCACTAATTATCCCTTCCCCACAAATCATATTTGACTTCGACTATGAGCTTGGTTTTATAATCAATATCATCCGTAAAGGTATTATGCATTCATAATTTGGCTAGGAGCTTTTCTAGCTTCTACAAAATGTCATTTGCTTTTCCTTACAAAAAAAAAAACAATATATATTTACTCAACAAGAAATATTAACAGCAAAGTCATAACTATATATAATCAAATAAAAAACAAAATTATGTGTCTTAATACTCGTTAATATATATGCAGTGTTGAGAGTAAATTCTAGTTCTCAACATTTGAAAATTGAGACTAAATAAGACAAATATATAAGCTTATAGGTTACTTATAATTTTTAAAATAGAACCCCATCTAGCTTATATATGGAGCTTATATATGCATAATCCCAAGTTGTCCGACCTACACAAATTTAATAGGTAGTGAAGAATGATTTTTGGTGTTGAAATCCGAGTCCTTAAGTCAAAGGTGTAAGTTTACATTAATACACAAAACATATGGATCATTTCAAGTTGAGTCAAGTTTAACATGTCTAGCAAGAATATTATGTTGGTGATCGATTTTAGTAGCAACTTGAGTACGCGGTTTAATATGGTCAGAGAATCTTGTATGTCTAAAGATCTAGTCTTGGTCACATTTGAGTTCGGGACTACACATAGCGTATGTGCTTGGTGGGACTAAAATTAATCTAGAAATATTGACTAGTCCAAGAGGAGGTTCAACGAACCTCAAGATGTGTCGCGTAGGCTATGACGTGTTAAGTCATGTCGGTACGTAGTGGCTTGGCATGCACACCGTGCCATGTCATGTTCCATGACTAAGTCCCTCGATGCAAGATGCGGTTTGTTGTCCTAGCAAGAGGCACACCAAGCCGCACCTAGCGGTTGTTCGCAATGGTGCTCGGTGCGCCATGCATGTATGCGTTGGTCATATTTTGCCTATAGCTTCTTATTTACACGAGTGTTTTGGAAACAATCTTTTGTGTTGGACTGGTTAGGCCATAATGGATGATTCGGAAGCTTGAATGCCTAGCAAAGCATGACATGGTCAAGGCTAGGTAACTATGCTAGCTAGTTGTGAGTGCTCTTGACTGTGTGACACTTGGCTTTGGCCATGGGTTGACCCATTAATGCCACATGGGCACTTGGGCGGTTATTGGCGGTTGAGAGTAATTGGGAGTGGTCGAGGGTGGTTATGACCATTTTTCTCTCTCTTGCCACATGGTGCAAGGGCGTTCCTCTCCTCCTTTCCTCATGAGCCGATGTTCTATTGGGCCACACTTCTTATGCAAGCCCATAATGCTTAATCTTTATTTTTGGCGTTAAAAGTGGTTACTTTTCTTGTTGAGCCAATTTTGGACGAATTTGATGTCTATTTTGGACGTTTTGAAGTCCACCCTCATCTATAAATAGATGAGATGTTTGGATCTCTTTGGACATGTTCGCATTGAGTTCTCTTTCTCAATTACGAAGACTTACTTATCCTAATATAAACATGAATCTACGAGTCGTACTTACGTAATGTTAAGCCCGAAATGTAAGTGAGTTGTAATTTTATCTCACAAAAGATTCGACGGCAATTTTGGACGTGATAAGAGTCAAATACTTTGTTTGAAAGATCATTGATCGACTCTACCACATATTAAATCACGTTGAAGACATTTGCTCGTTCTCTTTGACACCACATATACAACAATAATTACTAATGCTTTTAAAATGGAAACTTGCTATTATGTTTAATTTAGAATTAACATTGATCAAGTCTGAATGGAAAAGAAATCATGCTCAAGCATTGTGCTCATTTGTGATTTCGTAAATTCAGCATTGCATAAAATACAAAAAATATGAAAAGCAAGTCTTGATTTTTGACTTGTAGCTTCTAGAAGTCTGGTTTTTTGTAGATCTAATCTACTAAGCCTATTTACCCTCCTCTACTTAAAGAGGCTTGGGTGCTCAAATCTAATATGCTTGTCATTAATTACATGATTTGACTTGATTAATTTATTTCCCACTGTATGTGATGTTCTATTGCTTGTATTTAGTGGTGTCAAAAGGATAAAAAAAATATGAAGGAATTCAACACACCTCCACTTCTTTTGAAAAGCCAAACACTATTTTAGTATTCTATAATTTCTTATAATCACGTGATTATTCTAACCTAATTAGGATTGTAGATGCAATGATAGAAGACAATTTATTTCTAATCTGGTAGCAGATTGATTAAATCGATCTCCTCCATTAGCCTGGGGATAGATTAATTAAATGGAATCGGTTTATGTGTGTTACTTTTCTAGATTTTGTGGTGTTGGTGATATGCTAATTTTCTTTGTTGTCCTATCCTTTCCTTCAATTGCTTATTTAGACTTGGGTGCTCATCTATTTTGCATTAACATTGTTGTTTAAAACAACAACATCAAGGCTTATTTTATTGAAAAGAACAAAAGAAACTAAGAAGGGAAGAAATGACAAAATTAATATATACAAAGATGGCAGATGCATCTGCCATCTTTGTATATATTAATTTTGTCATTTCTTCCCTTCTTAGTTTCTTTTGTTCTTTTCAATAAAATAAGCCTTGATGTTGTTGTTTTAAACAACAATGTTAATGCAAAATAGATGAGAAAAATAATGATAATACAATATTTATGGAAGAAAAATAATAGTCATGATTGTGTTAAGGATAATTCATAAAGATATTATTTCCTATATTATGCTGTTATACTTACACGTTATCTTTTCCTATTATTCTATCTTTAGGTTAAGATATTATGGCTTAGAGCCCAAGCATCATATCTTCTATGTACTATTTATATTGGAGTTATCTTCTATGTACTTTTTTTCGTTCGTCCTTCAATGGCGACGAACAATCATATTATTCCGAATGATGTTGAACCATCCAAACCTTTCATCATCGTTCAATCCACAATGCTATAAAACTTACCTCCACTAACTATGTTACGTGAAAAACCCAAATCGAATCCATTCTTATCGGTTATGATCTCTTCAAGTTTCTTGATGGATCTCACCCCGCCTCTCCCAAAACATTACCAAACTTTGTTGATCCAAACACTACCACTCCAAATCCGGCGTATTCGACATGGTTATGTTAGGATCGACTCCTATTTGGTGACCTTGTTGGGACGCTCTCACCGACTGTCGCCACTCTTGTGACTCGTGCGACGTCTAAACATGCGGCATGGAAGCTCTTGGCCGACATATATGCTAAGCCATCTAGGGGGCACATTCATCAACTAAAAGATAAGATTCGACACTTGAAGAAAGGCTCTCAATCAGTTTCTGATTTCATGCAACAAGTCAAGCATTGTGCCGATCTCCTGGCTTCCCTTGGAAAAGAGCAAGACCCGGAAGATGTAATCGACTATGTTCTCAATGGCCTTGATGAATCTTTTCAAGATTTCATTGATGATGTTCATGCTAGGGAAACCACCATTACTTTTGAAGAATTGCATGAAAAGCTCATTCAAAAGGCCGGAGCTCCAAATCAAAATTGACGTCGGCGAGTCTTCCTCCTCCTTGGCTCCGGCGGTGGCTATGAACATGCAGTCCAAGGCTCGATCGAAGCAACGCTCCAACCAACATTCATACTCGGCGCCCTCGCAGCCCTATAAACAACGCTCTTCTCAAAACCCTAACCCTAATCCACCAAACCCTAATCCCAATTCTACATATAACCAAACTCCTCCAAACCCTAATCACCCCGTGACGGGGTCACGTCCGTTCCTTGGCAAGGGAGAATGGCGCGGTGAACGTGGTCACGTCATGTTCCACTGTGTCGAGTTCTGTCAAGCAGCCCCGAATCTTCGGCCGCCTACCTATTCTCGCCTGCCCGCACCATACAATCAGACCTACACCACTCGGCCTCCTCAAGCCAACTTCGCCGCCAACACTAGCAGTCTTGGCTCATGGATACTGGCGCCTCTCACACTGCCACCCATGATCTTCAAAATTTGAGTCTTCACTATCCTTATGAAGGTCCCGATTCTCTCCATATTGGTGATGGTAAAGGCCTCCCTATTTCTCATGTTGGTCAATTCTCTCTTAATGTAAACAATCGAACTTTCAATTTTGATAATGTACAAATATCCAAAAATAACCTTTTTGTTGAATTCTTACCGTCTTCTTTTCTTGTGAAAGATCTTCGCTCGGGCACGGTTCTTCTTAGTGGTCCTTGCATAGATGGGGTTTACTCTTGGCCATTGTTGGTGTCGCCTAGTCACCCAACAATCTCTTGAGTCATCCTGGCATCACAAACTTGGACATCCATTTCATTCTGTTCTTAAATTTATGTTATCAAATTTTAATTTAGGTTGTTCTTCCATTAAGTTTGAAGCTTGTAATTCATGTTCGATTAATAAAAGTCGTCAATTACCATTCCATCAATCTTCTATATCTTCTTCTTCACCATTAGAGGTTATCTTTTCTGATGTGTGGACTTCTCCAATTTTGTCCAATGAAGGTTTTCGATATTATGTTATTTTTGTAGACCATTTTACCAAGTACATATGGGCTATATCCCCTTAAGCGGAAATCTGACACAAAAGAGGTCTTCATTAAATTCAAATCCTTGGTCGAAAATTATTTTTCAGTCCAAAATTAAAATCCTTTACTCTTACTATGGGGGTGAGTACATCGCTCTTGCCTCCTTCCTTGCCTATAATGGCGTCACCCATCTCACTAATCCTCCTCACACCCCTCAACACAATGGCTGGCATCTATAAACAAAAATAAGAGCGTGTTATTAAGCTTGCCATGATCGTGAAGTGATTGACTTTGACCTGTCATCAAGAGATTAATAAAGTAAGAAACATTTATACATCCTCTTTGAACAAAAAGCTTAAAAGGTAGAGAAATATTTTGGTTAACTAAGTTGATTGTAAATTGAGATATCCAAATTCTAGATTCAAACGATTTATGCACAAACAAAGCTTTAAAGAACTTGAACAAACAGAAATCTAAAGCAAGATGAACACAAAGAAGTTTGGTGACCCAGTTCGGGATAAACCCTACTATGAGGAGTCTCAGTACAGGAGACTCGTCCGAATCCACTAAGTTCTCGAAGATAGTTCAAGATCGGCTACAAACAAGGTGCAAACGCATAGATTTACACAAATAGGATACAAGAAAAGAGGAACATAGCCATAGACAACATATATGAGAAGAAGTAAAAGGAGAAATCTCAAACCAGGTTTTTCGCCCCCAATCATGGCTTTAGAAAGCTTGAGATGAAGCTTTCAAGTCGTCGCCACCACGGTTCTCGCTGAGTCTTCAATCGTGGGACCTCTCTCACCGCCATTGCCGGAATCACCTTTCTCTCTCTCTCTAGTTTGTGAAGTGCCGTGAGTGAAAGTGAGCTCTAAGAACCAGATACGAGCTTATATAGTTAGGGTTACTCGAAACTGTAACACCCCCATTTTACAGACTTATAATGGGATGTTACCGCCAACGGACTCGGACTTTCCGTCCAAGGCCGTTGAGGCTTTAGTGACCGTAAATGAATAAAGACATGTTTAAACAACATAATCTGATAAAACAGATTGTCTTATAATCAATAACATAGTTACAAGAGTTTACAGCGGAATACATAAAACAGGAATCGTTGTTTCTGGAATTACTTTCATAATCTTGGAAACGCCTGTGTGGAGACAACACGTCTTCCAAAGCTTCCTTTCTTCTTTCCTTCCTTTCCCAATCCAGCCTTCCATGGTCTCCAAGCTTGAATTTCTTCAGTCTTCTTCCTAACACCTGATATTTCCATAGAAGACAGAAATACTAGCTGGACGAAACCGGGAAGAAGCAAGGGTATTGGTCTTCCAAGAGACTAAGCAAGTAGGAGAATGTGTTTTGGTTCACAAAAGCAAGGCCAAGACGTATTAATACCATAACCCGAATTCAAATGGGTAAAGGTATAATAGTCCCAAGGACTAATAGGACGGCAATAATATGATATGTGGTAAACCGATCAAAGGCTTTCATGGAAAATAGGAAACCACCCAAAGTAGTTCCTAAGAAAGAGAATGTGTTTGGATATTTGTTGGGAATATTTTTAAACAAGCATTTACTTTCAAAAGGTGCATCCATTGACTAATCAGTTCCATAACCTCCCTCACATTGGACATCTCCAGAGTGAGAAATGGAAACTTTCATAGCGATGAGCCAGAGTGGAACCCACCCTGCAAATTATCATTACTATGCCCGAGACACTAGTCTTTCATTAGTCATAAAACCTTGCATTACTGTTTAAAGGCCGATGCTCAACCAGTGAGACTTATAACGACAAAATAATAAGCACTCAAAGGTGCTTCACTTTCTCATGAATTGTTGAGAAAGTAGGTCATGACCAGTATGAGGAGAAGATACCAAAGTATACCACCCGATACAGTTATAAAGAGACTCTCAGAGCATATCCCCGAGATCCCTAGTTATAAAACCTATCCACAATAAAGAGATCTCAAAGGAGACTCTTGAACACATAAGAGCACAAACAACGACCCTAAACAGTACTAGAAGTACGTATAATAAGAAATAACGAACAGTTGTTAAATCTAAGTGATGAGGTATTTTCAGTGGTCGTTAATACCTATCAAAGAAACCTGAACTTTACCAACTCAGTAGAGCGGCAAGTAAGGGTCGATCCCACAAGGAATCGTGTAAATGTGATATTACTTGTATGCCAAGTAACCTAAAGGGGGGTTTGTAATTGATTTATCTAAACTAATATGCAAACTGGAAAGTAAATATGAATGCAAATATGATTGTAATATATGAAAGACAAGTGTGTTCAACTAGTTAAATCCATCATAACATTGCTTTGTTGATCATCGATTCTCTTGATTCTCTTCTCACTTGAATAAACTATTGTGGATTATGACCCTACCAAGGATAAAGACTCGAACTTCAGATTTAGTTGATAGAACTACCAGTCTAACAACCCTAATTATATAACAACCTAGAAGACCTTCTAGATTCAATTAGACAACATCATAACGATTCAAGTTATTAAAAGAAACAAACACTTAGAGCAACCAGACATCTAAGTGACTTGTGAATTTATTCCCTTCTTTAACCAAGTAGTCCAACCGGTACTAAATTGATTAAAGTATACTCTTGATCAAATTAACTCCGACCGGTAATTAATCAGATTCAGTTATAACTAGAAATTCAATTAGGTAGCTAATCTAACAAAACCCTAGTTTAGATTAAATTAAGCACAGGGAATAAACTCTATTCAAGTATGTAGAGAATCAAATCAAACCTCACAACAATATGCAAATCACGACTTCAATAACTAGCCAAACACAAAGGAATTTAGCAATGCATAATTAAAATTAAGAAAAACTTACAATGGTTTAAAGTTTGCCTCTAGAGAGAAAAACCCTAGCCTCCAAAAGTTATGATCCAAGTTATGAGAAAAATAAACTAACATAGGTTTATATATGTCTCTCAAAATAACCCTCAAACACTATATCTTTAATGACACTACTCGGAAGATATAATTCGAGGCCCGAAAGCCAAAATCAAAGCCTAATCATTCGGCCCATGATCGTCCGCGTGAAACTCACGATTGTGCGGTTTGCCACAATGCGCGGCCGCGCTTTCTGCCATCCCGTGCTTCTGGTCTTCAGTTTGGATTACGCGGGCTGCATTGCTCGGCTTAATCCTGAGCTTTCACCTTGTTCTTGACTCTTCATTTTCACTTCTCCAATCTTCATTCTAGCATCTCCTAGCTTCTTCAAGTCATCCACCACCGCCATGGTTAATCCAAACTTCGCCCCGCTGTTGCTCCTGAACCTAAAAACTTGCAAAACCGAGCAAACAAGCGCAAACTACCCGACAACACAAAAACCTAAAAACTACATAAAAACCAACCTAAAACTAGCTAAAACATATATAAAACATGCATCTAAACTACTTCTATATGCAAGCTATCACTAAGCAGTAAATAAACCTAATTCATTTATTTAACAAGCCAGTATTCCCAACATCAAGATGATAACGGAACACATGTTCTTGATTATCGATTATTCAACAATAATGATATCTAAACAAAGTTTAAAGATATCAAGTTCAGAAAAGGGTGAACTACCCACTTGCCTTGAAAAGTGAGCTCAAGTCCGATCAAGGCAATTAAGCTGACTCCTTATAGCTTTCCTGGTAAGAAAAAAGTATGCAACGTTCAAAAAGAGATATGAATAAACTCCTTAATTGTTTATTCAATTCTTAATGTCTTCTTGAAAACGAGCAACGTAACGACGTATTTTTCTTATATATATATAAAGTTATATATAACCTTTATAACGTCGTTACTTAGGCTAAGATTTTGACAGTATAACGTCCACTTTTTGTTACTTTCCTATAAATGAAATGTGTTCATTTATATCATACGTACGTGGTGTTAAATTCTCGGAGTTTAATATGGACCAACGAAACGTATAAAGGGGTCGAAAGTTCGTTACCACACGTTGACGTTATGGAACTTGGGGACGTCGGTTTCAAGAACGGATTGATCCTATGATATCGTGGCAACATTACGATCCTAAAGGCGTTAACTTCGGGAAACGTAATGGCTCCGAGAGGCTCAACGGAGACTCCGAAACGATTACGGCCTCGACCACGTTGAGGCTTGTGTGGTGTGCCGGGGCTGTACACGAGCGGGTGGATGGCCTGGCTGGACAGTCCGGCACGACGAGGCGGTACGACGGGCTGACCGGCGGTGGCTCCTGGCTAGGTGGTGGCTGGTGAAGATGGCTAGATTCGGCGGTGGTTGCTCCGAATGAAGACGAGGCAGAGAACGTGAACGAAGGGAGATATATATAAGGTTGAGGAAATTTTGAATGAGAAAGTTAAAAGGATGGTGGGTCCTGGTGATCTAATTCACCAACTTTGAATGAAATTAGTTTTGAACGGAGGAAGTATTTATACGGTAAATTGAACGCGGGGTGCAAGTTTATAAGTGGGCAACAAGTTGCACAAAAACTACGTAACTTGCAAGTATTAGAAATGGATAGTCTTTGATCCGTTGAAAACGGTAAGAGTATATCCAGATTGGAACGGAACTTCCGTTCGGGCGGTAAAATTATATACCCCGGATTATAATACTCATTTTATAGAAACGGTCTTAAAAATTATGTAGACTAATAAAATCAACCGGAATGATTTTATCTTGCTACTTTTAATTTTAAGGCTTCCGTTTTAGAGTATAACCTTAACAGGTATATAATTAATTAAGCAGATCTCACCCGATCAAGTTACTTCTTTAATGGAAGTAATCCCAGAAATTATATAGTTTAATAAAATCAATTCCAATGATTTTATTCTATCACCATTAATTTTCTAGGAACAATTTCCATTAAAATGATCGTAACGCGTAACGGAATTGGGTAAACGGGTCTTAGAAAGATGCCCGGAAAATTTCCAAAAATATCCATAAAAACTACGAATATTACACTAGTACCCCTTTAAAAATAGTTTCGTCCCCGAAACTAGGGAGAACTAAGGTTATAAGGAAATAAAGTACGGACAGAGACAAAAGCTACAAACAGAACAGAGAAGTTCGTAGTACCCCCTTAAAAGATTCCAACTAAGATATTAACTATAGTTGGGATACATTTTCCTCATGAAAGAAGAAAGAATTCATTAATTGCAAATCTGTATGCAAATGAAAACTTATCTAACGTAAATTCATTTACAAACACTTCTCGAATTCTGTTATGAGAAGGTTTGAAAATAAATGTTTAGTTTCTGGAGTTCCATTTCCAGAATCTTTCAAAGGAAAATAAATTCCAGAAAACTCTTGCTCTGATACCACTTTTGTAACACCCCCATTTTACAGACTTATAATGGGATGTTACCACCGGCGGGCTCGGACTTTCCGTCCAAGGCCGTTGAGGCTTTAGTGACCGTAAATGAATAAAGACATGTTTAAACAACATAATCTGATAAAACAGATTGTCTTATAATCAATAACATAGTTACAAGAGTTTACAGCGAAATACATAAAACAGGAATCGCTGTTTCTGGAATTACTTTCATAATCTTGGAAACGCCTGTGTGGAGACAACACGTCTTCCAAAGCTTCCTTTCTTCTTTCCTTCCTTTCCCAATCCAGCCTTCCATGGTCTCCAAGCTTGAACTTCAGTCTTCTTCCTAACACCTGATATTTCCATAGAAGACAGAAATACCAGCCGGACGAAACCAGGAAGAAGCAAGGGTATTAGTCTTCCAAGAGACTAAGCAAGTAGGAGAATGTGTTTTGGTTCACAAAAGCAAGGCCAAGACGTATTAATACCATAACCCGAATTCAAATGGGTAAAGTTATAATAGTCCCAAGGACTAATAGGATAGCAATAATATGATATGTGGTAAACTGATCAAAGGCTTTCATGGAAAATAGGAAACCACCAAAAGTAGTTCCTAAGAAAGAGAATGTGTTTGGATATTTGTTGGGAATATTCTTAAACATGCATTTACTTTCAAAAGGTGCATCCATTGACTAATCAGTTCCATAACCTCCCTCACATTGGACATCTCCAGAGTGAGAAATGGAAACATTTATAGTGAGGATCCAAAGTGGAAACCACCCTGCAGATTATCATTACTATGCCCGAGGCACTAGTCTTTCATTAGTCATAAAACCTTGCATTACAATTATAGATTTTTAAATGTCGATGATCAACCAGTGAGACTTATAACGACAAAATAATAAGCACTCAAAGGTGCTTCTCTTTCTCACGAATTGTTGAGAAAGTAGGTCATGACCAGTATCAAGAGAAGATACCTAAGTATACCACCCGATACAGTTATAAAGAGACTCTTAGAGCATATCCCCGAGATCCTTGGTTCTAAAACCTATCCACAACAAAGAGATCTCAAAGGAGACTCTTGAACACATAAGAGCACAAACAACGACCCTAAACAGTACTAGCAATATGTATAATAAGAAACAACGAAGAATCGTTAAATCTAAGCAGTAAATAAACCTAATTCATGTATTTAGCAAGCCAATATTCCCAACATAAAGATGATAACGGAACACAGGTTTCTGATTATCGATTATTCAGAAATAATGATATCTAAAACAATGTTTAAAGATATCTAGTTCAGAAAAGGGTGAACCACCCACTTGCCTTGAAAAGTGAGCTCAAGTCCGATCAAGGCAATTAAGCTGTCCTTATAGCTTTCCTGGTAAGAAAAAAGTATTGAACATTCAAAAAGACATGAATAAACTCCTTAATTGTTTATTCAATTCTTAATGTCTTCTTGAAAACGAGCAGCGTAACGACATATTTTTCTTATATATATAAAGTTATATATAACCTTTATAACGTCGTTACTTAGGCTAAGATTTTGACAGCATAACGTCCAGTGTTTGGTTCTTTCCTATAAATGAAAAGTGTTCATTTATATCATACGTACGCGGTGTTAAATTCTCAGAATTTAATATGGACCAACGAAACGTATAAATGGGTCGAAAATTCGTTACCAAATGTTGACGTTATGGAACTTGGGGACGTCGATTTCAAGAACGGATTGATCCTATGATATCGTGGAAACTTCACGATCCTAAGGGCCTTAAATTCGGGAAACGTAATGGCTCCGAGAGGCTCAACGGATACTTCGAAACGATTACGACCTCGACCACGTGGAGGCTTGTGTGGTGTGTCGGGGCTGTACACGAACGGGTGGATGGCCTGGCTGGACAGTCCGGCATGGCGAGGCGGTACGACGGGCTGACCGGCGGTGGCTCCTGGCTAGGTGGTGGCTGGTGAAGATGGCTAGAGTCGGCAGTGGTTGCTCCGAATGAAGACGAGGCAGAGAACGTGAACGAAGGGAGATATTTATATATATATATATTTATATATAAGGTTGAGGAAGTTTTGAATGAGAAAGTTAAAAGGATGGTAGGGCCTGGTGATCTAATTCACCAACTTTGAATGAAATGAGTTTTGAACGGAGGAAGTATTTATACGGTAAATTGAATGTGGGGTGCAAGTTTATACGTGGGCAACAAGTTGCACAAAAACTACATAACTTGCAAGTATTAGAAATGGATAGTCTTTGATTCGTTGAAAACGGTAAGAGTATATCCGGATTGGAACTGAACTTGCGTTCGGGCGATAAAATTATATACCCCGTATTATAATACTCATTTTATAAAAACGGCCTTAAAAATTATGTAGACTAATTAAATCAACCCAAATGATTTTATCTTGCTACTTTTAATTTTAAGGCTTCCGTTTCGGAGTATAACCTTAACATGTACAAAATTAATTAAGCAGATCTCACCCGATCAAGTTACTTCTTTAGTGGAAGTAATCCCATAAATTATATAGGTTAATAAAATCAATTCCAATGATTTTGTTCTATCACCTTTTATTTTCTAGAAACAATTTCCTTTAAAACGATCGTAACGCGTAATGGAATTGGGTAAACGGGTCTTAGAAAGATGCCCAAAAATTTTCCAAAAATATCCATAAAAACTACGGATATTACAGAAACACAACGAAATGCCGCGTTCCAACTAAAGAAAGCTCATCTCCGTATCAAGCAGTTGGACAGTCTTCAACTTTGTTATTGGGATAACCACAAAACGAGCTTGGATGATATAAGCCCAAGCCCATACGAGCTATTTCCAGAGCGGTTAAATCGAGGAAGCCATTCATATTTATTAAACCTTGATCAAGCCTGGTTTTGGTGGAATTGAACCCGGTTCTTGAATGTACAAATCACACATGTATTTAATCAAGTTTGTCATGCCACTATCTATGTCATAGTATATAAGCTAGGTTTAATTATAATATTGTGTAATCAAGGATTCCTCTTTATATACTATGTTAAGTCAATATCATATTGCATATATTTTTATTATTATTCGACAATGTAATTCGAAGGTAAACAGGTTTTTTGTACTGATTATAGCACTAATTGTCCAACAATTTTTTTAGGCATAATACATAAACAACTCCATGAACTTTGATGATTTTGACATCCATATCCCTGTACTTTGGGGGTTTCAAATAAGTCCTTGTACTATACATATTTTTGTCATTTAAACACAAATCACTCTAGATATTCAAACGTGCAATAAACTCGCGCTGAGTTGTACACATATGTTGTCACCTTAAGCGTACTCATGCCACATTGGCTTACTCATGCCACATAGGATTAATAAATTTAACTATTTTATAATTATATATATATATATATAAATATGGGTGTTATTAATTAACCCTCAAAGTTTCCAAACCCGACGATTCACAAGAGACATTGAAGTTGAATGGCGATTGTGGTTAAGCCTTAGATCTTGGAAATCCAAGGTTGAAGACGCCATTCCAAGACAGTTGAAGGTTGAAGTTGAAGGCGCGATCGAAATCCAAGGTTCTCGTAAGGTGAGTTCGATTATTAGCAAAAAATGGGATGTTGTGCGAAATTGGGGATTTTGGTCTAGGTTTCCATTGTTCGATTACTAGTGAAATTGGGGATTTTAGTGTAGGGTTTCCATGGTTCCATGGTTTCCAAGGTTCTCATAATGGTTTTCATGCTTCGAATTAGGGTTTTATGATTCGAATTAGGGTTTTCATGCTTAAAAATACGGTTTTCATGCTTCGAGAATCAAAATTGAGTTTTGGAATGATTTGTTGATTCTTTTTTTAGGGTTGTATGGTTGCTAGGAATGGCAGAGAAGAGAATCACTATTGTTTGGCACCACGGTGGCACCTTTGTGGCTGGCCCTGCATACATCAATCAGTGTATCTACAATACCAATGGTGTTGACATTGATTATCTGAGTCTTTGTGAGTTAAGTTGGTATGTGAGACAGTTAGGCTATAAAGCAGTTGGGGGTGTTATACAAAGGTTTGAATGATAGTGCATTTACTATAATAAGTGATCAAGCCTTGGTTGAACTTGCCAACAAAGTTGTTGATGATGAGGTGGTCCATTTCTATGTTGACCATGCTAGTAATGAAGCTCCAGGGGCAGATGTGACAGATTCATAAATTGTTCCCTATAGGCCAAAGGAGCTAATTGTTGTGTTGCGAGAGTCAAGTGATGAAGAAGAGACAAATGCAAGGGTTGAAGATGTGATAGGTTTAAGGGTTGAAGATGTGACAGATTTGTCTATGGTTGAAGGTGTGACAGATTTGAGAGTTAAAGGTGCCACATATTCAAGTGTTCAAGAAATATGTTCCAGTGATAGTGATAGTGGATCTTTCACTAGCTTAGAAGAAACTTCCTCAAATGATAGTTTGACATTGGATATAAGTGATAACAGTGATATTGATGATGAATTAAGAGAAGTGAGAAAAGTTGTAAGAGAGCTTAATGCTCAAAAGAGGGCTCATAAGGAGAATCCTTGCAATGTGGATGTCACCTTGGGTGAGGTTGGGGATGATGAAGGGTATGAAGACTAGACAGAGGAGGGGCATAACTACAAGGGAAAGGTTGCTAGAGAAGAGCCATATTATGCTAGTGACTTAGATTATAGCATGGAGAGTGAAGGTGATGAAGATGGACAGAGAGAGGTGAGAAGAAGGAGAAGCAGACATGTTGTGTACAACCCTGGATGTTAGTATCCAATTTGGGAGGTAACAATGGTTTTTCAAAATGCAGAAGAGTTTAGGGAGGCATTGGCCAAGTATGTAGTGCACAAGAGTGTGAAGCTAGTGCTAAAGCCTAATGACAAGACAAGAGTTATAACCAAGTGTGCCCATGAAGTATGCAAATGGAGAATCCATGTTTTGTAGTTGTTGACAAGGAATCTGAGCCAAGAAAGGAAATTTCAAGAGATTGTACACTTGTTTCAATGCTTTGAAGGTAGGATGGAAGGAAGGGTGCATGAGAATAGTAGGAATTTATGGATGCTTCTTGAAAGGGACTATTGAGGGACAACTATTTTCGGTTGTAGGGAAGGATGGAAATGGGCAAATGTACCCAATTGCATGGGAGGTGATAGGGTCTGAGTCAACAATCACATGGACCAAGTTCTTCAAGACATTAAAGGCAGATATAGAGCTTAGGAATGGACAAGGGCTAACAATCATTTCTAATATGCATTTGGTAATTCCTTTCTCTAACTTATTTTAGGCTTTTTGATTTTTCCTTGTTTTATGCATTTGGTTTATGATATCACATTTGTTTTTTCTTGGTGAAACAGGGTATAACAGTAGTTGTAAAGGTTGAATTACCAGATTCAGAGCACATGCTATGTGTAAGGCATATTTATGCCAGTTGGGCAAAAGTATGGAGAGGTGGTGATAAGAGGAAGAAATTCTGGCAATGTTGTTGGTCCACATTTCAAATGCAACTCAAAGACAACCTTGATTCCCTAGCCATGTTAGGTGATGGTCTTAGGGATGACTTCCTGGCCTATGGAAAAGAGAACTTTTGTAAGGCTTATTTCAAATCTCAAATCCACTGTGATACTTGTGAAAACAATATGTGTGAGACCTTCAACAGTGTGATTATGTCAACTAGGCATATGACAATTATCTCCATGCTTGAAGAAATCAGGAAGCAAGTGATGTCTAGGATAAACAAGATGAATGCTTTTGCTAGAACTTGGATCTATGATCTTGCAGCCATGGCCTTGTACAAGTTGGAGAAAAACAAAGATTTGTCTATGTAGTGCAATCTGATTTGGAATGGTAACAGGGGCTTTGAAATTGAAGATGGTGACTATGGACGCATAGTTGATCTAAGGCAACTAAAATGCAGTTGTAATGCTTGGCAATTCAAAGGAATCCCATGTCAACATGCAATCTATGCAATGGATCATATGAAAATCAACCCAGATGATCCATGTTGTTCACTGGCTTAAGAAGGAGACATATCTCAAGGCTTATGCTCACCATATTCAGCCTGTCTTAGACATGAAATTATGGCCACCATCAGAGTACCCACCTTTGGAGCCACCTCAGATTAGAAAAATGAGAGAAAGGAGAAAGATTAATAGAAGAAATACAAGAGATGAGCCCAAGGAAGCTGGCAAGATGTCAAGGAGGGGCTCTGAGATGACTTGTAGTATTTGTAAGTGTAAAGGCCGCAACAAAAGGGTGTGTTCTAGGAAGCCAACAACAGATGGTGCTCCACCAGTGGCTCCACCAAGTACTCCACTAGTGGCTCCACCAAGTCCTCTACCAGTGACTGTTCTAGGAAGCCAACAACAACAGATGGTGCTCCACCAATGGCTCCACCAAGTGCTCCACCAGTGGCTCCACCAAGTGCTCTACCAGTGACTCTAAGAAGTGCTCCACCAGTGACTCCAAGAACCAGTGGCAGCCAACCTTCATGTTCTTCAAGATTGTCACAACCAGTGCCTCCAACACGGCAGGTTTGACCATCAATAGTTACATTCTTCTTAAACTTATTTTTTTCAATATACAATGTATAGTCTTACTAAAGGGTCTGATTTATTAGTCTACAAGGAACAGAGGCAGCTAAGCTTCAGTTACAACCACAAATGTTACTCCAAGTGTTGGTCAAAAAAGGGGAAGGATGGTGGGCTTGGGCACTTACATCAATCCTACAACTGGTTTGACCATTTTAAATGTTAGTAAGCTCATTTAATTATCCTATATTTTTTGCTTTATACATGGATACTTATTATTGCTTCATTACCATATCAAGGAGCATGGCCATGAATCTAGCAAGGTCCTAAGGGTCCCAAAATCTGTGAAGGATGCAAGTAAGCCAGTTGAAATTGGTACTAAGAAAAGGGGGCTGAAATGGAAAGGGAGAGCTGCAATGACAACAAGGCAACTGCAAAGGGCTGTTGCTTCAAGAGTCAACCCAAGTGAGGTCCCATTCAGTAGCCAGACAAGTTCAAACAACCCCTAAATTAGTATCCTAGTTGTACATGATGTTAAGTAGGATGTTTAATGTGTGCCAAGCTTGTGATTTTGCTATATATTGGCAAGCTTATGTAAAACAATATTTTAGGTTAATGTGTGCCAAGCTTGTGATTTTGCTATATATTGGCAAGCTTGTGTAAAACAATATTTTAGGTTAAGTGTGGCAAGCTTGTGATTTTGCTATATATTGGCAAGCTTGTGTAAAACAATATTCTAGGTTAAGTGTGCCAAGCTTGTGCTTTTGCTCATTATTGCCAAGCTTGTGTAACCAACTCAAGGAGCTCATTGTGCTCATGTAAACAGGTTTTTTTTCTATATATTGCTAAGAACATTATGCAATTTGTGCAATTTTGTCCAATCTCATATTTCTATTCCAAATATTGTCAATTTGGACACAAATATTGTAAACATTGCAAAGCTTACATTTCCATTCCAAACTTACAAAATCAGTTACACAGCTTGGTGCATATTGCCAACAATCCAACAGTTACACAGCTTGGCCTTGCCAACAGTTACATTATGAGTTTGAAGGCATGCAATGTCAAAATCAACACCTACACGATGACCAAAACATTTTCCTTACGCCTGGCCTTGTCCCGCTCTGTCTCCCACTCCTTCACTCGTCTTAGTAACCCGACAATGACATGTTTTGTATGGTCTGTCAATGGTGGGTCTAGCCATTGGAAAAACTCGCAAGCCCCTCTCCTTTGCAGCAACACACGAAATTAGACAGAAAACTAATAGAACCCTAGAATTTGCACCTAAACCCATCAACAATGCCTCACAATTTGAACGAAAGTGCAATGTAACCCAAAACCCTAGAATTTGGGGGTTTTTGAAATTTTAAAAAATTTAAAACTTGTAGCTTACCCCATTGTTTGTATAGAGATAGATAGAAGATGATGAAATTGCATAACTTTATTAATGAGAGAATAACATAGAATAATAGCCTAGAATATTAGGAAATATATTTTGACCTAAATACAAAAATACTAGCACATAATAAAAGATATCATATAATCTCAATATCCCCCCACAAGTTGGACGGTCGATCGACAAGGCCAAGCTTGTGCAGCAGAGACATGAACTGAGGACGAAGTAACGGTTTTGTAAGCACACCAGCCAGCTGATCCTTAGTAGAAATGTGAGCAACACGAAGAGTCTGAGATTGCACTTGCTCACGAACAAAGTGATAAGTTAGGGTAATGTGCTTCATGCGCGAGTGAAACACCGGATTGGAGCTTAAAAAAGTGGCTCCAACATTGTCACAATACATAACCGGCTGATTAGGAAGATGAACGCCCATTTCAGCGAGCAAGAAAGTGACCCACAGGAGTTCCGAACAAGCATCAACAAGAGCTTTGTATTCTGATTCAGTCGAGGAGCGAGATACTGATTTTTGCTTACGGGAACTCCATGAAACCGGTGTCGAGACAAAGTAAAGAAGATATCCTGTAGTAGAGATAAAATCATCCTTGTCCCCGACCCAGTCAACATCAGAGAAACCATGCAAACTAAGAGACGAGGCAGCAGAAATATGAATCCCAAGAGAGGACGTGCCATGAAGATACCGGAGGGCGTTTTAGCGCTTCCTAATGTAGAGTAGTAGGAGACTGCATAAATTGTGAAAGTTTTTTTTACAACAAACGCGACATCAGGTCGAGTAAGTCTCAGATACTGTAACGATCCAACAACCGTATGATAGTCAGAAGGGCACGCCAATGGCGAACCGGCATGCTTAGAAAGAGGAAGATTAGCATCCAACGGAGTGGAGGCCGGTTTTGCCGTGTCCATGCCAGTTTTGATAAGCACATTTTGAATGTACTTCCTTTGAGATAAGAACAAGCCCGAAGAAGAACGAACTACTTCAACTCCAAGAAAGTAAGAAAGCTCACCTAGATCTTTGAACGAGAACTTTTGAGCAAGCGTAGAGAGGAGCCGATTCACAAGAGAAACATCACTGCCAGTTACAATGATGTCGTCGACATACACAAGAAGATACACCATGAAACCATGTCGACAATAGATGAAGAGAGAGGCGTCGAAAAGTGATGAACGAAAACCAAGCTTTAGGAGAAAGGCATGGAGTTCGTTGTACCGAGCCCGAGGAGCTTGTTTGAATTCGTAAATAGCTTTATGAAGTTTAAACACATGAGCCGGCGCTGCGGGAGTAGTAAATCCGGGAGGTTGAGTCATGAAAACATTCTCATGGAGAGTGCCTTGTAGGAAGGCGTTGTTAATGTCAAGTTGACGCAAGCACCAGCCTTTTGAGACAGCCAAGGTAAGAACAATGCGAACTGTAACGGGCTTCACAACCGGATAAAAGTTTCAGAATAATCCCATCCCAGGCATTGATGTAATCCTTTGGCAACAAGCCTAGCTTTGTACTTATCAATAGAGCCATCCGGTTTGTACCTGATTCTAAACACCCATTTGCAACCCATAAGGTTTTGAGAGGAATCCAATGGAACAAGATCCCATGTGTGATTGGCTTGAAGGGCATAGAACTCTGATTGCATGGCAGCCCTCCAAAGAGGATCCTTAAGGGCTTGAGTAATGGTTTTAGGTTCGGTTGGATGAGAAATTTGAGTGTGAAGGTTTAGTTTTTGGATGGGCTTAAATATGTTGTTTTTAGAACGTGTAATTATTCCACGATCAGGAGAGGGAGAATCGGGATTAGGGTTTGGTGGATTAGGGTTAGGATTAGGCGGATTAGGGTTAAGGTATGGAAGAGAGGCGTTAGGTATAGTGGATTCAGTAGAGGGGGGCGTAGTTTGGAAATTAGGGTTAGGCGTTGGCGGATTAGTTTTAAGGTTTGGCGTGGGAGAGAGAGCGAGTGCCGGCACGTGGGAGCTTGAGGGAGTTAGGGCAGCCGCTGGTTGGGGAGAGGGTGGGCCCATGGATACAGTTGGGGTGTTATTTTGGGAAGCAGAATTGGATGTGGTAGTTATAGGAGATATAGAAGATCTCAGGATATTGTTGGAAGATTCTAAGATATTTTGAGAAGAGAGAGAATTTAGATCTTCTAAATTAGGTTGAGATAAAGATAATGTAGGGGAATTTGGACGAGAATTAGGCAAGGGTGACGGTTGAATGGGAAGGAAAAATTCAGTCCATTCATCACCCATTAGGGTTTGAGATGTAGATTGTGGAGGAAGCTTAGTGTAGGGGTATTCGGTTTCAACAAACTGGACATGACAAGACGTGTAAATTCATCGAGTAACCGGATCAAGGCATTGAAACACACTCTGAGAGGAAGAATAACCAATGAACACACAAGGAATGGAACGAGGTTGAAGTTTATGAGATGTATAAGGCCGAAGCCAGGGGAAACAAAGGCAACTGAAGCACCTAAGTTTGTCGTCGTTGGGAACTAAACCCGTGAGAGCTTGATAAGGAGACACGAGTTTGAGAGTGGGCGTAGGGAGGCGATTAATAAGATAAACCGCCATGATTAGGGCATGAGGCCAATGATCAAGATGAAGACCCGAAAAAGTAAGGAGAGAGAGCCCGATTTCAACAATATGGCGATGACGTCGTTCGGAGAAGCCATTGTGTTCCGGGGTATGAGGAGGTGAGGTGAGATGAGTAATTCTGTTTGTACCAAGATAAGAGCGAAGAGCAACATACTCACCACCATTATCCGAGTACAAGATTTTAATTTTATGATGGAAGAAATTTTCGACAAGAGATTTGAACCGAATAAACAGAGCTTGAGTTTCGGATTTGCGTTTCAAGGGATAAACCCAAATATACTTTGTAAAATGGTCGACAAATATAACATAATATTTGAAACCATCAGAAGATAGAACTAGAGAGGTCCATACATCTGAGTAAATGACTTCAAGCGGATAAGATGAACGAATAGTAGAAGAATGAAACGGAAGTTTATGACTTTTATTCATTTGACAAGAACTACAATCAGATTGTGAAAATAAAGAACTACTTAAATTGAAATTATTATGAAGAAACTGAAAAATTGCAGAAGACGGATGTCCTACTTTATGGTGCCACGAAACAGCAGGAAGTTGACGTTGGGCAGAAAACGAGACTGGAGGAGAAGTAGGCCAAATATAGACACCATCAATGCAAGGACCACTAAGGATTGTTGAACCCATTTGGATATCCTTCACAAGAAAACAGTTGTGTAAGAAAATCATAGCATAACGAGTTTCAGAAGTGAACTTAGAGACAAAAAGAATGTTTTTAGAGATAGAAGGAACACATAGAACATTGGAAAGGTGAAACTTTTGAGAGGGAGAAGAAAGAGTAGAAGAACCAGAGTGCGTTATATTCAAACGTTGACCGTTACTTACAATCACTTCATCAGGACCAGTGCAGGGTTGATGGAGAGCTAGATTGGCCAGATCATGGGTGAGGTGGCGAGAAGAGCCAGAATCAACGAGCCAATTTGAATTGTTGGCCGAAGACGTGGTGGCAATATTGAATTATGGTGAGGATTGAGGAAAGCGATTAGAGGGTGGAGACTGGACTTGTGGGTATTGTTGCATTGGGAAATAACGTGGCCAACCTCTTTGTAGTATTGACAACGGCCAAGAAAGGGTTTTGAGGTGGTAGGTGGTGTAGGTAAAAGCGGGTTGGAATTGGACGAGGGGCTAGGGTTTCTTGGAGGTCGAAAGGAATAGGCCGAATTAGGGTTTGTAGTATAGTTATGTGGAGGGAAAGGAATCCAATTTTGTGGTGGTTGTGGAGGAGGATTGGTAGTAGACCTGTACAAAGTCGGGTTCGGGCCGGATCCGAGCCGGGCTTTGAACAAAAATTATGCCCATTTGTCCGAGCAGGTTCGGGTCAAGCGGGTGATTCGGGCCGGCAAGGATGTCCAAGCCCGCCCGGACATCCGGATACGGGTAGCCCGTCGGGACCCGTATATAAATTTATAAATAATTATTTTTTAATGTCCATAAAAAAACTAGAAAATCCTAGTATTATAATTACACTATCTAACATTACTTAAAATTAAGATCGTATTTATGCTAGCTTTTTAGGTGACAAGGTGAAGGAACTATAATAATTAACTCTCTTTTGTACTAATTCTACAATCAATAGCCTCAAGATATTTTTCGCAGACATATCTTTATTTATAAATATAAATATTTATTTTAAATATTTAATATATTCGGGTATTCGGGCGGGTTATCCGGGATATTCGGTCAAAAATATTGTCCGTGTCCCGCCCATGAATTCGGACGGGCGGGCTTATTTACCCTTTCGGGTTAGAATTCTTGTCCAATTCCGCCCATTTTTCCGGGCGGGCGGTACGGGTTGGGCGGGTTAGTCCGACTTTGTTCAGGTCTAATTGGTAGGCTGCCATGGCAAGGGATGCTTTTGGAGCGGTTTTTGGTTTGTTTTTAGACGTTGAGAGCAGTGACTAGGTTAGAATCCAAAGACTCTTGTTTGAGTTCAATCTCACGAAGCAACAGTTTTTCGTGAAGTTCTTCAAAAGAGATGCAAGTTTCTCTCATATTGACGGCATCAATGACCGATTGAAAGCTAGAGTCCAACCCTTTCAGGAGATAATCAATAAAATCTTCTTGAGAGAGAGGAGACTCCAACGCAGTCAAAAGATCAGCAACGAACTTCATGGGTTGCATGTAATCGAACACCGAGGAGGAGCCTTTATTGATAGACCGAAGCTTTTGTTTAAACTATTTCTTATGACCATGCAAGGCGGTACCATAAGTTTGCTTGAGAGCATCCCAGACTTCATTGTAGGTCATAGTTTGCGTGACCAACATGGCAACCGAGGAAGAAAGTGTGCCAATAAGAGCCCTATAGAGGAGGCGATCTTGCCTCTTCCATGTTAAGTAAGCCAGATTTGTGATAGTTGCATTTTCTTGAGTAGCTATTTTCTCCTCGGGAATTGGATGAGATCCGTCCAAAAACTTAAAGAGATCATAGCCCTCTAGGGTTGCTTGAATTTGAGTTTTCCAAGTAAGATAATTGGAAGGAGTAAGCTTTATGATGTTGGTGAAGTGGACTATGGTAAAAGGTTTGGTGTGTTCATGAGGATTGGCAAGAGATGTGGCAAAATCTTGAGCCATGGGAAGACAATAGGGTCGTGTGTTTGGACGTGAAAGAGAGAAAGAGATCCAAGGATCGGTTTAGGCGGATGATACCATATAGAGATAGATAGAAGATGATGAAATTGCATAACTTTATTAATGAGAGAATGAGAGTATTTTATACATGAATTGCATAGGATAATATGGAAAGAGTAACATAGAATAATAGCCTAGAATATTAGGAAATATATTGTGACCTAAATACAAAAATACTAGCACATAATAAAAGATATCATATAATCTCAATAGTTTGGGCAACCAAAAAACCTCCTTCCTAGGTTCGTTACAATCCATGAATGCCTCAAATTTGCTACAACTCTACACATACATGCCGAGAAGCCAAATTGCTCGCCATCGAACCGAGAGATACCGCTAGATGCAAACATGAGGAAGGAGAGGAATCCAAATGGTGAAAATACAGAGAGAAGGAGAGATGACCGTTGGAGAAGAAGTAGATGAGGAAGGAGAGCTAAGGTGAGTTCGAAAATGGTGGAAATGGTGAAAATGAGGAAGGAGAAGAGATGACTGTTGGCGTTATAAGGATTAACTTCATTTTATTTTATTTTTTTTCCTTTTCCACATAAGCTTTTGATTTTACGTGGGAAGTTCCACATCAGATTTTTAAGTCATCAAGCGCGCACCTACGAGAGTCACGTACACGTGTTTTGCCACTTCAGAATTTTGTGTTTATATGACAAAAATATGTATAGTACATCATCATCATTATCATTGACCCAGTGAGGCTCCGCTACATCGGAATTTGGGGGGTCAAGATGGGGGTACCCCTGCCCAAGGGAAAGGGGGTACGCCCGATAGACTCAAGAAAAGCTGAAATTCAGCTATGTGGCAATAATAACTGAATTTTATTAGACTGCACCAAAATTGATATAGGGATTAAATCCATCTCAAAGGCAGTGTATAAAAGCCAATGAGCAGAGGATGCGCCCCATCTTGACCCCAAAGTACAAGGATATGAAACCCCCAAAGTACAGGTATATGGATGCCCAAATCGTCAAAGTTCGTGGAGTTGTTTATGTATTTCACCTTTTTTTTTACTAATATGTAAGATGCAATCGCCATCTTTGTATATATGGATGTTGTCATTTCTTCCCTTCTTAATTTGTTTTTACTTATCTGAAGTCAATCAAACAGATAAGGTAAATACACTAAAAAGAACTTGTCATTGAAATTCCCATTGATGAGAAGAATAAGGATAATACAGTCTATAATCCACAAAATTTATGCTCTAAACCACAATCGTCGTACGTGATTGGACATCTATAAACCTTGGAAGGACCAAATTATAAAGATGTGAACCTATTAGTGTTTGTAAGCAAGAAGGCCAAAGTGAATAGGGAATATAAAGAAAGAAGCAATCGAGTGATTGAGATGTTTTTATTACCAAATGTTGATAGTGGATGGCATAGAAAGGACCAAATTTGACTTTGGGTCATCTAGTAAGACCTCCAAAGTAGGCCATATTTATTCTATTCTATATTCCCACGGCCACAGAGGATAATCAGTGACACTTGAGTGGACGAAGAACCATTACATTTTGCTTCAAGGAAAATAAGGAATTATTCTCATGTTTTTAAGTTGAACCTCCTCTTTTTTCAAGTATATAAGTACATGCCAAAGCAACCTCAAACACAAGCCCATATTCCTAAGGTGCTCTCTTCAAAAGAAGTTAGTTCCCTTTTTGAATACTTTCTCTGTTTATCTGATCAGGGCTGTTCTGATAGTTATCCAAAAGCACAAAGATATGGGCGATCGAGAAGTGAACCAAGCGAAAGATGTTGTCGAGGATGATAAGTGGGTGTATGATTCTTCTCTTGATCACAAGGGAAACATTCCTCTAAGAGCTTCAACTGGTGTTTGGAAAGCTTCACTCTTCATTATTGGTAAGTGATGATCTTAATTCTCAAAGCATCCCTATGGTTTCAAATGGTGTGGTGCTTGTACATAGAAGTTTATGTTTGCTAAACTGAGTTTATTCAATTTCATTTCTTCCTTGCTTCACCTTTTATCTAATAAATGCGTCCCTTTCAGAAGTCGGGGTTTGTTCCATGTATTAGCTCTAGAATTACTAAGGTTATCCGAGTAGCAAGATAACCATCAAACAAACTATAGCTGATTTAATGAGCCATTCGCAGTTTCACAGTCTGAATTAGTTCATACTTACACATGCATGGCTTAATCTTTGAGACAAGCATATGACTACTGGCAGGGTCAACCAGGTAGCATCATCCTCGGACGACGCCCGCGCGCCCTGGCGCCCTCTCACGATGGGTCGGGGAGCGGCGGACGGTCGTGCCGGGCTTTGTTTTATCGGTCGCGATCGGTAGGAGGGGCCAACAACGCACCCCTCTCGCATTCTGAGCGTTCCGCATCCGAGGCCTTCGGCCACTGTATTGCTCTGTATTGCTCTCATAGTCCTTATCATTGCTAACTTGCTATGGCGATTGCAAGGCCTAGCTAGACTAACCGGGAATAACACCGTTTAGGCGACGGATGTGTATATTAAAGTAAAAAGTTGCACCATCCATATAGAATTTAATGCATGCTTATCAATCACCAAGATGCCCTAATGTGTGGTTCTGCATGAACAACGTACTATTTGTCCTATACGTGGCCCGGGAACATACATTTTGAGTATCTCAAACAAGTGGTTAAGAGTGGTTCTTCTTGTTAGGCCCTTGTTTGCACTAACTCACTTTTAGCATAAATTAAAGTTAGACCATATATCACCCATGACCCATGTTTGCTTTATATAAAGTATTTTAACATCTTATATTCCCGAATAATTTGTGAAATGTATTTTTATCTATTGGCATTTCTTTCAAGCTCTTAGTCTAGTATTACCTTTGTGTAGAAAAGATATGATTGTGATTATAGCCACTAAATATTGTAAAAAAAATGATTTATTTTAGGGTTTGCAACTACTATAACAAGCTTGTTAAAATTAGACATTTTTTTCGCATAACCTCTGTTGTGGTAGTCTAGTGGAAAGTCTATTTTCTTTTTTGATCGAGGTCTCAATCTGAGAGTAAATCTGCTTGATCTGCCTTAGCTACTTTTCAACTATAATCACTTTCCAGTCATCATCAGCAATGAGAAAATGTGGATGACAATTGTCTTTGTCTGAAAATGTCTCTTCGGCTTGTGGGGTCTAGCTCTTTTGGCTTCAATGATAAGGCCCGTGAAGAAGTTTATCTCAAGTCCGGAAATTAAGAAATGAATTGTCTAAATATATATATATATATATATATATATATATATATCCTTGGGTTACTCCTCCTATTTTCAATTGGTTTTAGAATTGAATCTCATGGACTTATGTGATGGGCATGTCGCGCATGTGTACGTGCGCTAGTTGGGACAGTCTCCCCCTCTGTCCGTATTGTGGCCCGCCAAACTTTGACAGCCCGAGTCTCGATTTCCAATTTGAAAAAATCATGACATGTCCAACAATGCTTGTACTGCCAATCTGCTTCATCATACTTGATTAGTTACTTTAAATTACATGTTACAGAGATCTGAATGTTTTCTTGGTGCTTCAATTGAAAACCATGAACATTTTTCGCCTTTGCTGATTGAGTTTGAGATTATAACATACAGCAATTGAGTTCAGCGAGAGGCTAAGTTACTTTGGCATTGCTTCGAGTCTGATCATTTACCTCACAAGGGTACTTGATCAAGACGTCAAGACAGCGGCCAAGAGCGTGAACAATTGGATCGGCGTGACCACAGTCATGCCTTTACTCGGAGGCTTCATAGCCGACGCTTTCCTTGGACGCTTCTCCACAGTCTTAATTTCCTCCATCATCTACATCGCGGTACGTACGTGTGTGCTTGTTAGAACACATTCTCACATTTAAAGTTGAGACATTAACTTGTCGAGTATATATTATACCCTTGGGTTACTCCTCCTATTAACAATTGGTTTTAGGATGGAACCCCACTGGGCTAATAGTGTTTAGAGGTACGTGTCTTCATCTTTCTATGTGGAACCAACTTGTATAATATAAACTCTGGTGCATATCTTGTGTAACAGGGCTTGACACTGCTAACATTGTCAAGATTCGTCCCGGCTCTGACGCCCTGCAAAGCCGAGCCCTGCCAAGAGACCCGAAGAATCCACGAGATAGTCTTCTTGGTAGCCATCTACTTGATCTCCGTTGGAACCGGAGGCCACAAACCGTCGCTAGAGAGCTTCGGGGCTGACCAGTTTGACGACGACCATGACCAAGAGAGGACGAAGAAGATGTCGTTTTTCAATTGGTGGAGCTTCGGTCTGTGTTGCGGCCTTTTTCTCGGGGTGACCGTTATCGTTTATGTCCAGGATCACGTCGGCTGGGGCGCTGCAGATGTCATACTCACAGCCGTTATGATCGTTAGCTTAGTGATCTTCCTCGTCGGAAGGCCCTTTTATCGATATAGGAAGCCGAGAGGAAGCACCTTGACGCCCATGCTTCAAGTCATTGTAGCTGCCATGAACAAACGGAGCCTTTCTTACCCTTCAAGCACTGATGAGATGTACGAGGTTTCCGAGTCACAGAAGACGAATGGGAGGCTTCTATGCCACACCCAAAAACTCAAGTAAGTGTGTTGAGAAATAAACCCTTTCTGACATCTAAAATCTAAAGATCAATAGCCTAATATATATACCCTTGAGTTATTCCTCCTATTGCCAATTGGTTTTAACATAGAACCTTATGGACTTATGTATTAGACCTAGGGCTGTCAAAACTTGACCCGACCCGAAAAACCCGCCCGACCCGCCCGACTCCGAACCCGACCTGACCCGAGAAAACAATAAAAAGTTTTATACCCGAGACATGTTTGACCCGAACTGATTTGACCCGAATCCGAAAAAACCCGAACTCGAGATTAACCCAAAACCGATTATATCCGAATGGACTAGCCTGATGCAACCCGATATCCGATTCTACCCGACCCGAAGTCATCCGAAAATCCGAAGTTACCCGACCCGAAACCATCCGAAAATCTGAAGTTACCCGACCCGAAACCATCCGAAAATTACATTATGTTATAAAATATTAATAATAGTGGATATTTATTATAATTATGTTTAAATTAAATGTTACATTAAATATTTAGGCCCTAGAGTAGTTAAACTACAAAAAATAATCATTCGATATATGGTCTAAATCAAAATCCGGCTTACTCGAAATCATATTAACCCGAAATTCGGCCAAAGTCGAAAACCAATTCACCCAAAATCCGAAAAACTCAAAACCCGACTTACCCGAAATCCGACTAAACCCGAAACCGAACTAAACCCGAAACCGAACTTATCCGAAATCAAGTTGGACCGAAAACCGAATGACCCGACCGAAATTGACCCGAAACCCGACTTTGCCCGATTAATTGAGCACCCGACCCGAAATGATCCAACCCAATTTGACCCGATTTTTAAAATATCCGAATTTGACCCGATTCCGAACTTACCCGAAATTGAATTGACCCGACCCAAACCCGACCCGACCCGCCCGATTGACACCCCTAATTAGACCCATCTGCGCATGTGTGCGCTCAATCCAATAGCAATAGCAAGATGTGGAAGTATATGAATTTTGATTAAATTAAGATAGTTTAGACTTTTATGAATCAATTTTGTAGATGAAAGTATTCCGCAAGGAGAGTTCACATAAAAATTTGCCTACAATATAAGTCATGCTATGTTGTTATTCTTCATATAGTTAATTAGTTTTAGGATAAAATTCAATTGGATTTATTGCAATTCTAGGATTTTTTTGTTTCTAAAAAATAATGTTTCATTGTGTATGTAAGATGGAGAGAAACTAGTTGAGGTATAATATGCAATTACTTAATGTGTTTCAGGTTCTTGGATAAGGCTGCAATGGTTACAGACAAGGAAATCCCAGCCGAAAAGCAGAGCCCATGGAAGCTGGCGACAGTAACGAAGGTTGAGGAGGTGAAGCTGATCATCAACATGATCCCCATTTGGCTCTCCACACTCCCCTTCGGAATCGCCATAGCGCAATCCACCACATTTTTCATCAAGCAAGCAACAATGGTGGACCGCCACATCACCCGCAACTTCATCCTCCCTCCGGCGTCCATCTACTCCCTAGCGGCTCTCGGGATGATCGTCTCCGTCACCGCCTACGAGAAGCTCCTCGTCCCGATCCTAAGACGAGCGACCGGGAACGAGAGGGGAATCACCATCCTTCAAAGGATCGGGATCGGGATGTCGTTCTCGATCGCCACCATGGTGACGGCCGCCCTCGTCGAGAGGAGACGGCTCGGCCTCGTGGCCGCCAACCCGCAAACCGGGTCCCTCTCGATGAGCTTCCTCTGGCTCGCCCCGCAGTTCCTCATCGTCGGGTTCGGGGATGGGTTCGCCCTCGTGGGGCTGCAAGAGTACTTTTACGACCAAGTCCCCGACTCGATGCGGAGCCTCGGGATCGCCCTCTATCTGAGCGTTATCGGGGCGGCTAACTTCCTCAGCAGTTTGCTCATAACCGGGATCGATCGGGTCACGTCGAGGAGCGGCCGAAGTTGGTTCGGGAAGGATTTGAACAGTAGTAGGCTCGACAAATTCTACTGGCTCTTGGCTGCCATGATGGTCGTAAACATTGCCGTTTACGCCTTCTTGGCTCGACGCTACGCGTACAAGAGCGTGCAACGACGAGCGGTGGCGGATTGCTATGAGGGTGACGCTTTAGCAAAATCTATGGCCTAAATCGCGTAGGTTTATATGTTGGGTGATGCGGAATAAGAACGAAACGTGCGTGTATTCATATTCTTGTTTGTGTTTGTATATCCTTTAATGAAAAAGATTGAGATTATAATTCTATTGGTTACTCAATGTCGATATAGAGCAAATCGCATGATTAGTCTTAATTCCAACCTCATGGTTTGTCAAATATAATTGTTATCAATGTTCCCTTTGTAGTAGTAAGTTTCAAATTTACAAAAAATGTTACAAGGTTCAAATTTACAAAAATGTAGAGGAGATTTTATATTTTACTCCCTCCGTCCTTTTTTATTTAAGGGAGTGTGAAATTGTATTGAGGAAATGTGAAATTGTATAGGGTCAATAAAAAGTAAGGAGAAAGATAAAATTACATTGATTTTTTTAATTGTATTTAACCAATAGAAAAAAGGAGAGGAGAGAGAGAAGAGTAAGATTGTATTTGGTTTTGGGATAATTTTGGCAAATATTTTGGGACAAATTATTCTACTTTTTGACAAATAAACATGGACGGAGGGAGTAGTAAATATTGTAATAATGTGAAAGAACATAAAATGTTGCTGAAGAATTTGACCCCCCCCAACTTGAATGCGATTACTTAAGACTAAAAACCTCCATGAAAAAGAGGGATTCGATCCCTCTAGCCACCACCAACGCTCAAGTCAGTTCATAATCAATAGGAGAATCCAATATCATATGTTGGAAAAATAGGTGAATACCTGAATTTATGGATACCTTGATCTATTTGTTTGGCTTCGTTTTTGTTATTTGACAACGATATTGTATGAATTGCAAAAAAAATAAAAACAATCATGGAAAATGAATAGAGCATATAAACCTTACTAAATATAAAATAGTTTTCATGAACATAAAAGAAACGAGCCTCGTTAAAAACCTCGGTGAGGAAAAAGAGTATTCTTATTAACTACCTAGTTATCGACTTCATTTTCCAGTTGTCGTGCCAACTGCTCACACACACCGATGGGCCATCATTTGATCGGTTCAAACCGTATGACTTTCCCGTTGAGTGGAAATTTGATCATTTGATTGAGCGTAGAGTGAACCGCTCACATATCATGTATCCAGGGGCGTCCTAGAATTAAGTTATAAGGGGAATGTGCATCCACCACCAAGAAATCCACCTGAATCTCTTTCCCTTCTACGCCAACTTTCATGCGAACCATCCCCAAGGGACAAATCGAGTAAGCAAAATCCTAAAATTACTCTCAAATCTTTTACTTAATATAAATCTAATATCGAAAACTCCTTTTGAAAACTATAGATCAACTGATTGCTCAATCAAAAGCAACTATAGATCTAGATCTGGAAAAACCAGTGCAATTCAAATAAATCATTAACTAATTAAAACTTACCAAACCACGCTTGTACTTCAAGATTAAAACCCTATAGAAGAGTACCAAAATAACAAAACAAGATCCAACAGTACCAAACTTATTTTTCTGTCTCTTCTTTCTTTCGTACTCTCTATCTTTCTCTTTCTCTGATGTTTCCTGTTTTGGGCAAGTTAATCGCACTAACGCGTTACTTGCTATAATGTGGAAGTCCTAACCAAACAGAGTTTCTAACACGTTATAAGCTGCATATAAGTAGTAAAATAAGATGAAAGCAAGGAAAGTAATAGTAATAAAATGATAAGACTGTTATTATGCTTGAGATAGTGAATCCTCTATAAATACAAATAGATGCTTTGAGCGAAGTAGAATGATTAGAGAAAAGGCTTGAGTTTTCGTGAGTGATTTCGAGTAGCAGTGTTCATGTCCCTTCTATCCTTGTCGCGTCTCCTATTTATACTCTTCTTTCCCACTTCGACCGTTGGCTGAAACGCCTGGCACATCCCGGAGATCTCGTCCCCGTCGTTAATGAAATAGCCGTTGGTGTCGATCATGAGGTCCGAGATTTCCGCCTTGCTTTGACTGCTCCGTCGTCTTCTCCTTCTATCGATTTACTCGGATCAATTGTTCTGGGCTTGTAACATTCCTTTTGGGCCAAATTTCGGAGGGCCCAACAATACCCCCTCAAAAACCCGGGAAAACTCCCTCCACCACTTTCCTAGGGTTTTTGATTTCATGTCTTGGAAGTTGTGGCGAGTTATGTCACGTCTAATCTACCCTTATTTATAGCAGTTATGATGACCCTCCAAGACTTCAATTGTGTCTTCTGATGTCCAGGTACGTCTCCTTCTTCCTCATCTTTCATCTTCTCCCTTTTCAATCATGGCAACTTCCAGTTCTCCCTCTCTTTACTGTCTCGAAGCCGCCATTCCTCCTTCCCTAACCTCTTCCGGAATCCTCACTCCCTATCATCGGAGGGACAATACTTCGGAAGACCCCCACATCTTCGCCTTCTCTGCGGGTTTCCCTCCGCATGCAGAGATATTCTTTTGTCCTCCTGGTGTCTACGCAGACTCTTACGCCAACGATTGCGTGTGCTTGTACGAGTACCCCTTTCGTATCGGCCACCGTTTTCCATTTTCCCCTTTAGTCGTCGATTTCTTGTCAACTCTCAATGTATCTTCTGGGCAACTACTTCCCCAAGTTTGGAGACTTCTGCTATCCGTCGATCAATTGTGCTCCTCTCAGGGTCTTCCCTTCAAAGCTGCCGACTTTTTCTTGAATTATCGCCTTTCCAAAGGTGGTCCTGGCCGTTTAACTTTGAAAACCTTCACAAATAAATCTAACCTAGTCTTCAACATATCAAAATCTGACCGGGGTTGGGCTGATAAGTTCTTTTTCGTGAGGTTATCCTCTTTGGGAGTCGATACGTCTTTTCTGAAAAATCGATGGCAGCCAACAGGTAGTGTTTCCCTCTTGTACTCGTTAATCTTTATTCAAGTCTAACCACTGGTCGTCTCTTGTGCAGAGAATCTTGCTACTCCTCAACCCCGCAAGGTGTCATCCCAGGTTATCTCCCACATCGAGGCCCTTCCATTGGAAGACAGATCTTACCCCGAATTAGTAAGAGCGTGTTTTGCAGACCCCGAGGATACCGAGATGTCAAGTAAGCTTTCTTTTGTCCTTATTCCTTGTTTCAACGCCTTTATTTTCCGCTAATCCCGTTACTCTCATGCTGTCAGGTTCAAGAACTACCAGATCAACTGCTGCGTTGTCAACCTTGGAGAGAGTCGAAGCCAGGAAAAAGAGGAAGGAGGAAACAGCTTCTACTGCGAATACATCTTTGGTGGTGGCTCTGCCTCCAAAGGTTGCAAGCGACTCTCCTAAGGCCTCTTTATCATAGAAAGGTGTATCTTCTCAAATGACGGACCTTCCTAGCACCATGATGTCCCTGGATATGGATGCTGAGAAGTTCTTGAGGTCTCTGATGCCTCTTCAAGTGGATTGCCTTCATGGTTCAGGCCACCGGTCTTCTTTGCCTGAGTTCTTCGGCGAAATACTAGCGGCTCAGTGGCAGGTATTTAACAACTTTCTCCATTTATTGCTAATCGTCTTGGTTCCTGGTAATTCTATACTTGTTGTTCAGGGTCTCCAACTTGCTCTTGCGGCTTATGACACCTTCAAGGACTACCCCGAGCAATTGGCCCAGAGTAAGATCAGTACGCAGCTTGAGAAGGACAGGTCGGTTATCTTGGGGCAAGAGAAGAAGGCTCTGGAGAAGAAGGTTGTAGATCTGCAGAGTGCCCTCGAGAAAACTGTTGGAGAATCTAAGGCGTGGGAGGACAAGTTCAACGCGGCATCGAAGAAAGGCGCTACTCTTGCTCAAGAGATTGAGGACACGACTGACTATTGGTCGCTCAAGGCCCGTGTTGAGACAATAGAGGAGTTTGCCGCTGGGAAGCATTCTTCTTGGGACGCGGTGAAGGAAAGGGAGCAGTTCGAGAACTTATTCCCCGATGAAGCCAACGCATCCAAGAAGTCCTCTTTTGTCGACGAGATTTCACAAGTTGCCAAAGAAGTGGCCCAGGTGGAGATGGAAAACCAGAAGCCAGCCGAAGAAGTTTCCAAGGAATGATTTCCTCTTACTTCTTTTATCTTTTAGACTTTATTCTACCCCCAATATGTTGGGGTTTAAAACCCTTTGTTTTGTATGGCCGATCGTTTTTAGGGCCTTGATGTGGACAACTTCTATCCCTTGTCGGTTTTTAGGGGTTTATGTTTATTTAGTAATGTTCTAGTTATTTGCTATGGTCTTGGATCTGTTTTTGTTTTTTTTGCAGGTAAAACAGGTTTATCGCCGAGGAATGAAGATCAACGCGTTATGATAGATCGACTCGTTGTAAAAACGTTTACTCGTAGTTTAATGATAAACTTTTCGTTGTAATAGCGTTTTTTGTGTAAGATGCTGAGAGAGAGAAAATGATGTATTTGACAGAATGTAAATATTTGTGATTTATAAACTTATGAATCGAGTTACAAGCACTTTGTAAAACTCTCCTTTGTTCTCTAATTTGTGTTACGCGTTCTCATCTCTTGCATCTTTTGACTAGTCGTTGTGTGCACAGCGTTGCCTGATCATAAGGCAAGGGCCTATGTTTAGCCTGTAATGTCACAAGGCATCCCTTGTTAGTTTTTTTTTAAAACCGTTGTTGTCTCATGTATGAATGAATATGTAATAATGTAATGTAAGAAGAAAAAAGTATGTGATGTATACCTTATTGTGACTTGTACGTTCTAAAAGTGATACAATTTCAAATTCATCGCGTTCCAACTTCTGGGGACTGTCTTCCCATCGCGTGACATCAACTCGTAGGCTCCTTGTCCTACGATCTTTGTGATCTGATAAGGTCCTTCCCAATTTGCTCCCAACTTGCCAACATTTAATTCCTGTGTGTTTTGAAAGACTTTCCTCAATACCCAATCTCCCACTTGGAACGCCTTTGCATTAACACGTTTGTTGTAACTCCGAGCTACCCCCTGTCTGTATGTGATCGCCCTCTCGGATGTGCGAGGGTCAAGAGATACAAATTATAACCCGACCCCGTTGTAGTACGTGGTGGGTGTCGAACACTCGGGAAGTCTACTCGATCGATGTGCCTAGATACTAGGAAGCTAGAAAGGAGAGCATAAAACAAAGGAAAATAAAGAAAACAGTCGGGACCGACACTGAGGTCACGTCGGGCCCGAGGTTGGCGACAAGAGGAAGTCGGGACCGACACTAGGTAAGTCGGGCCCGAGGTATCTGGGGATGTCGAACTCAAAGATTTTAAAAGTAGATCTTGGGCTTTTGGGTTCCTTCCCTAGTAGATTGAGGCTTTTCCACCCCAATTCAGGCAATGAGTGATGATCGGACTAGGATCGAGTGCTTTCGCCCTCGTTCCAACCACATCTACACCTCGATCCATGGGGAAATCCCCTTCGAAGCAAGGTCTTGAGATTGACACATGTTCACTTTCGCTACTTTGCCAATCTCAAGCCTTGATTCTCGACTTTCGCAAGGAATTGTAGCTCGATGTAGAGTGGGTTCCTTAGATCAAACACTCAAGGCTATGGAATTGGGGTTTCTAGCCTAAACCTAGCTAGGGTTTTCCCCCATAACCCAAGATCAAGGAGATCTACTCCATGTGACAAGCAAAGAAAGCAATCAAATCAAAAGAGAAAGCAATCATCATAATCAATCTCAAAACAAAGCAAGGGTTCATTCAAATCCAAAGCAATCCACAAATTCAATTCAAGGGTTTTCAAATCCACAAGATCAAAGCAAATCAAAGCTAAACAATCAACAAAACCTCTCAAGTCTTCCTCCTCCTTGGCCGATTCTCTCTCTCTTCCTCCTCTTCTCCTTCCTCCTTGCTCTCCAAGTATCCTCTTGGCTCCCTTGGAACCCCCCTTTTTTGTGTGTGTGAGGGAACCCCCTCTTAGAAGACAAGAGGGCCTTTTATGGATTAAATGAGGGGCAAAAGTGGAAGTTCACAAATTCGTGCCTTGGAGCCCAAGTAGTCCGGTGACCGACTCGGCCCGACACGGAGGAACCTCGGGTCCGAGGTACTGTGCAACTCGGTCCGAGGTTGGAAACTTCAAAGTCGGGCCCGACGTTGTTGCATCTCGGTCCTGACCTCGTTCCACCTTCTTCTTAGTTGGCTTCTCTTGTTCTTCTTCATGGCTTGCTTCTCTCTTTCCCGCTTTAACTCGGCCTTTGCTCCATGTCTCGACCCTCCTTCAAATCCATCCTTGATTCATGCCAAATTACCTACAAAACACATAAAAGGTGCGTAGTCTCCGAATCTCATAGAAATACGGGAACTAAGCTAAAAAGGAACAAAACGCACAAGAAAAGGGGAAAAAGAAACATATTTACAAAGGAAATCACATATGAAAACACCACCAAATAGAGAGACATCAAAATACCCCATACTTAAACTTGCTTGTCCTCAAGCAATAACAATGTAAGCAAGACCGAAACATAATCTTCAAGTAAAGCCTCGTATGAAAACATGTTTTAAGCACAAGTGATCGATATTCAAGCAAGATTACATCATCACACGTGATTAAGTGTTCCAAGGAATAAAGTCAATGCAACTAAGCCTCACTTTAGGGATATGTGAATGTGTATCACTCATCATGTGTTTGGGTTTAGCAATGAACACTCAAGCTCAAAAATCATGCAAGTAAGGACTTTACTATTGAAGCTAATATCACCAATTCCTCCACCTAGAGATGCCTAATGCAAAGTACACAAAGAATTTCGAACTTGGCTCAATGGAGGTCCTCAAAGAGGTTCCATTCGGCCGGGTTGTAATGGGGCTTTTGGTATTTCTCAAGGTGGGAATTATTTGGTCTTGTGGTGCTTATAATAGGGATTGAACAAACTAAACTCTCACCAATTTCACCAAATCCCACAATTACTTTCACACTCACCAAAAAGACTTAACATTTTCCTTCCAACCCGAAATTTCACTTATCATTCCACTTCATCTTTGCTCTTATGCTTTTTGTTGGATTTTCAACACTTTCTACATTTGGACCGACTTTCTTATGACATCGGGCCCGATGTTGCTTGTAACTCGGTCGGACCATTTTCTTCACTTAAGCTCTTTGCTTTATTCCACTTTACATTTCCAACATTTTCTTTCTTTCTTTTCTTTCTTTTTTTTTTTTCATTTTTGTACAACAAAGATGCACTACCCACATGATTCATAACACCATTCTTTTGCCCTTAAACCCAAGAGAATCTCAACTCTTCAAATACAATCCAAACCTCTCTTCTAAAGTCCAATCCCATAAGGGTCAAGTCATATAAGGCTAGGAATAATATTTTTGAGGAGTTTCAAACAAAGGCTTAGGCTAGAACGGGGCTACAATCAAAGGATTAACTTCATGGTAGGATATGGAACATTTATGTGACTAGAAGAATAAAGTTCAAAATCAATGTGACCATGATAGGACAATTCTCATGACGGTCTTGGAAAATAGATAAACACCGCAATAGCAAGTTTTACTAAGCATGAATGAGCTAATCACACAAGAAGAATGAGGGATATGCAAATATGATCAAGCATCCCTAAAATGGCCAAAAATCAATCTCACAAGGGTCACTCATACTTAGTTGCATAAGAACTCATCCTAGAACTCACATGCTCAATAAAACAAGCAAGATATCATGATCACATCAAAAGCAACATCATTTTAGAGGCTAAACTATCCAAAAATATGCAAAGGAATTTACATGCTCACATCATCATTAGCTTTTATTTTGGCAATCTAAGATGGGAATTTCTAGTCCAAAACCTACAAAACACAAAATCTTTTTGTTGTTTTTAACACAATTTTTCAATTTTTTTATGGATTTTTTTTTTTTTTTTGCAAAAAAAATTTCTCTAAAACCAAAGACTCAAACATTCCAAACACAAACTAGAAACACTAACTAAATATCCTCAAAATAATAAACAAACATAAACAAGTGAAATCATGAACACACTTACCCCCACCCCATACTTAAAATTTTTGATGTCCCCATCAAACAAGGAAATCAAAACTTAAAAGCAAGAGAGAAGAGTATGAAAAGCTCACAATTTCTTATTATTCAATGGCATGTATGGGATCAATCGGCGAGGACGAGAGCCCATGAGGCTCTAACTTCTTCGTTTGGACCGTCCTTGTCATAGAACTTCTTCACTCGATGACCATTCACTTTGAAAATATGTCCTTGTTCATCAACCAAGTCCACCGCACCATGAGCATAGATACGGTGGACCACAAATGGTCCGCTCCACCTAGTCCTTTACTTCCCGGGGAAAAGTTTAAGCCTTGAATTGAAAAGGAGAACCTTGTCACCGGTTTGATAGGTCTTTGGAATTAACTTCCTATCATGCCACTTCTTGGTCTTCTCTTTGTATAGCTTGGAGTTCTCATAGGCCTTCAACCTCAATTGCCCCAACTCATGAAGTTCTAGAAACCTTTTCTCACCGGCCAAGTTGATATCCCAATTCATCTCTTTGAGTGCCCATTTCGCCTTGTGCTCAAGCTCTACCGGAAGATGACATGCCTTGCCATAAAATAGATTGAAGGGTGTAGTTCCCAAAGGTGTCTTGAAGGCGGTTCTATAAGCCCAAAGTGCATCATCGAGCTTAGAGGCCCAATCTTTCCTTGATCAAGATATGGTCTTCTCCAAGATAGCCTTGATTTGACGGTTTGACACCTCGACTTGCCCGCTTGTTTGAGGATGATAAGGAGTAGCAACTCGATGAGACACCCCATACTTAATCAACACATTTTCGAAGCACCTCTCAATGAAATGAGGTCCGCCATCACTTATGAGAACCCTAGGCACACCAAACCTTGCAAAAATGTTGCTTTTCAAAAACTTCATCACCACCTTAGCATCATTGGTTCTTGTTGGTATGGCCTCCACCCATTTTGAAACATAGTCCACGGCTACCAAGATGTACTTGTAAGGCCCCGATGTGGGAAATGGTCCCATGAAGTCAATACCCCATACATCAAATAACTCAACTTCTAGAATGCCAGTTTGAGGAGTCTCATTCCTCCTTGATAGGTTCCCCTCTCTTTGGCACTCCTCACACTTCCTCACATAATCATGCACATCCTTGAACATGGTTGGCCAATAATAACCACATTGAAGAATTTTTGAGGTGGTTTTGGAACTCTTAGCATGACCTCCCGTAGGCAAGGAATGGCAATGGTGAATTATGCTCTCAACCTCTTCACTTGACACACACCGTCTATAGATTTGATCACGCCCTTCCTTGTAGAGATATGGATCATCCCAAAAGTATTGTCTAGCATCATGTAAGAATTTCTTCCTAGCTTGATAAGACAAATTTGGTGGGATCACTCCCCCTACGACAAAGTTAGCAAAATCCGCAAACCAAGGGGAAACCCCTCGTCTTACGGCACTAATAGAAAGAAGGCCAGTGGGAGAGAAAGAATCAATCAATTTAGAACGAGAAGAAATGGAAATCGAGCTAGGAAACTTACTTTCTTCCACGGACCGACATTGAAGTATACCGGGCCCGACATGGTTAGACGCCGGTCCAGCTTCGCAGACACTTAGCTGCCTCGGGCCCGATGTTGAAGTACTCGGTCCCGACTCACTTGCACTTGCCTTGCCTTCGGTCCAATGTTCTGAACCTCGGGCCCGACGTACTTGGTTCGTCGATCCACCCTTCCTTTCCTCCCTTCCGCTCATGAGAACTTCATCCGCTCTTGAATCATCTATAGTCATACCATCCTCCATTTCCAACATGTACTCGAGGGGCAAACGGGATAGATGATCCGCTACCACATTTTCCGCACCGGTTTTGTCCTTGATCTCATGGTCAAACTCTTGGAGAAGGAGCATCCACCTTAGAAGCCTCGGCTTTGCATCTTTCTTCTTCATGAGGTATTTGATTGCCGCATGGTCTGTGAAGACTACCACCTTTGATCCCACAAGATATGAACGGAATTTCTCAATTGCAAACACTATCGCAAGAAACTCTTTCTCCGTTGTTGTGTAATTGCACTGAGTTTCATCCAAAGTTTTGCTTGCGTAGTAAATGGCATGCAACTTTCCATCCTTCCTTTGCCCAAGGACGGCCCCTACGGTGAAATCACTAGCATCACACATCACCTCGAATGGAAGATTCCAATCGGATTCCGCCATTATTGGAGCCGAGATCAAGGCATCTCTCAACCTACAAAAAGAACTCATGCAATCCTCGGAAAATACAAAGGGCACATCCTTCATCAAGAGGTTAGACAATGGTTTTGCAATTTTAGAAAAATCCTTGATGAACCGTCTATAAAATCCTGCATGACCTAAGAAACTCCTAACATCACGAACACAAGAGGGGGGAGGTAGTTTTTCAATTATTTCAACTTTAGCTCTATCTACCTCTATCCCCCTACTAGAAACTAGGTGTCCTAATACTATGCCCTCTTTCACCATAAAGTGACATTTTTCCCAATTAAGCACCAAGCTAGTCTCCTCACATCTAGTCAAAACCTTGTCTAAGTTAGCTAAGCAAACATCAAATGAGAATCCGTAGACGGAGAAATCATCCATAAACACTTCTACTATATCCTCAACCATATCGGAGAAGATGGACATCATGCATCTTTGAAATGTTGCCGGCGCATTACATAAACCAAAAGGCATGCGTCTATAGGCAAAAGTCCCATAAGGACATGTGAACGTCGTCTTCTCTTGATCATCGGGATGAATAGGGATTTGCCAAAACCCGCTATACCCGTCAAGGTAGCAAAAATATTCATGTTGTGCTAATCTCTCTAGGACTTGGTCTATGAAAGGAAGAGGAAAATGGTCTTTGCGAGTGCCGGTATTAAGCTTACGGTAATCAATACACATACGCCATTTTGTTGTGGTTCTCATAGGTATCATTTCTCCCTTTTCATTTTGCACAACGGTGAAACCTCCTTTCTTAGGAACTACATGCACGGGACTCACATACTTGCTATCGGAAATTGGGAAGATAATTCCCGCATCCAACATCCTAAGTATTTCACTCTTTACCACTTCTTTCATGTTAGGATTTAATCTTCTTTGGGGTTCAATAGTGGGTTTATGGTTATCCTCCATATAAATCCTATGCATGCAAATTGAGGGAGAGATTCCCTTTAGTTCCTCTAGTGAATACCCTAAAGCTCCTCTATGTTTTCTTAGAACCTTCAACAACTTAGACTCCTCCTCATCATTCAAGTTGGCATTTATGATTACGGGTAAAGAAGAGTTGGGACCAAGAAATGCGTACCTCAAATCTTTTGGAAGCTCCTTGAGTTCTTGAGATGGTTCCGGTGGTGCTTGAACTTCTTCTTTCTCGGCCTTGAACACCTCCAAGTAAGACATTCTTTCCTCCAATTGCTCATGCTCAATCATATTGAGGGCTAGACCTTGGCGCTCTATCTCAATTTCTCTAGGTGGTGGGGTGGCTTTCAACCTAAGCTCCCTTGGCCTTGACTTTTTAGAAATGGCTTCCCATTGCAATCCAAGAGGAACTTGGATCATCTTAGCTTCTTTATGTACGGTCCCTTTTGAAGTTGGTCTAAAGAAAAACTCAATTTCTCTTCCTCCAATGTCAAGAGACAAGTGGCCCTTCTTTACATCAATGATTGCCCCAACCGTAGCAAGGAAAGGTCTCCCTAGTATGATCGGTTCACCCGGCACTTCTATCATGTCTACTACAACAAAGTCGATTGGGACATAGTGGCCTTCAATGCAAACGAGATAATCCTCGACGACACCAATTGGTTCGATGGACGACCCATCCGCTATTGTTAACCTCATGTTGACCGGAGCTATGAGACCCATAGATGTGGATTTCCATATGGTGTAAGGAATGATGCTCGTGCTTGCTCCCAGATCACACAAGGATTGGAAATTTCGAGACCCCACACCAATGGTTATAGCAAAACGACCGGGATCTCCTAGCTTTTGTGGTAACTCCAAGGTCTTGACTTCATCTTGCATTTCCACTATGGACCTCTTCTTGCTCAAAATCTCCCTTAAAAACTTGGCATAAGATGGCATCTCACTCAATGCGTCGGTGAACGGGATGGAGATGTTCAAGCCTTGCAAGAGTTTGAGAAACCTCTTGAACTTGTTCTCAACATCATCTTTCGGCTTCTTCGAGGGATATGGGAGAATTATTGCACCTTGAATCTTGCTCGGATCAACCTCTTTGGACTTCCCTACTTCAATTTCAACATTTTCTGAATGGACCGACTTGGGCACCATGTCGGGCCCGATGTTGTGAATCTCGGTCCTGGACTGAGGGGTTGGATCGAGGTCTGTGTACGTCGGTCCCGAGTTGCTCTCGACCTCGGTCCGGGGTGAAGGAGTCGATCTTCTTGCTGGGTCGACTTCAGGGAACGTCGGACCCGACTTGCTGGGTAAGTTGGTCCGACTCTCTTCATTCTTCTTAGGCACGTGTGGCTCGGGTAGGTTTCGGCCACTTCTCAATCCAATTGCCCGAACTTCATTTTGATTGTTTTGAGCTCGAGGATTCTCCTCGGGTCGGCCCGGAAGTCTCCCATTCTCTCTTCGGGCTTGAGTCGCAATTTGGGCAAATTGATTGTCGACTTGCCTCCTCCATGCACCAAACTCATTGAATTGGGTCCTCATCTCCTTGAACCCATCTCTCATCTCTTGAGCAAATGTTTGTAACTCATTGAATCCCGGTGGTCTATATGGTGGTGGTGGAGCCCTTGGCTCGTTTTGGTTGAAATTGTTGTTGTAGCCTTGAGCTTGACCGTTGTTCCACCGGCCATTGCCACCATTGTTGAAGTTGCCTCTTCCACCAAAATTTCCACGAACATAGTTTGCCTCCTCAATTCGCTCGGCCAAGCGCACTTGGCTCTCATTCGGACAAACTTGTGTAGCATGTGCAAAGGATCCACACTCCTCACAAGCTCTAGCATTTTGCTTGTAGTAGTGGACTTGCCTCTTGAGCTTGCTCACTTCACCTTCAAGGAATTGGAGCTTCACATCTCTATCAATGTCTTCTCCCTTTGGATCATATAACTTCCTTGCACCTTCACCTTGAACTTTCACCTCCTTGCTAGCTTGACTCACCCCATACATGGCCTCATAATCGGATAGCTTGTCAAGTAGCTCCCAAGCTTGATCCGGTGTCAAGTCTATGAACCCACAATCGGTGTGGAGATTGAGCTTGTCCTTCGTTATCGGATTGATGCCTTGTAAAAAGATGTCTTGAAGCACATATGGTTGTTGGCCATGAGTAGGACATTGGCGCAACATCTCCTTGAAACGGTCCCATGCTTCGAAGAGAGGCTCATTCGGACCTTGTTGAAAGCTTGCAATCTTCCTTCTTAGCTCGGTTGTCTTTGAGGGAGGGAAGAACTTCATCAAGAAAGCATCATAGAGTGTCTTCCAAGTTGTGATTGACCTAGGAGCTTGGCTCTCGAGCCAATGTGTGGCCTTGCCCCCAAGTGACCATTTGAACGCCTTTAGAAGCACATACTCCAATGTCTCCTCGTCGGTAGAGATCGTCTCACACATGTCCACAAAGCGTTTGACGTGCTCTATGGGACACTCATGTGGACGGCCCTCGAATTGATCACGCTTGATGAGGGAGATGAATTGCGTCTTGATCTCAAAATTCTTGGCAACCTCGGGAAGCACAATAGCCGGCTCGGGGACCCTCAACTCCGGATGCATGTATTGGCGTGCATTCCGGGGTAGAGCGTTGAGTTGAGCCTCGGCTCTCATCCGTTGCTCCCGTTCTCTTCTTGCCACCTCCTCTTGATTGTCCCTCTCAAGTTGCAATCTAGCCATTTCGGCCCTAAGTTGAGCCAACTCCTCATTAACATGGAGAGCTTGATTCTCCATCCTTTTCCTTCTTCGGGCTTCCTTGAGAATACTTTCCGGATCACTCACAAACTCAAGCTCAAGTGTTCCTCGGGAGGAACGAGCTAGCATACACCTATGAAACAAAAACACAAACCAAAACAAATCAAAAACAAACAAAGGGTTTGGGCTATTCCCTCACCCAAATCACTACCAAAACACAAAAAAAACTAACCAAATTGGCACTCAATGCACTTAGACTTCCCCGGCAACGGCGCCATTCTTTTGATCGCCCTCTCGGATGTGCGAGGGTCAAGAGATACAAATTATAACCCGACCCCGTTGTAGTACGTGGTGGGTGTCGAACACTTGGGAAGTCTACTCGATCGATGTGCCTAGATACTAGGAAGCTAGAAAGGAGAGCATAAAACAAAGGAAAATAAAGAAAACAGTCGGGACCGACACTGAGGTCACGTCGGGCCCGAGGTTGGCGACAAGAGGAAGTCGGGACCGACACTGGGTAAGTGGGGCCCGAGGTATCTGGGGATGTCGAACTCAAAGATTTTAAAAGTAGATCTTGGGCTTTTGGGTTCCTTCCCTAGTAGATTGAGGCTTTTCCACCCCAATTCAGGCAATGAGTGATGATCGGACTAGGATCGAGTGCTTTCGCCCTCGTTCCAACCACATCTACACCTCGATCCATGGGGAAATCCCCTTCGAAACAAGGTCTTGAGATTGACACATGTTCACTTTCGCTACTTTGCCAATCTCAAGCCTTGATTCCCGACTTTCACAAGGAATTGTAGCTCGATGTAGAGTGGGTTCCTTAGATCAAACACTCAAGGCTATGGAATTGGGGTTTCTAGCCTAAACCTAGCTAGGGTTTTCCCCCATAACCCAAGATCAAGGAGATCTACTCCATGTGACAAGCAAAGAAAGCAATCAAATCAAAAGAGAAAGCAATCATCATAATCAATCTCAAAACAAAGCAAGGGTTCATTCAAATCCAAAGCAATCCACAAATTCAATTCAAGGGTTTTCAAATCCACAAGATCAAAGCAAATCAAAGCTAAACAATCAACAAAACCTCTCAAGTCTTCCTCCTCCTTGGCCGATTCTCTCTCTCTTCCTCCTCTTCTCCTTCCTCCTTGCTCTCCAAATATCCTCTTGGCTCCCTTGGAACCCCCCTTTTTTTTTGTGTGTGTGAGGGAACCCCCTCTTAGAAGACAAGAGGGCCTTTTATGGATTAAATGAGGGGCAAAAGTGGAAGCTCACAAATTCGTGCCTTGGAGCCCAAGTAGTCCGGTGACCGACTCGGCCCGACACGGAGGAACCTCGGGCACGAGGTACTGTGCAACTCGGTCCGAGGTTGGAAACTTCAAAGTCGGGCCCGACGTTGTTGCATCTCGGTCCTGACCTCGTTCCACCTTCTTCTTAGTTGGCTTCTCTTGTTCTTCTTCATGGCTTGCTTCTCTCTTTCCCGCTTTAACTCGGCCTTTGCTCCATGTCTCGACCCTCCTTCAAATCCATCCTTGATTCATGCCAAATTACCTACAAAACACATAAAAGGTGCGTAGTCTCCGAATCTCATAGAAATACGGGAACTAAGCTAAAAAGGAACAAAACGCACAAGAAAAGGGGAAAAAGAAACATATTTACAAAGGAAATCACATATGAAAACACCATCAAATAGAGAGACATCAGTATGCCGCCATATGAACTGATGCCTCATCTCGTAACTCGTCTACCGTGTCTGGATGGTGTAACAAGTTAGGTAAATTTGACTCCTCGGTAGTAATTCCATATCGAACTGTGGGCAAAGTTACTTCTACTGGTAATACGGCTTCGCATCCATAGACCAAGGAGAAACTCATCTGACCATAGAATAAGGGGTAACTCATCCCTTACTTCTACTGGTAATACGGCTTCGCATCCATTACCTGTAGCAATCTTAGGAGTTGTTCGATCTGACCATAGAATAAGGGGTAACTCATCTGCCCATTTTCCCTTTGCCCCTTTGAGTCGCTTCTTCAAGTTATTGATGATTACTTTGTTGCTTGCTTCTACCTGACCATTGGCTTGAGGATAACGTGGTGTCGATATCACCAACTGAATGTTGTATTGCTCGCAAAATGATCTCGTCTTGTCACTGATGAATTGGGATCCGTTGTCACACACTATGGTGGACGGTATTCCAAACCTACTCAGGATGTTTCTTTTTATGAAAGAGATGACCTGGGTGTCTTTGACTCTTTGAAAGCTTCGGCCTCGATCCATTTAGAGAAGTAGTCAGTCATTGCCAGGATGTAGACGCGTTGTCCTGATGCTGGAGGGAGCTTTCCGACAATATCCATTCCCCATTTCATGAATGGCCAAGGGGAAGTTATGGGATGTAGCAACTCCGAAGGTTGATGCAGTATAGGTCCATGACGATGGCACGCGTAACACTTGCGGGCGAACTCCACTGCGTCTTTGTTCATGGTGGGCCAGTAATAACTCATCCTGCTCACCTTCCTCGCCAAGTTGCGACCCCCTGTATGATTTCCGCATTCTCCATCATGTATGCCTTGTAACACCTTATGTACCTCTTCCTCCTTTACGCATCGGGCGTATATTCCTGACGACATCCACTTGAACAGAATGTTATTCTTAATAGCGAAAGTGGAAGCTTTTACCTTAAGCTGTCGGGCTTCTCCCTTGTCATCTGGTAAGACTCCATCTCGTAACCACTTTAAGTAAGGAGTTACCCATGAATCGTCTTTATCAGGATCTCGAATCTCAAACATATCTGCTTCTTTGATTATGGATGGCACATCAAGGTACACGAAAGGTATCTTGTCGTATTCTCTTGGGTCGATTGCGGATCCGAGGTTGGCTAAGGTGTCTGCTTGCGTGTTAGCATCCCGAGGAACTTGCTTTCTCAAAATGTTTGAAATGTTTAATGATCTCTTGAACTTTCTCTAAGTATGCCTTCATCTTTGAATCCCTGGCAACATATGAGTTCGTAACTTGATTTACAATAAGTAACGAATCACAAATTACCTCAATTTCTTCCACGTTCAAGTCTTTATCAATGAGTAACCCTGCTATAAGCGCCTCATATTGTGCCTCATTGTTAATGGCTTTGAACGTACATCGAACAGCCTGGGCTATCCTATCCCCCTGTGGTGACTTAAGGACTACCCCCAGTCCTACACCAACTTGATTTGACGCACCGTCTGTATGCATCAACCACTTGCCATTACCTGTTACATGTAACAAATTTTGATCTTCTTGTTCTAAAGTGTTAGGAGTGAAGTCAACCACAAAATCCGCCAAAGCTTGAGACTTCATTGCTGTTCTTGGCTTGTAAGTGATGTTGTAACCATTTAAGTGGATCAATCATCTTGTTAAACGGGCTGCCAATTCTGGCTTTGACATGATACTCTTCATTGGATAGTTAGTCTTCATGATGATAGAATGACTTTCAAAATAAGGACGTAATTTTATCGAAGCCATTACCAAAGACAATACAAGTTTTTCTATGGGTGAATACCTGGTTTCCGCATCGAGCAAGGTTTTACTTACGTAGTAAATGGGCAACTAGTCTCCATTCTTTTCTCGGATCAAGACGACGCTTACTGCTACTTCAGTCACGGCCAAGTACACATATAACTTCTCATCTGGTTTGGCTTTGGAAAGCACCTGCGGGTTAGATAAATAATTTTTCAACTCTTTGAAGGCTTCTTCATGTGCTTCCATCCACTCAAATGACTTGTTCGTCTTCAAGACGTCGTAGACCAACTTGTTTCTGTCCGAGGATCGGGATATGAACCGGTTCAATGCAGCTATTCGTCCTGTTAACTTCTGGACGTCTTTGACGTACTTCGGTGATTGCAGCTCCATTATGGCCTTGATCTGTTCTGGACTTGCCTCGATTCCTCTTTGCGTTATTATGTATCCAAGGAATTGATGTTACTCCGAAAGAGCATTTGGTTGGATTCAACTTCATTTTGTAGCTCCGCGTGATCTGGAACGCCTCTTTCAAGTGGGTAATGTGATCCTCCGCCTTCAACGACTTGACTAACATGTCGTCAATGTACACCTCCATTGTATCTCCCAGTTTTTCCTGAAACATCTTATTAACCAATCTCTGATAAGTAACACCTGCGTTTTTTTAACCCGAAGGGCATAACTTTGTAACAGTAAGTTCCTTGATTGGTTAAGAATGCAGTTTTTTCTTGATCGTCGGGATGCATCATTAACTGATGGTATCCGCTAAACGCATCCATGAAAGTTAAGAGCTCATGCCCTGCTGTTGCATCCACCATTACATCAATTTGAGGAAAAGGGAACGAATCTTTAGGGCATGCTTTGTTTAAATCGGTAAAATCCACGCAAACGCGTCATTTACCATTTTTCTTTTTTACGACTACCACATTCGCAAGCCAATCGGGATATTTTACCTCTCTAATTTTTCCAGACTTGAGCAAGGATTTTACCTCATCGTTGATTACGTGATTCCGTTATGGTGCAAACTTACGCCTCTTCTGCTTTACTGGTGGCACCTTCTTATTGACATTAAGGGCGTGCGTGATCACGTCAGGATCAATGCCCACCATATCCTCGTTTGACCATGCAAAACAATCACTATAGGACCGTAGAAACTCCACCAATTGTTTACATAAAGTTGGCTTCAAATCTGCTCCTATCTTAATTTTCTTGGACGGATCTAGTGGATCAAGAGCCACTTCTTCAAGCTCTGGCGTCTCCGGCTTTACGTAGTATGTGGTTGTTATATAGTCCTTTAATTGCTAATCTGATGACTTCTTCCCTGCTTCAAATTGCAAGTTCTTGGAAGTCGTTGCTTTCATCGTGACGGAGTAGCATTCCCTTGCTAATTTCTGTTCCCCCTTAATTTCTTGAACTCCCCATGGTGTCGGGAACTTCACACATTGGTGGTAAGTAGAAGGGATGGCCCTCATCCCGTGTATCCATGGCCTGCCCAAAATGACATTAAAGGGTGAAGGGCAATCAAGTTCTTGGAATTTTACCTGGTAGTTTATTCCTCCTGCGACGGTGGGTAAGGATATTTCTCCCAACGTGTTGTGTGATTCACCCCTGAAGCCTACTAAAGTTGTAGATTTTTTGACAATGTCATCCATCCCAAGACCTAAGCTGTACAAGGCATCCAACATGAGCAAATTAGTGGAGCTTCCGTTATCAACTAATATTCTTTTGACAAGGAAATTCGCTATCATCAAAGAAATTATTAAACAATCGTGGTGAACTTCCTCTTCTTCGACATCATCGAAGGTGATTGGCATCACGACAAGACTTGTTCGTGAATGAGCTCCGGGGCATTCTCTTCTAGTATCCCCCGCGATTATTTTTGCTGCGGAGTATGTTATGCCACAAATCTCTGATCCCCCGGTAATAACGTTGATTACTCCAGTGTGCTTCGGGGGTGGTGGCGGACTGGCTTTTTCTTTGTTGCGCTCTAGCTGCTCCTTCGCTCTTTCTGATATTAATTCTTTGAGGTGCCCCCTTCGTAATAACTCGCTCACCTCCTTTCGCAACGCGATGCATTCATCGTTCCGGTGCCCATGATCAAAGTGGAAGTCACACCATCTAGACTTGTCTTTCTGGTGTGAGGGCACATTACTTTTTCGAGGCCACTTGACAGTATCCCCCATGGTGTTGAGGGTTCGGACTATCTCAGTTGCATCCACGCGGAAGTTGTAATGGGAGAGTTTGGGAGGCAATCTGGCGCTTTAATATCTTTTGCCTTGCTTGGCTAATGTTGTATTGACGGCTGTTTTGGTAAGAGGTGCGGTGGGGTATGGAGTGTATCTTGATTCTCGCTTTCCTTGTCTCCGGTCTGGCCGGTGAGGGCTGATTGCTTTTTCGACAAATAGGTCATCTTCCTCTAATCGAACATGTGCTAACGCTTTTACCTGCACTACATCAAAATTCGAACAAGGATATTTAGTTAATTCACGATATAACTTAGGGTTACAAACCGATATGCCCCTTCGGAATGCCTCCATAGCTGTAGCGGCGTCACATCCCTCAATGGTCACCAATTCCTCGTTATAGCGGTTGAGGAAGGTCTTCAAAGATTCACCCGGTCTCTAGACCAAGCGGTACAAATCACTCGATGTTTTCTTAGCATGTCGACTGCTTGCAAATCTTATCCTGAACTTGTCAATTAACTCAGCAAAAGATGAAATACCCCCGAGGGGTAGGTGCGAATGCCAATTGAGTGCGGGTCCGGATAACGTGTTCCCGAACCAACGACACATAACAATCTCCTTCATATCAAAAGGGACTGTACTGATATTCATAGCCTGTTTGAATGCAGCTATATGTTGATCGGGATCCGTTACTCCTTCATACTTAGGTATGTCAGGAACGTGATACTTTCGGGAAATATCAACTCTTGTGATAGCAGGCACGAAGGGAGAATCGGTGTAACCATCTCTCCTTTCCATCGCTATCGGTTGAGGTGCCCCTGGGACTTGAGTGATTCGATCTTCCAGGGCTTTAAGGCGTTCCCGTAATTGGGAAACCTCAGTATCTTCCTGTATCGCCCTTAAGGAATTACCATTTACTTGATACCCGGTTATTGGTCTGACGACATCAGGTGTTACGAGACTTGGATCGTCCATATCTAATCGTCTGGCGACTCCTTCCACCACATAAGTTCCTCGGGGTCGGGTTGGAGCTGATTGTACCTGAGATCGAAGCAAATTACGCTCATTAGTTAAAGTTTCAATTTGCTGCTCGTATACCTCAGTGAATTTGGCATTGGCCTCTTTTTGGCTTTCCAGGTCCTTTTGAAGAGCGATCATTGTTGCTCAGAGTTCCATGATGATGTCGGCATCGCCTCCTCCAACTCCTCGTTGCTCGGAAGTACCTGGGTTGCCATTGGTGTTTCCGGAACCTTGTTCAACTCCGTCTACATTCCCGGCATCGTCTATGTTCCCAGTACCGTCAATATTCCCGGCGCCGTCAATAATCCCGGCGCCGTGGTTGTTGGTTTCCTCATTGCCCTCCTGATTGTCGACATCTCCTACATGGCTGTAAGTAGTTTGGATTCCATCCATCTTGTTGAATGATTTTGTAGCTGTTTCGGCGTGACTTCTTTTCGGCTAGGGCCCCACGGTGGGCGCCAATTATTTTGGGCAAGTTAATCACACTAACGCGTTACTTGGTATAATGTGGGAAGTCCTAACCAAACAGAGTTTCTAACACGTTATAAGCTGCAGATAAATAGTATAATAAGATAAAAGCAAGGAAAGTAATAGTAATAAAATGATAAGACTGTTATTATGCTTGAGATAGTGAATCCTCTATAAATACAAATAGATGCTTTGAGCGAAGTAGAATGATTAGAGAAAAGGCTTGAGTTTTCGTGAGTGATTTCGAGTAGCAGTGTTCATGTCCCTTCTATACTTGCCTCGTCTCCTATTTATACTCTTCTTCCCCACTTCGACCGTTGGTTGAAACACCTGGCACATCCCGGAGATCTCGCCCCCGTCGCTAATGAAATAGCCGTTGGTGTCGATCATGAGGTCCGAGATTTCCGCCTTGCTTTGACTGCTCTGTCGTCTTCTCCTTCTATCGATTTACTCGGATCAATTGTTCTGGGCTTGTAACATTCCTTTTGGGCCAAATTTCGGAGGGCCCAACATTTCCTTAACATTGAAGAATACAAGAGAACATGTATATATATCTCGTTGAAGTCGACAAAAATTAAGGAAGATTACGTTTTCACTCTCAAAACTCCTTTAGTACAAACTTTACCCTGAAATAATTATTAATTAACTTTTACTTAAAAACTTTTTAAAATATAATAAACTTAATTAGAAAATAAAAATTACTTTTAAAAAAATTCACTATATATCATGTCAATATAGCTATGCATATGCTCTTAATATGATATGAATGTAAAATGACGTATGCACTTTGGTCGGGGATGTTACACTTCTCCATACTCTGTCACCGTCCCGCCCACCTATATACTTCTTCTCCTCCCTTTCCCTGAGCCTCCACGTGGGGGCGGTCCTCTCCATTCCCTTGCTCCTTCGCCATCGGCGGGGCCGCCGCCCCTAACCATACCCCTTCCCCTCTTACCACTGATTGATTGGACACAAAGAGGTTATCTTATCATAATATTTATTTATCCTTAGAAAGAATTATAAAAATTAGATATATATTATCTTCCAAAATCGAATTAGAAGTGATATATTTTCTAAATTTTAGTGTGACGTCTATTTAACCCTAAAGATTAGGATGAATTGGTACGAGCCTACATTGCAAATTCTTGAAAGAAAAGTTTGAGTGTTCAATCATTAGAAAGAAGAAGAGAAAGTCTTAGTTAGACTTTGTGACCTAGTGAGAGTAGGATTTTATCATAGAGTAAACGAGTGTTAATCTGCTAGAGAGGTAAAATAGTTGACCTTGGGTTACTTTTGTAAATATACTAAATTTTGTGCTAGTGAAAGGTAGTTACGACTTTTAAGCCGACCAAATGAGAACTTGAAAGGAAGTGGTTTTAACTTAGTTGACCGGTGATAAGATCCCAGGAAATAGGTGTACATAGCGAATTAAGTCATGTTATTTTGTTTAATTAATTTAAGTATTTGTTTCATGTTAGCTTAGGAGAAGTTAGTGATCGTTATTTTGGTCAAATTAGTTTCTTTAATGTGAACCCCGTTGGAGGATTCACGAGAGAATCTTGTCATGACTCTTACTGGGTCTTATCACCGATCGAACTGATAGTTTTGAGGCGTTGGAGGCCTAGATTGGATTGAGAAGAGGTGTGAAAAGGTTTAAGAGGGTGTCTAGTGTGACCTAGACGAGGAGAATATGGGACAAGAAGAGATTTGATGAGTGACACCTAAATGGTTAGTGCAGGAACAATCCAGTAGCAATTCAATATCAAAATCAAGTGTCCAAATACATGAGTAGCGACTCCCTTATATAGAGGAGTTCAAGGAAAACCCTAGCTAGACAACCTAATGGCATGGGCGGCGCATGGGGGAGGCATGCAAGCTGCCCATCACGCAAGCGCAAGCCCAAAACACTCTCAATAATAGAAATGACGTAAATAGCAAGGTTCGGAAAGGAAATAGTACTAAAAATAGCATAAAAGATAGATGGTCAAGGTGGCCATGTCGCGAGTGTCGCGACAAGGTCGTGACAATGCTGGCGCAGCACGACAAGGGCGACGACGAGCCAGCGCGTGCGGAAAGGCTGTTGCGACACACAAGGTGTGGCACGACAAGGCCAAGGAGCGGGACGTGAACCTCATGTCGCGACGCCCAAGTTTGCCCGGTGCAAACATGGTGGTCGGTACCAAGACGTGGGCCTCGGTACCGAGGGTGGCTGGCACGGTACCGACCAGAGGTGGGTCGGCACCGAAGGTGAGGTCCTCGACACCGAAGCGCAGTGCCGATGATGGAGAGAAAACGTGAAGAGGGTTGCGTCGGTGGATGCGTCGTAGCTTGCGAAGGCACGTGTGACAATGGACAATGTGGCTCGAGCTATGGCATGAGTTCGGGCTCAAGTGATGGGTCCGTTGGAGCGCATGGACAAGTCTTCCTCTTCTTGGCTAGCCGTCATGGTGGGGGTCACATCAATGCACCACCCAATTATAGGCCCAACTCCAACTCTTATCCTTAGATCAGCCCAAACACATATTGGTGATTTGTGAAAAGTCATCAATCCATTTGGTGTGAGTTATGAATGTTTATGTGTGAGAATTACTAAGGGTATTACTTGGGCTTAGGGTGTGCAGGAGGCACGGCCTAGTGATCGGGCCTAAAGTATTTCTAAGGGTTGAAAGAGAAAGAGGAGTCATGGAAGGCAAGGCACGACACTCGGCATTGGAATGGCTGTGGCGAAGCGGCGGGCGCGCCCTTACTCGACAAGATTGGCGAGGTCTCAACCTTGGCACGGGATAAGGGGGGAGGGGCGTTGTCGTAGACGCGTGCGCCGGGCACTGGTGTGTCATGGCACTTGATGCACGCGCGCACCTATGCGGCTGCATCCTAGGCGCGCCTTAGGCGCCTATTTGCGTTGATTTTTGTGTTAAGCCAATTTTGATAATTCGAATGGTTGTTCTATGATTCCTATTGTGAGAAAAGAAGCTCTAAGACTTTATGGCAAAATTTGAGAGCTAGCCTAAGTTTGGAACACCTAGAATGAGCTAGCTCAAGTTTGAGATGGTTTTGGGTTTTAGCTCGGTTTGTGCTCAAGCTTTGATTTTTTTGCTCTGTGGTAGCTTCACTAAGCTTTATATAAATGTTATACTCATATTATATTTTGGGAGTGATGACTAGCTAAGCTAGCTCGAAGCTAGCTTTACCAATCCAAGATGAGATGGACTCCATTGCTGGAAACAACACTTGGGAATTGTCGGACCTTCCACCCGATTGTAAACCATTAGGGTGTAAATGGATCTTCAAGAAGAAGATGAAGGCCGATGGGTCCATTAACAAGTTTAAGGCCCGATTGGTTATCCAAGGCTTTAGACAAAGAGAAGGTGTCGATTATTTTGATACATATGCTCCCGTGGCAAGAATCACCACCATAGGACTCTTGATTGCCCTAACAAGCATTCATGGTCTTGTCATCCATCAAATGGACGTGAAGACAACATTTCTTAATGGAGAGTTGGGTGAAGAGGTTTAAATGAAGCAACCCGAAGGTTTCGTAGTGGATGGACAAGAACATAAGGTATGTCATTTGATCAAATTTGTTTATGGACTTAAACAAGTGCCAAAACAGTGGCATCAAAAGTTTGATGATGTAGTCTTGGCCTATGGTTTCAAGATCAATCAAGCGGATAAGTGTGTATATAGAAAGTTTGATAATTCCGTAAAGGAGTTATAATATGTCTATATGTTGATGACATGCTTACATTTGGTACAAACCAAATGGAAGTCGACAAGACAAAAGAATTCTTGTCTACTAAGTTCTCCATGAAGGATCTTGGAGAGGCCGATGTGATCTTAGGAATTAAGATAAGGAGGGATGGAAAGGGCTTGACCCTAACACAATCCCATTACATTGAAAAGGTGGTGAAACGTTTTAAATGTGATAAATCCACGCCGGTTAGCATGCCTATGGATCTCAGTGAGAAACTCCTTCCTAACCTAGGAGAACCAATTTATCAAATTGATTATTCGCAAGTGATAGGGTGCTTGATGTATGCAATGACGAGTACGCCCCCCGATATAGCATATGCCGTGGGCAAGTTGAGTCTTTATACTAGTCGACCAAGTTCAAGTCATGGAAACGCTCTTAGAAGAGTGCTTAGATATTTAAAAGGGACAATGACTTATGGTATTGCATATATGGGTACTCATTCTACTTTGGAAGGTTATACCGATACAAGTTGGATCACCAATATGGAAGATCACTCGTCGACAAGTGGTTGGGTATTCCTATTGGGTGGTGGCACAATATCTTGGGCTTCCAAGAAGCAATCTTGCATAACAACCTCGACTATGGAGTCGGAGTTTGTTGCTCTTTCCGCGACTGGCAAAGAGGTAGAATGGCTTAGGAATCTAGTGAGTGAGATACCTTTGTGGCCAAAACCGATATCCCATATTGCTATCTTTTGTGATAGTCAAAGCACGTTGGTAAAGGCCTATAGCCAAGTGCTTAATGGGAAGTCAAGACGTCTAGATGTGCGGCATATTTCCATTAGAGAACTAATCACACATGGAGTCATCTCGGTTCTCTTTGTGAGAACACACAATAACCTTGCCGATCACTTAACCAAGAGTTTGGCAAAAGATTTGGTGTACAAGGTATCGCGAGGGATGGGGTTAAAATTCTAAGAGACCCTATGATTTGGACTCCCAATTCCCTTACCGAAAGGTGTAGGGCTGAATTCAATGTGGTAGGCCAAAGACATATAGTTGGAGAGAATACAAATTCCCATTAAGGTATTAGCTCTCGCCTACATGTTGATGAAGTTTTGAAACAAGTTTTCATTATTGAGTTTTTGGAAATTGCAATTGTAGATGCAAGTTAGAAAATTCAACTAAGCATATGTGGAAGTGTAAGGCTTCTTCCAAGAGAGTTAAAGGATGACTCGTCTATAAGCATATGTGAAAAAGATATGGGACGCAAGAGCCTAAGAGCGTCAAAACTATAGTCTATATACGCTATGTTATGCCGTAAATTTTACTACGTGTACTTTGACAAGTTGAAGTGGTTAAATTCTTAGAACACCACATTTCTTTAGTCCATGATTGTAATTGTTACAAGTTATAAATTCAAGTCCAAGGACATTTATTTCTATACTTATAGTTTGTCAAATATATTCATGTTTATGATGATGCACAAATGGGGGAGGAATGTTGATGATTTGTGAAAAGTCATCAATCCATTTGGTGTGAGTTATGAATGTTTAAGTGTGATAATTACTAAGGGTATTACTTGGGGTTAGGGTGTGCGGGAAGCACGACCTAGTGATTGGCCCTAAAGTATTTCTAATGGTTGAAAGAGAAAGAGGAATCATGGAAGACAAGGCACGACACTCGGCATTGGAATGGCTGTGGCGCTGCGGCGAGCGCGCCCTTACTCGACAAGATTGGTGAGGTCTCTACCTTGGCATGGGCTAAGGGGGGAGGGGCATTATCGTAGATGCGTGCGCTGGGCGCTGGGCACCGGCGCTGGTGCGCCGTGGCACTTGATGCACGCACACGCCTATGTTGCCGCATCCTAGGTGCACCTTAGGCGTCTGCCTTGATTTTTCTGTTAAACCAATTTTGATAATTCGATTGGTTGTTCTATGATTCCTATAGTGAGAAAAGAAGCTCTAAGACTTGATGGAAAACTTTGAGAGCTAGCCTAAGCTTGGAACACCTAGAATGAGCTAGCTGAAGTTTGAGCTGGTTTTGGGTTTTAGCTCGGTTTGAGCTCAAGCTTTGACTTTTTGGCTTCGTTGTAGCTTCACTAATCTTTATATAATTGTTATACACATATTATATTTTGGGAGTGATGGCTAGATAAGCTAGCTCGAAGCTAGCTCTACCAAGGCTTAATGGGCCGCATGCTTAATGGGCCATTTTGGACTTGTCTTAAGAGTTTGGATAAGGATGAGTTTGAAATTCAAAAAGTTGTTGAGGGAAGTTACTAAAGTTTCTTATAACTAATTCCCTTGTTTCTCTCCTTGTTTTTCTCAACCAACTTACCTACTTTTCTCTTTCTATAACCACCACCCCTCTTGGCCTATAAATAGAGGGTGGGTGTCTCTCACAAGGGGTAAAAGAGTATTGTGTGGAAATCACATACTTGTGTTTTGAGAGTTTCCAAATCAAAATACAAACACTTATTGAAGAACTAGGTGCGTATATTTGCAATGATGTTTCATGCTTGCCACATGTTCATTGTATAGGCACGTTTTATCTCACAACGTTATTGTGGTGAACACTTGGCATTAATAGGGGTTTCAAATGTTGAAGGAAAGCTCGATCTATTTTAGTGACTCGTTGCCTATATCAAGACATGTTTTGTTTTATTTAAAGTCTTTACTTTTGTTCTAAAACATTTACTAACTATTTCGGCGGTGATTACCCTTGTAGTCTACACCCAACGAGATTACCTTCGGGTCTACTCATGAGATAATCCTTTGGTGTCTACTCAAACTGTCTTGACTACCCTTCGGGGTCTAAAAGATCCAAATCTAACCTTCAACTAACAACATAACCTAAAACTAACAACACACAATATGTCTCACCCCCAAATCAAACCCTCACGGGAAAATCCAACTCAACCTCCCAAACTAATCGACCACAGGAGAATGAGAGACAATTGAGGAGGGAGAAAGGTCTCTGTTTTTGATGTGGCGAAAAATTTTCATCAGGCCACCAATGCAAACCCACATTGTCTATCATGGAGTATGGTGGCGAAATTGAAGACGCCCTCAGTGAAGTGACAGATGAAGACCCATTATACAATCATGTTTGCAGGCGTGGAAGGCGAAGCTGAGATTTCGTTCCATCAGATCTCGGGCAAGTCATGTACGACAACTATGAAGCTTCCTGGGACACTAAACAATCGATTTGTCTTAGTCCTGGTGGATAGTGATTCCACTCACAACTTTATTTTCGACAAGCTTTCCCAAGAACTAAAGTTGCCTACATAAGAGGTTTCGGGCTTTAGAGTCACCATTGGCAATAGCAAAGCCATCCACTGCAACTGATGTCCGCCTTTTTAGTCGTGTTTTTAGGGTGTGTTTTTAGTGTCGTTGAGTCTTTTTCTTTAGTTTTGTGTTTTGTTTTGAGTCATTTGTGTAGGTTTTTGTATTTTCTTAAGATATGGAGTCTACATCAGCTTTGGTGGTGCTTTAAAGGTTTTTGGAAGCTGTTTGGAGCACTTTTGAGGAAAAGAGTGAAACAGAGGAGAAATAGTTAAGGAAAAGCTCAAGGAATGAAGCTTATAAAGTCATTGAAGATCAAGTTTGATCTTGGAAAGAGATAGAGAAATTTGTTACAAGAACATAGGAAAAAGAATCAAGTCAAACAGAGTTGTAACGAATCCGCTACGCAAGTTTTACTCAAGGATGTTCGTAGTGCTGTCACAGCTCGGTACCGAGTTGCACAGCTCGACACCGAGGTGTAGCGAAGACCGAGTCGACGTAACTAAAAGGCTTTTATCCTATTTCCTTTGATGTTATTAGATATATAGAAGGAATATATCTTATTAGAAGATATTATTTCCTTATAGATAGATCTAAGATAGATTAGTTTCTCAATGCCTATCCAAGGAATGCCAAACAGTATATGCATCCAGAACTGAGGGTGCCAGAATCCGCAATTGTGCTTCCGGAGATAGAGATGACTTTTGAGATTAAGTCTCAATTCATATCCTTAACCAAACGGGCTCAGTTTGAAGGGAAATCTACTGAGTGCCCTATGGAACATATTAAAAAATTTCTTGATTTATGTGACACTATTGCTGCTGACGGTGTCTCTTTAGAATATGTTTTGTTAAAAGCTTTCAGGTGGTCTCTTACAGGAAAGGCCCTGAGCTGGTTAGAGAGCTTATCTCCTAAGTCTATCATGACTTGGAAGGCTTTATATGATCAATAATTAAAAAAGTTCTTTCCTCCCTCCAAGACTACGGAACTAAGGAAGCGCATTACCTCTTATCACCAGCTACCTAACGAGACCTTTGTGGAGACGTGGGAGAGATTCAAGGAGATGCTCAGATAGTGCCCTACTCATGGGCAACCACAATATGTGCTCCAAGAAATCTTCTTCCAAGGGATCAATGTTGAGACGAAAAGCCGCATCAATCTTCACACTGCTTGTGGTTTCATTGAGATGGATCCCAATGAGGCATGGGCGTTGCTCGACAAGTTAACCAACTACGATGCAATGTATGGAGTGCAATAAGCCCAGCAGCCCCAACGATGGCTCTACAATCCTAACCAAGATGAGGTAGACCCAAAAGTGAAGCACCAATTCTTACAAGACGAGGTCAACCGCCTGAAAAAGCAGATAAGTTATCTTAAACCATCTCCTTCTTGTCAAGAATTTGGGTCTCAATCCCATGCTACTTCCGGCTTCACTAACTTGCAACAGGTCCGTTTTGTTGAGGCATATGAAGAAGCTAACTGTATGAGGGGTCTATATAGGAACCAAGGTAATACGTTTTATGCAGGGTGGAATAATAATCAACCCACCTAGGGCAACTATGGCCAAGGGAGCCAACCTCCTCAACAAGATTAGAGGGTTTCGCCTTATAGACCCCCGAGCTATCAAGAGACGCCATCATGGGTGAATGGACTCTATGAAGGGATCAACGGAGTGAAGAATGAAATCAATGGAGTCCAAGCTAACCTCAATAATCAAATGAAACGGTGGGGAGAGTTCGAGATTTGGAAAAAGAGCGTGGACTCACAACTGGGTAACCTTGTTGCACAAATTCTGAGACCTCAAGGGCAACTTCCGGGCCGTCCCAAAGAGAACCCGAGAGGACACATCGTAGTTGTACACCTCCGGAGCGGAAAGACATTACCGAACCGTGCTGAAGCCAAGAAGAAAGAGCCCGATAACGAGGAAACTACTCCCGCCAGGATCAGTACCGACCCCATCAGAGTCGATACCAAACCTCACACACTTGGTACCGAGGCTCCACGGGTCGTTACCGACCCTAACCCAGGTAAGTCTTTGACTCCAGGTCACTCTCTTAGTCCCAGGCACGGTACCGACCCCTCCAGGGTCGATACCGGTCCTTCTGCAACACCGATCGACCCTCTTGTCGATTCGGTAGGGCCTCCATCCGGGTCTCCTCTCTATCCCGAGTCCGTCAAAAACTCTCCCTTTCTTGATTAAGAAGTCTGATGATGTTATGGAAGGAAAGTTTAGACGTTTTGTCAAAATTCTTCAAGGCTTAAATATTTCTATACCTTTCATTGAAGCCCTTAATGAAATGCCTGCCTACACTGAATTTTTGAAAGAGATTTTGAGCAGGAAAAGATCTGTCTCAAAGCTATCAAGTGAAGTCCGATCTATAAAGCTCCTTGAGAAACTCGGTGATCCAGGTAAGTTTGCAATTTCAATTGGTATTGGGACTCACCGTTTTAAAGCTCTATGTGATCTAGGTGCCAGTGCCAGTTTATTACCATTGTCTATCTGGACCAAGGCTAACATGGGACCACATGAGCCTGTTGATATGAATCTTTAAATGGCGGACAGATCTTTTGTAAAAGCAACTGGAGTCGTTGACGATGTCCCTATCCAAGTTGGAAAATTCTTTGTTTCCAACGACTTCATTGTTCTAGATATGCCAGAAGACCTTGTGGTGCCAATCATTCTTGGAAGACCATTCTTAGCCACCGCAGGAGCACGTGTAGATGTCAGGAAGGGACTTCTCACGTTTGATATTGGAGAAGAGAAGGTCGAGTTTCATTTCAATTCGCCCATAAGCGAAGTGGCTAGTTGTAGTACTGAGGAGCCTACCAGCCCACCATGGCTCGATATTGACCCTTCATTGAGTACGGAACTGAGCAAATGCAAGGAAAAGGCTAGTACCGAAGGACCTACTGACCATCCATGGGTCGGTACCAAACCCAGCACCGTTACCGAGTTTGATCAGTACGACATCGAGCCACTTCTAGATCCAGCAGGGTCGTTAACGACCCACACAACCAAGGTAACGAGCCCTTTTCTGCTCGATCAAGGTGAGTTTTCTTGTTCTGATTCAATTGATTCTGGTCATGATCCTTTTTCCTATCTTTGTTCTATGTTAAATCCTACTGTTAGTATTGTGAAGAAGTCAAAACCTCCTTGGTTTTCAGATTTTACTAACCCTGTTGTAGGACTTCCAAGCATACTTATTGGTGATCGAGGGCCAAATATCTTAGAGAGAAGCTTTGATGCTTTTCCATCTAAGTATGGGGTTTCTTATGATCCCGATAAAGCTAGATGGAAACCGCCCTGATTAAGCCAAGGTAAGTTCGTCAGGCTAACGACGTTAAAAATAGCGCTTACGGGAGGCAACTCGCTTTTTGTTTTTGGTTTAGTTTTTGCCCTCTTAGTTCTTTTTTCTAGCTTTCTTTTGACTTGTTTTTAGCTTAGATTAGTATAGTAGGGATAGAAGTTTTTCTAAAGTGACTGAGGTACAAGAAGAAGAAGAAGTGCTACACAAAGACAATTGATGTACAAGTATGCCAGGTTCGTTACCGACCTTCACAGGTTTGGTACCGACCTCTACGAAATCCGAAGAAAAATTCAGTAATGCTCCTCAAGTGATTAATGGTTTCGAGCAGCTTCAATTTTATTTTGTGAGTTCCCTTTTCTTTTCCCTCTTTATTTCTTTGCTTTAAACAGTGTATGGGGTGGGGGGAAAAGGAAACTCAGTTTTGTTTTGTGTTAGTTTTGTGTCTTTGTTTGTGTTTTAAGGATTGATAATGTTCCACTTAGATGTCTGTTAGTGCACAAAAATTCCGTCTTCAATGCACTAATTGAATGCTCCTTCCTCTTCCGCTCCGCCTTCAATCTTTTGAAATAAAACCTGCAAACCAATGGACAAAGGGGGCGGGGATCCCTTAATCCACCTCCGATGCCTAAGTCAAAAGAGCGAATTGTCGTTTCGAGCGTCGAGGTACAACAAGAGAACGGTCAATCCCTGAACAGTCGAGCTAAGTGAGTATTAGCCTGTCCAAGTTTTCTGAATACGCCGATGTGCGCATGTGGCTCTCCCTACACACCTAGGGCATGTATTTATAATGGAAGAAAGAGATCAGGGGGCCTAATTTTACTTATCTCCTAGGGTTGCTTAAAGCCCAAGATAGGGATATTCCCACCTTCTCCAAGTTTAATCTTATCATATTTGCAGGATAGATATTCCATAAAGTTACACAACTACCACATATTTAATAATATGGAAAATCATAAAAAATAATAAATGCGTAGTAATTTAAGAAATACCTTTTAATAGCGAAAATAACTATGGTAACTATGTTTGTTTTAATCCCGTTCACAAATGCCCTACCTACATCGCCTTACATGTTTTACCATGTTCGGCGACGTGAGTACAGAGGGTTTCTAATCGAAGTGGCCATATGAATTTAGTGATTTGAGGTCCCTTAACGTGCGTGCGTGCGTGCGTGCGAGATTGTCCATGAGCGAATATCATAGAACTTTTATCTATGAGCGAATATCATAGAATTTCACCTATTTATGAGCAAATATCATGAATTCTCTATTTTATGAGCGAATATCACTCTTCTTATATTTATGAGCGAATATCATAAATCATATACCTATGAGCGAATATCATAGTTTACACATTTATGAGCGAATATCAAAGATTCACCTATGAGCGAATAACATAGAGCGCATACTCTCTTTTCGAGCGTCTCATTTGCCAAGTACTAAGGTAGAACCATTAGAACAAACAAAACAGACTAGGGAGAATAGAACGTTTTAAGTTTAAAAAGCGCCTGACCAGGCTTTTTAAGAAAACAAAAGAAAACAAAAAGGTGTATGTTCTAACAATTCTAGCCTTAGCTCAACATCCACACAAAGGAGCCTTCAACAAGAGGCCGTCTGCCGGCGATACCACGATCGCGGCTCGAAAAGCCGCGGGCGCGATCAACAGTGCCGCGGTCGCGGTCGACTATTTCGCGGCCGTGGTTTTCCCTTTCAAGGAAAAACCTTTTTAAACGAGTGAGATTCCAAGTCCGAGGGACATCTCCCCCGTCGAGACTTTTTATATGCTCTCCGACCTTGCACTGCATAGTGGCAACGTCCCGATAATCCTCGGCGAAGACGAGGTGGTTGGAAAGAGCGTGACGACTATTTTATTGGTTTTCTCTAGGCACTTTTCACATAAAAGGCCACCAATATTTTTGTAAACGAGCTTGGAGAGCCGAAATGCAATCTCCGACGTACGCATCATACATGTTTTCACGGATCTCATACAATCTAGGCTCAACCTTGCTTGGGGGTACACTTCTCAAGTTTGGCCCGAAAAAATAACGATAACATAAAATCTTTTCCGGCGATAGCCAAAATCTATGAGCCCTTAAGAGAACTTCCCGTGCCCCGGCGATATCCAAGGGCAAATGTTCTCATCCAAGTTGCATATCAAGGGTGTTGGATCGTAATCGGTTAGCAGTGAGCTTGGGAACTGGCAATTAAGCTGTTCCCAAGGCAGCGGAAGTAAATAATCGCAAGTAATAAAAACAGTGAAACGCACAGTTCCTTTATAGAGGAACCCCACTACAACCAACTAGTTGTATGGGTAAACCTCTACCTCCGCTTGGAGGATTTTGAATGACTTACTTATATTGATTGCTTTGTTCCTTAGTTACACAGCCGGATTTACACTTCTCTGTTCCTACAAGTTCTTCCTAACTCTAGCAACACTAGTAAATCCTCTCAACTGAGTTCCTAAGCTCACAACAGCAAAACACAAGTAACTCAAACCTTACGCTGACTTCTCAGTTCCCTTGCTCTAGGGAACTTCAGCTTCACCGTCGTCGAGATCACACACTCGCCGGCGGGGACTTCTCTTCCTTTTCTTTCTTTTCTCTAATGTAGGTGTTTGTAAGTTCTGGGAGAAGTACTCAGACCGAGTACTATTCATTTGGCTTTATAGTCCATTTGTCTTGGGCAGTCGCATCTTTCGTTTGTGTCCAAAATGCCCTTTGCTTGATGCCCAAGTTGTACTTTCTTCACATGTGACTTTGGTTTGAACTAGGTCAACTTCTTGAATCAATCGGACCGTTGGATGAAGCGTGACAGTCTGATCCTCAGACTGTTCCCTCTGGCTGTCTGAGACAGAATCCCGCGATCTGCGCTGAACGGTCGTTGTCTTCACATGTGAGTTCCCATTTCATGGGAACTGACTTCTTCAGAGTTCCCTTGATGGAAACTCTTCATCGTTGTAAGCTTGTGTTTTCTTGTTTGTTTCTGGGAGTTCCCACTTCATGGGAACTTTCCTCTTCAGAGTTCCCTTGATGGAAACTCTTCATTGTGGCCAGTAGTGGCTTTGTCATTCATAGGAGTTCTTGGCTGTACCTGTGTTCCTTAGAAATACTTGAACAAACCACATTAGTTCCCTATGGTATTTGTCATTATCAAAACTCAAAGAGAAGTGAATCGTTGATCCGTTTCTTAGAACCAGAGATCCCAACAACGTCCCAACAATTTCCCCCTTTTTGATGATGACAAACCCATCACAAAAATGCAAGTATTTCAATGAATGATATGCTGATGAGTTCCTAAGTATGATTTTGGGAAGTCACTCTTAGTGAGACATTTAGATTTAGGGAGCCACTTCTGGTGAGACACATAGTTCCTATTAGGCTTTTTATGCAATTGTTCCCCCTTAGCTTATGCGTGGTCTGTGATAACTTAAACTTTTAACTCATCTCACATTTTTTTATCTTTCCCCCTTTTGACATCATCGAAAATTAAGCAAAGCAATATTAGGAAAGAATGGAACAAGCAATCAAAATAAAGACCATTTCATTACTTAAGAGAATATGTACAATGGGAACCCAAGGACAATTTGTGGTCATTTTTGGATTAAGGGAACAAGAAGGGAGAGATCATGGGCTCTGAGGGAACAAGGCGTCACAAAGGCGCGTAAGGACTTGTGTAAGCTTTTCTTGTCCACTGGCCAACACTGCCTGGTCCCTAGCAATCTGATCGAGGGTGTTGGCGATGCGGAGCAACACTGGAGAGTTCCCCTCTTGTGTACCAGACTCTAGGGGAGCCGCCTCCTCTACAGGCTCCGAGTGCCTCATCTTCTGGGCAACTGTAATGTCCAGTTCCCTTCCAAGCTCGATTTCGTCTTTAGAGGCATCGTAGAGACCCTCTTTTTGTAGGAGCTTCTTGATCAGCCCGGAGTAGGGAAGGGAGTGGGACTTGGAGGCCATGCACTTTTCCATGTGCCCAAGGATAATTCGGGGAAGATTTATGGGCTTCTTGAGGAGGAAGTGGTAGAGGATGATGGCATCGGGGATGTTGACGACCAGGCGCTTTTCTTGGCGTGGGATCACCACGTTGATGATGAATTGGTGAGCGAGCTTGGCGACCAAGGACAGATGATGCGTCGAGAGGACCTTAGAGGGAACCCGACCCTCAAAAATTGTGTTGTACACCTCGGCGCTGTTGAAGTCGCCCCAGAGCTTGCTGGGCACCTCGCTAAGCCCTTGACCAGGGACCTGGAGTTGAAGGCGGATCGTAGACGTTGTAAAAATGAACTCGTCGCCTTCGTGGGAGAGAGTTCCCTGAGTGCCGTCGTTGGTGATAGTGAAGTTGTTGTAGAATTGACGCACTTGTGAGGGATCTACTCTCACAGTTTCTTGGCAGAGTCTCTCCCAGCCCTGGGCCTTGATCAGTTCCCACAGTTCCTCCAGACCATTTTCAGTTAGCACCTCTTTGGAAACAATGAGGTGAGGGAGAAGCTTTCGGCTCTCATTGACATGATGCTTGGTGGTCCCCTTCCCCTTCCTTGACTTGCTTTTGGATTTGTTCCCCCTAGAGACCGTGCGAGGTCCTTTCTGCTGAGGGGGTGCAGCCGCTTCGATCATAAGCACGCGGTCCCTTGGTGGTGGGGAACTCGCGGACACCAACATTTGGTGTCCAGGTGTAGGGATACGTGCTGGCTCCTTTGTAGCTGGAGCTTCTTCTTCTTCTTCGACCTTATCATGGGAGGGCCCTTCTTCCTCGGAGGAGCTCGAACCGGAGCCCTCCGCATCATCTCCAGGATGACTTGTTGTTGCCTCAGCACCTCCAGCTGGTGCGAGGTCCCTTGTCTCTGTGGGCTCTTGAGGGGCAACCTTTTCTGGGGACTTTGTCCCTTGGGAGACTGTGTGCTCAGAGGAACCCCTGTTGAGTTCTTCCTCGATGGCCTTGAGCTGGGCTTCCTCCTCCAAAGTTCCCATGATGATCGGAGGAGGGTCCTTGGTCATTTTGCGGATGACCACAGAAAGAGGAAGATCGTCGTCGTCTGAGGAGAGGGCGACGGTACTTTTGGATGGTGAGGGAGAGGGGAGTTTGGTGGTGGTGGGAGACGTGATGGAAGAGGGGAGAGGAGAAGAAGGAATAGGGGTTGTGAGTTGAGTGGAAGGAGGAGGAAGGGATCTGCGGTCCTGTGGAGGAGAGATCCCCGAAGCGGAGATGGGAGTGGTGGAAATGTGTTTTGGTGAGGAAGGAGAAGGCGTTTTGTGAGGTGAAGGTGGAGTTGGAGATCCCATAATGATGGGAACGAGAGGAAGTGAAGGAGGTTGGGATGTTGGAGTTCCCATCGTGGCGGGAACTGGAGGAGGTGGCGGAGGAGGTCCCTCGATTTGAAGAGGAGGGATGGAGGAGGAAGAGGGAAGTAGACTCTGGGGTTCGGAGTTCCCATCGTCGGAAGGAAAAGGGTAGGGAGGTTTGGGAGCACAAGAACTCTCCTTGGAGCAGTTCAGGTAGTCCTCAAATCGGAAGAAAGCCTTCTTTCTGGGCTCCGAGAATTCAGAGGCCTCAGAGTGTTTACGCTTTTTGGATTTGGAGGGGTCGTGGGAGTGTTTGGATTTTTTGGATTTTGAGGGATCTTTTGATGAGTGGCGATGTTTGGATGAGTGGCGATGTTTATATTTATGGGGTTTTTCATTGATGGAGGGGAGAGCATCTCCGAAGTTGTCAACGATGACAACTCCGGAGGAGGTGTTGGTGGTTGGAGGTGGAAGAGGAAGAGATTCGGAGGAGGAAGAGGTCCAGGAGACGGTTTCGTCGACCTGAGGAGGAGGAGGGGGCAAGAAGGGGCTTACTTGATTGTATAGCCCTTGAATGAGGACATCCTTCATGGTTGGGTCTTGTTCTTGCTCGATCTCGTTCAGTTGAGTGATGAAGAGAGTGCGAGGATTGGCAAGTACCCACTCTTTGATTTGTGCGAATGTGTGTTGAGGGGCCATTTTTGTAAGAATTTGGGAGGCTTTGGAGGTTTCTTGAAAAGAGAGTGAAAAGGATTTGGGGAAGACGAATGACAGGGATGTAAGATGGAGTAAAGGGCCTAAAAATGGCAAAGAGGGGTTTTAAAGGAGAGAGGAGGTGAAGGGTAGAAAGGGAAGTGGAATAACCTCGATAACCGTTTCCCAATGAACGTGGGGCGCCGTTTCAACTTCTCAAGCATGCTTCTGGACACGCGTCACAATCTCTTGGGAAGTCCTTTTCAAATTTTGAATACTTGGCCTGTAACGCTTCAGAGCTTCTGACACGAAAGTCCGCTTCCCAAGTGACGGTTTTTCTTTGAAGATTAGTCAGTGTTCCCTTTGTAATTGCAGCAGTTCCCATGATCTTTTCAAGATCAGGGAGAGTGAAGTGGTTGAGGGAACTTCACACTCATCTTTTTGTGGGGCTAGGGAACTCAAAGGGAACCAGACAATTTGCAACTCGATAAAGGAAATGTTTTGGCTCATGAGAAGCATTTGTCTGGTCCCTAGCTTAAGGTGGGTCATATGATCAACCGTCATGGTGGCTTGTAATGAGGGATAAAGGGAACTCTGATTGATCATTTTGGGCCAAAAGAAATAGAGTTCCTTTGTACACATTTTTCTCTAGACTAGTAATCATGGCATAGTGAAAGCAATGAATCCAAGTTCTTTATCATGCAATTTTAGATAAACTAGTCAGGCATTGAGAGAGAGATAAACAGGGACTTGTTTAGTTTAGAGTTATCATCCCTAGAAGCATTCGAAAACGCTGGTAGGGACGTCTGTCTAAAGCTTTGGTAAGAATATCCGCAATTTGCTCTTCAGTTCTACAGTGTTCCATCGAAATGTTCCCATTCTCAACATTGTCACGTAGAAAGTGATGCCTTATATCAATATGCTTAGTTCTAGAATGATGCACAGGATTTTTGGAAATGTTTATGGCACTAGTGTTATCACAGAGTATGGAAACTGGGCCAAAAGACATACCGTAATCCTGGAGTTGTGACTTAAGCCATAGATACTGGGAACAGCATGATGCGGCAGCCACATATTCAGCTTCAGCTGTGGAGAGTGCCACTGAGTTTTGCTTTTTAGATCCCCACGAAACTAAGCAAGACCCTAGGAACTGGGCCATTCCTGAAGTGCTCTTTTTGTCAACCAAGTGTCCTGCAAAGTCAGCATCTGTGTATGCAATGAGCTCAAGGGAACTGTTCCTTGGATACCAAAGGCACAAGTTATTGTTCCCTTTGAGATACCTGAAAATTCTCTTCACCTCTTTCAGGTGTGATTCCTTAGGGTTAGCTTGAAAACGAGCACAAAGACATACGGAGAACATGATATCAGGTCTACTAGCTGTTAAGTAGAGAAGGGACCCGATCATACCTCGATAGTTCCTTTGGTCCACACTGATACCTGTTTCATCTGCATTTAGCCTTGAATTTGGTGAGATGGGAGTGTCAATGGGCTTTGAATGTTCCATCCCATACTTCACGAGCATTTCCTTGATGTATTTCTGTTGATGGATCTTTGTTCCCTCCTTTGTTTGGGATATTTGAAGTCCCAAGAAGAACGTGAGTTCCCCAATGAGACTCATCTCAAACTCATTGCTCATGAGGTCCTTGAACTTTTCTACAAGAGTTTCGTTAGTTGCTCCAAACACAATGTCATCAACATATACTTGCACAATCAAAATGTCTTTAGATTCTTTCTTTAAAAACAAAGTCTTGTCTATGGAACCACGAATGTATCCATGGGACAAGAGGAATTGAGCAAACCTGTCATACCAAGCTCGGGGAGCTTGTTTGAGTCCGTAAAGGGCCCTTTCCAGGAAATAGACATGGTTGGGCATTTTCTCATCTTCGAATCCTGGAGGTTGGGCCATATACACTTCTTCCTTGAGATGTCCATTTAGGAAGGCTGTTTTCACATCCATTTGATAAAGTTTGAATCCCTTGTGAGCAGCATAGGCGATGAGGAGTCTGATTGCCTCGATCCTGGCAACTGGTGCGAAGGTCTCATCGTAGTCAATCCCTTCCTCTTGCCTGTATCCTTGTGCTACTAACCTAGCCTTGTTCCTTGCTACAGCTCCAGTATCATCGAGCTTGTTCCTAAAAACCCATCGGGTTCCTATGATGTTCTTGTTTTTGGGCCTAGGAACTAGCTTCCAAACTTTGTTTCTCTCGAATTGGTGGAGTTCCTCTTGCATGGCTTGAATCCAATCTGGGTCCTTTAATGCTTCTTTGATATTTTTGGGTTCCACCATTGAAACAAACGCGTTAAAAGCACAAAAATTATTGAGAGAGGAACGAGTCTGCACACCTTTAACAAGAGGGGAGATGATGTTCTCAAGAGGGTGGTCCTTCCTTTGTTGAAAGGTTCTTATATGAGTGAGTTCCTTTGCATGTGTATCATCCTCAGTCGATGTTTCTTTGTCATGGGAACTCTCATCTCCAGCTTCTTCATTTGATGTTTCTTCAGAGATTTCTGACAGGTTTCCTCTTTGTTCCCCTTGAATACTTGATTCTGGCAAGGTATTGTATTGGGGGACAGCAGAATTGTTCCCTGAAGAGGGGACCTCGAGTGAGTTGGAGGTGTCTTGTGGTTCTTCTGAGGAAGGAGCTTCGAGGAAGGTTTGATCAGTGAGGGTTGGACCTTCGTCGTTGTTCCCTGGTTGTGGGATATTGCTTGCACTTGGATAGTCTTCATCCCTTTTTCTTGGCTCATCCTCGTCATCATCATCGTCTTCATGTCTGACTAGCTTGAACAGAGTTCCCTTCCCTTGGATCTTGGTTCCCATCTTTACAAACTTTTCATTGAAGACGACATGAATGCTTTCCTCTATCTTCTTGGTTCTTTTATTGTAGACCCTGTAAGCTTTGCTTTGTGATGAGTATCCCAAGAAGATCCCTTCGTCGCTTCTGGGGTCGAATTTTCCAAGATTGTCCTTGCCGTTGTTATGAACAAAACACGTGCAACCAAATGTTCTCAAGTGTGAGATGTTTGGTTTTCTCCCTTTGATGAGCTCATAGGAGGTCTTGTTGATCAGGGGCCTTGTCATGGCTCGATTTAGGATGTATGTAGCTGTGGAGATTGCTTCAGTCCAGAAGTACTCAGGAACTCCACTTTCGATCATCATGGTTCTAGCCATGTCCTCCAGAGTTCTGTTCTTTCTCTCGACCACTCCATTTTGCTGAGGAGTACGAGGAGCTGAAAAGTTGTGAGAGATCCCATTCTGTTCACAGAAGTTTAGGAACTCCGAGTTTTGAAACTCAGTTCCGTGATCAGATCTGATTGCTTTCAGTTTCAGCCCCAAGCTTACTTCTGTTCTTTTGATGAAGGGCTCAAATTCTTCAAGCGCTTGTGACTTTGCCTTCAAGAAAATAACCCAGGTGAATCTTGAAAAATCATCAATTAAAACATACATGTACCTTTTTCCACCGTAGCTAGCTGTTCTCATGGGACCACAGAGATCCATGTGAATTAACTCCAGGGACCTGGTTGTGCTTACCACCTTCTTGGGTTTGAAGGAGATCCTGGTCTGTTTCCCTCGAACACATGCTTCACACATTTTGACTCCTTGGAGATTGATTCGTGGAAGACCAATGACCAGATCCTGTAGATAAAGCTTTAGGATTTGATTCACACCAGCATGTCCCAGTCTTCGGTGCCAGAGTTCCGTGTCATCTTGGGAACTCGCAAGGCACAACTTCATTGGTGGTTCAAAGTTGGTGTCCACCACATACACATTGTTGTATCTTTTTCCTCTCAGAATTACTTTGTTGGTCTTTTTGTTGATGACTAGACATTCATCTGAGTCGAAAGTAACGATGTTGTTCCCTTGATCACACATCTGGGAGACACTCAACAGATTATATCCCAGATCCTTTACCAGATTTACGTTGCTGACTTTGATGGATTTGTTGAGCAACACTTCTCCTTTTCCAATAACTTCTCCTTTGTTCTTGTTGCCAAATGAGACGTGGCCTCCTTCGGCATGAGTGTGGAGTGAGATGAGGATATCCTTGTTTCCTGTCATATGGTTCGAGCATCCACTATCTATGAACCATGTACTGTTCCCTCTCACAGCCACCTACAAGGAAAAGTTAGTGTTTTGAGACCCAAGCAAGATGACTCTTGCCAGGTCCCTTGCAAGGGAAAACATTTTCATTCAAGATATAGTCAGAAATGTTGATGTCTTTGGAATTTTGAGAGTTGGATTTCCTTTGGTGATGAGCATGACATTTTTGTCTGTTTGGGAACTCATGACTTCTAGGGGTTTGGGCTCTCTTCTTGGGACATGCATCCTTGTAGTGCCCATGAGCACCACAGTGCCAACATGTCTTGTAGTATTCTCCCAGGTAGTATTTTGGGTGTGGTCTCTGGATACGGTTCCTATCCATGGTTTCTTTGTTCTACACTCGAGACCCATTTCCCATAGCAATTTTGACATAGATTCTATGTCCAGAGTTCCCAGTATAGTAGTCTTTCTCACCATTGTTTCCACTCTCTAGGACCCTGATTTTCTCCTCGAGATGAGATTGGGAACTGGCAATTAAGTTGTTCCCAAGGCAGCGGAAGTAAATAATCGCAAGTAATAAAAACAGTGAAAGACACAGTTCCTTTATAGAGGAACCCCACTACAACCAACTAGTTGTATGGGTAAACCTCTACCTCCGCTTGGAGGATTTTGAATGACTTACTTATATTGATTGCTTTGTTCCTTAGTTACACAGCCGGATTTACACTTCTCTGTTCCTACAAGTTCTTCCTAACTCTAGCAACACTAGTAAATCCTCTCAACTGAGTTCCTAAGCTCACAACAGCAAAACACAAGTAACTCAAACCTTACGCTGACTTCTCAGTTCCCTTGCTCCAGGGAACTTCAGCTTCATCGTCGTCGAGATCACACACTCGCCGGCGGGGACTTCTCTTCCTTTTCTTTCTTTTCTCTAATGTGGGTGTTTGTAAGTTCTGGGAGAAGTACTCAGACCGAGTACTATTCATTTGGCTTTATAGTCCATTTGTCTTGGGCAGTCGCATCTTTCGTTTGTGTCCAAAATGCCCTTTGCTTGATGCCCAAGTTGTACTTTCTTCACATGTGACTTTGGTTTGAACTAGGTCAACTTCTTGAATCAATCGGACCGTTGGATGAAGCGTGACAGTCTGATCCTCAGACTGTTCCCTCTGGCTATCTGAGACAAAATCCCGCGATCTGCGCTGAACGGTCGTTGTCTTCACATGTGAGTTCCCATTTCATGGGAACTGACTTCTTCAGAGTTCCCTTGATGGAAACTCTTCATCGTTGTAAGCTTGTGTTTTCTTGTTTGTTTCTGGGAGTTCCCACTTCATGGGAACTTTCCTCTTCAGAGTTCCCTTGATGGAAACTCTTCATTGTGGCCAGTAGTGGCTTTGTCATTCATAGGAGTTCTTGGCTGTACCTGTGTTCCTTAGAAATACTTGAACAAACCACATTAGTTCCCTATGGTATTTGTCATTATCAAAACTTAAAGAGAAGTGAATCATTGATCCGTTGCTTAGAACCAGAGGTCCCAACAACGTCCCAACAAAGGGCGCTTGCCATCTAAGATTTTCACACGGTTTCATTTCTTGTGATCACAGTCACAATTGCAAGCACGTTCTTTCTCACAATTTCGTTTGGATGCCAATTTGTTGGACATCCCGTTGCCTCGACGCGCATCGAGGTCTTAAGCGATTCTTGCACGAGTGGCTAACGTTGCCAATGCATTCGCTGGACTCGTTTCGATTGTTTGATCATTGTCCAATCTTGAATAACTTGAACTCTTCTATCATATTCGAGCATTATGGACTTTTCGTTTTAACAATGCCCCATCATTTAGTCTTTGGATCCTTCATTCCGACGTGCGTCGTGCGATTTCAAGGATTTAACTCGATGTGCAACTTACTGAGGTGAACCACGGTCTCCATTTAGGAACCCGCGGGCGTGGTACTCATAAACTGAGGCTACAGACAATTCTAGAGATGGGCCGCGACCGCGGCCTTGCTAGCTACGATCGCGGTCTTCATTGCTCATGAAATCCATGATTTTGACGTTGGTTTCGTAGTTGACTCGTATTTCGTCGGCTTTCTTTATCATTGTTTACCGGCTCGGGACCGCGACGATTATCGACGAATTTGATAACACTAACGAGTCGTCGATTGGTCCCTTGGATCGCTTATTTGTTGATGAAGCGCTTTTCTTGGATTTTCACAAAGAATGCTTTAGCCTAGCTATTTCTCCAAGGCTTGATAGCGACAAGACTTCATTCGATTATGCTTGCGTTGAATCCTCTTGCTCTTTTTTAAAGCAGAAGCTAGAGTGCGTATTAAGCACAATCTCGTTCTCATTCTTCGTGGGGGTCGATGCCCCACTAAGTTGATTACTTTCGGGTTTAGCGACGCACATCATTGATTCCCTAATGATGATTAATTTCATCAAACTGTGTAGCGCTATGACCATTGGTTCCGTCACTTGATCCGAACCTCGCTTGGCTTGCACGAAAAACAACCATGCTTTGATGGTGAGGTCAAGTCACGGGTTTGATCATCTTTTAGCAAGCTGTCTTGCTTGGTGAGTTCTAGGGTTTGATCCTCCGAGCAAATATCGGAGTTTCGCTTGATCACTCTGTGAGTCTTGATTATTTTCCAAGCAAAGATCAGAGTTTGCCCTAGCGATTTTAGGGTTTTTTGGATTTCAAAAAACCATGCAACGATTGCTAGATAGGATTGTTTCTTCTTGCTTTTACGATCGGCTTTACGTTTTAAGAGGACGTTTAGCCTATGGCAAGTAAGATCTGATTCGATTCAAGACAAATTGTATGAGCCCCATGCAGGGAGGTCACGATTACCCCGCAATAGGTTTACGATTGTCGAAAGCCTGTCAGGTTTGCCCCAACGACGAAAGAACTACTTCTTGGTTTGCCTTCTTTTTCATCTCTGGTGATTGTAGACGCCCTACTCCCGCCCTTTGGAGCGGATAACAAGGTGATGCGATTGTCACCTCTAACGGGATTCGACCCGACATGACTAGATTGACCTTGCTCTAAGCGATGGCTAACCAAATTAGGGTTTGGCTCGTGAATAAAGAGAGAAGGCTCAGAAATACGTAGCATGCGGTCGCGGTTTCTCTGAACCGCGAGGGCGGTTTGACTGGCCGCGGTCGTGGTTCGGTTCGGCGATCGCGATCTCTTGGATCGACTCGCCCTGCTCTCGAACCATTTGATTATTCTTGTTTTTTGCAACACGCATTGCTGTTTCCCAAACTTGATCAAATTCAGTCGATTTAGGCCTAGAAGTACCACGACTGACGATTTCGTCGCTCGACTCGGGCCCTGAACGGTCTGTGCGATGAACAGTTGTATCACCGAGCAGGACCAGGTCACGGTTCAAGTCGTTTCCGGGCACAAAGGTCTGACCTTCCGAGCGAATATTGGAATTAGATTGATCAATTTCCATTAGGGATTGATTTTCCAAGCGAGTTTCGGAAACTTCGGCTTCGATCACCGATCCGCGATTGCGGTGTACAGTACCGCGGTCGCGGCTTTCAGCACCGCGATCGTGGTTTTGCTCCCTAGACGTACCTCGCGCGAATTCACTTCGCGACGGTGTCGCAGGCTTTCAAAAAACGACTTCTTGATTTTCACGGATCGATTCCAACACCATAATTGCATGGATCGAGTACTCTTTTCCCAAAATTGCTCTTCGTCACTTTTTATTGTGGTTAAGCGTTGATTTATAATCAAGTTTTCAAATTTGGGCTATCGTGCACGCACCCAAAGCCTAATCCGTCAATTGGTGGTCGACTGCCAACCTTAGACGGGATTGAATTCGATAAGGGGCTGTCAAGGTTTCCCCCTGCCCCCAGTGTCGTCGATTCGCAGCACGCACTGTGATCGACACTGGTTGGAATGATCAAGATTTTGCTTAGTGTTCAAACAAATCCCAAAGCAGATCTAACGCCTTTAGGCTAGAAAAAAACCCAAAAAACCCAAATTTCCGGAGTCACAAATTTTCGGAGGGGCACTCCGGTCAAAAATCCGAAGTGCGCGAATTTCTGGAGGCGCACTTCCGGTGAGCCGCGTTCGCGGCCTATGGGTCCGCGATCGCGGTTTCAGTGCCGCGGTCGCGGTAAGCTGTTCCGCGGCCGCGGTTCGCTCGCTGAGGCCTCGCGATCGCCCCAGGGCTTCGAAAATTCGATTCTTTTTTTTTTCTAGGAACGATTACTCATGGATTTAATCCTCGTTCCCACAAACGGCGCCAATTGTTAGTGCACAAAAATTCCGTCTTCAATGCACTAATTGAATGCTCCTTCCTCTTCCTCTCCGCCTTCAATCTTCTGACCTAAAACCTCCAAAACAATGGACACAGGGGGCGGGGACCCCCTATTCCACCTCCAATGCCTAAGTCAAAAGATCGAATTGTCATTTCGAGCGTCGAGGTACAATAAGAGAACGGTGAATCCCTGAACAGTCGAGCTAAGCGAGTATTAGCCTGTCCAAGTTTTTTGAATATGCCGATGTGCGCATGTGGCTCTCCCTACACGCCTAGGGCATGTATTTATAATGGAAGAAAGAGATCAGGGGGCCTAATTTTACTTATCTCTTAGGGTTGCTTAAAGCCCAAGCTAGGGATATTCCCACCTTCTCCAAGTTTAATCTTATCATATTTGCAGGATAGATCTTCCATAAAGTTGCACAACTACCATATATTTAATAATATGGAAAATAATAAAAAATAATAAATGCATAGTAATTTAAGAAATACCTTTTAATAGCGAAAATAACAATGGTAACTATGTTTGTTTTACCCGCTCACAATGTCCTATGATATGCTTTAACTTACTTGATCATGTAATTCCATAGCATCTTTGGATAGCTTTGACTTAATGATGTCGAAATTCGTTTTTTATGTGGGTAAATAGCATGTGATGAAATTGAACACATATGATCTTAAGTAGAAGTGACTGAAATCCAACAAAAATATGATCTTGTGAGTTATTTTTGGCCTTATAGGGAGAACATCAAGAATCTCTCTTCTTTTCTTGTGTGATTTACTCTCCTTATGCATATTATCTCTTGTCATTGATATGGTTATCTATTACTTGAGACTTATATGAGATATTAGTTCATTGCATGTGAAATCATATGATGGAGAACTTATTTTTCATGAGCCCTATTAATCCCTATCTACCTTTACATTATCCTCTTTTTGAAGCCAATTTGAGCCTTTAAGCCTTTCCTTTTTAGCTCCACAAAATTGTTCCCTACCCGATATAAGCTTGACCCTATCCGGGGATTAGGACTTAGTATTGGTTGTTGTTATAATTTTTGTTGAAAATTATTTGGCTCAAGTGTGGGGTAATATGGGTTGCGTAAAGTAAAAGATCTTGCAATTTATCTTGTAAAAGGAGTTTGGTTCCCTGAATGCACTTGCTAAAAAGAAAAGAAAGGGGAAAACAGAAAATTGCTACATCAATACCGACACCAGTAGGGTTCGTTACCGAGGTCCCTTAGAAAGAAAAAGAAAAAATACGAAAAGAGTCGAAAGTAAAAGTGTGCATGAACCAAAATTCCTTGTTGTTTGTAAGCAAGATTAATTTGGATATTTAAGGGGTTGAAGAAATGAGTGTGCATAATGTTGAGAGAGTTTGGTATATTTTATGATAGTTTTGATGTTGTGTGAGTTTTTAGGAGTCTTTGATTCCTGGATATTATTAGCACCACATAGCCAAAATATTTCCACGCCTATTTGTCATCACCAAGCCCCATTACAACCCAGCCGAATGAAAACTTATATGAAGTTTTTCATTGAGCCTAAGTTCTGTTGATGATTTTTATGTGTTTTGACATCTCTGGTGGAGAGTTTGGTGATATAAATAACAATGACTATGTTGATTTTTGCATATTGGATTGATCGAGTTGAGAGTTCTTATTATAAGCCTAAACACTTGAGAGTTGAGTGAAACATATTACCCTTGTGAGGTTGGATTTTAGTTGCTTTTGCTTAAGGTTGTTCATATATGTGTGATGACGTTAGATTCACTTGTCTATTTATTTCTACTTGTGCTTTGATGTTGCTTTTTGATAAGGGCATTAACTTGATATATGTGTTGATGGTTTTGATTCTTGTCTTGTTGATTGCTTGAGGACAAGAAAGTCTAAGTATGGGGTATTTTGATGTCTGCCTTTTTAGTCGTGTTTTTAGGGTGTGTTTTTGGTGTCTTTGAGTCCTTTTATTTAGTTTTGTGTTTTTTTTTAGTCTTTTGTGTAGGGTTTCGTATTTTCTTAAGATATGGAGTCTACATAAGCTTTTTTGGTGTTTTATAGGTTTTTGGAAGTTGTTTGGAGCACTTTTGAGGAAAAGAGCGAAACCGAGGAGAAACGCTTAAGGAAAAGTTCAAGGAATGAAGTTTATAAAGTCACTGAAGATCAAGTTTGAGCTTGGAAAGAGATAGAGAAATTCGTTACAAGAACATAGGAAAAAGAGTTGAGTCAAACGGAGTTGTAACGAATCCGCTACGCAAGTTTTACTCAAGGTTGTTTGTAGTGCTGTCACAACTCGGTACCGTGGTGCACAGCTCAACACCGAGGTGTAGCGAACACCGAGCCGACGCAATTAAAAGGCTTTTATCCTATTTCCTGTTATGTTATTAGATAGATAGAAGGAATATATCTTATTAGAAGATATTATTTCCTTATAGATAGATCTATGATAAATTAATTTCTCTATAAATAATCTTTTCTACCCTTTGTTTTTCTCTACACAATCAATTGCCTTGGAGGGCAAGTAAGGGGAGAAGAGAGGAGAGAGGCGTAAGAAGGGGCGATTTTTGGAGATTGCTTGGAAGACAAGTTTTGTTTGGATTCAAAGTTGTAAGCTTTCTCTTTTAATTTAATTTAGATGTTTTCAATTCTGATTAGTGAGTAGTCTCTCCATCTAAGGTTGGGGTTAAACCCAACAATGGTGGTGCATGCTTGTTTGTGATTATGTTTTGATTGTTTTTATTGCATGAATCTATTCTCTTGTTCTTAATCCTTAAAACGAAAGTTGAAGGGAATTTCTCATTCATAGTTGAAGAGAAAGCAAAAACCTTGAATCAAAATAGTCAATTTAGGGTTTTGAAGCGAAAGCGGATCAATCCTAGTTGAAGTAGAAGAGATTAGATAGTAAGTTTATTAATTGAACGAAAGTTAGTTGATTTACGTGCTTAAAGTTAACGAAAGTTAGCACCTTTATGTGATAAAAGCATGATCTATGAGTTTCATTAAAGTTTGGCATGCATAATTGTTGTTGTGGTGACACCTTTACCTTAGAATCTCTCTTTCTTGTTAAAACCCTTATTTAATTGATTGCTTGCATAACAAGTAACAAAACTTAGCACTGACTTTCTCCCTATGGACGAACCTGACTTTGCTATACTCAGCGAGGTCTTGATTTAATTTTATTTGTTGTCAGGGAACCATCTCAACAACAACAAGATCTGTTTTAATGTCGCCATCCAATTTCCCGACCTTGTCATCACTCAGGATTATTACGTTCTCATCAACCGACACTGAAGTAGTTTTGGGCATTAAATGACTCGCCTCCTTGAGCACAATCTTAGTCAATTGGAACGACATGTTTATCAGTTTAAGTGTAATGGGAAACAGTATACACTCAAGGGTGTCAATCCTCCCCAAGAGGAGCCTAAGTGCAAAATTCTTCCAACTTAGGACAAGTCGACTTTTCAAGGGATGCACTGATAAGATCCCAGGAAATAGGAATAGATAGTTAATTAAGTCATGTTATTTAGTTTAATTAATTTAAGTATCTGTTTCATGTTAGCTTAGGAGAAGTTAGTGGTCCTTATTTTGGTCAAAGTAGTTTCTTTAATTCCTCTTTGGTGAGATTCTTACCTAGAGTGGTTTTATCAAACGAGATTCTTATTTGAGTGGTATTTATCAACCGAGTTAATTAGCTAAGTGTTCCATTATATATAAAATCTACGAGTCAAATAAGTCTTTCTTATTAATTTTTTTTCCTACATGTTAATAGGTTGGTTTTTTATTGGCTGGGCCTCGACCGGTTTGGCACTTCATGCCTACGTCCGGATCGGAGTTGGGTTAGACCCCGTTAGGGGTGTTACTCCACCCAAGCCTCTCTGTTGCATACACACCGCCAGAGAGTTTCAAACTCGAGACCTCTAGACAAATGCTTAAGCGACCTAATGCCAATCGCCACTAGACCAAGAGGTACTTGGCATGTTTATAGGTTGGTGACTGTAGTGAAGTTAAGAACTTAGTAGTACTAATTATCCTACAATTATATTGCCAAACAAATTAAGAAGAAACCGTTTTTTCGAACAATTAATATTTAATAAATTTTTTGAACTAAAAATCTAATAAACAAACTAATACTTTTCTCTTTCTTTTTACAACGTACAAGCAAGATCTGAGCAGTAATTATTATGCAGGGAAGAAGAAAACTAAGTCAATAAACCAATTCCTAACACTATATTTCTCTCAAAATTGAAAGGTAAGCTATCTAATTTATTACTTTGAACAGCTACTATTGAATATTTCCCTTGAGGGTATGGAATGGTATTGCATATACCACTAAAAAAGAATTAAAAAAAATGTATATATATCCAATATATACTTGCATACTATCGATCATAATTAACGCGTTCTTTTTTAATCTTCACTCCGGTTATCAATGAACACAGCCAGTATAATAATTCTGATCGTGGTGTTAGTGGTGGTGGTCTTAAATTTTGCGGGGATACCTTTCTTGGCATGCTACTTATGCCCATAAAAAATTCATTGTGGAGAGGAACCGACAACACCCAAAAATACGGGTAGAGATGGAAACATGGTCATAATAGGTATGGCAGTAGCCGCAGCCGCCATTGAACCACCACCACTGATGTCGGCGGCGGTGGATGCGGAGGTTGTGGTGGTTGTGGCGGTTAGATCAAAGTTGAGTTTCCATATATATATGTCGTTTTTATATGTCTTCAGGTTCTTCATGATGCTTAATTTGGTTCCAATTCTTCTCAAAAAAAAGAAAAAAAATTTGGTTCCAATTATTATATACGGAGTGGGAGCAATAAAATGGCTGAAATTGCATGTAATATATGTCGTTTTTTATTTTTATTTATATTATTTATTTTGGGTTTATAGAGAACTCTTAAGTGTGTATGTATGTACTTCCTGTTAAATTTGAAGGGTAATTCCTGCAAAAATTAATGTTTGGGTATATATCTTGAACGTATCTACGTGTGTGTAGCATCGTTAATACGTTTAAGTCGCCGACCTTAACTAAGTCGTCGAGCTCATAAGTAAATGCAACGGAAATTTAAACTACAAGAAAGACTTACTTGAATACAAGGATTTTTATCGTGGAAACACTTGATCATCAAACTCAGTTAATCAAATGTGAAAATCACTTCTTTTCAAGTTCTCGCTTGAAAGGATTAAAAGTCATAACTTGCTCTTATTGATACTTTTGAATGTGATTACAAGAACACCATGGATCTAGTCCTACTTCCCAATATACTAAAACTCTTACGAACCGTGTAAACACCACTCTCAACCAACTAACAAGCTTACGCCTCTCCTTTCTTTCTTTCGAACCCACGAACAACCGTTTTCTTTGTTTCACAAATAGAGTATTGAGTCCGTGTATGTTCTAACCTAAATCCTAGATTAAATACACGAAAATTAGGTCAGAATAGAAATGATTTTATCTTTCAATTCGGTTATGAAAAGATAATATTTTTCTATCTTTACAAATACCATTTTTAGCATAAAATAAGATACAATTAGATATGGCTTAGGGCAAAGACAATCAGCGGCTTGTTATCCTTTCATAGAAAGATCATTCTAAAACAAAAATATCTTATCCAAATCTCCAATAGCACACGCGTTCTAAAGATCTTCTATGTTTGCCTTCAACTCACATCAACGACCTAATTGACGTTGGCGACTCTGGTCACAGAGTCGATCGAGGCCGACCACGTGACTGACGTCTGGAACCATCAAAATCAAAGTCTTAGCTTTTCTAACAAATTTCCCCTTTTTGATGGTGAAAAAATTCTCTTAACTTGATAAAGCATGGAAAGACCAAATATTAACAAGATTTGCAATAAACTCAAAATTTTCAAAAGTTCTCCATAAGATGGATAACCCACATGTTATTCAGTATAAAATTTTTCTTTTTATCTACCTCCAGCCTTTTCCCCCTTTTGGCAACATAAAAAAGAATACTTAAAATAATCAATCAAATAGAGATAATCAACTAAGAGTAAATCATAGAAATTATCCAAAGTACATAAGGGATCCAAAACAAAAAGAGCATAATAGTCTTAAATATGCAACACAAAGAATGCAAAAAACAAATAACATGATACCAAAGAGAAATTTTCGAGAAATTAGATATGCTAGGGTAGTAAAGGAAAAAAATTACAAGATGAATATTTAACAGTTTCATTAACTTTTAACCAACAGATGGGTACAAGACGAAAATTTATAAAACTTCAGGGTTACCATGTGAAAATATCCATAATTATGGATATTTCGCGAATTTGATTTGTTGCCCACTAGTTTACCAGAGCTTCGTCTTGGCTACATCCAGTTAGCTTTGGTGGGTGAGTTTCTCAAAGGAAATTTTTTTACATTCACTATAGTTGAACCCCAGATCTCATTGATATGGAACAGACCGTTTACCACCTGATCGAGTCTAACTCCCTTGATATCTGTTGGGCCCGAGAATCACCAGCCTATCCACCGGTCCAGCCCATCAACGTTAGGCCCAAAGGCGAGATTTAGATCACCGAAATTATCTTCCAGACGGTAAAATCGGCGGTTGAAGATGGACGACAACTGACCAGAAAGTGGAGCTTGGAACGTGCGGAAATGGAGCCACGATCAGCGAAGCCGGAAAGCGGAAGTTAACACCGGAAACAACGCTTAAATAAGGGAGTTAGTCTACGAAAGGGATTCATTCGAATGTAGAGAAATCAACCCGCTGTAATCAAATAATTTCTGAATACAAACGATTGCTTTGGCCTTGAAATTGCGTTTATCGGTTAGCTTGCTCCCACAAATCCAAAAATTCACCCTTGATTGTCACCGGTCGGAAATTGACCAAAACAATTTGGCGCCCACCGTGGGGCCCTAGCCGGTTTCGCTCGCTTTCTCGATCAAGGCAAGACCGTTTTCGTTCAAAAAGATGACGAGTTCGCAACCGACCTCTCCCACCGGCGGAGGGATTGAAGGCAGCCAGGGCGCTCGTCCTGAGGGAGACACTCGTGATGGCAACACCGAAGAGATACTGGACTTGCGTAATGTCCTGGATGAGTTCGCGACCAAGATCTCCGCTCTCCAGAAGGACATGGTCAACCAAAAGGACCGTAGCCGGACCCACATGGACCATATCACTCAACTCACTACGGAGAACGCGAACCTTCGCGAGCAACTGCAGGCGGCCTCGGCGTCGCACAGCGGGTCCCGCCCAGTCGGAACCGTCAGAGAGGCTGCTGTCCGCCTCAACCTGGGGGAGACCTGTAATTCTCAAGTTGGAGGACCATCCCCAACAGTAAACACAGCCACCCCAGCTGCCACCCTCCCCGGAGTACCCAATGCCCCGACACCCGGAAACAGGGCCGCAGGAACGGGAGTCTTCCACCCCCTATACAGCGAAGGATCCGGGAGACAAGTACCCCCCACAGAACCCTTCCTAGAAGTACTCTTTAACAAATACATGCAGGATCGGCTCAAGGGGCTAGAAGAAAAGATCGCACAGATACCTGGGGTGCCCCCTCCTCTCGAGAGGCAAGCCCCAGACGGCTACGACGAATCTCCTTTCGCGGCTCCGATCGTCAGTGTAGATATCCCGAAGAGGTTCACTGTCCCGACCGTCCCTACCTACGACGGGACCACAAATCCCGATGAGCACGTCGCTATCTTCAAGAAAAAAATGATGACCAGCTCGATACCGCGGGAATCCAGAGAAGCAATCATGTGCAAGGGGTTCGACGCCACCTTGTCCGGCGCCGCCTTGAACTGGTTTATCAACCTTCCCAGAGGAGGGATAGCATCTTTCGCGGGTTTAGTGGACGCCTTCCGGATGCAGTTCGCCAACAGCAGAAAGCTTACGAAACAGTCCAATGACTTGTACCGTGTGGCCCAGAGACCGGGGGAGTCCCTGCGCGCCTTCTTGAACCGGTTCAACCGGGAGAAAGTAGCGATACCGCTCTGCTACGTGCCCACGTCGATAGAAGCCTTCCGGAGAGGTCTATTGCCCGATAGCGAGCTCTACAGAGAACTCACTAAATACCCGTTCCACAACTTTGAGGATGTCCAGGTAAGGCTCTGGCACACATTCGGCTCGAGGAAGACGAGATTCCCGCGCGAGCTGCTTCAGTCTTCGACAGGGTCGAAAGGAAGGCCTCTTCCGACCAACGAAGGGAGCGCCAAGGGAAACCGTATTCGAAAAGCAGGCCCGAAGCGCCCGGAGTCCACGCCGCAAGAATTAAGCAGCCGAGCGGGAAGAAGGACACTCCCAATCGGCCGAAGGTCCACGAGTACAACCTGGGATTGGGGAACTCCGAGATCGTGAAAGGTCTGGAGAAATTCGGAGATCGCATCAGGTGGCCGAAGAAGGCGGAGAACCCGAATCCCAAGAGGGACAAAACTAAATGGTGCGATTTCCACGAAGACTATGGTCACGAAACGGACGAGTACTTCACTCTCAGGAAAGAGTTAGCATACCTACACTCAAGAGGCTTGCTGTCAGAGATCTCTGCTACCCCCGGTATACCCTCCAGCCAGAATCTAACCGAGCCCATCGATATTCCATCATCTCGAGAATATGCCAAGGTTGTCAACGTCATCAGTGGCGGATCTGATATCTATGGGGTCACTTATTCGGCAGCCAAGCGCCACGCACGAGGGCACCTAGAAGGACAATTGATAGCGAACATCCGCCAACCCGATGGGCGTCCAGGAGATGTCATCACCTTCAGCGACTAGGATTCGGCTGGTCTAGTGGGACCTCACCATGACGGTCTAGTCATATCTTTGTCAGTGGGAAACGTATTGATGAGGAGAATCCTCATCGACACCGGAGGCTCCACCAACATGATCACATTGGACGCCCTCAAAGAGATAGGGCTGAAGGAAGAGAACATTGCTCATACTTTGGGGGAAATAACCCTCCCCACTTACGCCAAAGGAATCAACTTGCAGGTCAGATTCTCCGTGCTCGATTGCCCGTCCTTCTACAACATCATCATGGGACGACCCTGGATCCACGACATGAAGGCGGTCCCTTCCTCCTACCACAAGACCATCAAATTCCCCACACCGTGGGGAGTAAGGGAAATCAATGGAGATCAAAGGCTAGCTAGGGAATGCTACAAGTCCGCCCTGAAGGCGACTGTCGCCCACACCGCATAGCAATTACAGGAAGCCAAGGGGCCCGCGCCAAAATTGGACCCCGAGGCCGATAAGATCGAGGAGGTCGTCCTCGACAACCAGAAACCCGAACAAACAGTACGGATCCGGAAGGACCTGTCTCTGGAGAAAAAAGCCGAATTGGCCACCTTCCTAAAAAAACACAGCAGCAGCTTCGCTTGGTCACATGAGGATATGGTCGGAATTGACCCCGCCATCATCACACACCGGTTGAATGTGGACCCTCGCCATCCTCCAGTCAAACAAAAGAGAAGAAAGTTCGCACCCGAGCGGAACCTGATCGTGGACGAGGAGGTGCAGAACATGCTCCGAACGTGGAAGATTAAGGAAGTGAAATACCCGGAATGGCTGGCGAACGTCGTGGTTGTTAGCAAGAAAAATGGGAAATGAAGAGTTTGCATCGACTTTACGGACCTAAACAAGGCCTGTCCGAAGGATTCTTTCCCCCTGCCGCACATCGATGCCATGGTAGACGCCACCGCTGGCCACGAGATGCTCTCTTTTATGGATGCCTTCAGCGGCTACAATCAGATCCAGATGCATCAAGAGGATCAGAAAAAACGTCATTCATCACCAGCCAGGGTACGTACTGCTACAGAGTGATGCCCTTTGGGCTCAAGAATGCCGGGGCTACCTACCAGCGGTTGGTTAATCGCATGTTCCAGAGGCACATCGGCAGGACTATGGAGTATACATCGATGATATGCTCGTAAAATCCGGGAAGGCCACGCAGTATGTCCAACACTTAGAAGAGGCCTTCGAGATCCTGGACAGCTACCGTATGAAGCTCAACCCAGCCAAGTGCGCGTTTGGGGTAACTTCAGGCCGTTTCCTTGGGTTCATGGTCACCCAGCACGGGATTGAGGCCAGCCCTGATCAGATTCGAGCCATAGCAGCCTTGCGATCGCCTAGGTGCGTGAAAGACGTGCAGAAACTGACGGGGAGAGTGGCGGACCTAAACCGCTTCATTTCCAAGTCGTCCGATAGATGTCGCCTGTTTTACGATGTGCTGCGAAAGAAAAAAAGGTTCGAGTGGACTCCAGCCCATGAGACAGCCTTCCAGCAGCTCAAACACTATCTGTCCAACCCGACACTACCATCCAAACCTGAGGAAGGTGAGAATCTTCTCTTATATTTGGCGGTGACCGAGACTGCTATTAGTGGTGTGCTGGTGCGCGAAGATCAAGGCAGCCCACTTCCTGTCTACTACGTCAGCCGCACCATGCTCGCAGCGGAGACACGCTACTCACCTCTGGAGAAGGTTGGTCCTTGCTCTTGTCATGGCTTCCGCAAAGCTGAGACCATACTTCGAATCCCACCCCATAATGGTCCACACCAATTACCCATTGAAAGCCATACTAAGGAGGCCAGAGATCACCGACAGAATGGCCAAATGGGCAATACACCTGAGCGGTTTTGACATAGCTTACGAGCCAAAAGCGGCGATTCGGGCACAGGCGTTAGCAGATTTCGTGGCCGATTTCAGCCCTACATTGGACGAAGAAGCCAGACATCAAGAAGCCTTCGTAACAGAAGAGGAATATTCCGGAATCTGGACTCTACATACGGACGGGGCTTCTAATACCCGGGGAGTAGGGATACGGACGGGGCAGTCGCCCTTTTCCTTGGTGTATGGATGCGAGGTAGTGATACCCGCTGAGATCACTGTGCCGCCTGCGCGGTATGGGCTGCAAACGCCCGATCAGAACGTCGCCGAGCTGGCAGCCGACCTTGACATCCTGGAAGAGCTGAGAGAAAGGGCACGGCTACGCCTAGCTAGACATCAACAACAGGTAGCCTGCAGCTACAACAAGAACGTGCGGATCAGGGCTTTCGCCATTGGCGAGTGGGTCCTCCGAAAGGTGTTCTAAAACACCGTTGAAATAAACGCAGGGAAGCTTGCTCCCGCGTGGAAGGACCCTACAAGATAGTCGGCATCACCGGACAGGGAGCCTACCGACTAGAGTCTAAAAACGGAAAACTCGTCTCGCGCAGCTGGAACGCTACGCATCTGCGAATGTATCACTTCTAGAAAAACAACCGAGTCGCCAAAGACGGCCGAATAAACCCAAGTAAGACCCAAGCTACGGTACGAAATTTTTTCAAGAAAACACAATCAAACACACATTTTTTATTCCAAACACGTGTGTTGCATTTCTCTAGAAAAAAAGACAAAAACAACAAAAACTTCTCAAGGGAATTACTCTCGGCAGACATCGCCAGAAAAGAGAGATCCCGACGAGAACCGGAAATGAAATGATAAAGCGGAAATATTCTCCTAGACGCCCGCTGTCTGGCAGAATCGCCAGTCACAAGTACCCTTCAAAGGCCGCTTCGCAAAAGCTCGCCAGTCGGCATTGTGGATCAATCCCCCGAGTCGCCAGCTCCGCCAGCAATCACGAGACCATCGCCAGTAATCGTCAGGGCACTGCGGGAAATGATGGACCCTGTCCTTTGTGCGCCTTCAGGGGCTGCTCGGATACCAGTCGGCACGTAGCAGAGAGACACCTGCACAAACGCCAGCAAAAAGCACAAGCAAAACGCATTAAAACCAGAAGCATGATAGCAGATAAACACCCCCGCCCCTTGACGAGGGGCAAAAGTCAAACAAAGTATTCGTGGTCTCGCCACCATCCAGGGAACCCTCACCAGACGCCCGATAAACGGCACGCCATGAGGGTTCTCAGAAACTCCCGTCTCCTCCATCTGCTCGCCACCTTCCAAGTTGCCTGCTCCGCTGCGGTTAACGGGGAACTCAACAGAGAAGCGACGCGAGCCGAAGGTGCACCGCCAGGGTAGGAGTCCAGGAACTGTTCGTTGAATTTGTCTGCATCTCCAATCGAAAGCTTCCCTGCCTCAAACTCCCTGATAGTCTCGAGCCGCGCCAACATGCTGAAGAAAGCCCCGATTTCCTCTGCGTCGGCTTTTCCCATGGAAGGCACACCAGCAGCCTTCGCCTCGAGCTCCTTCATCTTGGCTTCCTGAGCAGCAATCATCTGTTCCAGCTCTGCAACCCGCGCCCTTGCGGCCTCCTCCTGAGCAGCTAAGGCCTTGGCCCGAGCGGCAGATTGCGCTCGAGCCTTGGCAATCTCCTCACGGTGCTTGGCGACCTCCTGCTTCCTCCGCTCATGTTCAGCAAACTCCTTGTCCATCTCATCAATGAATAAACCAACTTCCTGAAAGAGCTGCATGCAACGGGAAGCAAGAGTCAGGACACAACCCCAGAAGGGCCACCAGTCACAGCCGTCAGGCAACGCAAAGTAAGAGGCCAGATACCTTCCAGGCTCCCATGCCTACCTCAGTTGCCATAGCATGTGCAGAGACGGGGCTGGATATTTCCTAAAGTTGGGATCCCGGTACCGCTGGAGGGATTGCCAGTCAGAAGAAGCGTCATCCTGAAGATCTAGTGGATCATCGTTACTCCGAGCAGGACGCTTGCGCGAGGTTCCAGGGGCGTCCAACGACTCTTTCTTGACTACAGGAGCAGTTGGGGGCTTCGAGTCGCCAGAGCGAGTCTTTTTGAAGATCAAGTCCGAAGCAGAAAAGGAGGAACCTGACCTGCGTGCCCGAGTCTCTGGAAAGGAAAAAGCAAGTCAAGCAACATCGAAGCAACTGTACAAAATAGCCAAGTAAAAGGACTTACCCACGGAAGGGCAAGAAGCGTTAGTCGAAGTCGGCATAGTGGACATCTTGACAATGGGAAGGCAAACCTTTTCACTCTTCTCTCCAGAATCTGATGAAGTAGCGCTACCCTCGTTCCCCGAGGACTCGTCTGATGGCTCGGAGAGAGACGCTCCAAACGTCCTTTGCGCAGAGGTAAGCTTGAAAAGCCTCGACAAAACTCTCTCTGAACCACTCGGTGGCTCGACGTTGTCCGGGATACCTGCATAATCAAGGAAACAGAGGATAAATAGGTGTTAAGAGGAGATCGTCGTCCAACACAAAAGAAGAACAGAAAAATCTTACTAGTGGGATTCCACTTGTCATGCAAAAACAGACGGCTTTCAGGGGTCAGGGACGCGATCTCGACAAAGAAAAAACGGTTTGCCCAACCCTTCCCGTTGACCTTTGTGTTTAAAACAAGAGGCTGGCGAGCGGTTCGGGATTACAGGATAAATCGTCCCCTCCTCACCGTGGTAATACGGTAGGCTTGGAGCAAGTCAGAGATGGTAAAGTCTACACCCGCAACCTCTTCCATTCGACTCACCTAGGAAAGAATTTTCCAGACAGAAGGGAGAAGCCGTGTAGGGGAAAGCTTAAACCGCGCCAAAAACTCTTAGACAATGGGAGGAAAGGGAAATCGATAGGAAACAGTGAAGGGAAACTCAAAGAAACAAACCCAGTCGGGGCGAACCCAGTCAGAGTGCTCAGCCTCAGGGCACAAAGCGACTACACCCCCAGGAAATCCCCCCTCTAAGAGAGTCTGGTGTATCTCCTCTAAAGTCATCGTGTTTGGGACCCTATCACACTCTTGGAGAATACCAGAGGGCGAGAAGCCATGCTTGGAAGACGCCCTATCCCTAGCCATGGAAAACGGAAGAAAAAACTAGGGAAACGAAGAAGAAGAAAAGAAGGGTAAGAGATTCGTACCTCGGGAGAGATCAACAGAGCAGTGAAATAATGAGTTATCCTCGCAAGGCGCAGTAAATAAAGAGGGCCAACGTCTTTTCGCCTGCAAAACAAAACGCGTAGAGAGATCCGGACCCGACACATGGGAGATCTGGGATAGCTAAGATCCCGGAGACCAACAGGCGAAAAGATTCGGCGAATTCAAATTCACCCAAATCTTTTGGGGCTATTGTTGGGCCCGAGAATCACCAGCCCATCCACCGGTCCAGCCCATCAACGTTAGGCCCAAAGGCGAGATTTAGATCACCGAAATCATCTTCCAGACGGTAAAATCGGCGGTTGAAGATGGACGACAACTGAACAGAAAGTGGAGCTTGGAACGTGCGGAAATGGAGCCACGATCAGCGAAGCCGGAAAGCAGAAGTTAACACCGAAAACAACGCTTAAATAAGGGAGTTAGTCTAGGAAAGGGATTCATTCGAATGTAGAGAAATCAACCCGCTGTAATCAAAGAATTTCTGAATACAAACGATTGCTTTGGCCTTGAAATTGCATTTATCGGTTAGCTGGCTCCCACAAATCCAAAAATTCACCCTTGATTGTCACCGCTCGGAAATTGACCAAAACAATATCCATTTTATTTATTTAGTTATTAATAGTAGTGATCAGTATGACAGTATGTTTAATTATGACTTTTAACAACTCGATCCATGGTCTACACATCCTCCAACAACGAAAGCTTTCTACTCTTCGGAGAAAGAAGAATGGAACAGATCCTCGAAACTTTCTTTTTCATTTCTTGTACAAGAATGAAGAAACGTTGAACAGATCGAGAAATGTTCATTGTTTAAGAATGAATCATAATTGACGAAGTTATATTCTTCGGACGAAAAACATAATTACGTCGAGCTGATGATCGATCACCATTCACCGGCCAACAAATTGTTTTTGTTTATACGTTCCTTTTTCATTTGGTGTACAAGAAACGTTGGACTGAACGAGAAATGGTCACTGCTCACAAATAACTCTCATAGAAACCTCCAGCTTCCGTATTAATTAATAGAGAAAATTGCACTAAACCACCCGTTAAATAGGCGAATTTACACTTAACCATCCGTTATACACGAATTTGTTTTAAACCACCCAAAACTTCGATTCCGTTAACAAATAGCCACCCACGAGCCTTTTCCGTCAAAAATCCATTAAATCCTACCGTTTGACACTTTTACCCTCAATTGTTCACCCTTTTTCTTCTTCTTCTTCCGTCTCGCTCGACCTGGCAACCTCTAACCACGCTCGCCGACAACACACATCCAGATTGGTCCAGCGAGGGAGGCGTCGGCGTCGGAGCGGTTGTTTAGGGTTCCGGTGTGGAGGAGCGATCTGCTCCAAGATGAGGTAGAAGATGGGAGCGGAAATGCGGAGGAGCCATGTCGACAACATCCTCTCCTCTGACCCGAAGCTCTCCCGCCTCTCTGGCCACCTCTCCTCCCTCAAGTCCCTCATCGACTCTCCGAAGCTGAATTTCTGGGCAGAGAAATCAACAGAAAAGCTGGTCGGGAACACCTGTTCACCGACTCGTGGAGGCGACACCACAGACAGGGAGGCGAAGAGGACAGCGACAGAAGCACCTACGATATCCCCTCTATTTACTGTAGGCCATTTCCGACAGATTTTGTGGCCGGAAGGTCGACCACGAAGCCCACAAACTTGACTCGTCGCTGCTGAATTTTCCGGGCAAAGAAACCAGTAGCAACGTTGGTCACGAAGTCTTGTACGTCGGCTTCCACCGGAGACATCATGGGCGAGGTGGCCAAGGGACCTGCGACAGCTGAAAATAGACTTCCCCATCTACCTAATGTCGGTGGAGACCGGATAGGTGACCGGAAGGCTATGAACGAGGCCCATGAAAATCCTTCGTCACCCACCTCTGAAAATCTGGAAAATTCAGTACCCGATCTGTTTTGGTAGATTTCGACTCGATTATTCAATCCTTTCTCTACAATTGATTGAGGGTTATTGTAGAGCACTTAATCCTCGACATATAGCAATTTGAGTCACCAATTTTGGTTAAGAAACGAGTTCACAATCGAATTTTGAAGTTTGGGGTGTTTTAGGTCAAAACTGAGATCGGGATTTCGGGTCCCAATTCGAGCCTCTTTCTATTCGAGCACCCCTCCTCCTCTTATGTATAGACCTGTCAAATGGGTCGGGTGGGTCGGGTTCGGGTTTGGGTCAATCGGGTTCGGGTCAAAACGGGTCACGGTCGTCGGGTCGTAAAATTTCCGGGTTCATATGGACCGGGTTGTTACGGGTTTGGTACGGGTTCGGGTTGATCCAACGGATCAAGATCGTCAATTTTGTTAACATTTATCTTTATATTTATTAAAATAATTAATATTATATTATAAAAAAATATTATTTAATAATAATAAAATAATAATTTTATACAAAAATTATAATAAAATATTGAATTTTTAATTAAAATAATATTTTATCGGGTTGGCCGGGTCAACCCAACGGGTTGGTGACCCAACCCAGTTTTTTCCGGGTCAACCGGGTTCGGGTTACTCTTGACCCATTAATTTTCGGGTCGGGTTTAAACCCAAAAAATTTCGGACGGGTCGGGTCAAGTTTTGACAGGTCTACTTATGTACTTCCTTGATATTAATCACTCTCTCCTTGCCACTAATCTCATCAGAACGCCTCCATGAGGCTCGTCCCAAGCGTGCCACATTCGACAACAATCATAGGACAGGGCGGGGTGGCACATGAGCGACCCTAGTGCTCAAATCCAAGGTGTTCGGCGGCCTCCAGAACCTGTGTGGTTGGCGAGCGAGGTTAGAGGCTAGACAAGACGGAAGAAGAAGAAGAAAGGATGAACAGTTGAGGGTAAAAGGGTCAAACGGTAGGATTTAACGGATTTTTTGACGGAAAAGGCTCGTGGGTGGCTATTTGTTAACGGAATCGAAGTTTTGGGTGGTTTAAAACAAATTCGTGTATAACGGGTGGTTAAGTGTAAATTCGCCTATTTAACGGGTGGTTTAGTGCAATTTGCTCTAATTAATATACTGTAATATATAATTGATGATATATGCACACTCAACCATATATCGATATATTTACATTAATAGCCTTTAATCACTCTAGAATTACGGCAATTATTTTGTTTTGTGTATTCTCAATGAATTTAGCTATCAAATATTACATTAAATGAAACAAAACCCTAGGGCTTCTGGGCGATTGTTGCGACTGCGATTGCAGGCTTCTCCGATCGTCCTTTTTCTCTCCGGTTTAGGGCCATGGGAGTCGGGGTATTCTCGGCCAGTGTTCGAGAGTGCATACAGGATCAGTTTTTGCAGGTTTCAGAGGGTATGGAGGAATGGATGGAAGAAACGGGATTTGAAGTTAACGGATGATGAGATCGAGATTAATTTTTGATGGATCGGTAGGATTGAATAATGTTGAGAGTCTTGATAGTAGTCTTGTGCTTGGTACGCTCATGACAGCGAGACCAGTTAAATCCTTTGCGCTAAAGGCAACTATGAAAGGAGCATGGAAATTGAAAAACAGTTTTATCTTTCGGGAACTGCGTCCAAATCTTTTCTTGTTACGATTTGGTGACAAGTTGGAAAAAGGTGCAGTGCTTGGAGGAGGCCCTTGGGCCTTCGATAAGGCTTTGCTTGCGCTTAAGGAGCCAGGAAATGAACAACCCTCAAAGATTGTGGTGGATTTGGTGCCTTTCTAGATTAGGGTTTATGACTTACCGCTCAATGCAATGACAAAGGCGACATCGGAAGTTATTGGGAAAGCATATGGGGGACTACAAGAGATTGATGAAGAGGAAATCCTAATATGCTCAAAATTCATCAGATTGAGAGTGTTGGTTAATGTCACAAAGCCGCTGAGAAGGGGCCTAGTGATGCGGACTAATGGGAAAAAGATCTGGGCTGACATTAAGTATGAATGATTGCCAAACTTATGCTATGTGTGTGGTCTCTTAGGCCATGTTGAAGCTGACTGTAATGAAGAAGAAGAAAAAGACCAACAGCAGAAGTATGGTGAGTGGTTACGCGCATCACCACTGAGAAGAGGTCAACAACGATCTAAGCATGAACGTGAGCGAGAAAGGAAAATAATGATAGGGCTGATACAGGAAAAGAAAAAAACTAAGGCTGAAGGGGGAGGAGGGGCAGTTCAAAAATCACTTCGTGCTTTGCTTGATGAAAGAGAAACGAATGAGGAGGAGGGAGATAGGACTGAAGCAATGGGGGAAAAATCTATTAACAAAAAAGGGAGAAGGGATTGCAATAGAAATGAGTGATGTGTAGCTATGGCTTGAAAAAGTAAACCTATGTGATGAGGGAGGCGAGGGGGGAAGTAAAATAAATGAGGGAGGGGTTGAAATAGGGAGCGAAAACGGTGCAAAGTTGAAGGGGTTAGAAAATGAGGGAGGCGCTGATACATCTGATATTGCACGTAAGGGGAATGCAAATATAAGGAATGAGGGAGTTGAAGAGAAGAAAGAGGTTGTAAATGGGAAGGATAGTGGACGTAAAAAATGGAAGAGACAGGCTCGGGATATGGATAGGGGAAAAGTTGAGGCAGAATCGGGGGTGAAAAGAGATAGAATGGAAGTGGATGGTGAAGTGGCAGGGATGTTTGTAGCAACAAAGAAACAAATAATTTTTACTCCATCGGGGGGGGGGGGGGGGGGGGGCGGCTAATCCCTTCTTGTTGAGAGCCATGAGTTTGTTAAGTTTTAACTGTCGGGGATTGGGGAAGGCCCGTGTAGTTGGTCGTCTCATCAATTTGGTGAGAAGGGAATCCCCAAAGATGGCCTGTTTAATGGAGACCAAATTAATGTGATAGGAAAAAGATGGAGGATATAAGAATAAAGTTGGGAATGGTAGGGTGTTGTACAGTGGATAGTGTTGGAAGAGTGGGAGGCCTTTGTTTGATGTGGGAGGAGGATATTCACGTCTTGGTTCAATCTCTTACGGCGCATCATGTGGATGCTTTAGTACGCTGTAATGATGGAGGGGTGATGGAGGAGGATATTCTCTTACAACGCATCATGCTTTAGTATTCTTTAGTACGCTGTAATGATGGAGGAGGAAATTCTCTTACGTCGCATCATGCGGATTATGGGCTTTTACGGATGAAAGAGAAAGGAGGAGAAATATTTGTCTTGGGACATTCTTAGACGTCTAGGAGAGGATTAGCATGAGGAATGGATTTGCTTTGGTGATTTTAATCAAGTTTTACATGAAGAAGATAAGGAAGGTGGGCTGCCTGTTGATATGGGAGAGATGCTGAAGTTTAGAGATGCTCTTGAGGGTTGTAATTTTGATGAGATTCCATATTCGGGAGTACGTTTTAATTGGGACAATGGGAGAGAAGGTGGAGACTTTATAGCGGAGAGAATTGATATGGCAATTGCAAATGAGAAATGGTTGGAGATTTTTCCGGGTACTAATGTGAGACATCTTTGTAGGGAAGGGTCGGATCATATTCCAATTGTGGTTGATCTTTTTTGTTATGAAGAAGAAGATAGGATGAAAGGAGGGGTCCTAGACCTTTTATATTTGAGGCTATGTGGACTTCAAATGAGGGGTGTAGTCATGTGGTGCATAATGCTTGGAATCTGTCGGGGGCTAGGGGTGAAATTGTTCCTATTGCCGAAAAAAATGAAAGGTGTGCCGAATCTTTAAAGAGTTGGAATCGGGCGAAATTTGGCAATATTTTAGTCAAATTGAAGAAAGTTAGGGAGCAGATTAGAGAGATTTGCAAGAATGGAATTTCGGGTGATCAAGTTCGAATGAGGAGAAATCTTGAAAGAGTTGAGGAAGATTTGATGGTAAAAGAAGAAATGATGTGGTATCAACGGGAAAAGGCGAATGAATTTAAATGGGGGGATTAAAATACTGCTTTCTTTCATCAAAAGGCGAATGGTAGAAAGAAAAGTGGCGGTGGATTACTTCTTTAACTTGTTTACATCTGATCATAATGCACTCTCAAACACGGTTCCTCAAGGAATCCCACCTATAATATCGGATGATGATAACGTCGAGCTCTTACGTCCCTTCACTGGAGAAGAGGTACATTCTGCCCTTTTTTCTATGCATCCCACAAAATCACCTGGACCTGATGGAATGTCTGCTCTTTTTTACCAACATCATTGGAATATTATAGGCAACGATGTTATACATTTTTTTTTCTAAATATTCTGAATGGTGCGCCTATACTTGATAATCTTATTCATGATTTTATTTCCCTAATTCCAAAAACAGAAGACCCTTTCATATGAAAGATCTAAGACCTTTATGCAATGTGCTGTATAAAATTGTTTCCAAAGTGCTAGCTAATAGGTCAAAGATGGTGCTACACAAGGCTATTTCGCCAGCTCAGAGTGCCTTTGTTCCAGAAAGATTATTCACAGATAATGTTCTCTCGGCTTTTGAAATATTTCATTATATGAAAACAAAGAGGACAGGCAAGATGGGATATATGGTTCTCAAGTTGGATATGGCGAAGGCATATGATAGGGTTGAATGGAGTTTCTTGGAAAATTGTATGACTCAGATGGGTTTTGAAAGTAGATGGGTGAACTTAATCATGAAATGTCTGCGTTCGGTTTGTTTTTCGGTCCTAATTGATGGGACTCCTTCTCATCCTTTTTGGCCTGAAAGAGGAATCCGACAGGGGGATCCATTGTCACCTTATATATTTCTGCTTTGTGTTGAGGGACTTGCTGGTTTAATTCGGCAGAGTGAGGAGGCGGGTAGGTTGCATGGAATCAGAATTGCTCGGAATGCTCTTGCAATGTCTCATTTATTTTTTGCGGATGACAATGTGATATTTTCTAGGGCGACTTGTCAACAAGCTCTTGAAATTGTCAATATTCTCCAGGCCTATGGAGTAGTGTCGGGACAACAGGTCAATTCAGCAAAGTCGGAGCTGTCTTTCAGTAAGAATGTAAATGATGATAAAAAAGGGAGATATTCAACGCATTCTGAATGTCAGGGAAGTCGATAAGCATGAACGATATCTTGGCTTACCAACTGTGGTTGGAAGGTAAAAAAAAAGTCATTTCCAATCATCTAAAAGTGGGGATTTGGAAGAAATTGAAAGGCTGGAAAGAGCGGTGTCTTTCAAGGGCAGGAAAAGAAGTTTTACTAAAAGTTGTTGTTCAAGCAATCCCCAATTTTGCTATGTCATGTTTTTTGTTGTCTGTGGAATTTGCAATGAAATAGAACAGATGATGTGTGATTTTATGTTGGGGTTTGAAGGCCGGAAGAGGAAAATGCACTGGCTTAGTTGGCGGAATCTTGGGGTCCCAAAGAGTAAGGGAGGTTTAGGGTTACGGGATCTCCATGCTTTCAACCTTGCTCTCTTGGAAAAGCAGGGGTGGAGGCTTATCCAAAACCCTAATTCTCTACTTGCAAGGTTGCTCAAAACAAGGTACTATCCAAACACGTTGTTCATGAATGCTCGGTGTGGTTTTAATCCTAGCTACACATGGAGAAGTATTTTCAAGGCTAAAGATGTTCTTGACTTGGGAATGCTTTGACAAGTTGGAAATGGGGTGGCGATTAATATTTTTGAAGATAGGTGGATTCCAAGGCCGATGTCATTCAAAGTGGTGTCTCCAAAACCGAGTAATTATAATGTAAGGATAGTGCATGATTTGACTGATTGGAGCGAGAATAGATGGAACGAGATGCTGGTGAGGAATGTGCTAAATCCTATTGATGTTGAGATGGTTTTGAAGATTCACTTAATTGATAATTCTGTTGATGATCAGCTGATTTGGTTTTATGAAAAATATGGGCATTTCACTGTTCGATCGGCTTATCATACAATAGTTAATATGCTGGAAAGGGAAAAAGACAAGGGTGATACTTCTGATGAGCAAGCTAGGAAATCTTACTAGAACAAGTTATGGAAAATGCCGGTGATGCCAAATATTAAAAATTTTCTATGGCGTTCGTCGAGGGAGATTCTACCATGTAAAGCAAATCTTCTTAGGCGAAAGGTTGTAGCCGAGGATGCTTGTGATGAATGTGGTGATAGTGAAACTGTCATGCATGTTTTGTGCTACTGTAAGTTGGCTCGTAAAGTTTGAAAGAGGTGGCATGAGTTCACTTTGCTGAGTACAAGAATCTGTTCTTTTAGTGACTGGGCTAACCGAATTTTTGATAAAATGGAGAGTGATGATGTCAAGTTATGGGCAATTGCGGCGTGGGAGCTGTGGCGAGCGAGAAATGTTTGAGTCTTCAAAGGAAAGCTTCTTACGAGTCAGGAAGTAATTGACAAATGCTTAGATGTGTTGAAAGCCTTACATCAGAATAGGAAGGAAAGGAAGAGTGATGTGTCACCTGCTGAATAAAAATGGAAAGGAAGAGTGATGTGTCACCTGCTGAATAGAAATGGGAAAACCGAGAGCTGGTTTTTAAAGATCAATTGTGATGCTTCAGCTTTAGAGAAGGATTGTGGAATAGGAGTGATATGCAGGAACGGGGATGGTCATATTACTTCTGCTGCAGCTAGAAGAATCCAGGAAGGAACAAGTGCTGAAATTGCTGAGGTAGAAGCTGTGCTTTGGGGCATGGATTTAGCTGCACAACAAGGGATCCAGAATTTGATGGTGGAAACTGATTGTTTAGCACTGATGTCGAAGATTTGGAGCTCCTCCATTGCTCGGACTACTGTAGGGACTCTGGTTGCAAGAATAATAGCCAAGGCTTGGGACTTTCAACACTGCTCATGGGCTTTTGTGCGTCGTTTGGCAAATACACCAGTCCATTGGTTGGTCTCTTTAAGGCCTAGTTCTAGTCTTTATTTTTCTGTTACCGATATGTTACCTGTTGAATTGTGTTGTCTTGTTGTAAAAGACATTACTCCTTAATATGATTTGGTTTTTTGGATAAAAAAATGAAATTTAGCTATCAAAACAAGTTGATAAGGCCAACCTGACCAAATTAAGAATCAAAGTGTAATGTCAGGGTTTTATACTAAAGAGAAGCATATTCGAGCACCAACAATCGATCTTATTCTCTTTGAAAACATACTTATACTAGATAACATACATACATTTGATACGGAAAATGTGTCCTGAAATCTCTAGCAATGTCTCCAATCATTCATGTACCTCAGACCTCATCATCCCAGAGCTCTTTAAGGGTTTTATACGCACCGTGAGTCTCGAATACAAATGAACTGCCCTTCATAAGCCTTGACTGCACAATGAGAACAAGATGGTATTACAGAACTTCATACTAGCAAATGGAAGAAAATAGGTAGCAAAAGCATATTCGGTTCAAGTTTATATTTTCCTAAACTACAACAACAACATTGACCCAGTGAGGTTTCGCTGCAACGAAATCTGGTGGGTCAAGAGAGGTACCCCTGCCCAAAGGGGAGGGGGTACGCCCGAAAGACCCTTGTAGAGCCCAAACTGCACAGCCCAGAAAGTTAGCACAAGACAATGAAAGCACACAACACAGCCCAAAACTGAAAACAATATTTTCAAAACACCTTTTTCTTGATATTTTCCAACCTTTTTAGAATAGCTCAAAGTACACGATATCAACCAAGCTTCCGAAGTATACTAATACTCGACGCACGTCCACATCTCCTAGCTGAACTGTAAGGATGAGTGGATCATTATTGGGCAACAAAACTCCGTCCAAATCTTCATCTCCGAAAATCAAAAGCTGCTCAATTTTTGTCAAGGCTTTCTTCTGGGGCTTCTGGCTTATTCTCATGACCCCCAAAGTGTGACACCTTCACGTATTCACAAACCTTGGACGATTATCTTCTCAGTCCACGAAGTGCACTACTTGTATATGTTGGGTATGTTTCTCAAATTAAGATCTTTATAATGATTATCTATTATACTTAAAAGTCGGGTTTTATAACTGCATGAAAAAATAATTAGATTTATGTGTTAATTATTTAATAATTGACATATTTATCTATTTGTTAACTAGTCAAATAGAAATCCCTGATTTTACTCACCTGATTGGAACGTGGGAGGAAACTGAGGGTTGTTGGAGATAATGTTTAGTTGGCTAAAATTACTCCTAAACAGCAGTTGGCAAGTCTTCAAATAGGACTGTAAATTTCTCAGCATATATACGCACAAAATACTTTCCTTCTTCTTCTAAAATTATGATAGTTCCATCTCCATTAAAATTGAGTGCACAATTTGTGGAGGGCAGAGTAAACCCTGGAGTGAGCCGCCTTTGGTCATCTTGCACCCCGAATTAGGCGGTTTTTTGCTCAAGTGCAATAGCTTGTCTATGGCTCTGCAATTCTTTGTTTTTATGTTCTGATTTTCTAATAATCTGGAGCGAATTACTCCTGAACAGCAGTTGGCAAGTCTTCAAATAGTAATGTAAATTTCTCAGCACATATACGCACAAATTACTTTCCTTCTTCTTCTTCTAAAATTCTGAGAGTTCCATCTCCATTAAAATTGAGTGCACAATTTGCGAAGGGTTGAGTAAACCCTGGAGTGAGCCGCCTTGGTCATCTTGCACCCCGGATTAGGCGGTTTTTCGCTCAAGTGCAATAGCTTGTCTATGGCTATGCAATTCTTTGTTTTTATGTTTTGATTTTCTAACAATCTTGAGTGAATAAAAATATATATTATTGTTCTCCCAAAATCAGAATGTCGAAGAAGAATCCAGCAGTGCCTGATCTCTCCAAGCTCCAACCTTTGACTGGTCTGAATTATTGTCGGTGGTCAGAGTAGTTGTTGTTCTTCTTCCAAGAGCTTGGCTTGGATTATGTTCTCTTCCAAGACAAACCAACTGATCCTGCGAAGTTTGACCCTCCATCTGATTCTCCAAACTCACCGAAGACTCCTTCTACCGTGGTCACATCAAAAGGCAAGGATATTGCTACTATTACTGATACTCAGATTGAAGATGTGGTACTTTCGGGTAAACACAAATCTGAAGGTACCTATGAAGATCACAACCGTTCTTGTCGTGGCCACATCATTAGGCACCTTTTTGCAAAGTTGTTTGAAATTTATGTCAATTACGATTCAACGAAGGAAATATGGAGGAAATTGAAAAAGAGGTACGGTGCTGAAGATGAAGGAAAGAAGCAATACATCACACCTCTCGATGTACCTCTTTCCAGATGAAGGACGATCAACCCATCCTTAATCAACTTCATGAGTATGAAGCAATTGTGTCCCGGATCCAAGCCTAAGGAATTACCATGGACGAGCATCTTGATGCGTTTGTACTCATCGATAAGTTACCTTCCCCATTATCGTGCAAGGCTGAAGCATGAGAAGAAGAAGATGTCCCTTGATGAGTTGATTTCTGATGTGATGATTGAGCATGCAAACAGAAAGTATTCAGGCAAAACTAAAACTTCTGAAAGTTTGCCTAATAATGCTAAGGTCGTGGAAAGTTCTATTTGCAGTAAAAACAAATCTAAGGCTCCCAAATCCAAGGGAAAAAATCCAGCCCCAAAACGGTCTACTGACTTCAAGAAGAAATTGAAGTGCTCGAACTGTAACAAGCATGGACATAAAAAGCAGGACTATAAGCTGCCCCCTCAGCAAAAGGAGACAAACAAAACACAAAGCAGCCTTACGGAGGATCTAGTTGCTGTAACAATTGAGGTAAACGTTGTTGGTGATGTGGTTGAGTGGATTGTTGATTCTAGTTCCACCCGCCACATCTGCAGCTAGAAGTCCTTATTTAGAATTCTTGATGAATCTCCACATGATAGTGTCTACTTAGGAGATGCTAGTGCTTAATTTGGAAGTTGTTGGAATTGGAGATGTTGCTTTGAAATTGTCTTCTAGAAGAGTTTTAACTTTGAATAAAGTTCTGTTTGTACCTAACATGCGTAGGAATCTGATTTCTAGTGCTTTACTGATGATAGATGGGCTAAAACAGACTTTAGATGCTGGGAAATTAGTCATTACTAAGAATGGGGCATATGTCGCTAAGGCCTTTTGTAATGGAAATCTCTTTATTCTTGACACTATGAATGAAATGAATGCAAGTGCTTCTACTTATATGGTGTGTGCTTTAGATACTTGGCATGGTAGGACTGGACACTTAAATGTCAATTCAATCAAACGGTTAAAGCATGCTAATTTACTTCCATAAAACTTAGATAAAGAAATGCCAAAATGTGAAATTTGTAGGGAAGCCAAGCATGCTAGAAAACCTTTTTCTTCTCATGTGTTTAGTTACTCTGAGTTGCTTGAGTTGATTCCCTCTGATCTGGCTGATTTTAAAAACACTACTTGTAGATGTGGCAAGCATTATTATATAACCTTTGTTGATGATTTGTCAAAATTCACAAAAGTTTATCTCCTAAAATCTAAAGATGGGGCCTCTTTGTTTATGCAATACAAAACTGAAGTTGAAAATCAACTTGATAGAAAAATTAAGAGGCTTAGGTCTGATAGAGGAGGGGAATATGAATCTGAATTTCTAAAATCTTTGTGTTTAAAAGAAGGCATAGTACATGAAAAAACAGATCCTTACACTCCTCAACTGAATGGTGTAGTTGAAAGAAAAAATCGTACATTGAAAGAAATGATGAATGCTATGCTATTGAGTTCTGGGTTACCTGACCAAATGTGGGGGGAAGCTATACTTTCAGCATGTTATATTTTGAATAGAGTGCCAGCTCATAAAGGCTTGAATGTAACTCCATATGAACTCTGGAAGGGTTATCCCCCTAATTTGAGTTATCTTAGAGTATGGGGTTGTCTTGCTAAAGCAGGCTTGCCTGCTTTTTTAAAAGGAACAATAACGGTTCTAAAATTGTAGATGTTGTATTTATCGGTTATGCTCATAATAGTGCTGCTTATTGTTGTTTGACCTTTAAACCTGATTCTTTGCAATTTGATAACATTGTTGAATCTAGAGATGTTGAATTCTTTGAGCATGTATTTCCTTTTAAGAAATCAATAGAAGGTGATTCTCCTAACAATGCAGTAACAAAAAGATCTCTTAATGAAATTAAGGAAGAACCTCGAAGGACCAAAATTGATTTCGATACTGATTTTTTTAATGCGTTTTTAGCTGAATTTGATGAGATTAGTGAACAATTTGTGCATGCTTATTTGATAGAAGAGGATCCTAAAAGCTTTACTAAAGCTATGAACTCTATAGATGTTGTTTTTTTAGGAAGGAGGCAATTAACAATGAAATTGATTCTATCATGTCCAACCATACTTGAGAGCTTGTTGATTTGCCTAGAGGTTGCAAATAATCAGGTGCAAGTGGATTTTGAAGAAAAAGCGTAAAACTGATGGGTTTTACGCTTTTTCGCTCAAGTGAAAAGCACAAACCACTAGTGGAATTTGTGCTTTTCTGGTTTTCCTTGTGTTCTTGAAGCATATTGTGATGCTAATTGGGTGTCAAACAATGATGAAGTAAATTCAACTAGTGGTTTTATATTCACTTTAGGTGGAGGAGCCTGGCTTGGAAGTCTGCTAAACAGACTTGCATTGCTCGATCCACCATGGATCTAAATTTTGATTGGTATTGAGTTGGCATGTCAAGAAGCAGATTGGTTGAGAAATCTTTTGGCTGACATCCCAATGATGGGAAGACCATGTCCAGTTGTCTCAATGAGATGTGACTCCCAGGTAATTGCGATTATTGTAGCAATGAGCGCATTATATAATGGGAAGAAAAGGCATATACATATGCGACACAAGGTGATACGTAGCCTGATTAAAACTAGAGTGTTATCTCTAGAATTTGTGAGGTCAGGAAGGAAGTGGCTGATCCTCTGACTAAAGGATTGGGTGGACGAATGGTCCTGGACACAGCAAAAGAAATGGGACTAAAGCCTATATCAGACTAGAGCATTCTGGATACCCAACCAAGGGTTCATGTTTCTAGTGAACTATTTGTTCAATGTGGTCAAACGAAAGAATGTTCAGTTGTTTGATGTTGAGAAAAGGTTCCATAAAATTTGTTAGATGAAATGTTGAGATATATGGTCTCTTAATGAACTCGTTCCTGTATGGGGTGTGCGACAACACACACTTGATGAGTCATCTAAGTAAGTGTCGAGGTAATAGGCTGCCTAAGTAGATGAGTCTTGGGCTAACTCACTAGGAAACTTATGATGCAGGGTTGTATGCCATGCCTTAATAGCATATTTTTAGATCACGGAACTCTCATTTTATCTTGTAAATGTTGATTCAAGTCCAAAAGACATCAACATGTATCTCTTTCAATTTTCGAATCATGTGGGGGATTGTTGTGTATGTTTCTCAAATTAAGATCTTTATAATGATTTATCTATTAGACTTAAGAGTTGCTTTTTATAACTGCATAAAAAATAATTAGATTTAGAGTCTGGTTCAGGTGTGAATGGGCGCTCAGGTGTGAAATAAGAAAGAACAAGAGCCATTGGATCAAGAAAAATCAAAGGCGCTGATCATTTCACTTAAAAAGGGAAAAAATGGCACGGACGAAATTTTGGCATCGCGTATTTTTGAAAAAAAACGGAAATAGGACATGTGCCCAGATTGTTCATCGAAAATGTGGATTTGTTCATCAGTACCGTGGATTTGTTCATCAAATACTATGGATTTGTTCATCAACAATGCGGATTTATTCATCCACTGTGGCATATTTGTTCATGGGTTTTGACATATTTGTTCATCGGTTTGTGCATATTTGTTCATTAGTAACATCAATTTGTTCATTGGTTTATGCATATTTGTTCATTGATAGATGCATATTTTTTCATTGTTATATTCATATTTGTTCATTGGTTTTGGCATATTTGTTCATCGGTTGGTGCATATTTGCTCATTGTTATATTCATATTTGTTCATTGGTTTTGGTATATTTGTTCATCGGTTTGTGCATATATGTTCATTGGTTTATGCATATCTGTTCAGTGCCTTTTCATATAATTGTTCATTGCTAAATGCATGTTTGTTCATTAGTAACCTCTTAGCATACACCATATTGTTGCAAAATCAGATTCTTTATCTATTATTCTTTGTATTCAAGTTTCTAAATCAAACTTATCTTGTTTAGGTATTATATTGAGCACTTCATTCGTATTGACAAGTTAGACTTAAAGCACTTCATTCGTATTATCCTTTGCATTCAAGATAGCCTTAAAAGAACAAAATAAATACAAAAAATGTACAAATAGATAGTCCTAAATGTACAAGTTGATGGTATTAATAGGCCTAAATGTACAAATTGATGGTATTGACACATAAACATAAGTATATTTCTATTCACAAATAGGATATATCAATGAACAAACAAGGTTATATCAATGTACAAATAGAAGTATATCAATGAAGAAATACGGGTATATCAATGAACAAAATAATGGTATATCAATGAACAAACAAGGTTATATCAATGAACAAATAGTAGTATATCAATGAACAAATATTGGTATATTGAAACTAATTATATGTGCATAAAAAACTATATAATATTTGTATTCATACACATAAATAAGGTTAAAAAATAAAATTAAAAATTAAAAAATTTCAAAATCGATGAACATTGTTATCAAAAACTCGATGCACAATTAGTTAGTATTGATGAACAATTGGTCAATATTGATGAACAAATCGCTAGTTTTGATGAACAAATTAGGCGCGTCTCATAAAAACTTATTTTTCGAAAAATTCGTGAATAATACGGGAAAAATTCGTTCGTGCCGTATTTTATTGAAAAATAAACGAATAATACGGGTAAAATTCGCCTGTGCCGTATTTTATTTTTTTTAATGAATGTTTAATCATGGACATTGATTTTTTGGAAGGAACGAATGAGATTTATTCTCAATCCTCACCTGGGAGCCCATTCGCACGTAACTCTTCCCCTTAGATTTATGTGTTAATTATTTATTAATTGAAATATTTATATATCTGTTAACTAGTCAAATAGAAATCCCTGATTTTACTCATCTGATTGGAACTTTGGAGGAAATTGAGGGCTGTTGGAAAAAGTGTTTAGTCGGCTAAAATTACTCCTGAATAGCAGATGGCAAGTCTTCAAATAGGACTGTAAATTTCTCAGCACATATACGCACAAAATACTTTCCTTCTTCTAAAATTCTGAGAGTTCCATCTCATTAAAATTGAGTGCACAATTTGTGGAGAGCAGAGTAAAACCTGGAGTGAGTCGCCTTGGTCATCTTGCACCCTGGATTAGGCGGTTTTTCGCTCAAGTGCAATAGCTTGTCTATGGCTCTACAATTCTTTTTTTTATGTTCTGATTTTTCTAACAGTATCACCTGTCGCGGTGCCCATTCTTTCTTACCATTGATTTTCTCCTCCTTTCTTTCTTGGGGTGCAACTCAAACGAGGCTTGGGGTTGCACCTGCTTTCTTTAAGATGTGCGTGACTCCAACGTGGCTTGGATTCATCACAAATCATTTGTCAATAAGATGTGTGTGATCCAATTTGAGCTCCGATTCGTCGGAAATAATTTAGGAAAAGGGTGCAACTCAAGCGAGTCTTGAGGTTGAACCTACTTTCTTTAAAATGTGGGCTACCCAAGCATTGCTTGGATTCGTCGCAAATAATCTGTGAATAAGATGTGCGTTGTCCGAGCTAAGTTTGGATTCATCGCAGATAATCCATTTGTAAAGCCATCAAAGATATCTGATTGCATTTGGTTTAACTATTTTGTTCACTTAGTGGCTCAAAAAACCCAATGTGTCTCATTTTCTTGTTGATCAATTTCACATTTTCTCTTAATTTGTAAATATTTTTTTATGTTATCGATGACTAAATGGCAATCCTAGTTCACACAATTTTGGTATGAAAAAAGTTCTACACTAAATAAAATTGGTCTAGCTTTTTTACTTTACATATTGCATACACTAATCTAATGCTCTTGTGTTGGTGATTTTAGTGTCATCAAGTGATTGTTCCCTATATGGGAACAATGGCGTTTAGTGTGATTGGGATTCATACGACACTATGAGATCTTACTTTGCTATGTCACTGGTTTGGGTGTGCGGAGTGCGCGCTCGTGTAAGCATAGTTGAGATCTAGAGGGAAATATTAAGGAGAAGTTGCGACCTGAAAAGGAACAATGTTTGTTACCTACTAGAGGAAACAATGTTTGTTCCCTTGGAGGGAACAATGGTTGGAGCAGTAGTTCTCTGACGCATGCCTAAAATTTAGGCACGTTCTTAATTGTTGATAACGGCCATTTAAACGTTGTGTAACTGCAGTGTAACTTCCTTAATGGGTTATTAACTGATGGGTGACGTGGGTTATTCAAGATAACCTTCGTGGCACTTGGTAACCGCCTTTAACTTCTAGTAACTGCTGGTAACCGTTCCCTGAAGCAGTTTTCCTTTGCCTATATATAAGGTTGTTGGGAGTTTAATGTCGTGTTTTTGGACGTTGGTTCACATAATCAGAGGAGAATGTTTTCTCTCTATGATTGAACTTCAAATAGAGTCTAATATCCATTTTACATGAACTGTAAGGTTCGATCTCTTTCATAGCCTTGTTAGAGATCGTTTGGTTGTCTTATCTCACTTCAAATTTGGTGGATTTCCCAAGGCTATGTAGGGAGCGAAATATTCATTTCGGAAAGCGTTTCTATGTGATTCAAACCTATAACAAGTGTTTCATATGATTGATCTACTGAAGAGTCGTCTTCAACTACATCCACGAAGAGGAACTCCACGGCTTCAGCATCGCACTGTTCCCGGAGTACCAACAGATGCAGGATCTTCGGTGGGAACTACGAAGCAAGAGTCCAAGACACCTACATTCGAAATCAATATTTTGAGATCAATAATATGGCAATGGCTTTCAAGGAATACAACCAATTTGAAGTTGGAGGAGATCAAAGGTTTGATTGTCCTACTTAAGAACCCGAAAACCTATAAAGGTGGATCCGAATTCTCTCATATTTAATCTTGGGAATTGAGGGGTTTTTCACTTGATATTGTTCTAATGAATGATATGTAAAGTGTGGTAATCGTTTATATTACCCTTGCGTGATCTTTTGATCATGATGTGTTTTGTAAACGTTTCATGTTTTCTCGTTACTTATTGAATGAGATTTGATCAGTGTAATACCCAAGTTTGTTAAAATCATATAAAAGAGATTATTATATGATTGTGTAAGGAAAACTGAATTTTGGATCAAATGAATTTCGGATAACTAATCCCGAGAAGGGAACGTTGAATGATCCCATGAGGAAATTGTTCCATAATAGGATTATTGTTCCCTGAAGGATATGAATAAGTTATGTCAATTTACTATATGAAGAATTTTCTTTTAAGAAAGATGTACCTATGAAGGGAACGTTGAATGTTCCTTGCAATGGAATGAATCTGTTTTGATGTATTATTGCTTGTTCCAAGATATAAGTTCTATGAGAACAAGAGCCGATTACAAGACGTTATAATTTATGGTATTTGATGGCCATATGAGATATGATCAAAGTTATGGTCATGAATTGATGATATATCATGGTTAAGACTACAAGAGTTGAATGAGACGTAACAAAACGTCTAGACCTTAAGACCTTATGAGGTAGATGAAATTTCCTTAAAGGGAGATGATATGAGTCTACTATACCTTGTGTGTAGATTACTCATGATTAAATCTAGATTACTTACTTCAAGATCGTTGTTCCTTAGACATGTTACTTGAGTAAAGTCTACTAGATATCAGATTACTTAATTTAAGTCTATTGTTCCCTGGACAGATTACTTGATTAAGTCTACTGATGAAGGCCCTACTATGATTCACAGATTGTCTATTTGACTCTACTGTATTTATACAAATTAGTCAGTTTATTTCATATTGTACTTGTATTATATTTATATGATGTTTTGTTATATTTCTTAATTGTATACTAACGATGGTGTCTGTGTAGCTTGTACAATATGTATAATTTCACGAGAATTGGACAATTCTATGAAGGACATGGGGGAGGTCGAAGTTAATCCTTGGGGTTACTGTCCCTGGGAACGATGTCATTTTACAAGAAACGTGTCCTTGGGAACGATGTTATTTGACAAGAATGTGTTCTTGGGAACAATGTCAATTGGCAGGAAACGTGTCCCATGGGAACGATGTCACTTGACATGAACGATTGTTTCTTGCTTGGAAATGTATACCTTAGTTTCTTATCTTCTCTCATGGATTGAGTTTGTAGATTATGCCTAATGAAGCATGATGGTAACTTAACTCAATTTTTCTTACGAGTTGTTAAAACTGTAAGTGTAACAAGGAAGAGTACAAAGTTCTTACATACAAATATACTTGTTACATGATGGGTTATAAGCACTCGATTACTTGGTAAGGACCATGGTTTGTGGTCTTAGTAATGACATAATTTCCTTGGAAATGGAAATGTTGGATGCAAGTTGGATCGTTAGATAGAGAATTATTTTCTAGAAGTAGATGGATATTTCTACTTGGGAACAGTGTCATTTCATGGACTGCGGAAAATGATCTTGCATTCAGATTTTGATAATGGGAACGAGGTTGGCAGTGTGAATTGTAGCCTTGTTTAAGGTGACGATTAAGGAATTAAAATCTACCAAGTTTCGTGAAGGCTGAAACTGATTTCAACTATGTGAGAAAATTATCTCTGGCCAGAGGGGAACGATCATTGTTATAATGTGCTATTACATGTCACGTCTTTTGGATGTGAGTGTATGCTATGGATCGTGACACATAGTGTGACCTTGTTGTCTTAATTCGGTTAAAAACAAGTTTAGCTAACTACTTGACGAAGGGGTTGGTTGTAAGGGGATGGGATAAAAGACCCGTATAGCTTTCTAGTGATGGGATACCCAATTCCTACCTAATGAAAATTAGGGACAGAATTTAATGTGGAAAGCCCATACCTAGAAACTGTGAGCACAACATAACAATCCCCAAAGGTGTGCTCTGTTCCTACAAGTTGGATGTTGAAGGCATAGTCTTCTTAATAGTTTCTTTGAAAAAGTGCAATTGTAGGTGCACGATTAAAGGATCTACCTATATGGACGTGAGGCTTGGCCGCTTCATGAAGCTCCGGGTTGGCTTCACATATGTTCATGAATAGATATGGACTCGAGGCCATTAATAGAGTCAAGTAAAACTTTAGAGATGTAACGAAGCTTATGTGTGTGTTATCTTCATGCATCCAAAGTGGTTGATTGGTTCAATCCTTAGGACACCATGATTTCGGGGTGTTTGAAATGTGTAACTACACTAAAGCGGAAATTCAATCGTTTTCGACATTTTCGCCTATGCATGAGTTTGGGATAAAAGCTTGCTTATTTTATGAATCAAGGATTACACTAAAATGGGGGAGGATTGTTGGTGATTTTAGTGTCATCAAGTGATTGTTCCCTATATGGGAACAATGCCTTTTAGTGTGATTGGGATTCATACGACACTATGAGATCTTACTTTGCTATGTCACGGGTTTGGGTGTGCGGAGTGCGCGCTCGTGTAAGCATAATTGAGATCTAGAGGGAAATATTAAGGAGAAGTTGCGACCTGAAAAGGAACAATGTTTGTTACCTACTAGAGGAAACAATGTCTGTCCCCTTGGAGGGAACAATGGTTGGAACAGTAGTTCTCTGACGCATGCCTGAAATTTCGGCACGTTGTTAATTGTTGATAACGGTCATTTAAACGTTGTGTAACTGCATTGTAACTTCCTTAATGGGTTAATAACTGATGGGTGACGTGGGTTATTCAAGATAACCTTCGGGGCACTTGGTAACCGCCGTTAACTTCTAGTAACTGCTGGTAACCGTTCCCTGAAGCAGTTTTCCTTTGCCTATATATAAGGCTATTGGGAGTTTGGTGTCGTGTTGTTGGACGTTGGTTCACATAATCAGAGGAGAACGTTTTCTCTCCATGATTGAACTTCAAATAGAGTCTAATATCCATTTTACATGAACTCTAAGGTTCGATCTCTTTCATAGCCTTGTTAGAGATCGGTTGGTTTGTCTTATCTCACTTCAAATTTCGTGGATTCCCCAAGGCTATGTAGGGGGCGAAATATTGATTTCACAAAGCGTCTCTACGTGATTCAAACCTATATCAAGTGTTTCATAAGATTGATCTACTGAAGAGTCGTCTTCAACTACATCCACGAAGAGGAACTCCACGGCTTCAGCATCGCACTGTTCCCGGAGTACCAGCAAATGCAGGATCTTCGGTGGGAACTACGAAGCAAGAGTCCAAGACACCTACATCTTGTGCTTATGATATTCCAATATAACTTTTGTCATACTTCCCTATTTCACGCAAATACCTTTTTGTGAATGAAATGAAGGGTGAGTAGGATGGTCATAATCAGAGGCGGGGCCAAGGAGGGGCGAAGAGGGGCGGTCGCCCCTCCTTTCTTGCTCAGAACATTTATAATACTTTACAGTTTTATTACAAGATACTAAGAATCCATGGCCTAGTGGCAGATTTGAACGCTCCTCTTTTAAAGTGTGTTCGACACAAACCCGTGTTCGATCCATTCGAATTGCAAACACTCGTCCACCCCCAATTTTTTCTTGGGTTGCCCATTCAAAACATAGTAATTGCATTTTCGTTTTTTTTGTTTATTTATTCCAACCACAAAAAGTGAAATTAAAATAGCTAGATTTTTTTTATTATGGTGAATAATTTTAACATATTAATAATTTTGGTTAAGAATTAAATATAGAGAAATTCTTTTTGGTGCCCTTAAGGTTTTGCCTTTTTCTTTTGGTGCCCAAGAAAAAAACTTATTCCTTTTGGTACCCTTGAGGTTTTGGCTTTTCCCGTTGACACCCTTCTCCGGCTCAAATTAGCCAATTTCAAGCCTACCATTATGTTCATCACCCTTAAATTAGTAGGATTTGACTATTGACACATCAAAATTCATAACCAAACTACATCAATTTCAACTCTTAAACAATTTTGTAAACAACCCCTTAAAATAGAGGATTGTTATAAAAATTCAAATTGGTGTAGTTTGAGCAGCATTGTATGCGGCAAAACCCCATATATTTAACAACTCCCATTTCCAGCCAAAGCCATCGTTCCAATAATCTCTAACGACAAGCTGGCTAACTGAAGAGAGTGATGGATCGAGAGAGAAGAGAGGAGAGGAGAGGAAAAATCCGTAACTAACTCTCTTAACTTTTCATTCAAGATATTAGGAGTATTTATACTCCGAGTACAACCGACTCTGTTTACACTATTACGTTGACCAGTATAGTCAGCATTTTGTTATAAAAAGCCACGTAGGCAATCAACCTACATTTCCTATATTTCTTCACACCTCCCTCAAGTTGGGACTACTTCCAGTCCTAACTTGCCAACAAGGAAATGATGATGCTCACTTGACAAAGGCTTAGTGAACACATCAGCCAATTGAAGCCTAGTTGGAATATAAGCAGTTCGCAAGAACCCAGATTGAACTTTCTCCCGAGTAAAGTGAAGATCAATCTCTAAGTGTTTAGTTCTTTCATGACAACATGGATTAGTTGCTATTTGTTGAGCAGCTTTGTTGTCACAAAAGAGGGTGATAGGCAAAGGAATGTCCCATGAATACACAGAACCCAGTTAAAGATCTTCTGTTGTAGCCGCCATACTCTTGTATTCTGCTTCAGCTGAACTCCTGCTAATTGTGGCTTGCTTCTTCGTCTTCCATGAGATTAAAGAATGTCCCATGAATACACAGAACCCAGATAAAGATCTTCTAGTAGTCAAACAAGAACCCCAATCTGCATATGAGAATCCTGTAATCTTCAAGTCTGGTTGTAAAGGATTAAACAACCCCATTTTGGCTGAACCTTTCAGATATCTTAAAATCTGTTTGCTAGCCTACAAGTGTGGCTCGCGAGGATCAGAGACAAACTGAGATAAATGTTGAACAGGATATGAAATATCAGGACATATGAGTGCCAAATAAAGCAATTTCCCCACAATCTTCCTGTAATGCTCAACATCTTGAACTGGTGCACCTACTCCAGCTTCAAGTTTTAAACCAGCAGCCATAGGAGTGTTGGATTCTTTACACTCCATCATATTCATATCCTGTAATATATTTGTAATATACTTGGACTGACTAATATAAGCTCCATTGGAAGTTCTGAAAATCTCCATTCCAAGGAAGCACTTGGCCAATCCCAAGTCTTTAATTGTAAATTGCTGATGCAAAGAATATTTCAACCTGTCTATCTCAGCAACATCATCACCAGTCACCAAAATATCATCAACTAAGAGTGCAGTGAAGGAGGTCTGTGTTCGTCTAACAAACAGTAAATAATCATGGCATGATTGTTGATATCCCAAACTTTTCACAAAATTTGTCAATTCTTGGTTCCATTGCCTAGCTGCTAGTTTAAGCCCATATAGAGACCGTTGTAACTTACACACTTTCCCTTTCTCACATGGTTGATAACCGTCTGGAGGTAACATATAAATGTCTTCCTCAAGGTATCCATGCAAGAAAGCATTGTTGATGTCCAATTGATGCAACGACCACTCCTTAGCAACAGCCAAAGCAATCACAATTCGAACAGTTTGCAACTTTGCCACTGGACTGAAAGTGTGCTTAAAATCTTTGCCAATTTTCTGATCATATCCCTTAACAACAAGGCGTGCCTTGTATCTATCAACACTCCCATCAGCCTTATACTTAATTTTGTACACCCACTTTGAACCAACAGCTTTGTGACCAGCAGGCAAATCTGTCACAATCCAAGTCCCATTTCTCTCAAGAGCTTCCAATTCTTTCGCCATAGCTTCTTCCCAAACAACAACTCCTTTGGCTTTGTTGTATGATGCTGGCTCATGAACTGATTGAACTTTTGTCATGAAAGCAAAATACTCTCGAACTGCAAGAGAATCCCCTTCTTGAGCTGTCATCACATAATCTGTGGTCCAAGCTGGTGCATGTCTGACTCGATCTGACCTCCTTAAATTCATAACTGGTGAATCACCTATAGCCACCTCACTAGACTGATTCATGTCTGGATGCTAAGCAGAATCAGAAATCAAATCACCTCCTTGTCTAGGAGTGTCAACACCAGTAGGCTGACCAATATCAATAGAAACATCCACAACATCATCACTTGTCATTTCCTTACTAAACAAGTGTGAAGTTTCCTTTGTGAATGTCTCTTGTCCTCCACTGTTTTCCCTTGCCTTGAAAGGAAAAATATTCTCACAAAACACTACATCTCTACTATGAAAAATTTCTTGTGTGTGTAGGTCCAACAACCTATAACCTTTCTGGTTAGATGGATATCCTATCAACACACATTTCCTACCTCTTGCATCAAACTTATCTAATCTCCTTTTGATGCAAGCTGCATAGCATAAACTTCCTATGATCCTTAAATGATCATACACTGGCTTCTTAAGGAAAAGCTTTTCATAAGGACTAGAGGCATTTTGTTGATGAGATAGGTTGCTGACAAAATGCACTCCCCACAAAATTTCTTGGGCAGATTAGCATGAATCATTAGAGCTCTTGCAGTCTCTAATAAGTGTCTATGCTTTCTTTCTACAATCCCATTTTGTTGGGGCTTGTAGGGCATAGAACGCTGATGCAAAATGCCATACTCCATGAACATTTGCTGACAAGGAGCATTTAAAAGTTCAGATCCATTATCTAATCTGACCTTTTTTGGCATGACATTAAACTGGTTTTTAACCATGTTTATAAAACTTCTCACAATACCTAGTACTTGATGCTTATGATGAAGCAAATAAGTCCAGGTTGCTCGAGTCATATCATCTACTATTGTGTAGAAATAAGTTTCACCATTCAAACTCTTCACACTGTATGAACCCCAAAGATCCATGTGCAACAAATCAAAAGCTTCAGCAGCTCGAGACTCACTTTTAGGAAAGGGCAAACAATGAAACTTTGCTAATTCACAAGTATTGCAAGGAATATCCATGTTTGATGCCTTATTACAACCAGAAATATGTCTGAGCTTCGAAAAAGATGCATGACCAAGTCTATTATGCAAAATAGTAGCTTCATTTAACACAGAAAAAGAACACTTTCCTGCTTCCTTTAATTTATCCTGGCATCCATTAGCTTGCAACTTGTATAAACCTCCTTGCTCCCTTCCTGTTGCTACCTCCTTCTTACTCTGAAGGTCCTGAAAAGAACAATTTATGTCACAAAATAATGCTTGCAAACCCTTTTGTGCAACAAGCTTGCTCACAGACAGTAAGTTGAACTGAAATCCTGGCACATGTAACACTTTGGTCAACATAAAACCAGGTTTAAGCTCAACTGAACCAGTCTGCTTGACAGTCATCATAGCTCCATTAGGAAGCCTCACAGATATAGGTTCCGGCAAGTTTTCAATATTAACCATACAATCCAAGTGTGGGCTCATATGATCCGTGGATCCGATATCAATGATCCACTCTTGTTTGTGCATTCCTTGTGTAACAGATAGTGAGTTACCTGCAAAATTTGCAGAAGATCCTATCATAACAGCCTTCCCCTTCATAGCTCTCATCATTTGCTGACACAAGGCCTGAATCAATTCTGGATCAAACTCCCCATTTTGTTCTGAAGAAGATGCCTCTGCCTGATCAAGTGGAGACTCATTCATAACCTGTGCAGCCACCTTGTTCCCTTTCTTCGGATTTTTCTTGCCCTTCCACCAGTCAGGATAACCTATGATTTCAAAACATCCATCAACACTATGCCCAACCTTGTTACACTGTGTACAGAATTTCTTCTCATCAGTTTTCTGTTTCCTCTGATCCTTGTTCCCATAGCCACTGGATTTACCATCAACATTTCCTGAGCCTCGATTTTTCTCATTCATATTCACCATAGTGAAAGCAGCAGATTCAACAACGGAATGAGAAATTTTCTTGTGTTTTTCCACATTCATCACAAGATAATAAGCTCTATTCAGGTTTGGTAAGGGATCCTGAGACAAAATATGGCTAACAATGCCTTCATATTCAGGATTTAAATTTACCAGGAAATGCATCACTCGATCCTGATTTTCAAGCTCAAGAAACCTCGCAACCACCTTGCAAGTACATCTAGCTAACTGGCCACAAGAACAACTTGGAATTCCATTCATCCATTGAATTTCATCCCAACACTTCTTCAATTTCGTATAATAAGCAGTCACAGTCAAATTCCCTTGCACAATTCTCATCAAATCCTGTTTTAACTGATAAATCATTGGAACAATACTCTGATTGTACCTTTTTGAGATATCCGCCCATAGATCTTTCGCTGAATCGGTGTGAACGAATGAACCTGCCAAATCTGCTGTCATGGAATTGAGCAACCAACAAGCCACCATGCGATCACATCTCTCCCAGCGGCCTAGATTAGGAGAATCTTCCTCAGGTCTCTCCAAGGTACCGTCAATGAAACCTAGTTTCATTTTCGCGCCAAGAGCCATTCGAATTTGCTTGCTCCAAGCCAGGTAATTGCTTCCATCGAAGTGCGTTGTTGTCAGTGATGCTCCAGGTGCATCCGAATTCGCCAGATTCAGTGGATCTACTTGTGAGAAATTTCTGAACTGAGCTAGCTGCAACATCGCTCGATCGCGATTCTCTTCAAACACTGGTTCCTTCCCTGTCATTCCTCTAGCTTTCGATCTTCTTAGAGACAAACAATTGCTTGATTTCCTGTAGAGATCGTCTCTGAAAATTTCCTGAGCTCTGATACCATGAAGAGAGTGATGGATCGAGAGAGAAGAGAGGAGAGGAGAGGAAAAATCTGTAACTAACTCTCTTAACTCTTCATTCAAGATATTAGGAGTATTTATACTCCGAGTACAACCGACTCTGTTTACACTATTACGTTGACCAGTATAGTCAACATTTTGTTATAAAAGCCACGTAGGCAATCAACCTACATTTCCTATAATTCTTCACTAACATTGGAGGAAATTGGAAATAAAGCGTGATCCAACAAACGATTATCATAAAGATGCATTGGGTTAAACTTAGGTTTAGACTCTTTAGAGCATGTATGTTTTAAAACTCGTACGAATTTTGTTTATTTTATGTCTATTTAAATTTGGTAATTATGACTATAGATATTGTTCAAAGGTATTAATTATTGTGTATTTTTATTTTGAAAATGGATAATTAACTAATTACAGATAGGGAATATTATATTTAACCCCCCTTTATTTTACACTTGTTGTAATTAATCATCTTTTTAATTTTTTTTTACACTTAACCACCCCTTATTTGTAAAATATGTGCATTTAACCACCTATTTTGAGGAAAAAAGTATTTTCTTCGTTAAGTAAAGTAAATTACATTTTTTCCCTTCTTTTTTAATTTTATTTATAATAAATAAAAGAATTTAGGAATAAATTGAGCTTGGAATGTTATTATCATTGGATTTCAGCCTACATCTGAACCTTTTGAGTCTCGAGTCGTCGTACATCATTTTAGACACGATCGACTCCAAGGGACGCTCAAAGTCGTCAGAATCAAATCCAAAACCCATGGTCTTTGTATCGGCGAAGTCGTGGTTCTTCACCATTGGATGAGGGAAGGAATTATTATGGAGAAAATTAGGAGAGTGTTGCAAAAATCGGTTTATTCGAATCTGAAAGTGTCAATTATGGTTTTTCCTTTATTTATTTATTGTAAATAAAATTTAAAAAAAGAAGGGAAAAAACGTAATTTCTTTACTTAAAGGAGAAAATGAAGTTTTTCGTTAAAATGGGTGGTTAAATGCACTTAATTACAAATAAGGGATGGTTAGGTGTAGAAAAAAATAAATAAAGGGTGGTTAATTGCAACAAGTGTAAAATAAAGGGTGATTAAAGTTTAAATATGAACAATGAAGTCTTGGCTAAAGTTTAAATATGGCCACAACTTTTACTACAAAATGTATTCAAAGGAAATTTTGAAGCTAAATTGGTACAATATGTACTGTGGGCGATAATGAATTTGTATTTGGCTCAAATTTAGCCAAGTTCATGTAATGCTACAATTGAGGTTAAGTAGACTCAATGCTAACCTACCATCTATCTAGTCAGAAGATAATTTTGTACTAAATCTTCTGGTTATCTAGACACAACTCAATATATTTGCAGCTTTTTCGCAACCTAGAATTAGTCGCGAGCGTTTTAACAACGACATCCTATTTGTGGGTAATGTTCTTGGAAAGGTTGCGGCTAATGCTATTACGAGGCTTATTTTGCGGCTCATTGCGTTGCTACGTTCTGGATATAGACACGTTTTACAATAGTATAACGCATTCACATATTTAACTTGATTTGTGACTAAAATTTCCTCATTTTACGGGTAACGCATTTGTATAGTAAATCTGTACAAAACATCGAATATATTCAATCTTCTGAAATATTCGTTGTTTAGGCCAGCGAATATATTCAATCTTCAGATTTTTGACTAAAGTTCCATTGTCTACTATTGTTCCATCTACATTATTTTATTTAAACAGTTTTATATATGTTCAATTGTTACGATACTAATAGGTCAAATCTTGTTTGGTCAAATCTTCTAACTAAATCTGTTAAATAGGTCAAATCATGTTTGGGTTAAAATAGTTTTTCGATCATTAGATTGATGAATTTATAGATAGGTTAAAAGGTATTTACACTTACCTGAGGCGCTTCCACCACTTGTCCTGGGTCATTATAAAAAATAGTAAATCGCGGGTCAACTCAACAAGTACGTGACTTAGCCCAACTTTTTCTCTCAGTCAAATAAGAATTGCTTTTAATCTATTTATTTTTCAAGCAGGATTTAAAATTTGAACTGATAGAGTCGATTTTTTTTATGTTGGATCATATATTTACATATTTAGTTCCGATTGGATTTCTCTTCTTCTTGTTTTACATATTCTTTTACGAGTAGAATCGAGTTTTTGGTCAGACTATATCCTTTTCATTTTACATATGTAATTGTAAACAAAAAGTCTCGATAGATTTGGTTTTTAAGTATTAGGGAATTCACCCTCGAGTTTTTGTCTTTTTTGAGTGGTGCCCTAAACAAAAAATTTATTCCGAGTGATACACCTGAACCTTTTTGAAAAAGTCTGGCTGACACCCTTACTAGTAAATTTTCGTTACTTTATAACTAAATTAGTATGTTTTCTAATGAAAAGATATATTTTTGCATTTAATTAAATTAAAACACAATTTTGATATAATAATAATATAAATAAATCATATAAAAATATTAAAAATAAATTTATATTATATATATATGTTTGTCAAGTAGATTTTATGTTGCATAATTCAATTTTTTTATGTTAAAACCAAAAATATTATAATATTTATATCAAAATAAATATATTTCAAGATTAACATTTTCCATGTAGATTTTATATAGTAATTTTGACAATCTTTGAAAAATTGATAGAAATTAAAATTTTAATATAGTTCGAGAGTATCATAATGAAAGTTCTATTATTTTTTTAAAAAATTAAAAACTATTACATAAAACTTACATGAAAATTTTTAATTATGTAATATATTTATTTTAATGCAAATATTGTAATATTTTTTAAGCTTAAAAATTTTAAATTATACAACATACAATCTACTTGACAAATATATATATGTAAAATATTTTTAATTTAATATTTTAAATGATTTATTTTATTTGTTATTAAACTAATTTTTTTTATTAATTTAACTAAATACAAAATTATATTTTTTTCATTAGAAAACATACTAGTTTGGTTATAAACTAACGAAAATTGAAAAGTAAGAACACCAACCGGACTTTTTACAAAAATTCAGGAATACAACTTGAAATAAATTTCTTTTCAGGACACCACTCGAAAAAGCGAAAAACTCGAGGGTACAACTCCGAAAAGTTCTGGGAAACCACTTTCTTTTAATTTAATGGTGTAATTTATCAGAGGTCTGGGCAAAGTCGCCAGGGTGGACAGAGGCTTTGGTATTTGTGGAAATACCTATTTTCCGAAAGGCGACTTGTATCCATTTTTCCTTCCAGTGAAATATTCAACCAAGCCTAAATCCGAAATTATATTGTCTACCATGCATATTTTAGGGAAAAAAAATGGATAATTCTACCCTTATCGGGATATATAAGCACGATTTAAGAATAAACGAATTTAAATCAAACAATACAAAAAATAAATTGTCATATCATAATAGAAAGGTAAACCATCTGATATACATTTCAACAACTAAACATTCAACTTATCCGGTCGAGGGTTTGGAATGGTACACCATTGATTTAGAAACATTTATATATATATATAGTCAATTATTTCATATGCTTTGAGATTATCAGAATTCAGAAAGTGTTGTTTTCTTATTCATAAAAAGTAAAATAAGGCTCGTGCGATCGTCTCATCGTTGATCAATGAATTACGCAACCACCGTAATACTGTCAGTGGTGTTGGGTGTGGTGGTGGTATATGTGGTGATTCCTTTCTTGTTATACTGCTTATGCAATTGTGGAAAGGATCCCGCCTTACCTAAACAAACCGCCAGAGATGGAGATATGGTCATTATAGGCACTGCAATTGCAATGGCCGCCATCGATGTCGGCACCGCCGATGATGGGGGCGGTGGATGTGGAGGTTGAATAATGTCTGGTCATGTCCTTTTTTTTTATTGTTTTCAGGGTGGTTAATTTGGCTGAAAATGCATGTAAAGTTTGTGTCATGTTTTTTTTTTAATTAATTGTTTCTTTTGCATGCGTGTATAATAATGAACTGTGTGTGTGCTTGTGTGTATGGAATTGTTAATGTCGAAATGTTATTTTATGAGATAATAAATAAATGATTTGAGATATATTGCATGCATGTATATCAATTGATAACAAGAGGGATAATATATTGGTGTGGTTAAAGGTGGGACGTTGAATTTCATTCAATCAAGGGCTGAAAAGTAGGCAACATAATAATAATAATAATAATAATAATAATAATAATAATAATAATAATAATAATAATAGGGAAGTGGGGAGGGGAATATCACACGATTGGTTTAGATATGGAAAGAGCCGAAATTAAGGGGGATTTAATTTAAAAAAGGAGATTAATATACACCAGAATCAGAGAAAATCTTTTATACCACAATTGAATAAGCAATGCTGCTGAACCATCATTCCTTCTAAACCGTCATTCCTCATCCACTTCTTCCTCTTCAACACCAGTCGTACACCATTTTAATCTACTAGAAATCCAGATTTTTCAAACTAAATAATTTGGTTTGAAGATTTCGGAATATAATTGTAACAAGATTTGCAATGGAAAGAGGTTAGTTATTCGTATTTTGATTAATTGTTCCTGTTTGTTACATTGTGGTTGTAGAAATTCTTAATTAGATTTCGTTATGTTAATTTATGTCCTGCTTATACGATTGATGTAGTTCTGATTCATGAAATTATTGAATCCGAAATTGCTCATATGGCGCATTTGGTTTGTTGTTATTGATATTGAGTGTTGAATAATAATCGGTTAGTAGTTGCATAATTGATCATGGTGATTAAGAAATATAAATTGAATTGAATTTGTCATGTCTGATCAAAACAATCATTCAATATGTTGAATAGTTTATGATTATTATTTGTGATGATACTCAAAATGGTAAAGTAAGAAGTGAGCCTAGGGTACAACGGACACACAGACTCAACGGGCACCCCGAGGATGATCCCGGGGCCCACAACCGTATCCCCCTTTTATTTTAACAAAATTCCTACCCTTGCGAGGTCCTCCGAAACCTCGAAACAAGGTCTAAACCTCGTAACCGACTCTACTGACACGCTCGCCCACCAGAACCACTCAGCTAGCGCCCCTCCCCCGAGCCAATCACCAGCTGCCTCGCCTCTAGACCAATCAGAGCCCTTGATCTCGGGCGTCCCACATCGGACAGTGATCAAAACTCGACCTCCAATCCTCTATAAATAGAGGATAACCTCGTATGGAAAAAGGGTCGAAAAACATCTTGAATTCAAGAACTATCTTGCTCGTTGAAGATCGACGTGATAGAAACCTCGATAGAAGACCTCGCTACAGACAAGCAAAGTCCACAAAAAAGACTTCAAGTCACATAGAGCCTCCGCTCACATCAAAGATCTCGCCACAAGACCTCGTAAAGTGCCTGTGTCATATCCTCTGTTCAATCTCGCATCAAGACAATCAAGAGATACTTAAGTGTTAGGATCACTTAGCAATTAGGAGATCTCGAATTCTATTGTACCGAGATCTCGAATCTCGCAGGAGGTCTAGGGTATAAACCTCGCTAGTTTGTTGGCCTCGTTGGCTTGTAATCTCACTGTAAAGTTAAGTCATAAATAAAGAAGCAAGTGTTTGCACTTTCGAAATACAACGATCTCGTTCTTTGTCTTCTAGCGAGTCTTTATTTCGGGTTTCATCACTGGCGCCGTCTGTGGGAAGGTTTTCATCCTAAGCAGTTTCCCGAATAGTGCAAACCTTGGCTTTAATCCCCTCAAAATGGCCTGCCCAAACAATTTCTTTCCCCAACATCCCGACAACATGCCTGAAACCACGTAGTGGACAGGCGCGGGGCCTACGGGCTGCCAGTTCGGGGTTCCCCCGGGTTGGGCCTACACCGCTCCACAAAACCAATATCCATTCCAGGGGTACGAACAGGGGGGTGCTCCCCCTAAACTATACCCGGGGTATGGGCAATATCAACAGGGTTTCGCCCCTTCACGCGTCCCCATGCCACCCCCGGGGGAACCTCACTCTGAATATGTACCCGCGTACGTCCCCGGGCATGCACCGGGGCGCGAGACCTCTACCAACGGCTCATCCACGAAAAGACTTCCCCGAGATCCCATGCAGATCTCGCGTTCTCGATCGCGACGTTCGAGAATGCAGGACCCAGAACTGTCCGAGACGCCGGGAAGCTCACCTCCTTCTCAGGAAACGAGGTGGACGTCGCCGGTCTCATTGACCTTTGGATGACACTCGGCACCGGCTCCACAACGAGAACCGGAATGGTGGAGTTTACAGTGGTACACCTGCCCTCGGCCTACAACGCAATCATCGGGAGGGTCTCCCTGATGAAGTTTCAAGCGGTGGTTTCCATTTACCACCTCAAAATGAAGTTCCCCGTCGACGACGGCGTCGGAGAAGTGAGAGGTAACCAGGAGGAGGTCCGCGTCTGCTACGCGACCTCGGCAAAGCAAAGGAGTCCCGTATTCATGGTGGATTCTGCCGGCGAGGCAGACCTAGAGGTACGGGATTTCACCATCCCCACCCCCGAGGCAGAAAGAAGGGTAATATCCCCCTTCGAAAACAAATCCGAGAAGGTCTACTTGGGGGAAAGCCTCACCGGGACGTCTGCAACGTCCCTAGAAGCCTTGCTCGCGAGGTCACGCAACGTGTTCGCCTGGACCACGAAGGACCTCCGCGGTGTTCCTCGGACACTGGCCTAGCACTCCCTGAACGTCGATGTCGCCACCCGCCCCGTGGTCCAGAGACGAAGAAAAATGAACGAAGAAAGGGCAAACGCCGATAATGACGAGGTGGCAAAGCTGCTCGCCGTAGAGTTCATCCGTGAGGTCCAATATCCGAGGTGGCTGTCCAACATCGTTCTGGTCAAAAAGGCCAGCGACAAATGGCAGATGTGTGTGGATTTCAAAGACCTCAACAAGGCGTGTCCCGAGGACAACTACCCCCTGCCCTCGATTGATGAGCTCGTAGATTCAACAGCGGGTCACGAGGTCCTGAGCTTCCTCGATGCATACTCGGGATACAACCAGATCTCGATGAATCCACGTGACGAGGAAGAGACCTCCTTCATCACGCAGCGAGGAACGTACTGCTATAGGGTCATGCCATTCGGCTTGAAGAACGTTGGGGCCATATTTTAGCGCCTCATCGACCGGGTCTTTAAGAACCACCTGGGGAGGAATGTGTCGGCTTACGTCGACAACATCGTAGTACGGAGCAGGAGCCCCGAGGAACATCTGGTCGACCTCGCTGAGGTTTTCGACACACTCAAGCATAACCGCCTCAGCTTGAACCCCGAGAAGTGCGTCTTTGGTTTATCTTCGGGGAAATTTTTAGGCTTCATGATTAGTGAACGCGAGATCGATGTCAACCCCGCCAAAGTAGAGTCAATCCTCTCAATGAGGTCTCCGAGGTCTCAAACTGAGGTACAACGACTCAACGGTGTTGTGAACTACCTGGGAAGGTTTTGCTCCCGTTTGGCGGACAAATCCCTTCCTTTTTTCGCTGCCCTCAAGAAAAACGACAAATTCGTTTGGGATGAAGGGCTCGAGGTCGCTTTCTCTGAATTAAAAGCCTTCCTGTCCAAGCTCCCCACTTTGTCACCCCCACTGGCAGGTAAAGACCTACAGCTGTATGTCGCGGTGAGCCCCGAGACAGTCAGCGCGGTGCTAACAAGAGAGGCTATGCACCCCGTGTACTTCGTAAGTCGTGTGCTCCAGCCTGCGGAGCAGCGATACTCCCCGGCGGAGAAGATGGCACTAGCAGTTGTGACTGTCGCGAGGCGGCTTCGCCCTTACTTCCATGCACACCCCATTCAAGTCCTCTCCGACCTTCCGCTTTGCCAAATCCTCCATCAACCCGCTCTCTCCGGGCGTATGACAAAATGGGCGGTCGAGCTCTCCGAGTTCGACATCAGCTACCTCCCAAGAACCGCGATGAAGGGGCAGGCCCTCGCTGATTTTATGGTGGAGGTCACCTTCCCCGAGACCGACTCAAGCTCGGAAGAGTGGAAGGTCTTCGTCGATGGTTCACGATGTGATGCGGGCGGAGGGGCCGGTGTATTCCTCGCTGGTCCCTCAATCGAGACAGAGTACGCCCTCAATTTCGCCTTCGAAGCCACTAACAACGACGCTGAATATGAAGCCATGATCGCCGGGATCGAGATGGTGCTCCTTAGCGGAGCTCGCAAAATCAGGATTTACACAGATTCCGAGCTTGTGGCTCGCTCAACGGCCAATACGATACCTGATCGCCTCTCACGGTGTGCGAGGGTCAAGAGATACAAATTATAACCCGACCCCGTTGTAGTACGTGGTGGGTGTCGAACACTCGGGAAGTCTACTCGATCGATGTGCCTAGATACTAGGAAGCTAGAAAGGAGAGCATAAAACAAAGGAAAATAAAGAAAACAGTCGGGACCGACACTGAGGTCACGTCGGGCCCGAGGTAGCTGGGGATGTCGAACTCAAAGATTTTAAAAGTAGATCTTGGGCTTTTGGGTTCCTTCCCTAGTAGATTAAGGCTTTTCCACCCCAATTCAGGCAATGAGTGATGATCGGACTAGGATCGAGTGCTTTCGCCCTCGTTCCAACCACATCTACACCTCGATCCATGGGGAAATCCCCTTCGAAGCAAGGTCTTGAGATTGACACATGTTCACTTTCGCTACTTTGCCAATCTCAAGCCTTGATTCCCGACTTTCGCAAGGAATTGTAGCTCGATGTAGAGTGGGTTCCTTAGATCAAACACTCAAGGCTATGGAATTGGGGTTTCTAGCCTAAACCTAGCTAGGGTTTTCCCCCATAACCCAAGATCAAGGAGATCTACTCCATGTGACAAGCAAAGAAAGCAATCAAATCAAAAGAGAAAGCAATCATCATAATCAATCTCAAAACAAAGCAACGGTTCATTCAAATCCAAAGCAATCCACAAATTCAATTCAAGGGTTTTCAAATCCACAAGATCAAAGCAAATCAAAGCTAAACAATCAACAAAACCTCTCAAGTCTTCCTCCTCCTTGGCCGATTCTCTCTCTCTTCCTCCTCTTCTCCTTCCTCCTTGCTCTCCAAGTATCCTCTTGGCTCCCTTGGAACCCCCCTTTCTTTTGTGTGTGAGGGAACCCCTTCTTAGAAGACAAGAGGGCCTTTTATGGATTAAATGAGGGGCAAAAGTGGAAGTTCACAAATTCGTGCCTTGGAGCCCAAGTAGTCCGGTGACCGACTCGGCCCGACACGGAGGAACCTCGGGCCCGAGGTACTGTGCAACTCGGTCCGAGGTTGGAAACTTCAAAGTCGGGCCCGACGTTGTTGCATCTCGGTCCTGACCTCGTTCCACCTTCTTCTTAGTTGGCTTCTCTTGTTCTTCTTCATGGCTTGCTTCTCTCTTTCCCGCTTTAACTCGGCCTTTGCTCCATGTCTCGACCCTCCTTCAAATCCATCCTTGATTCATGCCAAATTACCTACAAAACACATAAAAGGTGCGTAGTCTCCGAATCTCATAGAAATACGGGAACTAAGCTAAAAAGGAACAAAACGCACAAGAAAAGGGGAAAAAGAAACATATTTACAAAGGAAATCACATATGAAAACACCACCAAATAGAGAGACATCAATACCAGGACGGGGTTCTTGCCCGCCTACCGTGAGAAGGTAAAGGCCCTGGTATCGTGCCTAGAAACCTTCGCGGTAGAATCTGTCCCGCGAGCCTCAAACACGAAGGCAGACGCTCTCGCGAGGTTGGGTTCCGCCCTCCCCCTGGAAGTAGGGAACCGCGTAATGATAGAAAGAAAACTCACAAGAAGTGTGACCAGGGAGGTCCTCTCCATCAGAACTGAAGACTAGAGGTTCCCGTTGACACGATATGTGGAGAGCGGCATCCTCCCAGAAGATCCCGCACTTGCCAGGAAGCTAAACATGCAGGCGGCTCGCTACTGCGTAGTCGGCGGCCAGCTCTACCGCCGAGGCTATGCCGAGCCCAACCTGCTATGCGTGCCGCCCGAGGTCACAAATCACATCCTCTACGAAACACATGAGGGGGTCTGCGGCGGTCACCCAGGGTGGCGGGCCTTGGTCCATAAAATCATTCGTTTGGGATACTTCTGGCCCACTGTCCGACAGGATGCAAAGGCCTACGTCCAGAAATGTGATGGGTTTCAGAAGCACGCGAACCTCCAACACGTCCCAACCTCCCGCCTCCATTCCATCCACACACCCTGCCCGTTCGCAATGTGGGGAATGGACATCGTCGGGCCATTTCCCAAAGCAGCAGGCCAAGTGCAGTATGTCTTGGTCGTCGTCGATTACTTCACAAAGTGGATCGAGGCGCAGGCCATGGCAAAAATCACCGGGGCAAAGGTTTGCGAATTCCTATGGAAGAACCTCGTTTGTCGCTTCGGCGTCCCCATGACCATCATGACTGATCATGGCCCCCAATTCGACTGCGAGGAGACCCGAACCTTCTGCTCTGAACTAGGGATAGCCCTCAAGTTCTCCTCCGTGGCACACCCCCAATCCAACGGTCAGGTGGAAAATGTCAACGCCCACATCCTGATCGACCTGAAGAAACGCCTGGGCATGGCGCAAGGCCGCTGGGCCGAATTACTCCCGCTCGTCCTCTGGACATATCGCACGACCGCGCATCGTGCAACAGGCGAGACACCCTTCACTCTAACTTACCGGGCAGAGGCGCTCGTCCCAGTAGAAACCCTGGTCCCATCGACGAGAGTGTTCAACTTCGACGAGAAAGAAAACGAGGCCAACCTTAAGGTCGAGTTACAATTCAGAGACGAGCTGCGTGAGGTAGCGGACCTACGGTCTAGAGAATACAAGCGTCACGTGGCTGTATACCACGACAAGAAGGTCAGACCTCGCCTTTTGGCCACGGGAAACCTCGTTCTGAGGCGCACCGAGGGTGGCAAGTTGGATCCCAACTGGGAGGGGCCGTATCTCCTCGGCGAGGAGGTCGCGCCCGGGGCTTTTAAGCTCAAAGACAGCGAGGGACGCACCCTGAGCAAAACATGGAACGTCTCTCAACTCAAGAAATACTATGTGTAAACTCTCCAAACTCCGTTGTTGCGTTTTGTGAATAAAGGATTGCAGGCTTTTCAAAAACTCTCTCAAAAGTGGAAACCTCGTTTGAAAATAAATTCCATCCCTTGCTTTTCGCTTGGGGTTGGAGAATCTCGTTAAGTCCATCCCTCGCTTCCCGCTTGGGGTTGGAGAATCTCGTTTAATCCATCCCTCGCCTCCCGCTTGGGGTTGGAGAATCTCGTTAAGTCCAAACCTCGCTTCCGCTTGGTGTTGGAGAATCTCGTTAAGTCCACCCCTCGCTTCCCGCTTGGGGTTGGAGAACCTCGTTTAGTCCACCCCTCGCTTCCCGCTTGGGGTTGGAGAATCTCGTTAAGTCCACCCCTCGCTTCCCGCTTGGGGTAGGAGTACCTCGTTTAATCCACCCCTCGCTTCCCGCTTGGGGTTGGAGAATCTCGTTAAGTCCACCCCTCGCATCCCGCTTGGGGTTGGAGAACCTCGTTAAGTCCACCCCTCGCTTCCCGCTTGGGGTTGGAGAACCTCGTTAAGTCCACCCCTCGCATCCCGCTTGGGGTTGGAGAACCTCGTTAAGTCCACCCCTCGCTTCCCGCTTGGTGTTGGAGAACCTCGTTTAGTCCACCCCTCGCTTCCCGCTTGGGGTTGGAGAACCTCGTTAAGTCCATCCCTCGCTACCCGCTTGGGACTGGAGAAATTGAAGCAAAACATGCGAGGTCCGAGCAGGGCTCATGACCTCGGCGTGATTATTGTGCGAAGTCCGAGCAGGGCATAGGGACCTCGGCGGATTCTTGTGAAGATCCGAGCGAGGCTCACGATCTCAATGCAGAATTAGAAACACACGATGTGGCCCGAGTACCACAGTAGTTGTGACACTCGAACCATGGGGTTGGATAGATATGGACGAGCATATGCAAATAAGCCAAACAAACAAACAATCATGAGAAAAGGAAAATGATATAAAAAAAGGTGGGCCACGAGGGCCCAGATGTTTAAATTACAAACCCCGCAGGGCCGCCAGAATAAAGGCCACAAGGGCCGAGATGTTTAGATTACAGACCCCATGGGGCCACCAACAAAAAAAACAACAGAAACAGACAACAACATACTTTAAATCTTCGAGGCTTTGACGGTGGGGTCGGCGGTCTTCCTGGGATTTTCCGGGGCTTCAGCAGTGGGGTCTTTGGAAATCTCCAGGGCAGAGGCGGGGATGGCAGACGGTTGGGAGCTTGGCGCATCTTCCCGAACGAGGTTCACCACGGAAGGAACCTCGCTTACCATGGTCCCGTCCGCATTAAGGAAGAACTCACACTCCCCCTCGGGCTCCTCCCCGGTCTCTTCCCCCATAGTCTCCTCGTAGTTGGGGTTGAAGAAGACAATGCGAGGATCGATGTGCCTATACTTGGCCACCGCCTGCTTAACGCCCATGCGAACGGCCTGGTGGAACATCTTCCTCACGCTTTCCACCATCGTCGCCTTGTACTCCTCCGAGTCCACGTATTTGGGACCAGCAGCCTCCACCTCCTCGTTGAGCTCGACGACACGATGTCGAAGGTTGGTGATCTCATCCTCGGCCTTCGAGAGCTCCGCTTCTTTCTCCGTGAAGAATTGATGCTTAGAGGAGAGCTTAGCCCGAAGCTCCTCATTCTCGCTCGACAAGGTCTCAGCCACCTCTTTCGCCTTGCTCGCCACCTCCTTCGCCTTTCTTTCCCCCTCCCTCGCCCTCGCAGTCGCCTTGACCTCGTCCCTCACCGCGACCTCCGGGGCTCTAACCCGCTTCTCTGCCGCAGCAAGCTCCCTCGCTTGCTTCTCGCATTCCTCCACGCGGGCTTTAAGTGTCGCCTCCATCTTTTCCATCCTCGTATGGGCGAGGTTGATGCGACTGCGGTTGTAATTATCGAAAAAGGTATGCTACGAGTTCGCAAAAATGATTGAGGAGAGTGAGAAGTATGAATATAGACACGGAACCCAAAACAGAAACAAAGTTCGTAAAAGTAAAACTTACCATAGCCAAGCACCTAGCAGCCTTGTCGTCAAGGGCCACATCCGTGAGGTTATTAGCCCACGCGACCTCCTCCTTCCACTCCTCCCGGCCCCACTTCACCGGAGCACCCCTGACCGGGCCAGGGCAATGGAACTTGGCGGGCGAAGGACCAACGACGTCCATAACCCTCCCTTCAAAATTAAAGTAGGGGATGACATCCCCCACCGACGAACCTCGTTGTCCGTCCGCCCGGTGTTTCTTCTTCTTCTCCCCCCGTGGGGACTCCACGCCCTTCCTCTTATGCCCAGCTCCGTCGCCGGACCCCCGCGAAGTCTGGGACGACGTTTTTGCGACGTCCCTATTGGGCGGGGACACCTCGGTGGTTTTCCCCCCAGACGTTTTAGGTGGCGTGGGTATCGACGTCGGTTGAGGGAGAGGCAGCCTCACATCCGAGGTCGGCTCCTTTATAACAACCCCCTGTTGGCTTTGGGGTCTCGGAGCGTTGGAGGAAGAAGTCACAAGCTTTTTGCCCTGCGACTTCGTGGTGAGAGTGCCAAATAGGTCCACTGTCAAAAAACAAAAGAGAGAAAAATGGGGCATAAATGTTAGATAAAAAAGAAACAAAAACGAGTTAGCGAGCATTAAACCCTCATGGCTTAGAGACAGCGATAAAACAAAACAGGCCGACGAGGTTTATAACCTCACTTCCCAACAACAAAAAGAAAAACAATCAGGAAAGAGATTGAATACCCTCTTTGCCCTCGCTGGGGGGGAGGCTGAGACTCAGGCCGGCCCGTTCAAGCTGGTCCTGAGAGAGATACACCTGGTATGGGGCCTGACTCGCTGTGGCGTATCGGGCCTTAAGTGCCTTAAGCTCATCAACCGTGTGCGGGCACACGCACCGAACAAAGGTGCCCGACACCACGGGAAAGTTGAGATATCTTTCGGTGGGGTCTCGGACCAAAAACCAATTCGGCTTCCACGTCCCGACGTTCGAAGGAGCCGTGGTGATTTTGATATTCGGCGTGCTAAGATTGATGAGGTAGGACCGAGGTTCCCTCCTCGCTAGGAATAAAGCCGACAAGTTATCAAGATTCGGCCCGTCCCCAAGTTCACGACTACGAATCGTGTAGGCACACAACAACCGCCAAGCGTTCGGGAACAACTGCGCGGGGCAGATCCGCATGGCCCACAGATAATCCACAATATGCTGGGCCAGAGGTAGCCTGAAACCCGCTTGAAGACTGAAAAGGTGCATGACCGCGCACCTATCATAAGACGCCAAGGAGCAGCCCCCCTCTTCGGGAAGAGCCAACTCAACTCCCTCGGGCCAAGCGAAGTCCTTGGCAATCTTTTCGAGGTCTTCCCGCTCGAGCTCGGTGGCCACTCCTCCGGTCAGATGGTCCTTGGGAGAACTCGGGGTCTTGGGAATCCACTCTTCGAGAACAGGCGGGACGCGAGACACGGCGTCGGTAATATACGCCGCAGGAAAGCTCGGAGGCACATAGGGGGCGGGAGCCGAGGCCGTGTCCACACCTGACCTCGCCACCAAGTCAGTGACAACCTCATCGGGGGTGGAAGATGAAGCAATTTCGACGCCCGACGACGCACGAAGTCGGAAGAAGGTCGAATTAATGGAAACCTCGGAATCGTTTGAAGAAGGGTCGCTGAAAACCAGCAAAGGGGACCTCGGGTTCTGGGAATCGCTAGGTTCTACGCTTCCCACGGACTCCGAAACCTCCTCCTAAAAACCCTCTTGAACTTTGAAAACGAAGCCTGGCGGGGGGCTCAAAGAGGCTCTCCTAGGTATGAAAAGAACGACGTCCAGGCCGCGGAAGGCTAACACCTGGAAAAGAAAGAAGTTTTGAGACATCGGGCAAAATAACCAGGGAAAAACAATGCGAGGTCACAACCTCGAAGGGAAAACAATGCGAGGTCACAACCTCGAAAGGAAAACAATGCGAGGTCACAACCTCGAAAGGAAAACAACGCAAGGTCACGACAACAAAAGGAAGAACAAAGCGAGGTCATAACAGCATCCGGAAGAAAGAGAATTCAAGGTCATAAAAAACAAAGAGCCACGTGGCACCCTAGGGGCTACTCTGACAAGACAGGACGGGGATGGAGAAGTCGAAGCGCCAAAAAGAGAAGTCAAAGCGCCAAAAAGAGAAAAGAGAAGGTGGAATGGATGCCAGCGGTGGAAAGCAGCGGCGGAAACCCTAACGTCCCATCAATCCGCCGTCAAGGCGTTTGGGTTTCCAAGGATTTCAAAATTCAAAACCGCCGAAAGAAAGCGCAGAAACCCAGCCGTCGGTTGGAAGGCGAAGGGTTCAAGAGCAGGGCGTTCGCCGCCCTCACCCCACCGTCCCGCCACCACGATGCTGGTACGAAACACCAAGAAACGACCGTTGCCCGCTAGGGCACAAAGCCAAACAAAAAAAAAAGAGAAAAGAGCAAAGAAAAGTGGCGAGGAAAGCATGCGGGAACTCACGCCGACCTCACCACCACTGTTTCGCCGCCGTAGCGCCGGAGCGAAACACCGGGCGACACACCACCGCCCCTCCAGAACACAAAACAAAAAAAGACGGCGAACAATCAAAAGTAACAAACACCAAGGAATGAGAAGAAGAGGGTCGAGAACTTACTTGTTCGGAATCGGCGTAGAAAAAGCGGTGGTGCAACTGGAAGTTATGAAGGCTCGCCGGAAACCGTCTGAGAAAAACCTCTCCGCAGGAAACCGAAAGGGCAGAGAGAGAGAAGGCGAAAATGTTGAAAGAAGAAGATGAAGAGGAGGCGTGTGAGGTACGCCCTTATAAAGAACCGGCTTGGGCCTCCCCCGCTCCAAAAAGGTTTATTAGGCCCATCCCACTTAAACGGCCGATTAAGCAAAACATGGAGAACGGACCCAGGAAACTTCACCCATGCGAGCAAGGAAAAAAGCTATGTATGGAGCCTCGAAAGGAGAGAGCCTCGCAAGATGATTGCCCCATGCTCGAAGGCATCACACCTCGCGAAGCGTCTGCCCGAGCTCTAAAAAACCTCGCACCCCGTGGCTCCAGGGAACTTATGCCCTGCGGCCCTCGGCGCGAGACCCCCAGGCCATGGGGTTGTGATGATACTCAAAAAGGTAAAGTAAGAAGTGGGCCCTGGGTACAACGGACACACAGACTCAACGGGCCCCCCGAGGATGATCCTGGGGCCCACAACCGTATCCCCCTTTTATTTTAACAAAATTCCTACCCCCGCGAGGTCCTCCGAAACCTCGGAACGAGGTCTAAACCTCGTAACCGACTCTACTGACACGCTCGCCCACCAGAACCACTCAACTAGCGCCCCTCCCTCGAGCCAATCACCAGCTACCTCGCCTCTAGACCAATCAGAGCCCTTGATCTCGGGCGTCCCACATCGGACAATGATCAAAACTCGACTCTCCAATCCTCCATAAATAGAGGAGAACCTCGTATGGAAAAAGGGTCGAAAAACATCTTGAACTCAAGAACTATCTCGCTCGTTGAAGATCGACGTGATAGAAACCTCGATAGAAGACCTCGCTACAGACAAGCAAAGTCCACAAAAAAGACTTCAAGTCACATAGAGCCTCCGCTCACATCAAAGATCTCGCCACAAGACCTCGCAAAGTGCCTGTGTCATATCCTCTGTTCAATCTCGCATCAAGACAATCAAGAGATACTTAAGTGTTAGGATCATTTAGCAATTAGGAGATCTCGAATTCTATTGTACCGAGATCTCGAATCTCGCAGGAGGTCTAGGGTATAAACCTCGCTAGTTTGTTGGCCTCGTTGGCTTGTAATCTCACTGTAAAGTTAAGTCATAAATAAAGAAGCAAGTGTTTGCACTTTCGAAATACAACGATCTCGTTCTTTGTCTTCTAGCGAGTCTTTATTTCGGGTTTCATCAATTTGAATATTATGAATCTATAATTATATATTGAATAATAAATACCCATTAGTTAAATATGTGTTTTGAAAGAAAGAAAATGTATATTATATGTCAGTTTTTATAGTTGTTGTGATAACATTGATATACTATTTGAATAAGTTATCATTGTCAATTGAACAATATGAAAATTATTCGTATATTGAATTTTTTTATTAATTGAATAATACTAATAAACAACGTTACGTTCAATACTATTGATATATTAATTGAATAAGTTCTCATCATCTGGTGTTTAAAAATGTATTGAATAATATTGATATGTTAATTGTATATGTTCTCGTCATCTTATGCATAATGCAAATATTTTGCTAATATTGAATAATTATCAACTAATTGGTGAAAAAGTTCAATATAAGTTTCTTGTAATTTAATCTATAGATTGTGTAATATTTTGTTTCAGCTGGAACCATCAAGTGGGAAGAATATGTGTTTGACAATGATTCGGAATTTTCAGAATCTGAAAATGATGCACCTGTTGAAGAGGATATAGTAGAAGATTCCAGTGGATTTAATTACCGTTCTGATTGCGTTTTGATGAAAAAGATAATCAGGAATGATATTGTTTGTTGAAAAAGTATATGTTTAACCTTGAATAATTACGATTCATATTATGAATAATATAATTGGAAGTGGACTATAAGCTATAAATACTACTATTAATGTTTGAATAAGTAGTTTTAACCATTTGAAAAAGTGACATTCATATAATGAATAATATGTTGTCAATTACATTGATAATGAATTTTTCGAATAAGATTGAATTAACGATCAAATAAGTGATTTGTATATGATGAATAATATGTGAAAGTGTTTACACTTAGTGAACATAATATAGCTTTAATTGAATAAGCATTTTTTATGTTTTGAATAATTGTGATGAATAATATGCAAAAGTATTAGGTTTTGAATGACAACAAGATAATGTAATTGTAAAATGCATGAATGATATTGTTGGTTGAAAAAGTATATGTTTGACCTTGAATAATTATGTTTCATATTATGAATAATATACCGGGAATTGGACTGTAAGCTACAGATACTACTATTAATGATTGAATAACCAGTTTTAAATAGTTGAGAAAGTGATATTCATAGAATGAATAATATGTCGTCAAATAAATTAATAATGAATTATTCAAATAAGATCGACGTGACGATGTAATAAGTGATTTATATATGATGAATAATAGGTGAAAGTGTTTACAATTAGTGAACATAGGAAAGCAAGAATAAATATTTGTCTTCAAACTTCATCCAATTACACATTTTCACAATTCTTGAATAACTCCATTGCAGAAGGCGCATATGTGGATAACAATTCTCGCTTAACAAGACACGACATTCTTGAATAACTGCAAAACATAACACATGTCTATGAATAACAATTCCCTCATATATGAATAACAAAATACGCATATATGAATAACAAATCACGTATATTCGAAAAAAATAAATCACTCCACATATCGATATAATAAAAACAATATGAAAAAGTAAATGAAGCTATTTGAAAAACAACATTGCACATCTTGAATTTTTAAATATGAGCATGTATTGATATGAGTGTACTATTAAATAACAAATACAATTCTTTTGAAAAACAGTTGTTAATATGGTGAAAAATATACGGTCCTTTGTATAAAGTCATGTTATGAATAATCATTACATTATTTATGAAAAACATTGATGAATACTTTGAAAAATATTTTGTGATTCAAACAATAGAATAACTCATTACAATAGAATAATTGTGTAAACACAATAGAGTAATTCACTACAATGAATTAAATAATCCTAATGTTTTGTGATTCGAACAACAACTTTTTTCCTATTGAACAACATAATACATTCTTTTGAACAATAATGCTATTTTAAATAAATAAAAACACATACTTTTTTCCTTCTTGCATTTGTTGTTTTTCTTCACCTTGGGAGACCTCGCCATTTAATCTATTCATTACAAAAAACATACATCAACGAATACACCAATTTCGGGGGATTGCATATCTTAACAACATGCAAAATAACACTCATCAACTGCGTCTCATCTATAATCAACACCAAACGCTATACCCTAATTTTGTGAACTCATTACTAAGTAAACCCTAAATTTTTCCGACTTGCAAATAAATTAGGGCCAATTTCTATCCAATACTTGAATAATGATCCCAAAAATTAAGAAAAATCCTTCAAATAGCATCCACTGAACTGTAAAAATATATATAATACGAAGTAAATGAATATTTGTGTGTAAAAACCAACGATTTTACTGAATAATTTGCACAATCACAAAAAAAATTGCATAATCAATAAGCTTGCTTACGGAATCTTGAAGATGGATCTTGAGATTGAAGAAGATGATTAGAAATCATTGTCCACATGCGTTGAAGAGAGAGAGAAGACAAATGGTTTCGGATTTGGAGAGAAATAATACATCCCGAAATTATTGGGAGCAATTTGTTGATTTGGATAGAAAATACCCAAAAATTAGGTGCTAGGGCTAGATACAAAAAATTATTCTCCCCCATCTCTTTACAATGCACCTTTTTTATTTTAAATCAGAACCGTTCAATTTATCTAATCTAATAGTTGGGTTTTAACCACATGCTTTACTCTAATAATGCATTTCCCTAGAGCGTCATTCTTGATAATAATTAACAACTTTTGCCTTCTTTTATCTTTATTTTTTTTATCCAACAACTCAATACCATTAAGTAGTAATATCTTTTACAACAAGACAAAGCAATTCAACAGGACAAGCATTAGAATCTGAATAAAATAGACAAGAAGTTGGCCGAAGAGACGCCAACGAATGCAAAGGGGCATTTGCCAGTCTTCTAACAAAGGACCAAGAGCAATGATGCAACTCCCATGCCTTTGCCAAAATTCTTGCAATGATAATCCCAACAGTAGTTCGGGGGATTGAAGAGACCCTAATCTTCGACACCAGTGCAAGGCAATCGGTCTCAACCACCAGATTTTGAATTCCTTGTTGTGCAGATAACTCCATGCCCCATAGAATAGCTTCCGCTTCAGCTAACTCAACTATTGTTCCTTCCTGAATTCTTCGTGTCGCTGCAAATACAATCCGACCAAATTCATCTCTACAAATCACAGCTACACCACAAACCTTCTCAAGAGCATAGGCATCACAATTGATCTTGTAAAACCTAGTACTTGGTTTCTCCCAAGAATGTTGTGTCACTAGTGAGACATTCTAACTCATTGTCAAATATAGTACAAAAAGAATTCGATCTCCTTTCATTTCTTTTTTTTTTTTCTATTTCCCTCGCACATTACGTGACTTTCTACAAACCATCTAAGTGATGCTCGATGCTATCCTCGTGGTACAAAGTTCGCGATGCAAATTTCTTTTTGATATCTTATTTGAATTTGTTGACGTCTTATAACTCAAAAGGCATCTTGTATTTCATAAAAATTGGGGGCAATATGATCTTTACGTAAAGGCCATCCTATCCAACTTTCGGGCATTAAAATAAATTTTAGGCGTGGATGATTATCATAAAAGATTCCCAACATATCATAGGATTCCCATTCTTGAAAATCCACACTTTTCCAAACCCAGAAAACAGACGGAATTCGAGGGTTCCTCCTTGGGGAAAATACTTTTATGCATCCCTCTTCGAGTTGATCCACACCAAATTCTATTCTCGTAAGATGATACACACTAGCTAACAACCCACCCGGTTCGACATCATAGGCACATTGGGAACGTAGATAATTGTAACCATATACATATAAAATGACAGCAATGGAATCGCTTTGGCCTTTAAGAGTACTCGTTCCCTATCTTTGTTTCTATTGTATTCTATCTCATCGTATAACATTTTGTTCTGCGATATTTGAGAATCTCCGTTAATACCTCGATGTAGGTCCGGGATAATCCTTTGTTCCATAATCTCGGGGCTAATTACAACTAGCCAATTAAGAATTCTCGGATGTACTAGTACTAGGGTGCATCAAAGAGACTGATCAATATTCTCCAAAATATTCAGACAACTATCAATTACTTCTTGACATGTTAATAGCTTTCCTTCAAATATTCTAAGATTCCTCTCCCTCCAAATTAAGTTCCCACGCCACTATTGGCCATAATTTGATAGCCTCATTCTCCATCTTATCAAAGACTTGATTCGCCCAATCACTAAAGTGATAAACTCTCGAATTCAGCATAGTAAACACATGCAAATTCATCCATACCTTCAAGCCAAATTGCAGTGGCAAAAGACATGCATTACAGTTTCATGATCTCTACATTCTTCACAAGCATCCTCAACAACAACCTTACGTCTTTGAAGATTTGATTTACATGGTAAAATCTCCTTCGACGCACACCATAGAAAATTTTTAATATTCGGAGTCACCGGCGTTTTCCACAGCTTTTTCCAAAATGCTTTCCTAGCCTGCTCATCAGAAGTATCTCCCCTATTCTTCCCGCCTTTCAGACTATTGACAAGTGCATGATAAGCAGACCTAACCGAGAACTGCCCATCTTTCTCATGAAACCAAATGAGTTGATCTTCAACAGTCATATCAACGAGATGAATCTTTAATACCAGCTCAACATCAATGGGATTAAGTAGATTCCTCACTAAAACCTCGTCCCATTTATTTTGACTACAATCTATAAGATCACGAACCACCAAAACATTCACATGACTCAGTTTTTGAGATACAACCTTGAAAGACACAGGTCAGGGAATCCAATTATCTTCAAAAATATTAAAAGACCCGCCATTTCCTACTTGCCAATACAATCCCAAATCAAGAACCTCTCTTGCCTTGAAAATGCTCCTCCACGTGTAGCTAGGATTATATCCAACATGAGCACTCAAGAACGAAGTATTAGGAAAATACCTTGCCTTAAGCAACTTTGCAAGAAGAGAGTCAGGGTGTTGGATAAGCCTCCATCCCTATTTCGTCAAGAAAGCAAGATTGAACGCATGAAGGTCCTGAAAGCCTAACCCTCCCCGGTCTTTTGAAATCCCCAAATTCCGCCAACTAAGTCAATGCATTTTCCTCTTTGAACCTTCATACTCCTAGAGAAAATCACACATCATCTATTCAACTTCGTTGGAAAAATCCACAAGCAACAGAAAGCAAGACATAGCATAATTGGGAATTGCTTGCACAACATCTTTAAGTAGGACTTCTTTTTCGGCTCTTGAAAGGTACCTTTCCTTCCACCCTTTTGATTTTTTTTCCAAATCCTCTCTTTAAGGTGATTAAAATAACCTTTTTTGACCTTCCAACCATCGTTGGTAGACCAAGATATTGCTCATTCTTATCTACCTCCCTGACATTCAGAATACGTTGAATATCTCCCTTCCTGTCATCATGAACATTCTTGTTGAAAGACAGCTCCGATTTTGCAAAGTTGACTTGTTGTCCCGACAGTGCTCCATAAGCCTAGAGTATATGAACATTTTCATGAGCATGTTGACAATTCACCCTTGCAAACATAACACTGTCATCCGCAAAAAATAAATGAGACATTGCTTGAGCATTCCTAGCAATTCTGATTCCATGAATCCTACCCGCCTCTTCACTCTACCTAATCAAACCTGCTAACCCCTCAACACAAAACAAAAATAGGTAAGGTGACAACGGATCCCCCTATCGAATTCCTCTTTTAGGACAAAAAGGATGAGAAGGAGTCCCATCAATAAGGACCGAAAAAGAAACCGAGCGAACACAACTCATGATTAAATTCACCCATTCATTCTCAAAACCCATCTAAATAATACAGTTTTCTAAAAACAGCAACTCAACCCTATTGTATGCCTTCGCCATATCCAACTTGAGTGCCATATAACCTGTCTTTCATGTCCTCTTTGTTTTCATATAGTGAAATATTTCAAATGCTGAGAGAACATTATCAGTAATTAATCTTCCTAGAACAAAAGCACTCTGAGTCGGTGAAATAACCTTGTGAAGCACCATCTTCAATATGTTAGCTAACACTTTGGAAATAATTTTGTAAAGCACATTACAAAATCTAATAGTCTTAGATATTTCATACGAAACGGGTCTTTTATTTTTGGAATAAGAGAAATGAAAGTATGATTTAGATTTTTAGGAAAAGGAGCACCATTTAGAATATTTAGACAAAAATGTATAACATCATTGCCAAAGATATTCCAATGATGTTGGTAAAAAAGAGCAGACATGCCATCAGGACCTGGTGATTTTGTGGGGTTCATAGAAAAAAGGGCAGACTGTACCTCCTCCCTAGTGAAGGGACGCAAGAGATCGACGTTATTATCCTCCGATATTATAGGCGGGATTCCTTGAGGAACCGTGTTTGAGAGTGCATTATGATCAAATTTAAACAAGTTACAGAAGTAATCAACCGCCACATTTGTCTTACCTCTCTTACTCCTCCACGCCATCCCTTCCTCATCAACTAGTCTTCTGATTTTGTTTCTCTTTTTTCTACCATTCGCCTTTTGATGAAAGAACGTTGTATTTTGATACCCCTATTTGAATTCATTAGCCTTTGCCCGTTGGTACCACAACATTTCTTCCTTTTCCATTAAATCTTCATCAACTCTTTCCAGATTCTTTCTTGCTCGAATTTGATCACCCATCATGCCATTCTTACACAACTCTCTAAGTTGATCTCTAACCTTCTTCAGTTTAATCAAACTCCTCATGATTCCATTCCTTTAAAGAAGCAACACAACTTTCAATCTTTTCAACAACAGACACGACTCCACCTCTAATTCCCGGCAAATTCCATGCATTATGCACTAAATGATCACCACCTTCATTTGAAGTCCACATTGCCTCAAATCGAAAAGGCCTAGGGCCTCTTCTTTCATCAACGTCCTCTTCCTCAAAATGAAAGAGATCAATTACAATCGGTACATGATCTGATCCCTCCCTACAAAGATGTCTCACATTCGCACCCGGGAAAATCTCCAACCATTTCTCATTTGCCATTGCCATATCAATCCTTTCCGCACTAAAATCTCCATCCTCTCTCCCATTATCCAATGTAAAACGAGCACCCGAGAACATAATTTCACTAAAATGGCAACTTTCGAGAGCATTTCTAAAGTTCAACACTTCTCTCATGTCAATTGGCGAGCCACCTTCCTTATCTTCTTCATGTAAAACCTGATTAAAATCACCAAAGCAAACCCACCCTTCATGATGATCCTCCCCTAAGCGTCTTAAAAGATCCCAAGACATAGCTTTCTCCTCCTTTCTTGGCCACCCGTAAAATCTCGTGGCCCTCCACTCACCCCACCCTCATTACAGCGTACCAAGGCATCAATATGGTGCGCCGTATAAGACTGAACCAAAATTTTATATCCTCCTTCCACAACAAACAAAGTCCTCCCGCTTTTCCAACACAATCCACAGTAAAACAACCAGCCATTCCTAGTTTTGTTCTAACCACCTCCATATTTTTCCTATCACATTTAGTCTCCAATAAGAAGACTAATTTTGTGGATTCCCTTCTCACCAAATTGATGATACGACTAACCTGCACGGGCCTTCCCCAATCCTCGATAGTTGTACCTTAACAGACTCTTGGCGTTCGGCATGAAGGGCTCTGCACCCCCGCCGATGGAGTAAAAATGATTTGTTTTTTTGTAGATACAATCACCTCAGTCACTTCATCATCCACGTCCATTCTATCTCTTTTCACCCCCGACTCTATCTTAGTTTTTCCCCTTTCAATTTTCCGAGCCTGCCTCTTCCATTTTTTATGACCATTATCCTTCCCATTCATAACCTCTTTATCCTCCTCTACTATTTCTTTTTTTTTCTACCCTTTCTCCCTCCATTTCTCTCACCTCTTCTTCTAGTATCTTTCCACTCTCATCTTTTCCCTCATTAAGGTTCATTTGTTCCAACCTTAGTTGCACCATATTTGTCTCAATTTCATTCGCTGCTCCATTTTCTGTCAACAGCTTGTCTTGCCCAGCATTAGTGATCATTCCTCTTCCCTCTTCATTCGTGTTTTCTTCATCAAGAAAAGCAAGCAGCGACTTTCCAGTCGACCCTCATCCCCCTTCAGCATCAGTGATCTTTTTTTTCATGTACCATTCATCTTATAATTTTCCTCTCTTGCTCACGCTCATACTCGGTTCTATGTTGACCTCTTCTCACTGGGGACACACGAAGCCACTCACCATACTCCTAATGCTGATCTTTATCATCTTCCTCATTACAGTCAACTTCTACATGACCCAAGAGGCTACACACATAGCAAAAGTTTGGTAGTCTCTCATATTTGATCTCATCCCAAATCTTTCTCCCGTTAATTCGCAGCACTAGACCTCTTTGCATCGGCTTTATAACATTTACCAACACTCGCAATCTTATATAGCACATATTAGGGTTTCTTCTTCATCTACTTCTTGTAGACCCCTATAAGCTTTTCTGATGACCTCTGTTGTTTCCTTCGTTATCGCATCGAGTGGCAGGTCATAAACCCTAATCCATAAAGGCACCGTATCCACCACTATTTTGGATGGTTGTTCATCCCTGGCTCTTTCAGCGTAAGTAAAGCCTTGTCAAAGGCCCAAGGTCCTCCTCGAAGCACAACATCCTTTTCCGATTTGTCCTCAAACCGGAACAAGAATAAGTTTTGACGTAGTTCTCGAAATATGAAGTCGTATTTCAGTTCCCATGCTCCCTTCATAGTTGCCTTGAGTGCAAAGGAATTGAACGGTCTTGATGTCATGAGTGTACCAACAAGAACAAGACTATTATCAGGACTCTCACCCTCTTTCGACCCTTCTGTTCCATGAAAAATCTCAACTTCCTCCGCTGTTAGTTTCAAATCACGTTTTTTCCTTCCTTCTTGCAAACTATCTGTAACCTGTAAAGACTAATCATATATGCACTCTCGAACACGTACTAGCAAAACCCGCACGAGATCGGCGAGAATACCCCTGCTCCCATGGCCCTAGGCTGGAGAGAAGAAAGACGATCGTAGAAGGCTAGAAGCGTAGTCGCCAGAATCACTCGTAATCCCTATGATTTTGAAGAGTTCGCCTAACTTTTGCCTTCTTTAATGGAAGAAAAAAAAGCGTTGCTATTTTCTTAAATAAGTAAATTATAATGATTTTTTTTCTGTTTTAAGTCATCATTTGATGTCTTGCAAACGATTTATAAAAAGATTCTTATCTATATTTTCTTTGTATCTTTTTTGATTAATTTTCTGTTTAATCTCATGAACCAAACAAATCCTTATGGTTTGATACATAATAAATTCTACATGTTCTAGGTTTGATAATAAATATTTCATCTTTTAGGATTTTTGAAAGATTCAAGTCCTAGATTAGCATTGGATCCAAAGCTAACTCCTCTTTCTTAATAAAGTCTAAACCGGACTAGACTATGTTTGTTAAGTTATAAAAAAAACTTGTTAAAGTTGTAAAATTAGTTTTTGTAACTAGTTTTTTGTAAAAGTAGTTGTAAAAATAGTTGGAGTTTTAAGAAACTACGTAAACATTATTTAATAATGTTCAACTAATTTATTGTAATATATAATAATTTTAAATTACACTTGGTATATAAAATAAGAATATTTGAATATTTAGAAAGCAATTATTGTTTTAATAAATAAATTGGATTAGTCTTTTTTGAAAAAAATCATTATTTTTTATTGAAAAAATTATTAAAAACCACTTGAAATAAGTGCAAAAGCTTTGAAAACTAGCTTTTGCAAAAAAAAAAAAAACTAGTTTTACAACATTTCAAGCTAGTGCATTTGGTCGATAGTTCTGCTATTAATAGGTACAAGTTGCTTATAGGCAGTGACTCTAGTATTTATTCCGCCTTGGAACGTACTTTGTAAGGGCTTAATGTGTGGATGTGTGGAACTTGTCTTTGCACTCATGCCTTTTCTAAGAGTTGTAAACATGTTGATGGTTTTGTTGTTTCTGGGCCTTAGTGTAAACGGGTTGTCAGTGATCCCTTTTTTTATATCCAAGGTATCCCACGACCTTCTCTCGATAGGGATCTTGGGTTTGAAAGTGGTGGTTTGGTGGTGTCTAGTGGTGCCTCCTCTTCTTTTTCGGTCAGCCTGAAGTTACTAAATGATGTTTTAGCAGGTAAATGTCGTACAGTTAAGAGTATCCCCAAAGTCAACCGGCTTGGATTTTCTCGTTGCCTCAAAGCTGCTCTTGACAAACTTGTTGCTTCCCCTCAAGACCTTTCCTCTTGGATCCTTTTGCTTCTTCTCCCTTTATGCACTCTTATAGTTAATCGGTCTCGCCCCGATAGCAAGTCGGGGAGGAAAGGTTGTTGTCAAGTTGAAGGTATTGCACGGGCTCTTCATGTTTGGAGAGAGCCTGGTGGTCCAGAAGTCTTGGTCAAAGAGGTTCTCAAAGAGGGTGTTGGGTTCTCAAAGAACCTTGTGAAGGAGAAAGTTAGTTGGAAGAGAGAAACCGAAGACAATGTACGAGGAAGGTTAGTAATGGGCACTTCTCTGCTGCTATTAGGGTCATGACATCATCCGGGATTGCGCCCAAGGATGTTGAGACTCTGAAAGAGTTGGAGAAGAAGCACCCCCATGCTCCGTGTCCTAACCTTCCTCCCTTTTGTGCTGATGTTGTGGCGATTTCTGCCACTAAGGACGTTGTTTTGAGTAGGATTAGAAGTTTCCCTAAAGGAACGTCTTGTGGACGTGATGGTTTTCGGGCTCAACATTTTGTTGACGCGCTTGGGAAGGCCGCCATTGCGGTTGCTGATGATTTAGCCACCTCTATCACTACTATGGTTAATCTTTTACTTGCTGGGAAACGTCCTACTGTCTTGGGTGAGTTTATTGCTAGTGCCCCGCTTACACCTTTACTCAAACCTGGGGGTGGGGTTCGATCCATTGCTGTTGGGACGGTATGGAGAAGACTTGTCTCTAAGGTTGCGGCTGTCACGGCTAGTAGGGAGGTTAGCAAGTATTTAGAGGATTTTCAGTTCGGTGTGGGTGTGCCTAATGGCAGTGAGGCTATTCTTCAAGCTGTCAACAGGTTGATTGAGGCCAAAGGAGATGTAAACAACATGTCTATGCTTTTGGTTGATTTTAGTAATGCCTTTAACCTGTTGGACCAAAGTACAATGCTTAGAGAGGTTCGACATCGTTGTCCTTCACTTTCTCCTTGGGTTGAATTCTGTTATGCGCGTCCATCGAGGTTGTATTATGATGAGTCTATTTTGTTATCTTCTCAAGGGGTTACATCCTCTTGTCCATCTGATCAACGATAAATGCAACTTGTATTTCATGGCTTGGTACCTAGATGACGGCACCATTATTGGAGACACTTCTTTGGTGTCGGAGGTCCTTCATTTGATCATTAATGAAGGACCGGCATTAGGGTTGCATTTGAATGTTGAGAAATCTGAAATCTTTTGGCCGAACCCAGATCCGAGGAGCTACGATCATATGCTTTTCCCTCCTGGTATTTCTCACCCATTGGATGGGGTCAAGCTTCTTGGTGGTCCTGTCAGCTTAGACACGGACTTTTGCAGTCGATAGATCGGAGACAGAGTTTCCAAAACTATTGGTTTGATGGAGGCTGTTGCTATGACCCCCATTCAGGGCTTCTTCTTCTCCGTAGCTGTGTGGGGGTAGGTCGTTTGTACTTTTCTCTTCGGACTTGTCCCCCACAGAGGCTTGGAGGTCTGCTCCTCTCACCTTTGACAATGCCTTAAGGAAGGTTCTTGAGGAGATCATTGTGGTTGGGGGTGCTGGTTTTGGTGATTGGCAATGGCGCTGTGCCACCCTACCCTTTCGGCCAGGTGGTTTTGGGGTTTATACCGCTAATGATGCTTCCATCTATGCTTTTGTTGCTTCGCGATTGCAGTCTCTTGAGCTCCAGAACAAATTGCTTCGCTTTTGTAATGCATTGGATATAAGGCATGTTTGTGATTTAGCCTTGAACAACTTTCGAGATTTGTGCAACTTTGATCCTCTTGTTCTCTGTCGTGATGTACCAGCCCCCCCTTTTATGAAAAAATTGGCTACAGTGTACTTTGATATGGTAGAGAAGAATTTGGTGAGTCTGTACAACCCGAGTGATATGGAAAAGGCTATCCTCATTAGCAACAGGTCAGCACACGCTTTGGATTTCTTGAGAAGCCTCCCAATTGAAGGGCTAGGACATACGATGCAACCAAAACAATCCATGTGTGTTTTGTGCTATCGCCTTGCTATTCCTATGTATCCTGCTGGTTTTACTTGCCCTTGTTGCTCTTCTAAAATCATAGATTGTTTTGGCGATCATGCTGTCCACTGTGGGAATGATATTGGTCTTAAGTTTCGCCATAACCTAGTCCGGGATGTGTTGGGTGATATTTGTACCCAGGCTGGTATCGTTGTGCAAAAGGAGGTACCTCTTGGATTTTTGTCCGAGGAAGGTACAGATCTTTGACCTGCAGATCTTCTGGTTTACTCTTGGGATAGAGGGAGAAACGTTTGCTTAGATGTCACATATGTCTCTCCGTTTGCCGGGGCTGGTGTTGATGCTTTTGTTCATGGAGTTGCTGTTTCTAACGCTGTTGCGCGGAAGAAAAAGAAGTATGAGTTGAAGTGCACAGATAATGGATATGGTTTTATTGCTTTCGCCACCTCTACTTTTGGAGATCTAGGGAGCGATGCCCTTGAGTTTTTGTCTCGGGTCACACGGACTGCTCATAGCAACACGGCTAACACTAATATTCGTTCCTTTATTTTTCAGCGCTTGTGCTTTGCCTTGAATAAGGGTGTCGGAGCCCAATTAGTTGCTAGGCTCCCATCCAACTTTATGTAATCCTTTTTTATGGTAATTGATTTCTGTTGTTTTACAAATAATTGCTAGTTTTTTTTGCGTTAAACAACCAACATTTAATTTATACTAGTTGGCACAGTTAGTTGGAAAACTCCAAATAATTTTTTATATTTAACAATTACACCCTTAGACTAACCAAGTCCTTGAACCAGCTAGATAGTAACTCATCATATATGTACCATGCATTCTTGTGGATGAGAATGAGCATCTCATAGTTTTATATAATTGCATTAACGAAAAGTTTTTGACCAATTTCATCAGCAACATGTTTTTTTTAAATATTGTCCAAATAAGTGTCTTTTAGTGTTAGAATACACATTGATTCTGACATGGAAAAATTAAGACTAAACATACCTATTAGATAATTATAGTATTACTCTTTCAATTGTCAATTGGTTTTAAGATTGAATCTCACTGGACTTATGTTGGGCTTACATACACACGACTTCCCTTTTATGACCCACAGACTTTCACATTGAGAACCAAAATCATATATGATATGATTAGCTCAATTTTGGAAGGATATTTATGTCCAAACACCATTAGTGCATGGTGGTTGGATAGGAAATTTCCATAATTTACAAAACAATTCCCATGAATTACCTCCTAATATATGTGCTTGGTTGAACAAAAATTGACTAAAAATCAATGGAAGTTAAATTCCTAAGATTTCCAATTCTTGCAAAATGGAGGAATTAAAAATATCATGTTCATGTAGGGGGTTGGTAAGATCTATTTTCGCCCTTTTATTTTAAATATTTTTTCTTTCATATTTCATTAATTACAAAATATCTAATTTATGTTGGTGATTTGTGTAAGTCATCAATCCATTTGGTGTGAGTCATGAATGGATAAGTGTGGGAATTACTATGGGTTTAGTCTTGGGGTGTGCGGGAGGTACGGCCTAGTGATCGGCCTAATGGTATTTCCAAGGGTTGAAAGAGTTGGTGGAATCATGGTGGCATCGATGCAAGGACGCTAGAGGCGCGCCTTGATCAATAGAACCGAATTTGAGGTTCTCGGCCTAGGGCTGGCCACGGTGCGGGGCTGACTCGAACCTTGATTTCGGCGAGCACATGCGGCGGCATGGCACGCCGAGACGCACCAGCGGACGCGCGCCAAGTGCCAAGGCACTAGTGCAGGCGCGTCGATGCAGCCACGCAAACGCGCGACAGCCGCGGTAAGCCAAGGCGCGCCTAGGACGCTGTTTTGGTTGACTTGCGTGTGTGGCTTTATCCATTCAATGAATTGGCTATGTTATGATTCCTACATTGAGAAATGAAGCTCAAGGACTATGTGACAAAATTTGAGAGCTAACCAAAGCTTGGAACATCGGTTTTAAGCTAGATCAAGTTAGGAGCTGTTTTTGGTTTTAGCTTGATTTAAGCTAGGACGTTGACCTTTTGGCTTTGCGAAAGCTTTGCCTAGCTTCGTAGAGACTAGATGCACATTTCATGTCTCGAGAGTGTGGGCACGACAATCTAGCTCGAAGCTAGCTCCCCTCCATATTGGGTCGCGCGCGCCTATGGGCCTTTTTGGGCTTTTGCCTTGAGTTTTGGATAAGGATGGATTTGAAATTTGAAAAGTTGTTAAGGGAAGTTACAAAGTTGGTTATAACTAACTCCCTAATTTTCCTCCTTATTTCTCTCCTTAATTTTCTCAACAAATTAACTACCAATTTCTCTTTCCATAACCGCCCATCCTCTTGCCTATAAATAGAGGTTGGACGCCTCTCTCTTGGGAGGTTCAAGAGTTCGAGAATTCATTCTATAGAGAGGCTTCGTGAGTTCCAAATAAAATCACGAGAATTGTGTTTGAGTGTTCTACATCAAATCAGAAGACACTTATTGAAGAACGAGGTGCGTATATATGCAATGATGATACATGCTTGCCACATGATCATTGTATAGCAATGTTTTATCTCACAATGTTATTGTGGTTATACCCTTAGCATATTAATAGGGGCAATTAGCGTTGAATGAAAGCGAGATCTCATCTCGTGACTCGTTGTCATATCAAGTCAAGTCATGTTATTTATGTTTTCGAAGTTTTAACTTGTGTTTTAACATAAACTAACATTATTCGGCGGTGATTACCCTTGTGGTCTACACCCAATGAGATTACCTTCGGGTCTACTCACGAGATTACCCTTTGGGGTCTACTTAATCGTCTTGATTACCCTTCGGGGTCTACAAGAGCTGAATCTAACCTTCAACTAACAACACTAACTAAAACTAACAATCTTCAAAATTAATTTATTGTTTTAGTTTTTGTTATTTTTATGACTTGCAAGGTGTTTGATAATGGCAAAAATGAGTGAATCATCGATTAAGGAGATGGCATCTAAGTTTGTGAAACTTGAAAAGTTTGAGGGGATGGATTTCCCCCGATGGCAAAAGAAGATGCATTTCTTGCTTACTTCTTTGAAAGTGGTGTATGTGCTTACAACACCATGCCCAGAGATACCACCCCCCATACCGGATGTGGTCGAGAATGAGACCGAGGAACAAAGCCAACAAAGGCAAGCCATAGCACTTGAACATAGGCGTTATGGGAAATGGGAGAACGACGACTACATATGTCGTGGTCATATCTTAAATGGTATGGCGGACTCCTTCTTTGATGTGTATCAAAACTATGAGTCCGCTCGTGGTTTGTGGGAGGCACTCGAAGGGAAATACTTGGCCGAAGATGCTTCGTCCAAGAAATTCCTAGTTTCTAACTTCAACAATTATAAGATGGTGGAGTCTAGACCGGTGATGGATCAATACCATGAATTGGTACGCATATTGGGTCAACTTACCCAACATGGAATTGCTATGGACGAGAATTACGCCGTCTCATCCATAGTGGATAAATTGCCTCCTTCATGGAAAGAGGCAAAACATCTTCTCAAACATTCCAAGGAGGACATGAATCTTGTCCAACTTGGCTCCCATCTTCGGATTGAGGAGGAGTTCAAAATGAACGATAAAGGGAAGAAGAATGAGGACAAGACCGCCCATTCGGTTAATACCATAGAGGCGGCTAAACGCAAGGGCAAGGGCGCCAAGTGGTCCAAGCGGTCCAAGGGTGGTAAAATAAGCAAAGGCGAGATGTGTGTCTCCAAGGAAAAGCCAAAGGGGACATGCTGGAATTGTGGCAAGGTTGGTCACATGAAACGGGATTGCGAAGCCAAACCCATGCGCAAAGACAAGGGCATGCCTACGCCTAAGTCGGGCTCGGGTGCAAGCCACGAGCAAGGTAATCCAATGCAATTTGGTTTATCTAAAAATGATTCATTGTTTAGTGTATCTAAAATTGATGAATGTCTTGTCTTGAAGGATGAGAATCTAAATTGGTGGCTTGACTCGGGAGCCACCACCCATGTGTGCATGGACAAAAGATGGTTCAAGGAGACGTGCTTCTACACTTTACAAGTGGGAAGGAACTTATTCTACATAATGTATTATATGCACCCAACATTAGAAAGAATGTTGTAAGTGGTGGTGTATTGAATAAGTTAGGATATCGATTGGTCTTCGAGGCCGGTCGTCTTGTTATAAGTAGGGCATGAATATTTGTAGGCTTCGGCCACTATAAGAACAATATGTTCCTACTTAATGTAATCAATAATAATAAAGTTGAGTATGATTACATGGTGGTGTCAAATGATTCGGTTTATGATCTATGGCACGCGAGGTTAGGGCATGTCCACATGAGGCGCATGTTGGAAATGGCAAAGGATCAAGTTATTCCTAACTTTGAACCTACAAAAGAAAAGTGCAAAAATTGCTTGCTAACCAAGATAACAAGGCTTCCTTTCAAGAGAATTGAAAGAGAGGAAGGAGTCCTAGGGCTAGTCCATTCGGACTTGGGGGATTTGCATGCAACGCCATCGTTGGGTCAAAAGCGTTATTACATAACGTTTATTGATGACTACTCAAGGTATTACTATATCTATCTTGTTCATTCTAAGAGTGAGGCACTTGATAGATTCAAGGCATATAAAACCGAGGTAGAATTGCAAACCGGGAATAAGATCAAAAGACTACGAACCGATCGTGGTGGTGAGTATATGGACAAGGAGTATGATATTCATGTTTTTGGTCTAGTTTTTAGTGTGTTTTCTTAGTTTATTAGGTTTAGTTTTAGTAGTTTTAGAGTTAGTTTTTGTGTGTTTTTGGATGAGTTTGCATATTTTGTGAAACGTATGGAAGCTACTCCGTTTTGTGTCCTTTTGTAGGTTTTGAGCGGGAAAGAGCGCTTTTTGGAGTGAATTGGAGTACTATGGTGAAGGACGGAAGAATATGAAGATAAGGAAGTCGAAGTCCAGGCTTTTAGAGTTGAAGAGTTGAAGAAGAGCAAATCCAGACTCGTTAACGAGGTTGTGAAGGGTCGTTAACGAGGCTTGGAGATAGAATTTTTCGAGAGATCTTTGTGATGTCTACTGACCCTGTGCGGAAATCTATCTTGTTAATTCCGTGTCGGTGGGGTTTTTAATGAGTCTTAGGGTTATTATATTTTATGTTTTATATCTTGTTATCTTTCTAGATTATCTTTCTATCTTTTTAGAGTTAGTTTCTATCTTTTAGGTAAGTTTTTATCTTCTAGCTTTTTTTATTAGATAGCTTTATTAGTATAAATATCCTTCTTTTCTAGCTTAGAAAAGGGGGGGGGGGAGACAGAGACGATTTTTAGGAGAGCCGACGCGAGAGAAGTCGAGTGGGAAGATCATCGAGCCAAGGTCGATCGAGAGAGAAGCTTGGGTCGTTAATCGGTTTGTTTGTTCGTTATTGTCTTGTTTGTTTTCGGTTTCTTCGAGATATTTTAAGACGATATTTTTCCTATTAATTTCAAGTAAGTTTGTTTTGATTTCAATGTTTTCTCTTATTGAAGTTGTTTGTTTTGTTACTATGAGTAGTGAGTAGTTTTCTTATCTAGGGTCGGGGTTGAAACCCGGCATAAGTTATGCATGGTTGATGAGTAAGTTGATGTGTTGAATGCCTTTTATCTAATTTTGAATTGCATCTTATGTTTATGCCTAGATGATAATCGAGGTAATTTGAGTTCTTAACTTGATCGAAAGAGGAAGTTATTAACTTGAATGTTAATGTTGTTCGATAACGAAAGTTTCGAGCTTTGGATCCAAAACAAGTGATTGAGTGAATTAATTTATGAGAGTTGATTGATTTGCTTACTAATCAACGAAAGTTGATGAATTTATCTTTTTAAAGGCATGATCTGTATCTTCTTACGAGTTTGTATGCATAACTATGTTGTGGTAACCCTTGTCCTAGGTTTTATTTCTTAATTGAGTTTGTTTTCGGTATACTCGTTATTCAGCTTCGTTGCTTCGGTACCGAACTTGTTCATAGGTCGTTAGTGTGTGCATTCGTAGAGTCATCCAGGTTCGTTAACGACCCTGACAAAGTCGTTAACGAGGTTGGTCGTAGGTGTTCTGTGTTGTTTTGCTTTGTTTTATTTCTAGTAGTTTGATAGACAAACAATCGTGCTTCCCGTGGAACGATCATGACTTCGCTATACTCAGCGGAGTCCTGACTTATAAATTTATTTGTTGTCCAGTTAGTCAAGAATACACCTGTCAACAAATTGGCGTCGTTGCCGGGGAAGCAACAATGTTCGTTTGTTTATCTGTGGGTCTGGGACTAGCCCGACCCCGTTTTTGTTTTTAATTTTTGTTTTCTTTGTCTGTTTTCTCAACGTATGCCAGCTGGACGTTGAAGGCTCGAATTTGATAACGCCAGTTATTATTCAGAACCTGAACGATCCTTGCACCGTAGACGCCGAGAGAATCGAGCCATGGCTACACCCGAGGAGATGACTCGTCAGATGGCCGAACTCCAGAGGCAAATGGAGGCGTTAAAAAATGAAAAGAGGCCGCTGCTACCGAGGCAGAACGTCAACGAGTCAACAATGCTCGTCTATAGGAAGAGCTGAATGCCTATCCGAGGAATGCCAAGCAATACATGCATCCAGAACTGAGGGTGCCAGAATCTCCAATTGTGCTTCCGGAGATAGAGAAAACCTTTGGGATTAAGTCTCAATTTATATCCTTGATTAAACGGGCTCAGTTTGAAGGGAAACCTACTGAGTGCCCTATGGAACATATTAGAAATTTTCTTGATTTATGTGACACCATAGCTGCCGAAGGTGTCTCACTTGAATATATTCTATTATAAGCTTTTAGATGGTCTCTTACTGGAAAGGCCCTGAGCTGGTTGGAGAGCTTACCTCCTAACTCTATCAGGACTTGGAAGAATTTGTATGATCAATTCGTTACAAAATTTTTCCCTCCTGCCAAGACAACGGAGTTGAAAAAGCACATCACCTCCTATCACCAGCTGCCTAATGAGACTTTGGTTGAAACATGGGAAAGATTTAAGGAGATGCTTAGACAATGCCCTATAAGGAGATGCTTAGACAATGCCCTACTCATGGGCAACATTTATATGTGCTCCAAGAAATCTTTTTCCAGGGTATTAATGAAGAAACGAAGAGCCGCATCAACACGCATACAGCATGCGGTTTTATAGAGATGGAACCAACAGCTGCATGGGAATTGTTGGACAAGCTGTCTAACTATGATTCCATGTATGGTACCCAACAATCTCCCCAACCCCAGAAGCGTCTCTACATGCCTAACAAGGAAGATGTTGACCCCGATGTCAAAAATCAATTTCTACAAGACGAGGTCAACCGCCTGAAAAAGCAGGTAAGTTTTCTGAAATCCTCTCAATCTTGTCAAGAGTGTGGCTCTTCTACCCATATTACTTCTGCTTGCACTAACATAGAATAGGTAAGAGCCGCTGAGACATATGCTGAAGTGAATTATATGAGAGGCCCATACAGGAACCAGCCTAGTAATTTTGACAAGTCAAACAATTATCCAGCGTGGGGCAACCAAAACCCGAATCCCAACTATACAGCGCCCCCTCCGAATAGACGACCTGCACTGTATCGACCTCCAGGCTATCAAGAGCCACCATCATGGGTACAAGGGCTACAAGAAGTCATCAACGGAGTTCAAGCCAACCTAAATAACCAACTAAAAAGATGGGGAGAGTTCGATGTGTGGAAGAGAATTGTCGACTCCCAACTAGGAAACCTTGTTGCACAGATTCCAAGACCACAAGGGCAACTCCCGGGCCGTCCCGAGAAGAACCTGAATGGACAAATAGCAGCGGTACACCTTAGGAGAGGAAAGACACTACTGGAGCGTGTCCAAGCTAAGGACAAGGGCCCTACGACCGAAGAGGACGCCACGGTTCAGCTCGGTAACGAGCCAGCGAGAGCAAGTATCGAATTGGAACACCATGGTGACGAGGCTCCCAGGGCCGTCAACGACCCAAATCCAGGTAAGTTTCCTGATTCGAGCCCCTCTCTCAATCCCAGGCTAGTTAACGACCCCATCAGGGTCGATAAAGATCCGCCGAGAGCATCTAACGACCCTAGTGCCGACCCGGTAGTACCACCTCTCGAGCCCGACTTGGTTCCGACAATGGTGAAATATCTTCCTTTTCCTATTAAGAAATCAAAGGACTCTACTGAGAGTAAGTTCAAGCGTTTCGTAAAAATTCTCCAAGGCATTAATATTGCCATCCCATTCGCTGAGGCCCTAAGCGAAATGCCGGCTTACACGAAAATTTTGAAAGATATTCTTAGCAGGAAACAATCCATCACAGAGCTGCAAGACGAGGTCTGATCTATTGCTCTACCAGAAAAGCTAGGAGACCCAGGGAGATTTGCCGTAACAATTGGCATAGGCGACCACAAATTCAAGGCTCCATGTGATTTGGGGCTCTATGTGATTTGGGAGCCAGTGCTAGTTTACTCCCTCTTTCAATCTGGTCAAAATCCAACATGGGACCACTGGAGCCAATTAACATGCGGTTATACATGGCAGATGGCTCTTGTATCAAACCAACAGGAGTTATAGAAGACTTTCCGGTTCAAATGGGCAAATTCTTTGTTCCAAATGATTTCATAGTTATGGCAATGCCCGAAGACCCGATAGTTCCTATTATCTTGGGGAGACCGTTCCTCGCCACAACTGGAGCCATAATTGATGTTAGGAGGGGAATCCTAACTTTCGAAATTGGGGATGAGGTGATGGAATTCCGGTTCAAACAGTCAATGAAGGAGACCGATAGAGCCGAAGTCAAGATGCTTTACACCCACAATGAGATTATCGAATGTGGGGACCCTGTTTGAAGATTGGTGTCGAATGATGAATTCTCCGGTCAAAGATGGGCTGAGATAGCCCCTGCAACTTCGGTAACGAATCTCCCAACTTCAGTATCGATTCTCTTGGCAGAAGGAACAAGTTCGTTAACGACTCTACCAGCATCGTTAACGACCCTGGCCGAAGACAATGAAATTTCAGCATTTGAATACCTTGAAGAGGTGTTGAAGACGGAGCCAGAAGAACCGATTCTCATTCCAGTTGAAAATTCTCCAACACTTAAACCTCTTCCGGACTCTCTCATGTATGAATTTCTTGGTCCTAAATCTACTTTTTTATCAATACTAAATTAAAAGATGAGGAAGTAGAGAAACTGCTGAATGTGCTTAGGATGCATAGAAAAGCCATAGGCTACTCCCTAGATGATATTACTGGCATATCCCCTTCTCCTTGCATGCATAGGACATACATGGAGGATAATCATAAACCCACTATAGAGCATCAACGTAGGTTAAATCCTAACATGAAGGATGTGGTCAAAAAGGAAATCATTAAATTACTTGATGTTGGGATCATATTTCCTATATTGGACAGCCAATGGGTGAGTTCGGTCCATGTAGTTCCAAAAAAAGGGGGAATGACTGTCATAGAAAATGAAAAGGGAGAGCTTATTCCAATAGGACCACTACTAGTTGGAGGATGTGCATTGATTATAGGAAGCTTAATAGTGCTACTAGAAAAGATCATTTTCCGCTTCCTTTCATTGATCAAGTGTTAGAACGCTTAGCCCAGCATGATTATTTCTGTTATTTGGATGGCTATAGCAGTTTTTGGCAGATTCCCATTCATCCTGATGATCAGGAGAAGACTACCTTTACATGTCCCTATGGGACTTTTGCTTATAAAAGAATGCTATTCGGGCTTTGCAATGCCCCCGCCACCTTTCAAAGGTGTATGATGGCCATTTTTTCAGATATGATAGAGGAGATTGTAGAGGTCTTTATGGATGATTTTTCTGTTTATGGTTATTCATTTGATACTTGTCTTGCTAACCTTGCACGTGTGCTTAAAAGATGTAAAGAAACCAATCTTGTGTTAAACTGGGAAAAATGCCATTTCATGGTTCAAGAGGGGATAGTATTAGGACATCTTGTCTCTAAGAGAGGGATAGAAGTAGATAAAGCAAAAATTTAGCTTATTGAAAAACTACTTCCTCCCTCTTTTGTAAAAGACATTAGGAGTTTCCTAGGGCATGCCGGTTTTTATAGACGCTTTATTCAGGATTTTTCTAAGATAGCTAAACCTTTTACTAACCTACTAATGAAAGATGTAGTGTTTGATCTGTCTCCAGAATGTCTTGAAGCATTTTACAGGTTAAGAGCAGCCCTCGTGTCCGCCCCTATTATGTAGTCCCCGGATTGGACACTACCCTTTGAGATTATGTGCGAAGCTAGCGACTATGCGGTCGGTGCAGTCTTGGGACAACGTAAGGATAAGAAGCTCCACGCCATCTACTACGCCAGTAAGACGCTGGATGAGGCGTAGAGTAAGTACACCACAACGGAGAAGGAATTCCTTGTTGTGGTATTTGCTTTTGAAAAATTCCGGTCCTATCTTGTTGGATCAAAAGTGATTGTTTATACTGACCATGAGGCTGTTAGATATCTAATGGCCAAAAAGGATGCCAAGCCTAGATTGCTTCGTTGGATGCTCTTACTGCAGGAATTTGATCATGAAATAAGAGATAAGAAAGGAGCAGAAAACCTAGTGGCAAATCACTTATCCAGATTGCCGATTGAGCATATCACCAAATCCAACAATGAAGTGCCAATAAATGATTCCAAACCAGACGAACACCTCATGCTGAACGAGGTCGAACTCAACAAGACCCTCGTCATCGACCCCTTCAGGGTCGTTAACGAGGCACCGAGGCTGGAACGCATAGATCACAAAAGTAAAGACCCAAAGTGCATCGACAAAACAGTCAAGCAGTTCATTACTATGCCACGGGAGGTCTTCACCGAGGATAATATTACAGCTCCAGGGTCGTTAACGACCCACACATGTTCAGTGACGACCTAGTCAGGTAAGATTTCTCAACCGAAACTCATTCAATTCGATTCAATCCCTTCCTCGTCTGCTGCTTCTACTTCTTCTAAATCAATTCATGCTATTAGAGGGTCAAAACCCCTTGGTTTGTGGATTTTGCTAACTATCTTGTAGGAGGCGTAATCCCCGAGGGACTAACCCCATAAAAGAAAAAGAAGTTCCTCCACGATGTAAAACAGTACTATTGGGATGATCCTTACTTGTTCAAGCAAGGAAGTGATCACCTCTGTAGACGATGTATCCCAGAAGAGGAGATAGAGAACATGATCTGTAAATGTCACACACTTCCTACCGGCGGCCATGCAAAAGGATTCAAAACCACGGCGAAGATTCTTCAAAGTGGTCTCTACTGGCCAACCATGTTTAAAGATGTACAGGCTTATGTGACAGCATGTGATGAATGCCAACGCTCGGGCAACATCACTTGGATACATGAGAACCCGCTGACCGGGATACTAGAGGTCGAGTTATTCGACGTATGGGGCATAGACTTCATGGGACCTTTACCTGCATCGGGCCCCTACAAGTACATCCTAGTAGCGGTCGATTATGTCTCTAAGTGGGTGGAGGCCGTTGCTACAAGGACCAACGACGCTAAAACCGTGGCCAAGTTTATTAAGACTAACATTTTTCCCAGGTTTGGTGTTCCAAGAGTCCTCAATAGTGATGGTGGATCTCATTTCATTGAGCGGAGCTTTGAAGCACTTTTGGCTAAGTATGGGGTATCACACCGGGTGGCAACACCATATCATCCCCAAACTAGTGGCCAAGTTGAAGTTTCAAACAGGTAGATAAAGAGCATATTAGAAAAGACTATGTCCCGCTCTAGGAAGGATTGGTCTTCTAAATTGGATGACGCTCTATGGGCATATAGGACGGCATACAAGACACCTCTACGCACCACTCCTTATAATCTAGTGTATCGCAAGGCATGCCATTTACCGGTCGAGATGGACCATAAAGCATTATGGGCTCTTAAGGAGCTCAACATGAACCTCGACAGCCGGAGCAAAACGATTCATGGACTTGCAAGCATTAGAGGAGCTGAGGCTTAAGGCGTACGAAAATGCTGAAATCTATAAAGAGCGCACCAAGCGGTGGCACGACCAGAAGCTAGTGCCCAAAACCTATGAGGTTGGCAATAAGGTACTACTTTTCAACTCTAGGCTCCGTTTATTTCCAGGGAAGCTAAGGACAAGATGGAGCGGGCCATTCGTGGTTCATCACATATATCCCCACGGTGCGGTAGAGTTGATCGATAACCAAGGCCCAATCTTCAAAGTTAATGGCCACCGATTGAAAACGTTTCATGAGCAAACCGACCCGGATGAAAAGATTAGAGTCACCATGGCTCTTACAACGTCGGACTAGCCAAGGTAAGTACGTTGGGATGACGACGTTAAAAATAGCGCTTACGGGAGGCAACCCGGTTTTTAGTATAGTTTAGATTTTCTTCTTTTCTTCTTTTTTTTTCTATCTTTCTTTTAGTTTTTTTTTAGTTTAGAAGTAGAGAGATAGAATAGTTTCAAGCTAACAAGATGCAGGAGTTGGGCTCGTAAATTACTCGAAAAAGAGCTACGGCGGCTCGTTAACGACCAACCCAAGGTTGTTAACGACCCTGTTTGGCGAACCGATTTCGGAAACAGGCATGTAAGAAATTTTAACCTAATATATCTTCTATCTTTACCTATGTGACGCCTCTCTTATCCCTTCCCCTACCTCTAGCCTTCTCCTATAAAACCCTTCCAACACTCTCAAAAATTCTACTCCAAACCTCTCAAGCCAAAGCTTAAACTCTCAAAAAAATTCCACCGGTATTTCCTCACCACCGATCGGAAATCTCATCACCACCGAGCCTCGGAGTCCCATCCTAGTTAACGAGACCGTCGCCCTTGATTTGTTTACCGGCGAGGATCTTGACTCGTTAACCACCCGAAATTTTCAATTCTCGTTCTTCAATTTTTCGGTCCAACGGTATGATTTCTAAAACCCTAACTCTCTACTTGGTGTGATTCATGATTTTTAGGGTAGGAAGTTCATATCTTGTTCTTGTTTGAAGCACTTGAGTTGCATGCCTATTATTGCTTAACGATCCTATTGCTTCAATGTTGGTGTTTGATCTTGATTTATATTGGTTTGTTCTTGCTCGATCTCCATTGAAATTTGATTAAGGAAAAGCATGAACTACCTTGTTCCTAAATTTAGTTTGATCTTCACCATGTGATTTATTTGGGCAATTTTGGCATGTTCGGGACGGGTAATAGGGCAAGTATGGGGTGCATATACCCGATTGTGTACTTTATGTGGGATTTTGTTCGATGCATGTTTGTTTTGGTGGGAATCTTGGAGTAATTAGTACTCGGATATTTTGACTGGTTTTCGACCAGGCTCGTTAATGACCTGCCCAGGTTCGTTAACGACCCTGCGTATTATCAAGCCTAAAAAATCAGTCCAGATCTGTTACCGACCCCGGTTGGGTCGTTAACGAGGCATCCCGAAAGATATTTCAAGACCAAGTATGGGGTCTCTTGTCTATTGATTTGTGTGGATCTTATCTTGAAAAAGTCGTATTGTTTGTAGGTCAACATGGAACGTTCAAGCCGAGCTGCAACCCGAGCCCAAAAGAAGAAGAGGACTCAACGGTCCCCATCTCCACCCCGCATGGACAACGTGATCTTGCGCACTCAAGGACAAGCGGACCGATACAATGCCATATTAGACGAGGACCACTACACTTGGTGGTTCTCGAGGTCGAGTGCTAAGCAATTGAGGATCTATGACGATGTTAAAAAGGCCTTTTCTATTCTCGGCGTGCCTTACTTGTTGAAGAAAGAAACGGTACCACACTTTCCGGCTCTCACATCCGAGTTCCTAGCCACCCTCGAGACAAGTTTCCCGACGAAGATTTCGTCCGGACGGATCAGATTCAGGCTTGGCAATGTCAGTCACGAGTATACAATGGCGGAGTTCAATGGTATTCTTGAGCTCCCAAATCATTCTCGAGATTACAGTCTCAAGGACTACAAGGTGACAAAGACTTGGAGCTATATCACCGGGGAAGTAGAGCCTTCCGCTGCAACACTATCCGGGGCAAGCATCATCAACCCCATTTTCCAGATCATTCTACGAGTCCTAGCTGCTACCTTTTGGCCTAAGAGAGAGTTGAACGGGCCGACAAGGATGGAAGTTGCATGCCTCCGCACCATCCTTTTTTAGGAGCCAGCCCCATTGAACTTGGGGTATGAATGGCTATATTATGTTGAGAAGTCAATCAAGTCAAAGGAAGTATGGTGAGGGAATTTGGTTAGTCTCTTGGCAACCAATCTTGGAGTTGATCTATCTCGCTACACGCCATACCACGCCCAACTGCTCAACAGAAACTATTGGTTTAGCTATAGCATTTTCATTCAAACCGAGGGAGGGTTTATTACCAAAGTTCAAGGCCAAGATGTTATCCCTACCCTTAGCAAAATAGAGCTACTATACGTACCAAATTGGTACGAGGCGTGGACGGGCCATGCATTCCCGTTAGAAGAAAAGTCGCAGGATGAGCCTTCGCTTAGGCCATGTGTGTCTCGGTTCGAGAGAGATGAGGATGCTATGGATGAAGATGATGGTGTTAACGAGGCAGCTACTGAGGCTACTTCCGAGGTTGCCACTGAAGAGCTCGACCTAGGAGATGATGACCTCGACACTGAAATTCTGGGCAACAATATCTTCGTTAACGAGCCCGCCAGGGTCGTTAACGACCACTTCGAGACTTCTACCGATGTTGCTATCGAGGCTCACAGCTTCGGTAACGACCCCCCCCACCTCCCTGTCGAGCCGCATTCTTATGGTATCATGCCTTACAACCCGGTACTTTTTCAACACCACTTCCAGCCCCACTACCCACCACCTCCTCAGCCCGAGTACACTAGATCGAGTATCCCGCCTCCATGGGCAGAAGATCTTTCATCTCAGATGCAACAACTTAACCTTCAGCAGACACATATTCATCGGAGGATGGATAGATGGGAGAGTGTCTATTCTGCTCGCATGTCATTCGAGGATGCGAGGCACCATCAGAGGGAGATGGATGATGTAGAGCGTTGGAGGACGATGTATGAGTTTATGGGGAACTTTGAGCGTCAGTGTCCACCACCTGGGCGCTAATTTAGTCTGAAGAGTTGTTTTCTTTTCTGCTTTCAAGATCTTGTAAGTTTTTCTTTTTCATTTTCTTTTGTTTTATTTCCTTTTCCTCTTCTTATTTTTATTACAGTGGGGACACTGTAATTTTATGTATGGGGTGGGAAAGGGTAGAAAGTTAGTGTCTTGTTTGTTTTGTGTCTTTTATGTTTTGAGTAGTTGTTTGTTTCATAAAAATCAAAAATCGAAAAAATTGAAAATTTCTTTTGAAAATTTCAAAAAAAAAGAGTTTTAGAATTGATAGATACCCTTTTCTTAATGGTTCTATGATAGTAGTTGCTAGCATGATCATGTAATTCTTTGCAAGCATGTCTTTGATAGTATAGCCTGATTCTTGTTATGAAGTTGTTTTATGAAGGAATAGCATATGATGAAATTGAGCATGTATACTTTTTAGTATAAGTAATGCAATCCAACAAAATAATTACCTTGTGAGTTATTTTTGGCCTTATAGGGAGAACATCAAAAATCCCTTTTCTTTTCTTGTGTGATTTACTCTCTATATGCATATTATCTCATGGAATTGTGATGGTTATCTATTTCTTGAGACCTATATAAGATTTATAGTTCATTACTTGTGAAGATCATATGATAGAGAACTTATTTTTCATAAGCCCTATTACTCCTTATCCACCTTACATTATCCTTCTTTTTGAAGGCAATTTTTTAGCGTGAAGCCTTTATTTTTAGCTCCACAAAATTATCCCCTAGCCGAGATAAGCTTGACCCTACCCGGGGATTAGGACTTAGATTGGAGAGGTTAGTTTTGTTCAGAGAGATGTTATGATTGGTTCAAAATTTAGGGATTGTTGGGAAGGGTAGATTGGAATTCTCTTGCTTTATTTTGTATAAAGAAAGATCTCTTGGTAACAAAGGATGCACAAAAAGGCGTTGGGTGTTAAGAAAGAAAAGGTGAAGAAAGTGTACACGATGAAGCTCGTTAACGACCTAGTTGGTTCGTTAACGAGGGTGCGCAAGCAGAGAAAAAAAAGAGCTGAAAGAAATATAATAAAAAAAGGAGAAGTAAGATGTGCATTTGTGTTTAAAAGATAAGCTGGAGATCCTTTTGAGTTATTTTATGAGACTTTCTAGGATATGTTGGGTGAGTGAGAGAGAAAGTGCATAATGAAGAGTGAGTTTGGTTATCTTTTATGAAAGTTTTGGATGTATTGTATGAGTTTTTAGGAGTCTTTGATTCCCGGATATTAGTAGCACCACATAGCCAAAATATTTTCCATGCCTTATTGTCTTTACCAAGCCCCATTACAACCCGGCCGAATGGAAGCTTCTATGAAGTTTTTCATTGATCCTAAGTTTCTCTTGATGATTTTTACTTGTTTTGACAAATCTTAGGTGGAGAGTTTGATGATATAAGTTCCAATTTCTATGCATTTTTGTATATAAGATGAGTTGAGAGATTGAATTTATAAGCCCAATGACTTGAGAGTTGAGTGAAACACATTATCCCTTGTGAGGTTGGATTGTCTTTTCTTATGTCTATTTTGTGCATATATGTGTGATGACATTAATAGTCATTTGCTATTTTCTTCTATGTGTTGAAGTTGCTTTTCAGAGGATGGCTATTTGCTTGATGAGCATGATTGTTTGGTTTTGATTATTTTTTAGTGATTGCTTGAGGACAAGCAAGTCTAAGTATGGGGTATTTTGATATTCATGTTTTTGGTCTAGTTTTTAGTGTGTTTTCTTAGTTTGTTAGGTTTAGTTTTAGTAGTTTTAGAGTTAGTTTTGTGTGTTTTTGTATGAGTTTGCATATTTTGTGAAAAGTATGGAAGCTACTCCGTTTTGTGTCTTTTTGTAGGTTTTGAGCGGGAAAGAGCGCATTTTTGAGTGAATTGGAGTACTATGGTGAAGGACGGAAGAATATGAAGATAAGGAAGTCGAAGTCCAGGCTTTTAGAGTTGAAGAGTTGAAGAAGAGCAAATCTAGACTCGTTAACAAGGTTGTGAAGGGTCGTTAACGAGGCTTGGAGATAGAATTTTTCGAGAGATCTTTGTGATGTCTACTGACCCTGTGCGGAAATCTATCTTGTTAATTCCGTGTCGGTGGGGTTTTTAATGAGTCTTAGGGTTATTATATTTTATGTTTTATATCTTGTTATCTTTCTATCTTTTTAGAGTTAGTTTCTATCTTTTAGGTAAGTTTTTATCTTCTAGCCTTTTTTATTAGATAGCTTTATTAGTATAAATACCCTTCTTTTCTAGCTTAGAAAAAGGAGGCGGGAGACACAGACGATTTTTAGGAGAGCCGACGCGAGAGAAGTCGAGTGGGAAGATCATCAAGCCAAGGTCGGTCGAGAGAGAAGCTTGGGTCGTTAATCGGTTTGTTTGTTCGTTATTGTCCTGTTTGTTTTCGGTTTCTTGGGGATATTGTAAGACGATATTTTTCCTAGTAATTTCAAGTAAGTTTGTTTTGATTTCAATGTTTTCTCTTATTGAAGTTGTTTGTTTTGTTACTTTGAGTAGTGAGTAGTTTTCTTTTCTAGGGTCAGGGTTGAAACCCGGCATAAGTTATGCATGGTTGATGAGTAAGTTGATTTGTTGAATGCCTTTTATCTATTTTTGAATTGCTTGTTATGTTTATGCCTAGATGATAGTCGAGGTAATTTGAGTTCTTAACTTGATCGAAAGAGGAAGTTATTAACTTGAATGTTGATATTGTTCGATAACAAAAGTTTCGAGCTTTGGATCCAAAACAAGTGATTGAGTGAATTAATTTAGGAGAATTGATTGATTTGCTTACTAATCAACGAAGGTTGATGAATTTATCTTTTTAAAGGCATGATCTTTATCTTTTTACGAGTTTGTATGCATAACTATGTTGTGGTAACCCTTGTCCTAGGTTTTATTTCTTAATTGAGTTTGTTTTCAGTATACTCGTTATTCAGCTTCGTTGCTTCGGTACCGAACTTGTGCTTAGGTCGTTAGTGTGTGCATTCGTAGAATCATTCAGGTTCGTTAACGACCCTGACAAAGTCGTTAACGAGGTTGGTCGTAGGTGTTCTGTGTTGTTTTGCTTTGTTTTATTTCTAGTAGTTTGATAGACAAACAGTCATGCTTCCCGTGGAACGATCCTGACTTCGCTATACTCAGCGGGGTCTTGACTTATAAATTTATTTGTTGTCCAGTTAGTCAAGAATACACCCGTCAACAGAGTACTTTGAGTCTTGTGGTATAATCCATGAGACCACGGCTCCATATACCCCTCAACAAAATGGGGTGGCGGAACGGAAAAATCGTGTGCTTAAGGACATGGTAAATGCCATGTTGTTCTACTCCGGGTTAAAGAACTCATTTTGGGGTGAGGCGTTGCTTACGGCCAACTTTATTTTGAATAGAGTGCCTAGCAAGAGAAATTGTCAATCACCTTACGAGTTGTGGTTCAAAAAGAAACCTAGTCTTGACCATCTTTGTATATGGGGTTGTCGTGCGGTCGTTAGACTAACAGACCCTAAACGAAAGACTTTGGGAGCCAGGGGTGTTGAGTGCATCTTCATCGGATATGCACATAATTCTAAGGCCTATAGGTTCTTCGTAATAGAGCCTAATCATGCAATTTTGGTTAACACCGTGATAGAATCGCGTGATGCAATATTTGATGAGACTAGATTCACATCTAGTCCGAGGCCTAGAGAAAAAGACCAAGAAGAAATTGATCCATCCTCGGATCCAATGGAAACCGAGGAAGAACCAACATCGACGCTTGGACCGAGAATCACTCGGTCCATGTCTCGTGCCGCCGCGCCACAAGTCGCGCCCTTGACGCTGAGTGGTGACGACACCGGCGTGACGCCGATGCTCGAAGGATCGAACCCGAGTGAGGACTCGAGGTCGCCAAAGCGTAAGGCTGCGGGGATCGAGGACGAAGATGCCAACACGCCTAGCGACGACGAACACGAAACAATGGTGTTGCTTGGCACGAGAGGCGTTGGTACATCGACGCCGAGGGCTCGATGGCGTAAGCGGCAGCGAGTGTGCGATGCACTTACGGTGGGACAAGTGTCTCGTGAGCCCGTCTTTGAGATGTTTTTGGTTGAAGGATCTAGAGAAAATGAGGATCAAAGAATTTCATATTTTCATATGGATGAGGATCCTAAGACCTTCAATGAGGCCATGACTTCTCAAGATGTTTCATTTTGGAAATAAGCAATCCAAGATGAGATGGATTCCATTGTTGGGAACAACACATGGGAGTTGTCGGACCTTCCACCCGGATGCAAGCCATTAGGGTGTAAATGGATCTTCAAAAGGAAGATGAAGGCCGATGGGTCCATTGACAAGTTTAAGGCTCGATTGGTTATCCAAGGCTTTAGACAAAGGGAGGGTGTCGATTATTTTGATACTTATGCCCCCGTGGCAAGAATCACCACGATAAGACTCTTGATTGCCTTAGCAAGCATTCATGGTTTTGTCATCCATCAAATGGACGTGAAGACGGCGTTCCTCAATGGAGATTTGGATGAAGAGGTTTACATGAAGCAACCCGAAGGATTCGTAGTGGAAGGACATGAACATAAGGTATGTCGTTTGATCAAATCTCTTTATGGACTTAAGCAAGCGCCTAAACAATGGCATAATAAGTTTGAAGAAATAATCTTGGCCAATGGTTTCAAGATTAATCAAGCGGATAAGTATGTATATAGCAAGTTTGATAATTCTGGTCAAGGAGTTATAATTTGTCTATATGTTGATGACATGCTTATATTTGGTACAAACCAAATGTTAGTGGATAAGACAAAAGAATTCTTGTCTACTAAGTTCTCCATGAAGGATCTTGGAGAGGCTGATGTGATCTTAGGAATTAAGATACTGAGGGATGGCAAGGGCTTGGCCCTAACACAATCCCATTACATCGAGAAAGTGGTGAAACGATGTAATTGTGATAAATCCACGCCGGTGAGCACGCCTATGGATCCTAGTGACAAACTCCTTCCTAACCTAGGAGAACCAATGTCACAACTTGAGTATTCGCAAGTTATAGGGTGCTTGATGTATGCAATGATGAGTACACGCCGCGACATAGCATATGCCGTGGGTAAATTGAGTTGCTACACTAGTCGACCAAGTTCTAGTCATTGGAACGCTCTAAGGAGGGTGCTTCGGTATTTGAAAGGAACAATGACTTATGGTATTGTATACATGGGTACTCCTTCTATTTTAGAAGGTTATACCGATGCAAGTTGGATCACCAATATGGAAGACCACTCGTCGACAAGTAGTTGGGTATTCCTATTGGGTGGTGGCGCAATTTCTTTGGCATCCAAGAAGCAATCTTGCATAACGACTTCGACAATGGAATTGGAGTTCGTTGCACTTGCCTCGGCGGGCAAGGAGGTTGAATGGCTTAGGAATCTAGTGAGTGAGATCCCCTTGTGGCCAAATCCAATTTCCCCCATTGCCATCTTTTGTGATAGTCAAAGCACGTTGGCGAAGGCCTATAGCCATGTGTATAATGGGAAATCAAGACACCTTGGTGTGAGGCATAGTTCGGTTAGAGAATTGATCACCCATGGAGTCATCTCGGTTGTCTTTATTCGTACACACAATAATCTTGCCGATCACTTAACAAAGGGTTCGCAAGAGATTTGTTGTTTAAGGCATCGCGAGGGATGGGATTAAAATCCTTATAACTTCAAGATCTGGACACCCAATTCCCCCTCATCGAAAGGTGTGGGCTGAATTCAATGAGGAAAGCCAAATTCATGGAGTTGGAGAGCATACTAAAATTCCCATCAAGGTATTTGCTCTAGGCCTACATGAAACTAGTTTTGAAACAAATTTTCATTAATGAGTTTTTGGAAATTGCTATGTAGGGCACGTTAGAAAACTCAACTATGCATATGTGGAAGTGTGATACGCTCTAGTTTAGTATCGTTAACTCTTGTATTTTAGGTATGATTTTAGTGTGTTTAGGTTAGTTTTGAGCATAATTATCATATGAAGACCGAAGACACTATTTGAAGAATTGCAAGAGTTTTGAAGACAAGTGTTGATTTGGAGTTGTTTTGATGCCATTTACTTGTGACGCATCTTTCAGGAGCTACGGTGATCAGATGAAGCTGAATTTAGTATCATTGGAAAGCTAACTCTAAGAGCTACAATTCATGTTTGTACGGAGAGTTCAAATTCCAACTCTATGTGGGTCGAAACCACCTCCGAAGTTGACACTAGAATGCTGTCAAAAGACCCGCGCCCGCGGGTGGAAACCGCGCTCGCGGGTGGAAACCGCGCTCGCGGGTGATCAGGATTCCGCGGATGCCGAGGATTAGAAGAGACGCGCTCGCGGTTCGTAGCCGCGCTCACGAGTCGTGGTGTTTCAGCGCCGACTCGTTTTATTTTATCTTTTATCAGTTTTTATATCTTTAGGTTTCGGTTGTTTTTCTTCTATTTAAGCTTATTTTCGTAGCAGACTTGGTTATCAATCAATATTACATTATCTAGCATATTTTACTTTTTAGAGTTTTAATTCAGTTTTATTATGGAGAACTATTTCCCTTGGAGTTTGTTTGATCAAGGAAGCTTTTTTATGTAATTCGTGAGATTCTGGTAACTTTTCTATCCCTTGGTTAATATCAAAACTCTTGTGCTAGATCTTATGATTATCAATTGGTTTCTCTTGGTGCGCAACTTGTTGAATTTGATTGATATTCTACTGTTTGGATTAGTTTGATTGTTGTCTGTGCAATCTTATTTATCCTTTAAACAACTCTTTTCTAGGACCGTGGACTAGAATTGAGAAAGAGTGTTTGATTGTTATTTTATGCATGAGCCTCGTAGCTTGATTGCATTATTTGATATCCTTCTATCCTTAATACTTTGCATGATTTGAATTAAGCGTTCTTGTTCATATCATGATTTCGCTTGGACCGTGGACAAGCGGAAATCTTTTATAAGGATTGGAATTAACCTGAGAATTAATAGAAAAGTGGATGAATTGATGATCGAATGATTAAAAAGGTGGAATTGATTGAATGAACTCTGCTTTCCTTCAATTGATTTAATCCCTAATGATATTTGCTTGTTTATTTGCTTGCTTAAACTTCCAAAAACCCCTGTCTTGTCTTTGCTAATTGTTTAGAAAACCGATTCTCTTGGGTTCGGTCCCTTACTTGCATGCTATACTTGGTTTGTAGTTTAGGGTAATTTATTTTTGATCTTGGCAACAACGACTTTAGCCGAGTCAAATTTTGGCGCCGTTGTCGGGGAATCGGTTTTACTTTTCTGAATAATCGGCGTTTCTGATCGACCCGCGCTCGCGGCTCAGCCGCGCCCGCGGGTCCACACCCGAGCTCGCGGGTCCCTTCTCCGATAAATTCTAACGAGTATGTTCGGCCATCGTTTCCTCCCATGGCTTCTCAAAAGCCCGCTCCACTATTTCCTGAGGCACTGAAGGACACCAGGAGGCTAGCCAATGATAAGGAGATTTTTGAAACCTTTTCCAAATGTGAGGTAAATGTTCCTTTGCTCAAACTTGTTCAAAGTATTCCTCGTTTTGCTAAGTTTCTACTATTAAGGGGAAGCAAAAAGAAAAAGGGAAGGTTCAGAAAATTAATCTTGTTGAAAATAGAGAAAATGTATCTTCCATGCTTCAAAGGCAATTGCCTAAGAAGTATGGGGATCCAGGGAGGTTTACTATTCCCGTTACTATTGGTGAGGCAAAAATCAAGCATTCTATGCTTGATTTAGGAGCATCCATTAATGTCATGCCACTTAGCATATATGAGCGGTTAGGTTTAGGGCCATTACAGGATTCAAATATTACTATTGAACTAGCCGATCACTCTAATGTGTATCCGAAAGGATTTGTGGAAGATGTTTTAGTGCAGGTGGAAGGTTTAATTTTTCCAACGGACTTTTATGTCCTGGAAATTGGTAAGGGGAGGTACGACCCAGTTTTACTATTGGGTCGTCCGTTTATGAAGACGGCAAGCGTTGCGATTGATGTTTCAAAGGGCCTATTCTCTATGGCACATGAAGGGAAAAAGGTCCAGTTCCAGATAGATGATGATCCATTCTGAGCTATAAAAGATGTCGAGCCATCGACGTTAAACAGAGGCGCTGCTCGGGAGGCAACCCGAGGTAAGTTTTTCTTTTATTTTATTTTTGTCTTTTTAGTTTAGTTTTAGTTTTAGTTCGTTTTGGTTTTGTCGGGCTAACTTGCAGGTAAAACTTTTCCATCTCGAAGAGAGCACCAGCCGTGGCGAGGATCTGAGCCCCCGGCTCGACCCGCGCTCGCGGGTCGGCCCTGACGAAATTTGTTTCTGTTTTTTTTCAGAAAAAAAATTGAAAAAAAATAAATACATAAAAATAAAAGTCTTTCGGGTGAAACCCCTGAAATAAAAGCTTTTCGGGTGAAACCCCCGAAATTCTACTTTCTATTTTCCATCCTTCTATCTTTTTCATCTTCTTCTATCTCCATTCTTTTTGGAGACTTTTATGGCTACCCATGGTCATCCTCAAGTATGGGGGAGTCTTCATTTTCAAGGCTCGTACTACATTAATGCTTAAGGCAAGATTCAGAGTTCGTTTGTGAGTTCGTGTTCAGTTTTGTTGATCATGTTCTCTAACCATTTTTTCACGATCGGAGCACCACCCGCGCCCGCGGTTTTTCCTGACGACGGATCATTTGGAGATTTCCGAGCTATTCATCCAAGCCTTTGAAGAGTTCTTCCATATCTTCTTTCGTATGTGAGTCTTCTGATTTTCCTCTTCTATGCTTAATTTCTTTATCTTTACTTCATTGAGGACAATGAAAGACTTAAGTATGGGGGAGGAAGTACTCACTACGCCTATCATAGATAGTTGCTTTTCAGTTATTTTTTATGGGATTTTTGTTCCATGTTTTGTATAGAGAAAATTTTTTTAAAAAAAAGCCATAAAAATATAGAAAAAAGGCATAGAAAATCCTGGGATGAGTTGAAAACCCGAAAGGACGGGTCATGTAATAAGCAGGTAACCCGGACCAGCATTTGGCTGGGGTAATATGAGGTTTATGAGAGATGTGAGTATTTGTGAGCACACCTAAGAAAAATGAAAAGAGTGATTAGGTGAAAACCCGAAAGGGCGCCTAAGTAGAATGAGTGGTAAAATCAGAGTGTTTAGGATTCATATTCTACTTTGGGATCTGGGCATTACATTTTAGATGTTGGGTAGATCCTAGGTTGCTCTACACTTTTTAGAGCTTGAGAGTTGATATGATTTGTATATGTGAGGTGTGTGCTTGAGCTATCATGTTGTTGCTCATTATTTCTCTATTTTGGGTTCGGGTTGGTGAGGTGAGTGATTTTTTTCTTCCCTTGTACTATGTTGTAAACCTTGATAGGATTTCTTGTTAGATTTATTTTGAGCTTACTCGAGGACGAGCAAGGTTTAAGTATACGGGAATTTGGTACGCTCTAGTTTAGTATGGTTAACTCTTGTATTTTAGGTATGATTTGAGTGTGTTTAGGTTAGTTTTGAGCATAATTTTCATATGAAGACCGAAGACACGATTTGAAGAATTGCAAGAGTTTTGAAGACAAGTGTTGATTCGGAGTTGTTTTGACGCCATTTTCTTGTGACGCATCGTTCGAGAGATACGTTGATCGGATGAAGCTGAATTTGGTATCATTGGAAAGCTAACTCGAAGAGCTACAATTCCTGTTTGTACGGAGAGTTCAAGTTCTAACTCTAAGTGGGTCAAAATCACCTCCGAAGTTGACACAAGAATGTTGTCAGAAGACCCGCGCTCGCGGGTGGAAACCGCGCTCGCGGGTGGAAACCGCGCTCGCGGGTGGAAACCGCGCTCGCGGGTGGAAACCGCGCTCGCGGGTGGAAACCGCGCTCGCGGGTGGAAACCGCGCTCGCGGGTGATCAGGATTTCGCGGACGCCGAGGATTAGAAGAGCCGCGCTCGCGGATCGTGGTGTTTCAACGCCGACTCGTTTTACTATTCCCGTTACTATTAAAGGGAAGCAAAAAGAAAAAGGGAAGGTTCAGAAAATTAATCTTGTTGAAATTAGAGAAAATGTATCTTCCATGCTTCAAAGGTAATTGCCTAAGAAGTATGGGGATCCAGGGAGGTTTACTATTCCCGTTACTATTGGTGAGGCACAAATTGAGCATTCTATGCTTGATTTAGGAGCATCCATTAATGTCATGCCACTTAGCATATATGAGCGGTTAGGTTTAGGGCCATTACAGGATTCAAATATTACTATTGAACTAGTCGATCACTCTAATGTGTATCCGAAAGGATTTGTGGAAGATGTTTTAGTGCAGGTGGACGGTTTAATTTTTCCAACGGACTTTTATGTCCTGGAAATTGGTAAGGGGAGGTACGACCCAGTTTTATTGTTGGGTCGTCCGTTTATGAAGACGGCAAGCACCGTGATTGATGTTTCAAAGGGCCTATTATCTATGGCACATGAAGGGAAAAAGGTCCAGTTCTAGATAGATGATGATCCATTCTGATCTATAAAAGACGTCGAGCCATCGACGTTAAACAGAGGCGCTGCTCGGGAGGCAAGCCGAGGTAAGTTTTTCTTTTCTTTTATTTTTGTCTTTTTAGTTTAGTTTTAGTTTTAGTTCGTTTTGGTTTTGTCGGGCTAACTTGCAGGTAAAACGTTTCCATCTCGAAGAGAGCACCAGCCGTGGAGAGGATCTGAGCTCGCGGGTCGGCCCTGACGAAATTTGTTTCTGTTTTTTTTTTCAGAAAAAAAAAATTTTAAAAAAATAAATACATAAAAATAAAAGGCTTTCGGGTGAAACCCCTGAAATAAAAGCTTTTCGGGTGAAACCCCCGAAATTCTACTTTCTATTTTCTATCCTTCTATCTTTTCCATCTTCTTCTATCTCCATTCTTTTTGGAGACTTTTATGGCTACCCATGGTCATCCTCAAGTATGGGGGAGTCTTCATTTTCAAGGCTCGTACTACATTAATGCTTAAGGCAAGATTCAGAGTTCGTTTGTGAGTTCGTGTTCAGTTTTGTTGATCGTGTTCTCTAACCATTTTTTCACGATCGGCGCACCACCCGCGCCCGCGGTTCCGGACCCGCGTCCGCGGTTTTTCCTGATGACGGATCATTTGGAGATTTCCGAGCTGTTCATCCAAGCCTTTGAAGAGTTCTTCCATATCTTCTTTCGTATGTGAGTCTTCTGATTTTCCTCTTTTATGCTTAATTCCTTTATCTTTACTTCATTGAGGACAATGAAAGATCTAAGTATGGGGGAGGAAGTACTCACTACGCCTATCATAGATAGTTGCTTTTCAGTTATTTTTTATGGGATTTTTTTCCATGTTTTATATAGAGAAAATTTTTGAAAAAAAAAAGAAAAAGCCATAAAAATGTAGAAAAAAGGCATAGAAAATCCTGGGATGAGTTGAAAACCCAAAAGGGCGGCTCAGGTAATAAGCAGGTAACCCGGACCAGCATTAGGCTGGGGTAATATGAGGTTTATGAGAGATGTGAGTATTTGTGAGCACACCTAAGAAAAATGAAAAGAGTGATTAGGTGAAAACCCGAAAGGGTGCTTAAGTAGAATGAGTGGTAAAATCAGAGTGGTTAGGATTCATATTCTACTTTGGGATTTGGGCATTACATTTTAGATGTTGGGTAGATCCTAGGTTGCTCTACACTTTTTAGAGTTTGAGAGTTGATATGATTTGTATATGTGAGGTGTGTGCTTGAGCTATCATGTTGTTGCTCATTATTTCTATATTTTGGGTTCGGGTTGGTGAGGTGAGTGATTTTTGTCTTCCCTTGTACTATGTTGTTAACCTTGATAGGATTTCTTGTTAGATTTATTTCGAGCTTACTCGAGGACGAGCAAGGTTTAAGTATGCGGGAATTTGGTACGCTCTAGTTTAGTATGGTTAACTCTTGTATTTTAGGTATGATTTGAATGTGTTTAGGTTAGTTTTGAGCATAATTTTCATATGAAGACCGAAGACACGATTTGAAGAATTGCAAGAGTTTTGAAGACAAGTGTTGATTTGGAGTTGTTATGAGGCTATTTTCTTGTGACGCATCGTTTGAGAGCTACGGTGATCGGATGAAGCTGAATTTGGTATCATTGGAAAGCTAACTCGAAGAGCTACAATTCGTGTTTGTACGGAGAGTTCAAGTTCTAACTCTAAGTGGGTCAAAACCACCTCCGAAGTTGACACTAGAATGTTGTCAGAAGACCCGCGCTCGGGGGTGGAAACCGCGCTCGCGGGTGGAAACCGCGCTCGCGGGTGATCAGGATTTCGCGGACGCCGAGGATTAGAAGAGCCGCGCTCGCGGTTCGTAGCCGCGCTCGCGGGTCGTGGTGTTGCAGCGCCGACTCGTTTTATTTTATCTTTTATTAGTTTTTATATCTTTAGGTTTCAGTTGTTTTTCTTCTATTTAAGCTTAGTTTCGTAGCAGACTGTGTTATCAATCAATATCACATTATCTAGCATATTTTACTTTTTAGAGTTTTAATTCAGTTTTATTATGGAGAACTAATTTCCCTTGGAGTTTCTTTGATCAAGGAAGCTTTTTTATGTAATTCGTGAGATTCTGGTAACTTTTCTATCCCTTGGTTAATATCAAAACTCTTGTGCTAGATCTTATGATTATCAATTGATTTCTCTTCGTGCGCAACTTATTGAATTTTATTGATATTCTACTGTTTGGATTAGTTTGATTGTTGTCTGTGCAATCTTATTTATCCTTGAAACAACTCTTTTCTAGGACCGTGGACTAGAATTGAGAAAGAGTGTTTGATTTTTATTTTATGCATGAGACTCGTAGCTTGATTGCATGATTTGATATCCTTCTATCCTTAACACTTTGCATGATTTGAATTAAGCGTTCTTGTTCATATCATGATTTCGCTTGGACCGTGGACAAGCGGAAATCTTTTATAAGGATTGGAATTAACCTGGGAATTAATAGAAAAGTGGATGAATTGATGATCGAATGATTAAAAAGGTGGAATTGATTGAATGAACTCTGATTTCCTTCAATTGATTTAATCCCTAATAATATTTGCTTGTTTATTTGCTTGCTTAAACTTCCAAAAACCCTTGTCTTGTCTTTGCTAATTGTTCAGAAAACCGATTCTCTTGGGTTCGATCCCTTACTTGCATGCTATACTTGGTTTGTAGTTTAGGGTAATTTATTTTTGATCTTGGCAACAACGACTTTAGCTGAGTCAAAGTGCAAGGCTTCTTCCAAGTTAGATTTCTAAGGATTACTCGACTAAAGCATATGTGAGAAGATATGGGACGAAAGAGCCTTTACAAATGTGTCAAGGATAACACGTATACGCTAAGAAACTCATGTGTAATTCTTACGACGTGTACTTAGACAAGCTGATGTGGTTCAAACCTGAGGAGCACCGCGATTCCTTAGTGCATGATTGTAATTGTTACAAGTTATAAATTAAAGTCTACGGACATTTATTTCTATACATAGAGCTTGTTTCATAAAAGTTCAAGTTTATGACGTTGCACAAATGGTGGATGAATGCTGGTGATTTGTGTAAGTCATCAATCCATTTGGTGTGAGTCATGAATGGATAAGTGTGGGAATTACTATGGGTATCACTTAGGCTTGGGGCGTGCGGGAGGCATGGCCTAGTGATCGGCCTAATGGTATTTCCAAGGGTTGAAAGAGTTGGTGGAATCATGGTGGCATCGATGCAAGGACTCTAGAGGCGCGCCTTGATCGATAGAACCGGATTTGAGGTTCTCGACCTAGGGTTGGACACGGTGCGGGGCTGACTCGAACCTCGAGTTCGGCGAGCACATGCGTTGGCGTGGCACGCCGAGATGCACCAGCGGACGCGCGCCAAGTGCCAAGTCACTAGCGCAGGTGCGCCGATGCAGCCACGCAAACGCACGACAGCCGCGGTAAGCCAAGGCACGCCTAGGGCGCTGTTTTGGTTGACTTGCGTGTGTGGCTTTATTCATGCAATGAATTGGCTATGTTATGATTCCCAAATTGAGAAATGAAGCTCAAGGACTATGTGGCAAAATTTGAGAGCTAACCAAAGCTTGGAACATCGGTTTTAAGCTAGCTCAAGTTAGGAGCTGTTTTTGGTTTTAGCTTGATTTGAGCTAGGGCGTTGACCTTTTTGGCTTCACGAAAGCTTTACCTAGCTTCGTAGAGACTAGATGCACATTTCATGTCTCGAGAGTGTGGGCGCGACAAGCTAGCTCGAAGCTAGCTCCCCTCCATATTGGGTCGCACGCGCTTATGGGCCTTTTTGGGCTTTTGCCTTGAGTTTTGGATAAGGATGGATTTGAAATTTGAAAAGTTGTTAAGGGAAGTTACAAAGTTGGTTATAACTAACTCCCTACTTTTCCTCCTTATTTCTCTCCTTAATTTTCTCAACAAATTAACTACCAATTTCTCTTTCCATAACCGCCCATCCTCTTGACTATAAGTAGAGGTTGGACGCCTCTCTCTTGGGAGGTTCAAGAGTTTGAGAATTCATTCTCTAGAGAGGCTTCATGAGTTCCAAATAAAATCACGAGAATTGTGTTTGAGTGTTCTACATCAAATCACAAGACACTTATTTAAGAACGAGGTGCGTATATATGCAATGATGGTACATGCTTGCCACATGATCATTGTATAGCAACGTTTTATCTCACGATGTTATTGTGGTTATACCCTTGGCATATTAATAGGGGCAATTAACGTTGAAGGAAAGCAAGATCTCATCTCGTGACTCGTTGTCATATCAAGTCAAGTCATGTTATTTATGTTTTCGAAGTTTTAACTTGTGTTTTAACATAAACTAACATTATTCGGCGGTGATTACCCTTGTGGTCTACTCCCAACGAGATTACCTTCAGATCTACTCACGAGATTACCCTTCGGGGTCTACTCAATCGTCTTGATTACCCTTCGGGGTCTACAAGAGCCGAATCTAACCTTCAACTAACAACACTAACTAAAACTAACAATTTACACATAAACTAGAGTTCTAAGCCCGTCCTTTGGACGGGACATAATTTCTATTTTATGTTTATATAATTTAACTATTTAGATTTTTGGAAATCAAAGCATGTAATAAAGTATATTAAATAGATTTGATTAAATTACATTATGAAATAATATAAATATTTATAATATGACTAAAAACAAAATGCTAAAAATTGTAACTATATAAATTATTCGATCATTTAATCGGTACGTACCAATTTAAGATATAGAAATTTCTTATCCATCTTAATTTGATAGTTGAAGTATTATATTAATTTTAATTGCTTAATCTATGAATGCTTTGTTTTCAAATTCAATTTAATGTGGCTCTCGTGCATATGAAATTATGAATAATCAACAATGATATTTTATCTTTCATATACTTTCTATATAATACATAATTTTTATTTTTATTTATATTTGGAATTAAGAAATTTTAAGTCTTTGAAATGAAATTAATAGCCAATTATAAATATTTAATTTAATTTCTTTCATATAAGTCTTTATACACTTATGGACAATGGCTATGATAGTAAATTTACATAAGTTCCCATGATTTCTTAAATCGAACCAAACAACATATAAAAATCTAATTCCTACAAATTTATTTTTAACCAAACACGTACTATTATTAAATCACATGAAATAAAATTCCCAAAATTAACTTCCTTTTGACTTCCAAGGAATTACAATACCCATGTTTAATCAAACAAGCACTAACGAAGCTAGATTATCTTGTTCTAAGCTTAATTAATTTCCTATCCTTTAGAAGATGATAGTCAATATCTTAGTCCAACTTCATCAACTATCAAAATAGAGGAAAATCTACACAAACTTGTTGGATCATAAAGTGTTTGCTAGTTATCACACAGGGAATAATTACAGAGAACGGTAGCAGAAATACTAGTAAGCAAGAAAGCGATATATAGAGAGTGAAAATTTCAACCCGACCAATAACTCATAGAAAATAAAACCTCTAAGCCTGAGACACCTTCTCATAAAATTTCAATAGATTACTTATATATTAAATTTCAACAATTATAAGACAAGGTAAGTAGGCACCACCTAAGTTATACCAACTTAACTTCTAGAACCTAAATCGTAAACATAAGACTATAAACAAACTAAGAACAAGAGTACTCAAACTACCGTGGAATCTTTACCGAAAATATTCCAGAAGCCACTCAAACAATTTGATTCACTCTCACACTAATTGCTCATCTTCAACGCACACTTTCACCCTAGCTAGCCCTAGCTTGTTTAATAAGGAAGCTTTCGAAATTGATCTCCAAAACGACTTACCTGACCATAAGGATATTCCATCCATAATATCTTCTTAAATAAGGATTAAAATATAAACTCAACCAACCACATCTTCAATCAATCGGATTATCCCTGTTGTAGACCGATCTTACTATTATCTAATTTTACTCTACCAAATCATTCAACATTTACCTTATCTTCTCAAAAACAACTAATGCTTAATTGTCGATCACTGCTGAAGTAGTTTGCTCAAAATAAGGTAACTTTCTAAATATAGAAAGTCACATAGCTTCCCACAAAGGTTATCGAAATCGTCCCCCGTTCCATCCATCATTCTCTTACGATATTCCTTCACTCTGACAATATGTTTTCCTCTTCTTGCATTCATGTGATACTTGTGAAATAAAACATTAATCATTTAATATATGTTATCATCAAAACTAAGAGAAATCATGGAACAACGAGTTTTTCAACAATCTCCCCCATGTTGATCATGATAAACTTATGGAAAATATACATGTTAAAATGCATATCTAGAAACCGGCCTATCAATATAAAACATAGAGAGGTTTTGAGATTATATTTTACATGTTCCCCCTTAACAAAACCATTGTCATTTCTACTCACCAAATGACCATCATATTCCTCCTTAGCCAAAGTTTCCATTTGTATTTCCTAGATAGAATGCATGTCTTCATTTGTCCTAAATTCCACCTTTTGGCATCATTAAAAGGTTAGAGCAATCAAAGAAAATACAGATCCGTCACCAAAATATCATTACATGATCACATTGTTTATCATGTAGCAACTTTAGCAAAAGAAACTAAAAAATCAAACAACCAAATCTAAAAGATCTTAAAATTTATGATGGGTGTAACTGGTAGAGTAACAATAAAAGTTCCACTCAAAATCTGAAGGAGGAGGGATCATCAACGTCAAGGGTAGTGTCTCTCCAAGGCGGATGGTCAATGATGGCGTCCATCTTGGAGGAAATTTGTTAAAGTTCAAGTAACATCTTAGCACCAACACTTTCGCTAGTAGAAGAGCTAACACTTACCTTTTTGGTAGTGTTCTTCATTATAATTCCCTTTGGATCGCATTGGAACTTCATCCTTGAGATATTTCTCATATCCAAGAGAAATCCAAACTACTCTCCTTAGGAGACTCATAGACCTTCTTGGACTACAGAAGTAACTTGATAAATGTTTTGGGCAGATTTAACACGTAAACGCGTTACCTGCTATGATGAAATAGTCTAAACGCGTTAAACTCGTAAACAAGATGTGATTCAGTAGAATAAAAGAAACAAATAGGAATGGAAATATTAAGAATTGCTTGACTGAATAAAGTGATGATTGTACAACGATGACGTCTCTTTGAGTTTACAGAAGAACCGATTGGGCAATAGCCTTTTTATCTTACGACAATTGAGATCAAAAGGAAAATGAATAATTTGCAGTTTGTAATTGCGTAATTCTGTGTTCCGTTTCTTCATTCTCCGGGTCTTTTTTTAATCTTCTTCTTTCAACTGACTGTTGTTTTTCACCGGCTCTCAAATCCCGCAAATATCGTCGTCGACATTAAATAGCTTTAGTCGTTACCAGCGGCTATGTCGCAAGCTGTTTACTCCTTTCGTACACGCTTTGACGCACATTGAATAAGTATTATGGGCCCTCGTTCTATGTTGGTTCGTGCTTTTAATTACCGGTATTGGGCCCAAAATTTGATATCCCAACAATATCCCCCAAAAACCCTCCAAAATTTTCCTCTAAAATTTTCTAGGGTTTTTTATTTTGTCTCAAAAGTTGTAGTTCGTAGAGATGTGTCCATCAACTCTATTTAAGACCTTCAAGAGTATTATTACGCCTCGCCCAGATTCTCCCATTATCAGGTACATTTCCCCTTCTTCTCTTTGTTTTTTTCTTTCTTATCGACCTTTTGTCCCCATGTCTGATTCAATCTCCTCTTTCGAGTCTTTCTCTCGTGGTCTCGAACCGTCCGATTCCCCTTTATTTACTTCCTCTGGTGCCCTCTCTACTTACCATCACAAAGAACGTACTTCCCATGATCCAACAGCCTTTGCGTATTCCGTCGGATTCCCTGCTTCTTCAGAAATTTATCTCCCTCCCCCGAATGTGTGGGCTAATTCCTTTAATGAGGATTGAGTGTGTCTATAGGAATATCCCTTTCGTACAGGCTATCGTTTTCCCTTTTCCCCTTTAGTGGTCGATTTTCTTGAAACCCTAAACGTGTCGTCGAGGCAAGTTCTTCCTCGGGCATGGAGAATTTCGTTGGATGTTGACCTGTTAAGATCTTCTTATAACATACCTTTCAAAGCAGTTGATTTCTTTCGCAATTACGGTATTTCAAAAGGTGGTCTTTGTCGTTTTACCTTGAAAACCTTAAAGAGCAAATCTAACTTAGTTTTTGACGTGTCGAAGTCAGATCGAGGATGGACCATCAAGTTTTCCTTTGTAAAACTGTCGTCTTTAGGAATCGATTGTTCTTTTCTGAAATCTTGTTGGCGTGCCACATGTAGCATGTTTCTCATTTGCAAGATTATTTGTTTTTGATAATGCTAACTTTTGATCATGTTTTGTTGTACTTGATACAGTGGACACCTCTCCTCTGCAACCTTCTGCCGCATCTGCTCAAGTCATATTCCGTATAGAAGCTCTTCCAGTGGATGAGAGACTGTATCCTGAAATTACAAAGGCGTGTTTCACCGACCCCTAACACTCAGAAATGTCGAAAATCACAATATTATCACATATCAATCACATATTGACCAGAGCGATAATTTATTTAGTGATTAATATGGTTGATCAGTATATTTAAGTATGACTTTTAACAACTCCATGGTCTACACATCCTTAAACAACGGATATTTTCCACTCTTCGGACGAAGAATGTAACACATCCTCGAAACTACTTTTTCAATTCTTGAACAAGAAAAGTTGAACTGATTAAGAAATGGTCATTAGTGAAGAATTAATTATTAACTAGTTAAATTCTCGAGATACTCACGGGGTGATTTTACTAAAGATTATACAATAATCTGATACTAATATAAAATTTTAAAATACTCGTATATAATATAGCAATAAAATTATGTAATTTATAAATAAAAAAACTTTAAAATCGTGTCACATATTTTAATTGAATATATTTAAAAATTATTGTCATTATTTGTTGTGATCTTGCCCTATATTTTGATAAAAAAAATTAACATGTTAATTTTTTAATTTCACTTGAATTAAATATTTTTAATTTTTTGTTAAGATATTAATATGCATAAAACAATCAATTTTTATAAAATATTTATTAATTTTATGTATTTGAATTCTTATCTTTTACTTTGTAATTAATATAATAATATTTTTAAATATGGAGAACATTAATATAAAGATTGGTATAAAAGATAACATAGAGAAACAAATAAAAATAATATAATGTTATAACTTAAATATAATTATGGTAGGATATCTACTATCTAGTAAGGATAATATAACTTATTAAAATATTTATTAAAATAATTTTTTAATGTTAATTTTTTAAAATTTAGGTAGATATATCAATGTATACTAAATTGTATCATATATTCTATAAATAATTTATTATATTGCAAAATATCAACATGTAGATAAAAAAAATTATATACTTGGAGTGTAAGATTTGTTAAAAGATAAATGAAAAATTCTAATGTATAAAACTAATGTAAAAAATATTAGCATATAGATTAAGTTTTGTCAAAAGATATGCATAAAATCAATATAGAAAGTGTCAACATATAGATAGATCACGTTTTCATAATATGAAAAATTGGATGTATAGAAAGAATCATACAAGTTATTATTAAAACGCTTGACATTATTTTATTCATGTAATGACACATGGCACAAGTTATTATTTTATTTTTTAAAATAAAATAAAATAAAATAAATTTAGATTATTAAGTTTAAAATTGAGAATAAACACAGATTATTAAGATAAAATAATCTACATTGCTCATTTTCCTTGGCAATATTTCATAAATAGGTTTAATTTAAAAGAAAGAGATAAAATATGAAGAAAATAAAGCAAAAAGATATATTTTGAAAATATGGAAGAGATGATATTTTGAAAAATAATAATTAATTTAACAATAATATATGTAATTGAGTATATTTATCTTTTAATATAAGAGAGAGAAAGAAACAACTAAATGTTAAAAAGATTAAGCATATATATTTTATTGGATTATAAGGAAAAAATTCAACCATTAGTTAAATTCTTTTAGTTAAGATATTATCTTCTACCAAAATTTAAGATATTATCTAAATTTGGGAAATAAATAAACTTTAATTAAGTGGAAAAATTTGCCATGTGGAATATGAAGTGGAAAGAATAATTAATATAAAATTTTATGGAGCAAGGATTAAATGTCATGTGGCAAAATCCTACGTGGATTAATAATAGAATGACATGTGGAAAAAGCTGACGTGGCGCAACGTGGAGGCTCCAAACCTTCTTTTTGTTAAGATATTATCTCCTACTAAAATTTAAGATATTATCTAAATTTGGGAAATAAATAAACTTTAATTAAGTGGAAGAAATTTGTCATGTGGAATATGAAGTGGGAAGAATAATTAATATAAAATATTTATGGAGCAAGGATTAAATAACATGTGGCAAAATCCTATGTGGATTAATAATAGAACAACATGTGGAAAAAGTTGATGTGGCGCAACGTGGAGGCTCCAAACCTTATTGCTTTTCTATATACTAGTTGTACCCGTCTGGCACGTCAATGACTCATCAATTTTTAGATACATTATAAATATGATATTAATAAAGAAAATATAAAAATAAATAAAAAGCCAAAAATAATTTAAATTTTTAAATAAATTAATCAAATTCAATTCTTTAAAAATCTTTTCAATAAAAAGTTAAAAATATAATTAATAAGAAAAGATTAAAAAAATATAGAATTTTTTAAAGATAAATAAATCTTCTATATTTACACAAAAAAATACAAAAAGGAAATTGAGGAAAAAATAATATAATTTTTTTATAAAAATTAATTTAGGCAAGTAATTATATAGATATTTAAATTTTTACTTTTTTTATCAAAATTTAATTTATGATAAATATATTTCTTATAAATAGATAAAAAGACAAACAAAAAATAATTTTCTTTATTTTTAATTAAAATTCGAATTAATTTTTTCCACATAAATAAATAGAAATGAATATAATTGGAATAAAATAATATAAATATTTATGTAATTAAATAATAAAAAGTTAAAAAGATAATTAAAAAGAAAAGATAAAAAAATATAGAATTTTTTTAAAGATAAAAAGTCTTCTATATTTATATAAACAATCCAAAAAGGAAATTAAGGAAAAGATAATATAATAATTTTTCCACATAAATAAATAGAAAGGAATTTAATTGGAAAAAAATAATAAAAATAATTTATTTTAAATATAAAGTGTGGCCAAAATTAAAGCGGTGACTAGAAAAGTTACTACGTTCAACATATATAGTTATAGATAGATATGACTATTTTTATTTCAAAGATATATATGGGATCACGTGCACATATTTTTTGTTATCTTTTTTTAATTTATCTTTCATAAATATAATAAATATAATGTCCTTTTTTTATCGATATTGGTCAAATCTACTAATATTATTTTATCTTTATGTTTATTTAGGGATAAATTTTTTAAAAATATTGTTTTATCTTTATGTTTATTAGGAGATAACTTTTTTGCATAATTAACTATTTAAAATTATTATTTTAATAATGGGGTGATGTGGCGCAATGTGGTAGTAAAAAATACTCCGTCTTTAGTTATTAGTAATAATAGATAGATAGATAGTAGATTAGGTAGATTGACGAAGTTATATTCTTCGGACAAAAAACATAATTACGTCAAGCTGAAAGAAAATCGATCACCTGCCAACAAATTGTTTTTGTTTTTACATTTGTTTTTCATTTCGTGTACATGAAGAAACGTTGGATTGAACGAGAAATGGTCACTGCTCAACAAATAATTCTCATGAGAAACCTCCAGCCGGCCAACAAATTAGTTATTATGATATTTAATCGATGATATATCCACACTCGAACTATATATATATATATATATATATATATATATAGGATTGAGATCAGGTGAGGAGGGCTCTTACCGTAGATAATTAGGAGGATCCTCAACCTTTGGATTTAAAAAAAATTAATGGATAAGATTTTTTTTGAATTAAAGAAAAACTAATAAATCTATCCATATCTTTTCTCTCTCCTATAATATCTCCCGCATCTATATATACGCTGATACTAAACTTCCCCCTCATCTAATACGTATTGAACAATTAAGAGATTTCAAATGAACAACTAAGGTATTTATCATGAACAAGTATTATTATATTATGGATGAACATTAATTTACGCAAATAATTACGTCACTCTACAAGTGAACAACTACTCATTAATAATTGAACAACTACAACAATGAACAACTAATACCTAACAATGAACAATTCATCTCTCGGGTCTATATAAGCGCTAATCCTAAACTTTCTCTCCAATCTAATACATATTGAACAATTAATAGATTGCAAATGAACAATTAATGTATTTATCATGAACAGGTACTATTATATTGAATAATTACGTCTCTCTACATCTCAACTACTACTCATTTACAATTGAGCAACTACAACAATGAACAACTAATACATAATAATGAACAATTCATATCTAATTTTCTCTCACCTTAATATCATTCACGTCTATATAAGCGCCGATGCTAAACTTTCTCTCTCCTCTAATATAAATTGAACAACTAAGATATTGTAAATGAACAAGTAATGTAATGATCATGAACAATTACAACTACTTATTCGTAAATGAACAACTACATACACTAAACCCTAAACACAAAATACTAAACCCTAAATCCTAAATAGTAAACCCTAAACCCTAAACCCTAAATACAAAATACTAAACCCTAAACCCTAAATAGTAAACCCTAAACCCTAAATAGTAAACCCTAAACCCTAAATACTAAACCCTAAATAGTAAACCCTAAACCCTAAATAGTAAACCCTAAATATAAAATAATAAACCCTAAACCCTAAATAGTAAATCCTAAACCCAAAATAATAAACATTAAACCCTAAATAGTAAACCCTAATACCTAAACTATAAACCCTAAACACAAAATACTAAACCCTAAACCCTAAAATACTAAACCCTAAACCCTAAAATACTAAACCCTAACCCTAAAACCTAAACCTTAAACCCTACATCATAAATATTAAACCCTAAACCATAAAACCCTAGGGTAGGGTTTAGGGTTTAATAGTTAGGGTTTAGGGTTTAGGGTTTAGTATCTTAGTTTTTGCTATTTAGGGTTTAGGGTTCATTATTTATAGGTTAGGGTTTAGGGTTTATAGGTTAGGGTTTACTATTTAGGGATTAGGGTTTATTATTTAAGGTTTAGGGTTTATTATTTATGGTTTAGGGTTTAGTATTTTGGGTTTTAGGGTTTATTATTTATGGTTTAGGGTTTATTATTTAGGGTTTTGGGTTTAGTATTTTAGGTTTTAGGGTTTAGCGTTTAGAATATTGTTCATCATTATATTAGACAGTACTTGTTCATGATAAATATATTACTTGTTCATTTGCAATCTCTTAATTGTTCAATATGTATTAGATGAGAGAGAAAGTTTAGTATCAACGCTTATATAGACGCGAGAGATGAATTGTTCATTGTTAGGTATTTGTTGTTCATTGTTAGGTACGATATTTGTTGTTCATTGTTGTTGTTCGATTATTAATGAGTAGTTGTTCACTTCTAGAGAGACGTAATTATTTACGTAAATTATTTTTCATCAATAATATAATACTTGTTCATGATAAATATCTTACTTGTTCATTTGCAATACTTCAATTGTTCAATACGTATTAGATGAGGGGGAAGTTTAGCATCAGCGTATATATAGATGCGGGAGATATTATAGGAGAGAGAAGAGATATGGATAGATTTATTAGTTTTTCTTTTAATTCAAAAAAAAACCTTATCCATTAATTTTTTTAAATTCAAAAGCTGAGAATCCTCCTAATTATCTACGGTAAGAGCCCTCCTCACCTGATCTCAATCCTCTCTCTCTCTCTCTCTCTATATATATATATATATATATATATATATATATATATATATGTTTTGGTTCAAGTGAGACCCACCCTTGTGGTGAGACCTTTGGCTTAAAGTGAGAACTAATCTCAACCATTAGATTTACATCATCACTATATAATGGATGGTCAAGAATTTTTTTTTTTTAATTTGTTATTTTTTTTATTTTTTTTATGTATTTATTTTTTTAATTTTTTAATTTTTTTCGAAACTTTTTTTCATATTTTTTATATTATATTCTTTGTTAAAAAAAGCTTTAAAAATATTAAATATGACAGTTCAATTTTTATATACTACGAGTTCATTTTTAAATATTAGAAGTTCAATTTTTTTATGTTAGGAGTTCAATTTTCAATATTGTATGAGTTCAATTTTATATTTTACGAGTTCATTTTTTATCTATGATAAATTCAATTTTTATGTGCTTTGAGTACATTTTTAAAATAATTCGATTTTCGCAAAACTAAAAAAATAGCTGAATAAAAAATAAAATAAAAAAATAAAAAAAAAATAATTTTTTTGAAAAAAGGCTTTAAAAACGTTAAATATGATAGTTCAATTTTTATATACTACGAGTTCATTTTTATACACTAGAAGTTCAATTTTTTTATATTAGGAGTTCAATTTTCAATATTGTATGAGTTCAATTTTTATATTCTACGAGTTCATTTTTTATCTATGATAAGTTTAATTTTTATGTGCTTTGAGTTCATTTTTAAAATAATCCGATTTTCACAAAACTAAAAAAATAGAAAAATAAAAAATAAAAAAATAAAAAAAATAAAATTTTTGAAAAAAGGCTTTAAAAACGTTAAATATGATAGTTCAATTTTTATATACTACGAGTTCATTTTTATACACTATAAGTTCAATTTTTTTATATTAGGAGTTCAATTTTCAATATTTTATGAGTTCAATTTTTATATTCTATGAGTTCATTTTTTTATCTATGATAAGTTCAATTTTTATATGCTTTGAGTTCATTTTAAAAATAATTTGATTTTTGCAAAACTAAAAAAATTTTAAAAAAATTTTAAAAAATTTTAAAAAATTTAAAAAAAATTTAAAAAATTTAAAAAATTTAAAAAATTTAAAAAATTTAAAAAAATGAAAACTAAAAAAATTTGAAAAAATATTGACCATTGAATACATAATAGATGGGTAAATCCAATGGTTGAGATTAGTCCTCATTTTAAGCCTTGGATGTACCACAAGGGTGGTCCTCACTTGAACCATGCCCTATATATATATATATAATGTTCAAGTAAGAGCAATTTATAAGGTAAATCGTGTGGTTAAAGTATGACCATTGGAAATAGATGAACGGAGGGTGAGGATTTTGTTAAAATAGGGTGTAAAAAAGGTGGGATACGGGGGATTCACCGGATCAAATTTTTATTGGATTAAAATATAAAAAAAACAAATAATAAGAGAAGATGGCCTAAAATCTCGGGATAGCCCGGTTACCTTTCCATATTCAATTTACACTCTCTCTCCTCTCTCCAATAGCAGTTTCTCTCCTCTTCTCGCTCTCTGTATTTTCGTAGCCGACGTTTCAAAGGTTGAAGGCGGCGATAACCTCATCAATCATCGTCGACGATAACCTGGTAAGTGAACATTCAAGTACCTTTATATATTGGTGAACTGAGTAGAAATCCACTAAAGAGGTGCGATTTTAGGTTGGAAATCAACATCTCGGAATTAGTGTTTGATATTCGATTTTGGTATAGAATTCGTTGAATTAGGTGAAATTGGAAGTGAGAATAGAGATATTTAGAACTAAAATTGCGTATTTTTGATTGAACAATGTGTTTTTTTGAGGAATCCGGCTTGATATGTATGACCACATTTAAAATTTTAGAGTTCTTGTGTGTACAGAGGTGGAGCTAAGTTGCTTTTTTGTTGAAATTGGTGTTTTTTTTTAAATAGGTAGAGTTATAGTTTGGTTTCAATGGTGAGGTTTGTTGTTATGTCGGGTTGTATAATTTTTAAAGAGAAAAACCAGCAGAACTGAGTTCGTGCATTGCCTTTTGTTAAACAGTGTTTCAATTCCCCAGAAATTAGTGTGTTTGTTGATGTATGTTGTTTGTAATGAATAGATACAATGGCGAGTTCTTCCAAGGGGAGGAAAGACAAAAAGCGCAAACAAGAAAAAGGTATGGTTTTGTAGCAGTTTTTTTCAACAGGATGTTTATGTTTTTTCATGACTAATAATGTTATTGCATTAGTTAAAAAATATTTTTCAAAAGATTTATAATTGTTATTCAATATGACAATAATCCATTTCAATATAATCATATATAGTTATTCAAGACATAGAATGTTAGTATTCTTCAATTTTCATATAGTTTTTCAATAAATTTTTTAGAGTAATGTGAATGAGAGAACCATATAAACATTTTTCATTTTAGTCAACAATGTTTTTCATTCATATAATAAAGATTATTCAGAACATGACCTTACACAAATGACAAAATTATTTCTTACAATATTGTTAAATGTTTTTCATAAGATTTGAATTGGTTTTTCAATATTCATTTAACTAGACACAATCCATGATCATTTTTCATAATTTCAGTATGAGTAATGATATTATTCAACAAGTAGCATTAACACTAAATTGCACTGTGATCAAATATTTTATGTGGGTTAATAATCTGTTGCATAATTATTGATGTATGTTGTTTGGAATGAATAGATACAATGGCGAGTTCTTCCAAGGTGAGGGAAGACAAAAAACGCAAGCAAGAAAAAGGTATGGTTTTGTAGCAGTTTTTTTAAACAGAATGTATGTGTTTATCCATGACTACTAATGTTGTTGCCTCAGTTAAAATATTTTTCAAAAGATTTCTAATTGTTATTCAATATGACAATAATCCATTTCAATATAATCATATATAGTTTTTCAAGACATAGAATGTTATTATTCTTCAACTTTCATATAGTTTTTCAATAAAATTCTTTAGAGTAATGTGAATGAGAGAACCATATGAACATTTTTCATTTTATTCAACAATGTTTTTCATTAATATAATAAAGATTGTTCAGAACATGACCTTACACAAATGACTACATTTCTTACACTAAGATTAAATATTATTCATAAGATTTGAATTGGGTTTTCAATATTCATTTAACTAGACACAATGCATGATCATTTTTCATAATTTCAGTATGACTAATGATATTATTAAATAGTTTGGGTGTGTTAATAATTTGTGATTAACCTATGTAAATATTGAATAGGTGGTAATGAACCGCAGTTGGATGTTCAAAAAAAGACTAAGCTCACAAAGGGGCAAATTAAAAGAATGCGCAACAAGGATAAGGTGACACAGGATCACAATGATGATGTATTTGACCTTGGCCCAGAAAGTAGTGATGATACAACTGAGTCGTCGGATGATGATTCAGAATATTCATTTGCAAAAGATGACAATGAACTGGGTAAGTTGATGATTTAGAAGATTACGTATAATTTATGTAAATTAGAGCTTGTATGAGTTCAGATTATTGATACAATTTTGCTAAATTTATGCAATCAATTAGGTACAATGTTATCATCAGAAGAGAACTCTAATTAAGATTCTGATGATGTTGTTATTGCAATGAGGAAGCCCAAGAAGAGTAAAGTGGATTTGAAAGATATAGAAGCTAAGAAATCAAAAAAGAGTGTTGACTTACATAAGAGAGTGAAGAAGAAAAAGATGTCTTCTAAGGATGTGGATGAAGTTATTGATGTTAAAACATGCAAGGATCGTGTATCTTTCCCTAGTATTGAGCACCGTTCCATGCCATTTTCTTTTGCTACTTTGGTGGGCAAACTGGATAAAGATGTACAGAAGGAAGCAATTAGGAAGATTGGATTTGGGAGTCTACTTGATCTTCATCCAATGGATATTCCAAGGTATGTTACAACTTAGTATGTTATAGGTATTGATCTAATTTATTCAACAAAGTGATATTTACTAATCAAATCGATATTTTTTGGCATAAACATATAGAGCATCAGTGGAAATATATGGAATATGTATGATTGGATGTTTGAATAACATTTATACATATATTGAAAAACTTTGAATACATGTTTGATACGAGACTGTTGTATAATTACTATGCAGGAAATTGGGACACTGGCTCGTTAGCAACTATGATCCTAGAAGGGGTGTTATGTTCTTGGAGTATGGTAGAACCATAGAAGTTAATGAAGAAGATGTGGAGTTTTGTCTTGGGATTCCACGAGGGCAAGTTGTGATTGAAAGGTCTCTTCCAAGGGAGAACAAGGCTGTTATATCAGAATGGAGAGAGCATCTAAATTTGGACCCTCAGAAGACAGCTAAATATGGTCATTTAATCAGAACCAGTGATGTTGAAGCTGCTATGGTCAAAGCATCAGATACAAATGTGTTCATTCAAGACTTTCTTGTGCTGTTTTACACTTGTTTGGTTGAGCCAACTGGAAGTGGTGCCTGCAACCAAAACCTAGTCATGCCATTAGGAGATATCAAGAGGATGAGGAACTACAATTGGTGTCGCTTAGTTCTACAAGTGTTGGATGAGGCTACTAATAAATGGCAAGCTAATCCCAAGACCCAATACACTGGCCCTATCTTCTTTTTACTTGTAAGTATTTTTCATTTAATTTTTTATGTATTTGGTGATAAGTAGTTATTAACAATTACAGTGCAATTTATGATACATATGTTCACCATTTTATTCTTAAAACAGCTGATGTATCTTGATCGGGTTGTCAATTATCGCACTCGTCAAGTTATTCCTAGGGTCGTTCCTGTTTTCATTGGATGGTCTAATGAGTTAGTCCTTGCACGTGAATCTGTTGAAATTGCAAAAGGAGGATTTGGAAAGGGGAGGCTTGAACCCCAACCAGAAAAAACAGGTTCTGTGTTTGGTATGGAGAACCTTATTCTGGAAAACTCAGATAATGTCCCATTGAAAACTTTTAAAACAGCTCAGGTAATTTAAGGCATCACAATGTATAAACTTTTACATATTTATTGTTATATTTTCTAAGTTACCGATTTTGAATGTTATTGTTCTAAGGATTTCAACACAACCATGGGAAAGCATTTGACTGGATTAGCTGAAATGATCATAACGATATCTGAAGCTACAAGTTATGCCCCAGAAGAGTGCAAGGACAATCTGTTATCCAAAGCACTCATCCAGACAGCTAGGTCTCTTCTTGTGTCAAACCAGAATAGTCTCCCACCGGCTAACAATGAAAATGGCAACGTTATGCGGGATTTTGTAACTCAATCAGAAGAACCACTATGGAGTGATGAGGAACTTAATAAAGTGATGGACCAGTTTGAGGAAGCTGTTAATAAGAAAAAGTACATAGTGGATTGGGGATTGGACAGTTTTCATACTGCATTTCCTGATATCAATACTTTGGATGCGGGAAAGTTCGATTCAGAGGTGCCGAATATGTTTGTTGCAGATCAAGGTGGTAAAGATGACAACTTACATATTGAACGTGAATCAGTAAGAATTATTAAATCATACATTCATATTACGTAATTTGTAGAATTTAGATATATATGAATCTCATATTGTTGTTGGCATTATAGAACAATGATACATCTGAGTTTGATGTTGGGAATATGAGTACGGATGAAATGCTTGTATCCGGCACTGTGCAACAAAATGAGGTAAAAAATTTTTTTATTATTTTTTGGTTTACAAAAGTTAATGAGAACATAAAAAAGTGCAGCTGGTTGTACATATGTGAACTAACATATTTTGTATTTGTGTGTAAATAAATGTGCAGGACGTAGAACATAATGCAAGTGAAACCTTGGTGAACATTGAATCAGATAAACCACAGGTTACAATTACTACTAACCAGGTGATAGTATATGTCTCTAAATTAATGAATGCTCATCAATGATTGTTATATGCCATGAAATTTGATTTATAAAGGTTTATTCTTGAGTAAATAGGGTTATACATATTATTGAAGAAGTTATAATGAACTTAGGAAAAACAGGTGATATATTGAGCTCATTGTTCAAAAGCATATTGAAAAACGTAGTATATTTGAATGAAAAACATAGTATATGCTAATGTTATAAGCTTACTTTGAATAACATATTATGACATTTTGACTATTTTTCTTTAGAATGCATGATTGAATAATATATACAATAGAGTTGAAAGTCATTTCATTACTTCTTGAGTAATTATCTCAGTTGCATGACACAGCTGAATAACGTTGTATAATTAGTTGAAAAACAGATAATGAGTGTTTGAATAATAACTTTTTTGGTCGAAATCATTACTGTTCTTTCATAGGTTTAAATAATTTACTTAAAGGGTGCACCCGAAAGTTAATGTCACTTTTTCATATTATATAGATCACTTTTTCAACAGAATTAAGTTGAAAAATGCTTCAATTCGTTTTGAAAAATATAACAACATGATCTAGAAAATTATGTTCATATTATGGTGCCATGTTCATAAACTGTGGTTTACATATTCTATGCGTAATATTTTAACATCATCTTTACTCTAATTGTATTAATGCAGGTGGTGGAGTCACCAAAAAAGGTTCAACCAACTAGTCCGGTTCAATTGGAGAGAACGTTAGACGAAATTGGTGATAATGTGGTTAGTTTAGATATTCGACATTTATATTTAATTAATGTCGTATAACATATGTAGCATTTTGAAAATTAAAACCATATTAAATTTGATATAAGTCTCGTATTTTAATAGGTTTTATCTCCTGGGAAGGTTGTTAATGCCGTTGTTAGTGAATTGGTATTGGCTAATGATCCAAAAGGTAAATCTTTGGTCATTGAAGAAGGCACAACAAAACCTGTGGACGGATCAGCACAAGTTGACGTTGTTTCCAAGAAGATTAAGAGAAAGGCAACAAAACCTTCGGTAAGTGTTAGGAGGAGTGATCGTATTAGGCGACCTCGTGATTTATAGCTGTGACGAATGTAATATACATATTAATTCTTCTTAAAAATACGATCTCCATTAATTTTGGTTAGTAGATGTATGGAGATCACTGATGTGCTTTTGAATACGTATGTAATACTGATGTTCTACGTATCAATTTGTAGCTTGAATACTCATGTTCATGTGTGCTTATTGGTATTTAGTTGTGTTTATGCTTCCTTATATTAATTAAGCAGGTTGGTTCATAATATTCAAGCTCGCATTTGTTTTCTTTATTGGGACTTGTTTATGCCCGTGTTTTTCAGCTATATTTTTCATCTTTTTCAAATCACATTTTAAACTTTTTCAACTACATAATGACAAGTTTGACTTTGACTTGTTTAAGGTTTTTCAAGTTGTATTTATTACATATATCGTGTCGCTTATGCGTATTCCATATTATATTTTAATTTCGTTGTGTTTGAATATGCAATAGTGAATCTTAATATTCATATGGAGTACATTGCCAATCATATTCGATTGTAGTTATTATGTGTTTCAATATGTCGGTATAACATTTTCATATTGTTTTTTATATTTAACACGAATGATATACGATTTCTTTATATTAATATAAACTTATTTTCATATTATAACATTGACATTATTATCATACTTTATGCCATTGCATTGAAAGGTTTATCTACCCACTAAAGAAGGTGATGAGTTTCAAACTCCAAATCCTTTGTGAGTCCCGAGGAGAGAAGTCAAGATTGCTGAGTCAAAGAGAAGTCCATGGTTTTTGAGAGCGATAAGTGTAACTGTTCGTCCTACGAAAGAACAGAGAAATCTTTATAATTATATCACTTGTTATATCACTGCTGAGTAAGTGTATTTTCCCTTAGTATTATTTTACACTATTATACTTTGAATTATTATATATAATACTAAATTTTATTAATTAGTGAACCTATATTCTCTCACAAAGGTTGCATTCTCGATTCAACTGATTTCAAAACTCTCGAGGAAGGTACTCATGTGTTAATAAATGTTGTTGACTTGTGGTATCATTATTTGAATGACTCTGAAGAAAAAAGAAGCTTGTTTTCTCCAAAGCGTCTGTTCATTCCCTCAAATGTGACGTTAAAAATATTATGTTAAATTGATTTGCATTATGTATGCATCAAAAATATTTACTTATTTATAAATTGATAGGTTGGTTCAATTGTAAATGCTGGGTCTCATTCATATATTCAAAAATTCGAAATGTTCAAGCATGATATGGATGGTGTGGTTTCATCGGCGCAGTTCACGAATTTATATGATGCTGATTTGGTAAGAATAACGAAACTATAATATGATACCATTGAAGTAATATTAATATACACTGACTGAATATATTTTGATTTTGCTATATCAGGTCTTTTTTCCGATCCTTCACCACGCGCATTTTTATGTGATTTGCTTTAACTTCATGAAATCCACAATTGAGATTATTGATAATTCCACATCTGGTGATGCTGACATGAATGGGAAATATGGTGTCATGATGAACAACTTGGTAACATTTATACACGCTTTTACTGTAACACATTTATTTCATTTCGTTACTTACATCATATAATTTGCATGCAGCCTAAAATGTTCCTCCAATATATGGAATCCAAGAACTTGAAGAACCGAGTTGCACGATTCACAAACAACAATTTCGAACTTTTGAGGATGCATTGGCGCGATGACAAGAACAAAGTTGATTGTGACATATATTGCATGCGTCATATGAAAACTTATTTTGGTGAAGACGTTAAACATTGGGAATCTGGTTTCAAAGCTCGCTCCGTCAAGGTTGTAAGATTGCTTAGGATAAAATATCTCCATAAGTTATTGTATACTTGTTTCAATGAGATGTTTGACCAATTCAAGATCAAAGAAATGGATGACATGGCAAGTATAAATGCTGGAACCTATGAGCAGGGTAGTGATTAGGGTAATATATTCACTTTCAATTCATATTTATCATAGATTTGGTACATTGTTTGCTTATATGTTTGTCTATTTTCGTATTTTAGTGGTATAACATTATTGAACATTTGGTAGTATGAGTTGAATGCATACTATTAAGTTTGGGATTTTTGATATTTTGTGTGTCATTATTTAGGAAAAATAATTTATCCGTTTTTGACATCTCATATTGTGTTGAAAAACAACATAAATTATTTCGAAAAAGTTTAAAAATATTTTGGAAAATGTATGCTTCTAATTCTGAAACACAATCTATACCAGGCAATTGATAAGAATCAATGTGTTTAAAAACATACATAACATTTTTCCACACATTATGCAATGTGTGTAGTAATAATTGCGCGTTTGTATATATTATATACCTAACTATGAAAAACACATTAAAATGAGTGAAAAATTACACATTATTAATTGAAAAAGTAAACTAAATACAACAAACATTAACAAGAGGGTGGACTCTTTGTATTATGGCAAACAAAATATGACCATGAAAAACACATGTAAATGAGCCGAAAACTACACATTACTCATTGAAAAAGTAAACTAAATACATCAAAATATGCATTATGATAAGCAAAATGTTTATATTAAAGGTAATTGAAATATGAATACGATACTGTTTTCCGATATTCAAACAATAATATAAATTGTCTATGCTTTAAGTTTAGTAATCTAGTTGAAAAAGTATGAATACTGAATTGAAAACTACATCACACTATGTTCCATACACAAAATGAAATTTGATTACATCTCCTTGCAATTCCGACTATCGTGTCCCGTTGCTTTCCCGCACTTTTTACACTTCCTCTTGCCTTTTGCAGCAGCTTTATTCTGAGCATCAATTGTTGCCTCTTTTCCACCTTTTATCCTACCACCTTTTCCACTGCCTTTGTTCTTAGTCTTTTTTGGGGGTAATACCTCAATTTCTTCGGGCACAGCTATTCCTACGACCTCCATGTCATTTTTGCTAGTATTTTTTGTTCTCAAACCATCTTCACTTCTCTCTAACATATTCTTCAATCCCTTCAATTGCTCTAACACCATATCTAACTTGGTCTCATCATTGTCTGGAAGACCAACACAAGCATATATGGCTGACCACAACTCGCTCTTTTTAGATTCCATCCTTTCCATTTGAGCGCTTTGCTTAAACACATCACTCAAATCCAACGTTTCAAGTGTACGGCTAGCACCCTTAACCCATCTTGGAATAATAAGCGAATTAGGAACCTTTTTACAGCCAATGCACTTCAAAGCTGTGAAGATGTGACAACAAGGCAAGCCAATTCTATTAAACATCATGCACGTACAAGTAGTGAAACCATCACGCACCATGTACTTGACGTCAAAAAGATCATTGCTTCCCTCCCTAATAGTGTAGTCAATGAAATTGTCACCTGTTACATTACATTATTCCAAAAAAGGTATAAGATAATAATAAATTAGTTTTTCAACGATGTCAAGTGTGTTTTTCAAAACTAAAAAAAATGATCGTACCTTTTTCTTCACTTATAACGCAACAATAGAAACATGCATCATTTATCTCCTCCTGAATTTGGGCAAATACACTCAAGGTGTATACATCGACTGCATGTTTCTCAATATCTAATGGCGTCTTAAGCTCAAATGCTTTAGTGTCTGATTCTACATCATTTTTCTGTTGAATGTACCTTTGTTTATCCAATGCACTATCAATGTGCACAATCAGCTCAACTAGACTGTGTGTTTTGTTGGAATATTTACCAAAGAAGCTGTTTTGCGACTCTGAAATTGACGTAGTTCTAATCAGGCCACCAAGCACAATGTCTCTGAAGTAAGCTGGTATCCAATACGATCGAAGTTTGTACATTTCTGTAATCCATGGATTTTCATGCAAACTATGTTCAGTTGTAAACGTGTCCCAACCTTCTTCATATTGCTCTATGGTCAATTGATCGTTCCAAACCAGATTGCCCATATCCTGTCTGAACCTTGGCTCGTTCACTTTTTTTGTACCAACCTTTGTAGGGACCTTCTCCATGATGTGCCACATGCACAATCGATGTCTTGTTTGCTCAAAAACATTTTCGGCCGCAATCTTCATAGCACAATCTTGGTCTGTCACTATAATCTTTGGTTCTGCTTTCATTGCCCTCTTGAATTGATCAAAAAGCCACGTGTATGATTCCACATCTTCTTTCACTAATAAACCAAAACCAAAAGTGACTGATTTTCTATGATTATCCCAGTGAAAGGAGCAAATACCATACAGTACCTACATTCATATGTAAAAATATTATTAGATAAATCAGTACAAGCCTAATTAGGAACACATATTTGTATCACAAAAGTTTGTTCGTAATATGTTGAATAACACTTCATAAGCCATTGAAAAAGGTTACCAACATGTCTTAATAAATTTAAATATTAGTTTGAAAAACACTTATTATTCCATTGAATATGGCTACCAACATTTATTAATACCTTTATATATTAGTTTGAAAAACACTTCATCTACTATGGAAAACCTTTACCAACATGTCTTAATGCCTTTATATATTAGTTTGAAAAACAATTTGTTAGCCATTGAAAAACGTTATCAAAATGTCTTAATACGTTTATATATTAATTTGAAAACCACTTCGTATGCAATTGACTAAGGTGTTCACTTTGGTTTAGTTACAAATGTGTAATGAAAAAATAATTTGAGCATATACCTGTTTGTGCCATATGTTGAGTCAAATGAAACAACTTGTCCAAACGCTGCATAGTTGCGTCGTGCTTTTGGATCACACCAAAACATCTTTATAAGCTGGTTTGCTTCATTCATTGTATATTCGAAGTAGAACTCACTGCAAATCTCCTTACTCTTTTTCAACTTGTTTATGGCCATTTGCGCATCGCCTCCCTTTATGCTCTCCATTAAGTCCCTTTTGTAGTTTCTGAACTCTGTGGCTGTTGTACGCATGTTGCAATACCCACCAACAAGTTGTTTCAATAAATTATGCGATACAATTGGACCCAAATTTGCTCTTGCACAACTTAGCATAAACTTCTTATGACCGATTTCCATTTTCTGGTTACTCTTCAGCAAGTGCCTTGCGTTAGTTGGTATAGCTCATGATTATGTAGTTTAAGAAAATTAGTAACAACATATGTACCGTTTACACCGTATTTGAAGTTGATCCATGATTGACAACCCACCCTTTCAGACTTTGTAATACGTTGTCCAGTACTGTTCCCAGTGTTCTTGAACCCAGCTTTATTGAAGCATAGATACCTCGAAGATATTTCATCTGAATTTCTAAACTTTCTTTTTGAACTTTTCCTTACATCAAACCCAGCTATTGATGCATATTTACGATAGAACGACTCAGCAGCATCAAGGTTATCAAATTTCATACCAACAACAGGTTTCATACTCATAGGACACCGAGGCATATAATGTTTTGTATTTTTATCATTCTCATCAATGATGCAATCGAAACAGTACTTAAAATCATATGTATCTTCAACAACGTCTTCTTCAACATTCTCCTCATTTTCTGTCTCTGTAAACTCTGTTTCATCGTCGAACACATATTCTCTCCACCTGCTCGTACCAACTGGAAAAAACAAATTTATTATTATACATCTAATATAACTTTTTCAATAGCGACATTACTAATTAATCATCGATAACAACTAAATATATTGTTAGCATGCATCACAATTTTTCCCAAAATAACATAATTTTCATCACACAACATTCACTTTTTCAAATGTTGAGTAGCTCTTTTTACAACCAATCGATATCGCATATATAATGAGACTTTTTCAATGTTTCATGTCCAATTTTTCAACATTCGATTTGTACCCTTTCACATATGTTTCTGTTGTTTCACATGTAACACCCCCTTCCTACCCTGGAGGTATTACCGCCAGTAACCCCGATTAAGACTAAACCGAAGCTATCCAAGGCTTTAAATTGACTGAACAAACTAAAAACAAGGTAAACCTTTAGTCCTTCTCAAATTAGTTTCTTTATAAGGATTACTTGAAATCCTTACTCAATTCCTTTTTGAGATAAAATCTCAGTATTACTTTAACCAAGAATATGAAATTTATCTAACACATGACAAGAAAATAACCTATCTTGTCAATCATTTACATCCTTTTCTCAACCAAAACTCAGCTTGAGCATACTGACATTCAAAAGTAGTTATCTCTCTCAACTACTTCGAACTAAACTCTTATGCATTACTATACCAACATATTGGACAATAATACCTTTAGTCCAATAATTTCCAACAAAATTGTCTCCATGGACAATTTTCAGTCTTTTTTCATCAAAGAACTATTTAGACTTCACTTAACCTTCTGACTTGTTGAGTAATTTAACTCTTAGGATTAAAAACATATCCTCACGTGTTCACTCTCTATATGCAACTTATCAAGCTGAGATTGAATATCAATACTAATTTACATATCCAAACCCCAAACCCATCGGAGTTCTTCTTAAAGTCCTCACTTGACTATCTTATCTCAAAGAGATTTAAGTTTTCAAGACAACCTGAAAACAAATAACAACTAATGGAGAAATTACTAGTACATCCTTTACTCCAAAGAAAGGATTACTATAATATCATTCCTTAGAAAGGGTTCCATCCCAGGAGTTCATATCAACTTACTTTCAAGACAATTCCGCTAAAAAGGCAATGACTTTCTTAGGTCATGACGTCAACCAAGATGAACTACTAGCAAACTGCTTAAAGAATTCCAATAATCGTTGACTGAAAACAATCCCAAACTTTTAGAGAAGTACAGAGTTACTCCATGCTCTTCAGAGATCAACACATATTTGTAAAGAATCTTACCAAATTTCTTTACTTATAATCGAACTGTTTTGGGAAGTTTGACCATAATCCTTATATTGTATAGGATACCAAAGATGTACTAACTCAAAGGTTTTGTACAAAGTAGCTGATATAGCAATTGCTATACAAGAAAACTCTCGTCTTTGAATCTCAATAGCTTTACTTGAGAAAAGCTTATATGATTACCAACTCATACTAGAAACTATTCTTTAAAACCCAAGGAATTATGTGATCTTATTCCACCATGTGATCAAGATGGGGAGATAAAATAAACATAATCCTTTACTCATAGGAATAAGACATGTAATCTTGCCTTACCATGTGATCAAGATGGAAGACAAAATACATTCTTACTCACCACTATGAAAACCGTAGAAAAACATATTCTCAATTCTTTATAATACACTAATATTGCTTCTTTTTTTTTAATGAAATTCATACTTGAATTCTATAAAGTCCTAAGATTTTTCTCAAAAGAGAAAATCACAAAACAATTTCAAATATCCCTTGAATCATAACAGCTTGACAAGAACTCGACATTGTCTACAAGCATACAGGCTTTCACTTTGAATGTCGCTGAAACAAAGATTAGCTACTCTATTGAAGAATTTGGCGCGTCAAGCCAATGCATCCATTAAAATTGCTGACCTTATCTTAATGATGCTACTAACACTTTGTTCTAATTCTGTGATGATACTTGCACATTAGCTGGCCTTACCAACTTGGCAAAAGTTTTGAATCAAAACCGAGTTTCAAAGGAGCTAAAATAGTCCAATTCACTTCTGTGCCCCACATTTCCTTTCGAGTGTGACACTTCATTCCCTTCTCAAGGTAGAACCTGATGCAATACCTTGACTTTTTCTCACTTAGACATACTGCTAGACTTTTCTATTAACCATATTATTGAGTAATCTCTACCTGATTTACTCAGTCCTAGCCCAACTTATCTTCACAAGTTCAAGAAAAGAGTTGATCACTCCAATCCACTTACTTGCAATCCTTAGGGAAAATGTGATTCCGACATCTTCATACTCATAGCAAAGATTCTTCTTCGATCATTCTCAACTTGTATGCCTCCTTGACATACTACTTTAAAGTTAGGCAATTATGACCCATTGACAAAATTTCAATACTTGAGTTCATCCATTCACAAAACAACAAGCCTTCTGCAGGTTAATAGTCATTTAAATTCCGATATCCAAGAGTGACTATCAAACTCTTTTGACGGTTTTAAGGACTTTCCATCCTTTTACAACTTAATCTTCTCAATATAAAAAAAATGAACCTTCAAACTTTGCATCTAGTTCAAAACATCCAATCCTTATATCTCTCTACATATAAGGAAATTCCTTTAATTTCCAATCTCTTTAACAACAGAATGCACATGGCCAAACAAGGTATTCTTAAACCTTTCTCAATTCAACATTGGTAATCAAACCAAATGTCCTCATCATTTACTATGCAAATCATATTCCTTAATGAATTGTTCACTCCGAGAAAACTTAAAATAATCCAACAGTTTCTCTTTTACCATTACAAGCATCAAATCTGCTTGCAATAGCTATCTTCAAAATCAGACCCACCTGGAATTATTTTTCCAAGGATGAGGTTTAAGCTTTATGGACCATAGTATTGAATGATTGATATTTTTCTCCCAACCAATTAAAATATCAAAGGCAACCATGCCAAAATCATTCCTTGAATGTTCTTCTCAAAACTGAACTTTATCATTTCCATCCTTGAAGAAACATAAGTTAATACCATTGGCAAATTAGAACATCTCAATGTTGATTCCATTACTAGTCCATTATAGACCTCATGTCTTTTCTCATTATCCCGAGTTGGGTATTATACAACGAAACTCCAATAATGTTGTCACATAGGTTAGTCATCTGGATATCAACAACTCATGTAATCAATTAACACTTGTGCTAAGTAGTTAATTGAACATAAACACATCACTGATGAACTTTCACCTTTTCAATCCATTTTGACCAATCAACCTTATTCACAACAACCTTGATGATTAACCACTTGTTCACAACTTAAACTGAACCAACATTCTTCCTTTCTTTCTTACTATAATCATAAGAAATTCCCATTCCATTTAGGATTCTCAATCCTCTTAACTCAAAGGATAACAGCATATATGAAAATCTGAGTTTGAACACTATCAGGTTAAAAATTGAATTGCATTTTCCAATAGATTAACAATTCAATCAATCCAACACTTGAGCACTTCAAAGTTCTTTAACTTCCAACTGAGCAAAGAAAAGTACAGAATATCCATGATTCTATACTATAGAGTCACAAACATAGTTGTTGAAGAAAGTTTCCAAAGACAATCCTTTTCTTTTCAGGATTCTTTTACATCCCTTCATGATCCATACTGATCTCTTGATACTCGAATTTCAAAATTCAGAAATTCCTATAAGAATATACTCGTGAAAACTCTTAATCTTATGACTTCAAGACAACACTTGAACCTTCACATAACATTTTGAATCATGAACTTCTTGACAAAAATTCTTAACTTGAAATCTTCCATCATATGAGCTTAAATTAGGAAACCTTCAAACAAGAAAGTCTTTATGAAGTAGAATACTTAACTTCAAAATCTCATAAGTTTCCTAATAATGTGTAAGAAACAACGAGGGTACACTCAATTCAGACTCTCAAGCGAGAATAGGAAATTATTGAGAACTTGGTCTACAACCGGTCCAACTTTAGGAATCTTCACCTAATCTTACTCTGGATCCTTCTCGGAATCCATTCCCATCTCCAGGGAATCAAATGTCCACTATAGGACCTTTTTTCCACATAAACCATTACAAACTTGTTACCTCATGTTCTCCAATTCCCTTTTTCTCTTTCTATTTCTTCACGAGTCTGACCTTCAATCTTAACCACTTTCCGTAAATGGTTCTAAGACAACACCAATATAGAATTCTCCATAATTCTATATGGAAGATGAAAGCCTTAAGCAAGACTTAGGAACTTTTAGCTCTGATACCCCTTCTGTAACACCCCCTTCCTACCCTGGAGGTATTACCGCCAGTAACCCCGATTAAGACTAAACCGAAGCTATCCAAGGCTTTATGACTGAACAAACTAAAAACAAGGTAAATGAAACCATTTGAAAACCTAATAAACTTAAGTTAAATATTACAGCGGAAAAACACGTAAAAGGTCTTATACAAACCTTAACTTAAAAAGAATAAATAAATAGAACAACCTTCTATTGAACACAATCTTCATCACGTCTTCCTTGATTTCTTATTTTTGAAACTCAGCTTCGCTTTGATGTAGTTCAACCATGATCTTCACTCAAGTATAGCCATTGGAAACCTTTCTTAAACTTCTGGAACTTCAAACCTCTGAATTCGCCTCTTGAATCAACTTCCAAGAAGAAATACCTGATGTGTCGTATACAACGGTGGACACCAGCCGACCAAATAAAAGAATAGAAGATGGACGGGTTAGTCTAATGAAAGACTAGCAAGCGGAGAATCTAACTTGGTTCTTATGGTTGTAACTAAACATATTGGCCTCCAAATCCGAATAGACTCGGATTTGATCCAACAGTTAGCAGTCTTATAGAGAACAAAATGAGACTCGCATAATCAAGAGAGAGAACACCACCGCTTGTGGTTTCTTTAAGAAGCATAAACAATTGTTGGGAACTCATATTAATCACATCACATTTTGAAAAGCCTCCGTCGACTAATCAGATTGACTTAATCAAAGTTTGATTAAGAATCATTCATAACCGGGTGCAAGAATGGCTTTCCGACTGGACGAACCATTCAGGTATATTAATGTGCCTAACACACTTATCTTATATTACTTTCAAAACTTTTCACAACAAGTTGGTGGCTTTTAATCGGCCCGAACTACTGTCGAAGGAACACAATGCTACCGAGGTCAGAGGGCTTATTTCATCCTTGAACAACCCGAATAGCACGAGTCCCGATGTTGAGAGATTAGAGGGCCTGTTTCATCCATAATCATCTCAACACCAAGATCATAAGACTTAAGTTATCCTTGATCTTTCATTTTGCATATGGTGAGGTAGAGATCCCAGAGGCCTATTACCAGGTCGTCTACACTACACCGTGCTGAACCTGCACTTAGCTAGAGTGCCTATCAACCCTCTCACACGAAGAGTAGGGGAAGAGAGTCATGACTCGCCATTAGGATTAGGCCCCTCCTAATGTAGTATTGTTTTAAAGAGAGGGTATAGAACCACTCCCTGAACTATTTTAATCACAACAAAGTCTCAGCGTGAGACAACATACAAGGTCACCCATAACGGACCTAAATCCAGTTCTACCGCAAAACTAAATAAACAACATGGTCATTATTTCTAACAAATAACAACCTATCATATTTTTATTAATCATACAAGTTGTTCCCAACGCAAATATTAAATGGGATCCAATTCCTCATTTAATAACAATAACGCAAGAGAGAATCGTCCACTTGCCTTAGAAGGCGTGCTCAACGTCCTTAGCAATTCCAACACTAATCTTTATCATCCTTCTGACAAATATAACAAAAGGATATCTCAGTAACGAGCTCACAGAAAACACTTCTTAGTTGTATACTCAGCTTCTACAACTTCCTAATCGATAAACGATTTAATTTCCGAATATCGATATATAATAAATCCTTAGTTATCATGCTTCAAGGAGCCATCTTGGCGGAATTATAACTAATAATCCGCTTCACTTTTGAAACAATTTTCTAAATAAAAATTGTTCATTAGCAACAGTTCTTAAAGATTACCAAATCTCGGATTAACAACGAATCCCGAGTAATTATCCGAAGTCCTTTACCTGCCAATCGGTAACCAAAACTTGTCTTCGCTATAACGGAAGATCCGGACGTCCGTTTCTCGAGCGGTTCGAACCTGTGGAACCGTAATAACGTCAAGATTATAAAAACCATAAATTTACTTAGCAAAGCGGGACCGAAAGGCCCTTACAGTGGCTCCGTAATCAAACCGCTAATTAATTTTGATCGTATATACCTTCACTCGAACCCATGGCTCGTGTGGCTGGTTCATGGCTCGATCCCCGAGCCCGAGGGTGGCTGGGCGTTGCCCGACAGCAGCCCTTGCCATTGGTGGTGGTCGGACAAGCTACCGATCGCCGGCGACGTCGCGCGGCGTGGTCGAAAAGTGACCGGCGGTGATGTCTTCTTTCTCCCGAGCCAGCCGCTCCTCCATGATTCTCTTCGCTGGTTCGGCTCCTTCCTCACAGCAGCAACAAAGCAAGAAGAAGAGGTGGAAGGTGGCTGGGAAGTGGCGGAAAGGGCAAAGAAGCCAACCGGCGGTGGAGGTTCACCCAAGCCCGTCGTTCCGGCCCTCCTCTCGGTTCTTTCTTCTTCTGCAGCAGCCCCGTGCCCAATTGACACCGAGAGAAAGAAGAAAAAGATGGTGCAGGAGGAGGTGAGGAGGAAGATAGAGCGGAAAGATTGTCGGCGGTGTAAGAGCTCCCTTTCTCCCGAGACCGTTGTCGTCTTCCGTCCTTATTCAACTCTGGTTCCTTTTAGAGACGAAATTGTAGACTTTTGATAAGGCAGAATATATGTGTCGTCCCAATCCATCCCTTTCTCCACTTCCTTCTCAATTAAGCAAAGAAAAGATAGGTTTTAAAATCCACAATCCGTCTCGGAACGGGACTCGCGTTAAAGCGGTAAAATTATGTACCTCGGGTGGAAAAACTTACTAAACGAAAAACGTCCCGTAAATTATGTAGACTAATCAAATCAATTTTCCATGATTTTATCTTGCTACCTTCAATTTTTAAGGCTTCCGTTTCGTATTTTAAATCCTTTCCGGTGCATAATTAAAAAGACGGCTTATCCAATAAATATTCTTTTTCCACTAAAAAATCCTAGAATTCACACCGATCCATAAAATCATTTCTTTGTGATTTTAGGATATCACCAACAATTTTCTAGGATTTAAATTCCAATAAAAATATTGGATTAAGCGTTAAAACGAACAAAGAGGTTAAAAGGATATCCAAGAAAAAATCAAAAATATCATCAAAAACCGCAGTTATTACATCACATTCCAACCACTTTTTCATATGATATATGTAACTTTTTCAAATGTTTAATAATGATTTTTCAAACATTAATTATAATATATACTTACTAAAGTACACATATATCATTCATTACATTAATCAGAATTTTTCACGTTCCACCAACTTGTTTTTCAATACAAATTTCTGTACAGAAAAAATTCTTAATCGCCTCTATGGTTTCGTGATTCAACAGATGACTACCATATAACCATCTTAATGGTGAAGTTTAACCATTTCGTTTTGAATGTTCTCACTCAATAGTTTTATAATACATTAACAATACTAACAACTGTCAATAATCAATTACAGATTTATTCGACAATACTAATCGGAAATTATTTACTAACCTCTTTCAACTGCAGATCTTGAAACAACTCTCTTCGACATCTTCTAAACGAAATATATCGATATTGGGAATGGAGAATCGAAGGGAGTTATGTGCTTGTTTGATGAAAGACGGTTTATGGGGTGTGATATTCAGTCGGATTACACGATTTTCTTTGATTCTGATATGGTTTTTTCAAATCAGTTGTTATTATCTCCCCCTAATTTTAAGCAACCTTCCATTTTAAATTAAACGTGGAAATCATCTTGTACATTCCCCCTCTTTTTCCACTTTTCTCTATTTAATATTAACCTTTGATTTGGGATAATCCAACGCACAATATGTAACCACACATTGCACCATAAAACGTATTGTACCGGAGCGCTCCCCGAACTTGCGTTAGTGCCTTCAATCAAACTAGAATTAAGGTGATAATGAAGCCAGAACTTGCGGCCTTCATTATAGTCGGGGTTTGGGCGTTGTTCGTCTTATGTATTTGCCTGTTGAAACGACGTCGTAGAGGAAAGCCCTCTGCCAGGCCGACGGTAGAGAAATTAGGCTATGAGCCGGTGGCAGTTGAAAGCGTGGAAGTCGGTGGTCGTGGAAGAGATGACATTAAGGGGTCATTTGATTTTCTATTCCGGAAACGTAAACGGAAAGGAAACGAATCTAGTCTATATTAGTGTCATGATACATCAATGATAAATTTCCTCTTGCCTTGAGTCACCTCATTTTTCATGCAAAAATGTACCGCAAGCCCCCTTGCGGTAATCAATCCCTTTCCCTAATTTTAACATGGGGTAAGCAAATCCCCCATTTTCCTCTAACCATTTCCCTTCACCCTTCTCTAGACCCATAAAAAAGTTTTGTTGTCAATGTATTGTAACACATAAGTGGTCTATATTCGTTTCCTTTCCGTTTACGTTTCCGTGGTTGGAAACCAAACGGGCCCTAAGTGTGTTGTAATTATTGTACGCACATCAGACGACGAAGGTGCTGCTGCTGGGACAGCTGCCTCGTCCACGGTGGTGGCAGACGCTATCGCTGCCGCAACACATGGTGGTGGGAAGGTGGCCGACAATGCCTTGAAGGTTTGACATACTGTATTAGACTATTATTGCCCACTCTTTTATTCAAATCTTCTTGTTTGTATATATGTATTGAAAAAGCTCTTTTGTATATGATTTTACAATTTAACGTATTTGGTAATGAATTTGTCACACAATATTATCATCTGTTTGTGCATTCTCAATCAATTTAGCTAGCAAAATAACCTGACCAAATTAAGAATCAAAGTGTAATGTCAAGGTTTTACACTGAAGAGAAGCGTATTCAAGCACCAACAATCTTATTCTCTTTGAAAACATACTTGTACTAGATAACGTACATTCGATACCGAAAATGTGTCCCAATATCTCCAGCAATGTCTCCAATCAATCCTTCATGTACATCAGACCTCGCCATCCCAGAGCTCTTCAAGGGTTTTGTACGCACCGTGAGTCTCAGATACAAATGAAGAGCCCTTCACAAGCCTTGACTGCACAATGAGAACAAGATGGTATTACAGAACTTCATACTAGCATACAGAAGAAAACAGGTAGCAAAAGCTCATTTGGTTCAAGTTTATGTTTTCCCAAAACCGAAAACAAAATTTTCAAAACACCTTTTTCTTGTTTCAAATACTTCAGGTATTTTGAAACACTATTTTGACAACTATAAGAAAATAGACACATTTCCAAACTAAAAACCAAAAACCTGACCCTTGCTTTCATGACTATCAGCAAAATTGGTGTTAGATTTTCAAAACAGTTGGTTTGGATAGGAGAGACATCAGGATCATATAAACCAAGCAACTTACTTGTTCAACATCAGAGAATTTTGCCATTAAGTCATCTGGAATAGACCAGTGAAAAATGTCCAAGTTTTGCTTAATCCTCTCTTCATTTGTACTCTTGGGGAGCACACTGTGACCCATCTGCAAGCCCCATCTAAGACAAACTTGTCCCGGGGTCTTGCCCAATTTCTCAGCCACCATTGTTACAACAGGCTGCTTCAACACATCACTTTTCAGCCATGTTGTGCCTGGAGAACCTAATGGTGAATAGCCCTAAAAAAACAACTTCATCATTTAAACAACTGCGAGAATTGGAAGGATAAAACAATCATAGTGGTAGTGTGATCTGACAGAATAATACTCACAGACAAGTGCACGCCTTTAGCCCGGCAAAACTCTCGTAGCTTGGCCTGCTGCCATGATGGATGGCACTCGACCTGGTTGACAGCGGGTGGAATACGAGCAATATCTAGCAAGTCCCCTAATTTCTTTGTTGAGAAGTTGCTTACACCAATCGCTTTCGCCTTGCCAGAATCATAAAGTGCTTCCATGGCCTTCCAAGTGCTTGGAATGTCAGGTATATCAAGATTTTCAGGCTTAAATCCAACTGAACCCTTCTTGAATTTAACTGGCCAATGGATCTGTATTAGCAAGAATACACAAGTTATATACATGTATATAGAATCCTGATTTACTTTTTATTATCTTTCATTCTTTTCCTTCTCCAACACAAATATCCATCTGAGCTCCCCCGACCAAGCAAAACATTAAACTGTATTGAGGCAAAAGAGCATACAACATACTACAAATTTTATTCGGTTTAGTAGTTGTTACATTTTTAGTCTTTTAGAGCATTGCTGAAAAGAAATGTATAATCAAAACAGACACTCCCTTAATGCTTTATTGGTTTAATAGTTTAGATCCTTGGTTGATACATATATAGATAACTCAATTTTTCCAAGGTTTGAATCCTGGGTTACATGTAATGTCTGGTTTTATAATATACATGATAATTTTCTGATTGAACGTGTTATTATAGGCTGCCATATATTATATATACATAAAAGCAACAGAATCATTGGAATGTTGTTACATACTAGGTACAGATCAAGGTAGTCAAGCTGCAAATCGCTCAAAGTTTTTTCCAATGCTACTGGAACTTCCTCTGGGTCTTGACATGAATTCCTACAGATCATCAATAAATGATTAGTTATGGAACTTGTATCCAGAAAGAATCAGAAATTATATTCTTTTTACAATGAAATGGAATCCAGATGCATATGGTAGAAGATTCGGGAGAGGTACATGTGATGATCTCGTTATCAATCAGCAACAAGGCAGACTTCAAAAATTACAGTAACATATTACATACATATAGAAACAGTCTCATAGCAAATATTTTCCTCAAATCACCTATGCAAAAAGTATAAAAAAAATTGAGTGTTCTGGCAACCTAAAAACTATGAAAATAAGACAAAAGTCCAAATTAGAGGTTATACAAATGGACAAATAGACAAACCATAGTTTGGAGGTAATCCATAAATCTTCACGCTTGACAACACCCTCTCCAAGAAGCTTCTTCAAGACACATCCAATCTACATGATTGTAAACAAATCAGCAAAAACGTACAACAAATTCGTATTTAGATGTATTGACTTGATTTAAGAGAAAACAAAGTACATAAGAAGCACAAATATGCAAAGGTGACAAGTAAATATATACATATTAACATAATCTGATTATCTGAAAAATAGTTCCCATCTAGCATACTACTATTAGACTGCATTACCTCTTTCTCATTCCCATAAATCTGAGCACAATCAATGTGACGGTAGCCAGCCTACACCGAACCAAAATCAAAGGAAAACAAAACAATTTAATAATCGTGCAAACAAGTGTGAATATCCATTTCACATCATAATTTCATCTCCTTTATTTTACTCATCTCTTTGTTCACTGAAAATCGTCAGATCTAATAACAAGAATTTCTCGTTATGAACAAATCAATCAACCTAGAAGCAAAAGCATTGCAAGGTGTGAACAAAAACAAGAATTTTGGAAACAAGAACCCTATAATACTTACAAAATAAAGAGGTAAACGGAAATGCATAATAAGCAAGCAACGATACGAACCCTAATGGCGATTTCAACAGCGTTACCAACGACATTGGGCTCAGATTGCCACGTTCCCAAGCCAATCGAAGGAATTTTAGCACCGGTATTCAACTTAAAGAAGCTGATCGCGTTCGCCATTTCTTCCTACCACTCGAGAAGAGACTCCTGGAAGATCAACTGAGAGGGAATCGGAGCACGGATGCGATGAAATTGCGTTAGGTCTAGACTTTATACAGCCTAGGAGAAAGGACGAGAATGCGAAATGGAAGTGTGGAACTCGCTTCTGTGTGCTTCTGGAAAGCAGGGGAATCGCTTTAATTTCTCCTACTGCAAGAAGCGATAACGGTGGACCTGCAGCCACGTCTCCTCACTGGAAAGTTGAATAAATTTTTTTTGACTAGGCAAGGATTAGGCATTTAGGGTGGCCTCATTACGGGGGCTGACTTAACACTTAAATAAATGAGAACATTAAAATCTGCATGGTTTTATTTTACCCACATATACATAGTGAAAATGTACGCTCTCAAACTTATGAAGTAGAACCCAATACCCATAATAAATTAGAGATAAAGATCTTAATTTCTCAATTACACATACAAATATCCCTGGCCTCATTTATCACTTTAAGGAAATCACCCTCAATCTCAATTTTCCGGTATCCTTTTTGTTTGGTTGCGATCACGCTATCCCTTAAGGCAAGCATTTCAATTTGTAAGATTGACCTAACGGGTGTTTAGAAGTATAGATGTTAAGTACTTTGATTGTATTGTCTCGAATTACAAACCAGGTGTTGCTTCTTCTATCGTCAATTTAGAATGTCAAAGTTTTTTTTGGTCGAATTTAAACCCATCAAAGTTTATCTTCACCTATCCTATTTTTGGCTTCTTCTAATGTCGTTTCTTTTGTCATCGAACTTTGGTCAAGCATTTTTGTCCTTATTCATTATCCTCATCTTCCCATTTTTTGGTCTTCTCCGAGGCTGCTAACCTGTCACGAGTATATTTCTCAAGATCTTGTATAAAGTCATTCGGTTCCTTCTAGAAGACTAATATATTCCTTTGATGTTGTATGCACCACTAGATGACTGCTAACTTTGTAAAATCTTCCTTGTTCATCCTCCGATATAGTTCTAAAAGAATATGTATGGGTGTCTTATTGGAGCTATCATATCTAGACTTGTATTTGTTTGTAATGAAGTGTGTGTGATTTTATCTATATGGTCTCAAAGTGGTATGACGTGTTCAATCGTTATGCCACAGGGATTCATGAGGCCATGGAATGCGTAATTTTACTAATGCCTCATTCGACATTATGCCATATATGCATTCTTGTGTGGTTAGAATATGTATAAAGTTTCCAAAGACTATATTAAAATGGAGGAGGAATGTTAATGATTTCAGTATCACCTTGAATACATATTTCAGTATGATTGGTAAAACACATGGAAAAATATATAGAGTATGTGCTCAGTGTGGTTCTAGAAGGATTAAAACAAGAAAAAAAGTAACAACTCATCCAAGTTGAGGTTCAAAAAACCTCAACATGTGTCGTGCTATCTATGGCTTGTTGAGTCATTTTGGCATGTGGTGGATTGACACACACATTGTAATATACCATTTTCCATGACTACGTCTTTGATACGAAATGAGTTTTGTCTCCTAGGGCAAGGAGTCGTGACGCAGGCAGCGACTGTGCACCACGATGCCTGGTGCACCATGTCGAGTGCATTTGTTGGACTATTTTGGTTATAACTTTGTTTTATGCAAGCATTTTAGAACTGGTTGTTTATATTGGCCGGACTAATTAGACCATAAAGAATGGATTATATATGTTTTCGCCTAGCAAAGTATAATATGGCCAAGCTAGATATGCTATAGCTCTCGGTTGCGTAGCACTTTGCTTGAGCCATGGGCCGACCTACTAATGTCACAGACTCACATGGGTACTTGAGTAGTTATTTGTAGTTAATAGCGGTTACTAAAAATTGAGGACGATTATTGCCTTCTTTCTCCCTCTTGCTACTTGGCGCAAGGACGTGAGTCTCTCATTTGACCTAATAAGCCAGAGTTTTGATGGGCCACACCTCCTATGCAAGCCTATTAGTCTTCATACTTATCCAATTGGTGGTTACAAATGGTTACGGGCAGTTACTACCTCCATTTAGGAAGATTTGAGGATTTGAGAAGGCCACCCTCATTAATAAATAGAAGGAACATGTGGAGCACGTGAGAAATGATTGGATTGAGCATTCTATCTCAATTTCGAAGACATTCTTACCCCAACACAGATCTATGATTCAAAATTACCTATTCTTAAGTCTGAAACATAAGTGAGTGGTAGTTTATCTCACAAAGGATTAAACATTCTTGTGTTGCTTTGGATATGGGCAACCTTTGCTTAAGACCATCCAAATAATCCTTTGGAATACTATTTTTGGTAGAGTTGAGTGCATAAAAATGGGGCATCTTGATCTTGAATTTTTATGCACCATGACACATGACAAGCTTTTTAATTAATTTGGGCTCTGAGTTTGTCATAGAATTGGAGGGTTAGCCTAGAATCCTTAGGGCCGGGTGAGATTATGATTGGAGGATCGTTGACCCTTGTAGCTAGCTCTTTACTTCCAAGTTGACTTTGTAAAACATTCCAAGCTTCCTTATTCCCTCTTAGACTTAGACCTTTGAAGCGTGTCCTATATATAATTTAATGACCAACGGATATGTACTACATATTATACAAGTTGGTATGAGGCTTGAGTTGGATCTACTCTTGATTGTCAACTTGATGATTCTAAGGGTGGAGAAAGTGGGGTAAAGAGGGATGATGAGCAAGGTGAGGAAGAAGATCTTGTATCTATGGACACTAATAAAGAAGGTGTAAAGATGCTTGAAGCCTCACGTAAAGGCAATGCTCAATCTAATTCGAACTTAGTACCAACTTATCTCTAGCTTCTAGTTCCACTTTATGTCTTTATCAGTCATAAATACTTTGGACCCTAGTTTACATATGTTAAGTTGTAGCCCCTCCGAAGCATAACAATCATCTTTCCATCTAATGAACTTCGGAAGGGTCTAGGCCCTTTTTCTTAACAAAAAAAACTCCCACAGACAAAATGAAAGTAGGTCCTTGTCTAAGGCGGTATTGCGTGCTCTATCTTCTTTGTGCAAAATTTGAATTGTGCTCCCTCTGCTAGCCCAATAAGATAAATTTAGGATAAGATTCGGATTGAGGTCAAAATCCTGAATTTATTTTCTTTCTAGGAGGCCGGTGAACGCAAGTGTACGTACGTAATAATAGATTTGCTCAAGTGTATGCATGCTTGATTTCCTTTTCTCAATAGTTGAATCATTACAACATAACTGATTTTTGAATCAAAACATATTTCCGTGTCCACAACTAGTAAAACATGGGATAAGCTATTCGATCACGAGGATAAGATCCGTTGCCTTCATTGTCGGAGCCGCAACAGCCCCCTTGCTCTACTAGCGAGAGCTGATTGTGTCGATCAGAAGGTATGTACTTTCTTTATTAATACAAGAAGATCGAAGAACATTTGAGATCGATCATAATATTGATCGATAATGAATAATCTGATCAAGTAGTGTTGGAGTTGGGCGAAGGAAGCACAGTGAGTGCTAGAATCCCACTTAGTGAAGCTGAGGCTGCCCCTAAGACAAATGCTGGAAGGTTACCCCCTCCAAACAAATCATCCCAAAACCCGCTCGTCACCGATACTAGCATTTGCGGTATCACAATCGACAAGTTCAACACTCCTAGCGAAAGCCCTGCAATGTAGTTTATATGCACATTGTGAAAAAATTGGTCAAATACTAATGCATAGAATAATAAATACTCACAAATTAATTCAACAATGATATATAGCTAGTACCGTGACCAGCTCCAGAGTCAGAAGAAAAGATTGATGCTAGTGCAAAGGGAACACTAAGTGTCACCTGTTCCAACCAAATTCAAAAATATCAATATATTAACAAGTAAACTTTCAAATTGAATTAGATAGATCTATTGAAGTCCGTGGGCAGTTAACATGATGGGTGACCGTGTGCATATGCGTGTTGGGTCCAACATACAAACTCACGGTGTTCCACTCTAAAACCATGAACTTATATAGTGGTCTTGTTTAATCTCCACTTTTAATTTAGCAAATGCATATTATATTGTAGGTATAAGAGATAGATAGATCATATATAGATGCATGTAAACTTACAGCTTGCGGGATCCCGATGATCGCAAACAAGCTCAAGGTGGCCGCCCTAACGCTATTAGGAGGACGCGTCCCTGCAGGCATAGACTGCCTAGCCTTCTTGGCCTCCTTAGCAACTAACACGGTGGCAGCCAAGGCAGCAGCCAGAACAAAGTTGACCAAGCCCCATAGCTTCCTGGCCCCTCCAAGCGCCTTCGACAGGGGGTCGACAAACAACGACGTGAACCCAACGGCTGCAGCAGTCAACATGAGTCCCCAGGAGCCCTCACGCACCCCTGCGTCATACAACGCCTTGGCCCCCGGACCCCCCTCCACGTCCCCTCCGTACACCTCCTTCCCCACCCAATCGGTGTTGAACAACAAGAACGGGAACCACGCTATCCAATTGAGAGCGGTCACTAGATAGAGCAGCCACATCGGCTTCTTAAGGTTTGCAACGGCCGTTTTCAGCTCCGAGAGGAATGGCTGTTGCTCGTCGCGGGCCTTTTTGTGTTTCGGTTCAGGCACGATGACGAGGGCGAAGGTGGACACACAAAGGAGAAACACAATGTGGAGAAAGAAGCAGGTTTTGAGATTGGCACAGAACACGTCACAGACTTCGTTGTGGGTGAAGGGGAGGAGCTTGTAGAGGTTGCCGTAAGAGGTGGCGGCGTAGCCCAGGATGTTGCCCACCGCCATGAAAAATGAGCACAGCGCGTTGGCAATACTCATACGCCTATGATCTTGCTTTGATAAGTCAGCCAAGAACGCCCTCGTCGGATCCTACAATTAATGGAATTTACACACACACACATGAACTTAGGGCTGGGCAAATTCTTATTTTAGGAACGAACAATGGAGCTCAGTGATCAAGTTGTTATTTTAAAACCGTACCTGGACCACATTGTTGGCGACGTCGAGGATCCAAAAGCCAACGACGAATAAAGCAACGCCTCTGGGCTTAGTAGGCTTGCTCATAGAGTCACCCAACGCCACTCCGACTTCGAGAGCATAGCCAATCATCAAGACTGAGATACATATGAGGGCAACCCCGGTGATAATGTAGGGCTTTCGACGACGGAATCGGTCGCTGGTGTAGCCGACGATTGGCTGGACCAACATCCCAGAGATGGGGCCACAAAGCCAAATGAAAGAGGCCCAAGCATGGGGAACCCCCAAGTGTTGTACATACGGGACAACCAGGGAAAGAATGGCCGCGCCAAACATGACCCCCGCCGGTATCGTTGCCACCGATATTGTCTTCCATAGTGGCGTCGGCACGGCTTCCTCACTACAATGCCCATAATTTGAATCCATATGACGATGCAAAAGATGGCCGGGATGGAGTTTAGAGTGTAGATTTTGATTTGATTTTTTCCTATTTACTTGAGTAATAAAAGTTATAAAATGATTCAAGTGAAGTTGAGAGAAGATAAATGAGGAAGATTTTAATGTAGGGACAACCAAATTAAAGTATTCGCCTAATCTGAAAATAGGATTGAACTACAAGTATTATTTTGTTTTCATATTAATTGCATGTATGAAAATTATTCGGTGTATATTAAGTGAGATGCAATGTTACTATTACAATTAATCTCGAGTACCATCCTCTTTTTTCTTTTTATTTTCTCTTTTTTGGACAAGATTAAGTGAGATACAATGTTCATATAATAAGACCACGTACATACATATATAAGAGAATGTTCATATATATAGTAAGACTTTTCCATGTTGAAGGCGAGATGCAATGTTCAATAAAATATCCTAACTTTCCAATGTTGTAGGTGAGATGCAAATTATGCAATGCTCTTTTTTTTTTCTCCCAGCAATATATCTTTCTCGGTGTTCACTTTTCATTGTGTTTGTGTGGTCATAATGTTGCAATAATGCAATGTATCATTACTTCCAATTATATATTTTTATACTTAAAGTATCATCTAGATAAATACAACATGTATGTCCTTTTTTTTTTGGTCGGACACATGTATGTCCATATGTAGAAGATGAAATACCTCTGTCCAATATTAATTACCAACGGACAAAATCAGCATTAAATATCAATATGCAATGGCCCCATATCAACCAAAAATATATGTATGCAATGCATCGACTACTTATAATAGCAAACTAGTCTTTTCATGTTCACCTACCTATTCATAGTTAATTTTAGGGATTTTCTTTTTGGTGTGTTTAAGGTTTAGACTTTTTCTTTTGGTATCCAGAAAAAAAAATTTATTCTTTTTAGTACCCTTCTAATTTTATAAAAGTCCCAACCGTAACCTAAAGTAAACCCTAAACCCAAATTCCATCCAAATTCAAAAATTTACGTTAAAACTTTATAAAAAAAAAATTAAAAATCTACTCACCCCTATTATTTAACATATCTTTTATTACATTTACTCCTATTTCAGTAAATCCCACACAATGTTATTTCTCTCTCTCGAGATATCAGATTGATTTTCGAACTTTCAATACGACTTTTTGCGGGAGAGAGGCAAACGACCTGCTATTGCGAGGGAGAGTCAGGAAGATGACTTGGGCCATCACACAACGCCATCAACACTAGGGCGACGAATCCGAGCGAATCCCAGGATGAGGTGCCGACGAATTCGAATGACGAGTACAACCACTGTATTAGGGCTTTAATTTTGAATTGTTGGTTGTTTTGTTCCTGAATAAGATTTTGTTTTTTTGTTCCTGAAATTAGGGGTTTACCAACGGTGGTGGACTTGCCAACGCCGCCTTTGCCGGAGTCGACGGCGATGATATCCTTAACCCCATAAATATGAAGCTGATTCACCTTCCTCCCACTACAATCCGAGTAACGCTTTGCTCCTCCCAATTTCTGCAGAATCTCAACAAAACTGAGCAATTTACGAATAATAAAACAGTAGTTGGAAATTAAAGGCAATCGACCTCAATGGGAACTTTAGGGCTTCAGAAGATAGAAATAGGGGTAGATGGTTTTTTATTTTTTATAAATTTTTAACGGAAATTTGTAAAAATTGGATGGAATTTGGGTATATGTTTACTTTTTAGAAAAAGAGTCGCGTGCGAATGGGCGCCTGTGTGAGAAATAAGAATAAATCTCGATCGTTCATTCCAAAAAATCAACGTCCCTCATTAAACATTCATTAAAAAAATAAAATACGGCACAGGCGAATTTTTCCCGTATTATTCACGTATTTTTCAATAAAATACGACACGGGCGAATTTTTCCCGTATTATTCACGAATTTTTCGAAAAATACGTTTTTATGAGACGCGCCTAGTTTGTTCATCAGAAATAGCGATTTGTTCATCAATACTAACTAATTGTGTATTGAGTTTTTGATAACATTGTTCATCGATTTCGAACTTTTTTAATTTTTAATTTTATTTTTTAACCTTATTTATGTGTAAGAATACAATATTTTGTAGTTTTTATGCACATATAATTAGTTTTGATATACCCATATTTGTTCATTGATATACTCGTATTTGTTCATTGATATACCCCTATTTGTTCATTGATATACCCATAGTATACCATTATTTGTTCATTAGTATACTTCTTTTTTGTTCATTGGTATACCATTATTTGTTCATTGATATATCCTATTTGTTCATGGATATACCCTTATTTGTTCATTGATATAACCTTATTTGTTCATTATTATACCCTTATTTGTGATTGAAATAAACTTATGTTTTATGTGTCAAAGATATCAACGTGCACATTTAGGACTATTAATACCATGAACTTGTACATTTAGGACTGTCTATTTGTGCATTTTTGCATTTATTTTGTGCTTTAATGCTATCTTGAATTCAAAGTATAATACGAATGAAGTGCTCAATATAGTACCAAAATAAGATAAGTTTGATGTAGAAACTTGAATGCAAAAGATAATAGATAAAGAATTTGACTTTGCAATAGTATGGTGTATGCTAAGAGAATGAGATAGCAACAAATCGAAGAGGTGTGCTTGTGCCTTATTTAGCTATGAACAAATTGATGTTATTAATGAACAAATATGCATATAGTAATGAACAAATTGAGGTTACTAGTGAACAAATATGCATCTAGTAATGAACAATTATATGAAAAAGGCAATGAACAAATATGCATAAACCAGTGAACAAATTGATATTACTAATGAACAAATATGCACAAACCGATGAACAAATATGCAAAAACCGATGAACAAATATTTTCGTTTTTTTATGAACAAAATCACAATGTTGATGAACATATTGCATGTAATTTTGATACACATTTGTTCATTTTTTTTATGTACAAACAATAGATTTTTGATGCACAAGCAATAGTTTATTTATGCACAAAATCACAGTTTTGATGAACAAAATCACAGTTTTGATGAACAAAATCACAGTTTTGATGAACAAATCCACATTATTGATGAACAAATCCACAATACTGATGAACAATCTAGGCGCGTGTCCTATTTCCATTTTTTTCAAAAATACGCGAATAATTCGCCAATAATTCGACCGTGCCGTTTTTTCCTCTTTTTAAGTGAAATGATCAGCGCCTTTAATTTTTCTTGATCCAACGGCTCCTGTTCTTTCTTATTTCGCACCTGGGCGCCCATTCGCACCTGAATCGGACACTATGTTTACTTTAGGTTACGGTTGGGACTTTTGTAAAACTAGAAGGGCACCAAAAGGTACAAGTTTTTTTTCTGGGCACCAAGAGAAAAAGTCCAAACCTCAAGGGTACCAAAAGGAAAATCCCTTAATTTTATTTCGGCAGTATAACCTATTCCATTTTAGAGTATAGTGAACTCTACTCTAAAATGGATACACAAAAACATAATATATTGGGCCACAGATCGTGAACCTTTTGATACTCAAGTCTCGAACTCTTTTATTGGATCAGAGATATTTCTGATAGGGATAAGCTCAATCATTATATATAAATATATAAGAATCATGAGAAACACCTCCTTATAGAGAAACTAATGTCATAGTAAGAGTCATTGGATTATGGTCCAGATTTATCCAAATTAAGTGGATTATTAAATTTTAATTTTTCTCTCTCCATATCTTTTATACCAAATCAGATCTCTTCCATATTATTTTTTTCCAAATAAAAACACATCCAAATCGGAATTTTTTATATCAAATCAAATTTCTCTCTCGGCTCTCTCTACTCTCCATCGTCGTCCATGCTATCCTGCTCGCCATTATCCGTCTCAATTGCCGTCTTCGGCCTCTTTATTGTCATCGTTCTAGTATCGTCTTTCTCTATCTCTATCTTGTCGTGATTGTTGTCCATCAACATCTTTTAATTTCGTTTTTGTTTTGATGTTGATTTAGGGTCCGTGTGTAATATGTGTTCAATTTTCGTCTCCATCTTCTTTATCGTCACCTTTCTTAATTGTCACTCTAAGCAATTGAATTTTTCGTTTGAAGGTTATTCAGATATGGGAATTTCAACGCTAATATACATGGATAGTAGTCGATTCGATTTTCGTAGTATAGTTAGGGTTTGCATTTGAATATTTCGTGGGTCAGTTGTCAGATCTGAGGTTTTCAATGCTAATATACATGGATAAATATTAAACAAGGTATACGTATATGTTGCTGATTTATATTGAATATGAACCTTGAATAGTTGAATATACATGGACAAACATTGAATATATTCATACTTGTCGGTAGTTTATTTAATTTGAGGCTTTGAATATGCATTCTGAATAGTTGAATATGTATGGCTAAATGTTGTACAGTAACTCCTCTACGTATGTTTCAGTGAATGAATATATACATATATTATTTGAATTCGGAGGCATTTTACTTTGAATGTTTATGTGTTTTTTGTTGAATATACAATTTTGAATAGATTGATATGTGAATGAAATAATATGCATATTAAACGATTGGATATTTATATTGAGTATATTTTATTGAATATGCAATTTGATATTCTAAATATAAATTCATAACAATCGAAAATGAGGTTGAAATGCATATATTGTTTGAATTCGTAAGCATTTTAATCTGAATGTTTGTGTTTTTCTAAATATTTTATTGAATATGCAATTTATATTCTGAATATGGAATTTGATAATTTGAATATGCATTCTTAACAATCGAATATGAGGTTGAAATTCACAAACTACAAAATATTTGAATATGTGAATGTTAGACAAGCAAAATTGAATTTATAGTTATTTGACTCGAATGTTTATCTATTATATGTTTAATATGCAGTGTTGAAGGTCAGCAGATATCGAAATGGTTGAAGAACTTAAAGAATCCTAAGGAGAATGAAAGAAGGATGATAAAGACCAAAGATGACACATAACACTAAAGAGGCGTCATTTTACTCTGAATATTTATATGTTGTTTGTTGAATTCATATACATGAATTGTGAATCTAATATTATATTCTTAATTTTTAGCCATGTATGGAATCAGAGTGTGAACATGTAATGACCCTATTTTTTCATATTCAATATATTACAATTACTAATTCAATGTTTACTATGTTTATATTCGATACGTAGTTTAAATTACTTCCAATAAGACAAAACATAATACACATTTAACAAAGTGAACTAGATATTCAAACCATGACAAATACGAAAAACGTTTTAACAATATTCAAAAAATGTGAAAACATATTCAAACATACACATGACAAATTCAGATGTTTATGCACTCGAATATTGAAGCAGAACAATCGAATTTATAATGAGTAACGATAAACATGTGCAAGATTTTGTATAATATTTTCATAAAATCTGTTCGAATATTCAAATGTTAACAAAAAACGCCCCCTTAAAATTTGCCTATAATCTAGGAACTTCCATTTTAGTAAATATATTATGCCATTTTTCTTTTTTCCTATCATTATACACCTTAATTCTAGCCATCCATTCTTGCAAATCTAACGGCTCTTATTACGACTTCCGTTTCTCTACAATTTACGTTTCTCTGGATCCCTCCCCTATATATATAGTTGAGTTCAAGTAAAACATTCTTAGAGTGTGCACGTGTGCACAGTTTGTATTCATGATTTTGAGTTGCATATTTATGATTTTGTATGGTTGTATTCATATTTTTTAGTTGCATATTCATTCATATTTATTATTTCCATACTACACTGTATTCATGATTATAAGTTGCATATTCATATTTTTATATAATTGTATTTTTGAAGCTTTTTTCATATTCCATCTCTTTATCATGCTTATAGAGTTACATAATCATATTTTTAAGTTGTATATTCATAAAAAACGAGTAACTCAACATTATGAATATGCAGCTTAAAACCATGAATATAGTCATACAAAATCATGCATATATAACTCAAAATCATGAATACAAACTGTGCACACGTGCACACTCTAAGAACTCTTCTCACTTGAACTTAAATCTATATACATATAGGGACGCTCAGGTACAATAGGTTTTATAGTGTAATGTGTGGTTGAATGTGGGACGTTGGATTACACCTAATCAATGGCTGAAAAGTGGGACGCATTATAGTAACAATAGGGAATGGGGGATGGGAATATCACACGATCGGTTTAGATATGGAAAGAGCCGAAATTAGGGGGGAATTATTTTTAAAAAGAGAAAAATATATACCAGAATCTGAGAAAATCTTTTATACCACGATTGAATAAGCCATGCTGCTAAATCGTCGTTCCTGCTAAACCATCATTCCTCGTCCAATTCTTCTTCTTCCTCCCTCAGTCAAACACCATTTTAATCTACTAGAAAGACAGATTATTCAATTGAAAATAATTTGTTTTGAAGATTTCGGTGTATAATTGAATCAAGTTTTGCTATGGAAAGAGGTTAGTAATTCGTTTTGTGATTAATTGTTTTGTGTGTTCATCGTTGTTGTAAAAAATCTTAGATTTCGATACATTATTTTGAGTAATTGGTAGTTCTTCAATCAGGACATTTGGTTAGTTGTTCTTGAAAATGTGTGTTGAATAATAATCGGTTTATTAGTTGCGTAATTGATCGTGATGGCTAACAACTATATACTGCATTTAAGTTGTCCTGGACGATGAAAAACATCAGTCAGTATGTTGAATAATACTTGAGTATTAGTTGAAGCTTGTAAATCAATAATTATATGTTAAATAATAATAAACCAACAGTTGAATAAGTATTTTGAAATAAATTAAAATGTATATTATGTGTCAATTATTATAATTGTTTTGAATAATATTGGTATACTAGTTGAATAAGTTATCATCATCTTATGAATTATACGAAACTAATTCGTATTAACGTTGTCGTGTTGATGAAAAAATCAGTCAATATATTGAATAATTTGTGAGTATTAGTTGAAGAATTATGAATCAAAAGTTATATGTTGAAAAATACATACCCAACAATTGAATAAGTGTTTTGAAGTAAATGGAAATGTATTATATTTTTAATAATTGTTGTGAATAACTTTTTTTATAATAGTTGAATAAGTTATCATCGTCTTATGAATAATCAGAAACTAATTCATATACTGAAAAAATTCATTAATTGAATAAAAGTAATACAAAAATTGAGGTTGAATAATGCACATCCGATAGTTGCATAAGTGTTATTGAATAAATTAATATCGAACTGTATTCTTAACAATTTAAAAATGTATTGAATAATAGTGATATGTGAATTGAATAAGTTATTGTCATCTGATGCATAATGAATTGAATAATATTGATATGTGTATTGAATAAGTTATCGTCATCTGATGCATAATGAAGAACATTTTGCTTGTATTGAATTATTATGAATTAAGTGGTGCAAAAGTTCAAATTTAGTGTCTTGTATTTTGATATATTGATTGTGTAATCTTTTGTTTCAGTTGGAATCAACAAGTGGGAAGAATATGTGTTCAACAATGATTCAGAATTTCCAGAATCTCAAAATGATGTACTTGTTGAAAAGGATATAGAAGAAGACTGCAGTGAATTTAATTACGGTTCTGATTGCGTTGTGGATGAAAAACTCAATATGATTCTTTGAATAATTATAGAATCGCATAATATTTTGTTGTCGATGTTTGAATAACTCAGTTTAATTGCTTGAATAACTCAGTTTGATTGTTTCACTAGTATTATTAGAATGTATTGGCATAAATAATGTACACTATTGAATAACAATGACAACGATTCTGAAAAAAAAATCTTTAATATTGTGAAAAATATGTGATTCTTTATATTAAGTTATGTTATCAACAATCATTACATTGCTTATGAATAACAATTACAATGCTTATGAATTACAATTCTTTTTTGGACCGAGATCAAATACATCAACATTATCATCATTTGAAACATGTTCTTAGGTGCGAAGTCTTTTAAATTGGACCATGGTGCGATTTGACTTTTCTCCAATGTCCAATTGTTGATCATTACCACCTGTTCCATTTGAAAACTCGTTAAACACAAATGATAACACAAAACTTATTCGATACAATTACAATTCATATATGGATACAATAATATCAATATGAATAACTAGATGAAAGTAGTTGAAAAACAACATTGTTCTAACTAAACTTATTCAATGGTTTTCATCATCCTTCTAAAACAGAGTTGACAACAATCTGATTTTGAATAATATGTCACTTTGCTTTGAATAATCATTCATAAAAGGTTGAATAACTTTTTAATATGCATTATATGTAATTGCCAGTTCAGTAACTTTCATCAAATGGGTTGAAAAACAACATTAATAGACTTGAATAATATATAATCTATAAAAAATTTAATGATGCATACCTTTATCATGCTTCCTTTTGTTCTTGCTCTTCGACTTTGGTGACTTTGTCATCTATTAAACATTGCAGACACTCTTAGCGTAGATCGAAAAGAACATGTCTTATGCACAATCAATCTCGAAAAACCGTATGCACCATATGATCGACAAACGCTATCATTAACAAGGAACCTAATGTACCATATGATCGAGCAACATCGGATTCAATAATTTCATACATCAAAACTACATCAATCGTTTAAGAAGAGGATTCATTCACAATACGAAATATAATAAATTTTACAATTACAATCTAACAAACAATAGCAATTATTCCAAATACTAATAGCTAACCTCTTTCCATTGCATGCAATAATCTTCCGAATTCTTCAAACCAAATTGATTCGATTGAAGAAACAGGTTGTCGAGTAGCTTGAAATGATGAACGACGGTTGTTGAAGAAGAAGACGTGGATAATGAATGACGGTTTAGCAAGATTGTATTTTCAATCGGGGTATAAAAGATTTTCTCAGATTCTGATGTATATTTTTCTTGTTTGGTAATTTAAATCCCCCTCTAATTTCGCTTGTTTCCATTTTGAACGGATCGTGCATTTATGCCCTCCTTAAAAGTAGCGGATTTGGGTGTGATATGGTGATTCTCCCTAATTTCCTTAAAATGCACCTTTTTATTATAAATCTGATTCGTCCATCCTATCTAATCTAATGGCTGAATTTTAACCATATGATTTACTCTAATAAGACATTTTACTAGAGCGTATGAGTATGGGCCATTGGATGAGTATGGAATGGATGGTGGGATTTGTATCTACAATAGCAAAAATAGGAAAATAGGAAAAAACCAAAAATAGGAGAGATATTCTCCCAATGATCTACTCCATCCTAACTACCATAATTAAATCTTGGTTTTGATTTCGGAAAAATCCTCCATTATGTAACATGAATATTTTGCGCTGGAGACTTGCTCCCTGGAATTGCTCCCGCAACCACCTCCAAAACCGATCTCGCAACCACCTCCGACCGGCGACCAGCCACCACGGTAGAAACGATCCTGCAATTCCGGCGAATTCCGGCCACCACGAACCACTACGTCGGAACTGCTCGTTGCTCGCTAAAACCGAACCACCACGTCGGAACTGCTCGCTGGAGAATTCCGGCCACCACGAACCACCACGTCGAGCAACCGCCGATCCCCTTCACTCGAAAATCATTAATCAAGAAGCAATTCTGGCGAATTAATTCGAAAATCCCACATTGTTATTGATTGATGTTAATTGCTAAGATGTATTGTTGTTCTTGATATTCAACAAGAAGACGATTCAAAAGGGTGAATAAATCAATCAGAATTTTAGTATATACTATCGTCGTCGAAAATTATGGCATCAGTTAATGTTGTATATAATATATTCATTATGTATATGATTGATTTGTTTTAGTATATGTTGTAAATTTACGTGTTAATTGTTTAGGTGACCTAACCCTACAGATTCTTTGTATACATACAATGTAATATTGTATATAACAAATTGCTATATGTATATACAAAATTGGTATGGTTGGATACTATTTGCAATATTGTATATACAATTAATGAAAACTTGTCTATTACATGTACAATTTGAATTATGTATACATTTGTTATTAGCGTATATACATATAATTCACAGTTAATATACATGAGTTATTTGTAAACTATTTTTAATTCAAATTATACATGTATACATGATTATGTTGTCTATATACATGATTATTATACATGTATACATGGATTTGACATTAGTTTTTTATGCAGATATCTCAAGTAGAGCGAATTGTCAACATATTTTTGATTTCCATACTTCGAACATTGGGGTTTAAGCGATCGAATATTGGTGGCAATATTGAACATTAGCTCTTATTTTGTATCTATACACCTTTTTTTTGCTTCATTATGTAATATTTAATTTTTTGTTATACCGATACAAAATGATAATCATGTATATATAGTTGAATTCACATATATACTCTCATTTACTTATGTATACACATTTAAATTCATGAATGCAATTCATAATTTCGCGTGAAAATACCAATACACTAGTATCATGAATATAAGAATCATGTTCTTGCATATACTTTTACGTGCTTATGTATATATTCAAAATTTGAATAGAATCAATAAAAGAGGATTGTATGATCATTATAATATCATGTATATAACAATTAAAATCTTATATATGAGCATCTGGTTTCGTATACAATTATGAATCAGGTTATGAGCAACTGTATATAACAATTATAAATCATGTATATAACCATTTGATTTCGTGTATACAATTCTGTTAGATTAGCGCCGGATTTAAATTTAATTGTTAAATTCCTATAAATACGGGATTTTATAATTTTTCAAAATAAAAATGGAAATTAATGTAATCAATGGGATCAAATTCGAGATTTTTAAAAAATCCGAAAATTGAGTCAAATTCAATGGAAAGTAATGTAATCATGTATATAACCACCCCCATAACCCACCTTCCTTTTGTGATTTTTCAATAAATCCGAAAATTCCTTTATTGTTACTATAATTAAGGACACGATTTATTGTTTGAAATTTGGCCAAATTCGAGATTTAATCTAAGCCATCCAATCGAATCCCATCCAATGGCCTATATGTGTTCTCTTATTCTCTCATATTTACGTGTTCTCTATAGAACCTCTATCTATTTATCTATATATATATATGTGTGTGTGTGTGTGTGTGTGTGTAAGAAATACAATGAGTACTGGAGATCTTAATAATTTTTGTTTATGTAACTCCTGGCTCCTTCCGTCCAACTAAAAAGGACCCAATTTTGGACAAAACTACAAGGATATATCCAACAACTTTTCATGCCATGTGTAGTCAACAGGGATTTGAACGAAATTTAAAAAGATGAGGAAAAATTGGGAGGAGACCAAACGCATGTATCAAGGTTCAACATAGTAATCAACTTTAAGGAAAATTGCGGTATGATAGATATTCCATCTATGGGAAACAAATACACATGGAGGAAAAATATGACGGAACTAGACAACATTTATGAAAAATTAGATAGAGCTTTGGTTAAGGATCAAATCTTATAATGGTTTCCGAACCACTATACAAAACCACATGTTTATCTCATCATATCATTGTCCAATCTCGTTAGAATTAGAGAATATGTACCTTAGAAAACTGACTCCCATTAAATTTGAAAAAATGTGGATGAAATGAAAAGATTTTGAAAACATTGTGAAACGATTTGGGAGATGTAATTTTACAGCTTCAAACATGTACAATTTGGTTATAAAACAAATTTCCTAAAAAAGAGTGCAAATGAATGGAGACGTTTGGAAATAATTTTCAACAAGTTCAACAAATCGAAGAGGGGTTGTTGATGTTAGTGCACAAAAATTCCGACTTCAATGCACTAATTGATTGTTTATTCTTCACCTTCTGTTCTAACTTCATCTTCAACCTAGGACCTGCAGAGGAATGGACACATGGGGGGCGGGGACCCCCTAATCGACGCCTAAGTCAAAAGAGCAGTCGTCGATTGAGCGATAAGGTAAACGACAATAAAAGCTAGATAACTCAACAAGTATGGCTTTCTTGAATAGTCAAGCTAAGCAAATATTAGCATGTTCAAGCTCTCAATGTGTGTTAATGCATGCCTTTCATACACGTCGAAGACGTGTATTTAAAATGGAAGATGGAGAGGTAGGGGGGCGAAAATTCTATCCCTAGGGCCAACCCGATGCCTTAAAGCCCAAACAAGCAATATCTTGCTCCATACACCAAGCGAAAATTTTGTCTTTTAATTAAGATAAAATCTTCCATTATGTCGTATAATCCCATTCCCCGACATGGGAATGGAGATGGGGATGAAAATGGGGGTATAAATGTCCCCGATCCATTACCCGCCTCTTTTCTATACCCACTGAGGGATATCCATGGGGAATCCCTGTTGGAGAATTTGAGGAGACCCTATAAATGTCCCCGACCCATTACCCGCCTCTTTAACATGATAATTTTTTTTAATTTTTAAGGTTATTATTTTTCTTATCAATCACATTCTTTTTATAATGACATTTTTAGTTTAAAACCATAAACAATGAATAAAATTTTACATGAATATAAAAAAATCATTAAAATTATATCTAGATTTTAACGGGGAATTAAACAGGGAATTATGTGTGGATTCTAAATGGGGGAATTAACGGGGATGGGGATCCGATGGGGATGGGGACGGGGAAGGTTTTAATTCCCCGATGGGTATGGGTATGGGGAGTAAAATCCTAAATGGGAATGAGGACGAGGAGGGTATTCCCCACCCCGAACCCACTCCCTTGCCATCCCTAGACATGGGAATGTTGTAGCACATTATGTAGCTCGTTTATAGCTTATTTTAGGCCATGAACAAATATTTGGCTCCCAAACTCCGCAAGGTATTATAGCCTTAGTGGAGATGGATATTTAATAATGCTACAATACGAGGGTACATAGGCACAACTTTTTTTTAAAAGCGCACAGAATATCCGCGCAACGCCATTTCGCGCGAAATGGCATTGCACGGAAGGACAAAACTGGAAATACAAACGTGAATCGGGAAATAAGGCGAAATGGGCTGCACGAAATGGGCTTGCGCGCGCAAGCACATTGCGTGTCTCTATTGCGCGCAAGCCCATTGCGCGGCTCTTCAGGGTTTAAACCCTCGCCAAGAGCCGCCACCCCCATCGTCTTCAACCTCCATCTGCAAAATACCAGTTCGCGCGAGACACCAATTCGAGCAAACAAAAATGGTCTCGTCCCCTGATTCCACACCGCCGGAACCCTCCATTACCGGCGCGGGTCCGGGCGATTCGGCCGCACCACCAGCCACCAACACGGGAGTGGCCGCACCACCACCCACCGCCACGGGCGTAGCCGCACCACCACCCACCACCACGAGCGTGGCCCCTCCACCATCTGTCCCCACGTTTTTTGGTCCGGGAGGGGGCCCATCCACCGCGCCCGACAGTGAACCGGCCACCCAAGCCGGCGACAAGGGTGGTCTGTCGAGCTCCGAGATAAAGAGGAGGGGGCGAGATCCGGCAAGGCGGCGATATCGGATGCAAGACGGGCGCATGACGGATGTCGTCCTGGGTCCGACAACTTCCGGCGATGCTCCTCCGGTTCGTAGTCCTATCCACACTCGAGCGACATTTATGGCTGTGGTACGTTCTTTACAGCCCTAATTTAATTTGAACTTACTAATTTAATAAAAGAAAAAAATAATTAATAATTAATAGAAAACTTACTAATTTAATTTGAACTTGTTGCCTAAAGGACGTACACACTAGCTTGAGCGCCGTCCTCCTCGAGAGGAGGAAAAAGAATGCGCCCAAGCTTACGACCCATGAGATTGCACGTGTTGTACTTGCTGGAGTGCCGCCTACCGAGCAGCAACGGATAGGCCGTGATCCGGAGTTGACGCATGCCCTGGAGATGGATGTAGACCCCTCCGCCGATATGGAAGTGGACTGTACAGAGGAGCTCCTGCAGGACGACTTGCCTGACGACGTCGCAGGGGACGATCAACTCTTCACGGAGCAGGACATACACTTTGATGCTCCTGTGGGTACTGCGAAGGATTTTTCGGCTGACGATTACCATATATCCGAGGCCACCTTCTCTATTTTACTTCCCCCCATGACCCATGTCCCGCCACCGGTCTTTTCCAATCCTCCACCTTTTTCTTCGACCGATCCTACTACATACGTGGCGGGACCCTCAACTTCTCCGCTTACATCCACATTTTCTTCTCCCCCTCCTCCCGGTCCAGCAGCACCCATCCCTCTCCCCGCTCCAGCTGGATCTGACCCTCTCCCTACAGTAGCGGGACACCCCCTCCCCCTCCATCGGCAGCAGGGGCCGTTCCTGAGGACGCTCCCGCTGCGGAGGGCGTGCCGGGAGGTCCTATGGATGACAGCCTGTTGACAACGTATTCCACACACGTGGCGGGCAAGATTTGGAGCGACTGTAACGTACGTTAGCTTTTCCAAACTATGAATATTTAATTTTTCCCAAATCAATGTTTAGTTTTTATAACTCACGTTTATTTCCTCTTTTTAGTATCTTAAGGTCATTAGAGTGTGGTCTAGGAACTTGGCACATTTACGCGGATTTCGACAGTATATGCATGGAGGACCCGATTCTTGGTTGGGCATCGCACAGCGGAGCGGTCTCACCGGGCTAATCGGCCTCAAATTTGGCTCGATGGACCACATTCTCATCTCTGCATTTCGGGAGTGTTGGTATCTAAAGACCAACACCTTCCACTTCCCGTGGGGCGAGATTACCATCACCCTCCATGATATGCACTGCATTTTTGGGGTGCCTATAGATGGAGGTGCACTTATAAACCTGATGGATCCGTTGGCGACCCAGGCTCGTATGGCGGAGATGTTGGATCTCGATCCACAGACGACACACGCGTGGAGGACACGGGCCCAGTCCGATGATATCGCAGCTCTTCTGACGGAGATGTTTACCGGGGTCCGGCCCGCACTCCCAGAGACCATTGCCATTGTGTTTCTATGGTACTTTCTCGAGATGACATTATTCGTCGACAAGTCCGGGACTTGTATCAAGACGTGGATATTGGCGTTCCTATTCGACCACGACAGGACGAGTCGATATGCTTAGGGGGTGGGTTTATTAGCGGGGCTATTTCGTGAGCTCGGCATGACGTCGCGGGCCAAAGCAGCGGGATGCTCGAGTTGCGCTCTTATTATGAGGGTATGTGCTTCGGCCTTTTTATAAATTCGTCGAATTTGGTTGGGTTCAATATCTTATGAGTATTGTTTCAGACATGGATCATGACTTATTTCGAGCACACCCGGAGTCGGATCGACTTGGCTATGGAGGCGCTAGGTGATCGTCGTGTAGCCGCAGGACAGACTACAGATCGAGCCCCCAGCCGAGACGCGACGAGACTGGAGGCGATGCGACAGCTTCTAGACACAGTCCGTGCAGAGGAGGTTAGACTTCGAAATCAACCTGATTACATTCTGTTTCTAGTGTTGTAAAAAAGTGCGTCGATTGATGCTTCGTATTCCGCATTGCAGATTCGATGGATGTCGTGGGGTGTTGATATGGATTTTGATGGCGCGTACCGGGTGTCTCGCTATAGGGGGGTCTTGGTACTTGGGATCATACAGGAGGCGTACCATCCAAAGAGGGTGTTGCGCCAGTTTAGTCGCATCCAGACTATCCCTCCTCCACCATTGCAGCCTCCGGTTCTGGTCCGGCATGCGGCCATGCAGAACCGCCCATACCCGGTTATATATGATCCGGCGGACCGCCACTGGGCACAGCGTACGGAGCACCTGATCGAGTTGGATGTGTGGCGTGCCGAGTATGCATGGTAGGTGGAGGAGGGCTACTTGGCATGGTTTAGGGCCCGATCTCACGTGTACGTGGACCCGACTTCAGTGCACCAGGATGATCTTCGTCCTCCTGTGCCTCACCCAATACCGGCAATTTTTGACAAGATGGTAAGAACATATTATTTTTTTAGTTGTATGTTTAAGTTGTTATTTGAGTGCACAAACTGATATTAATTGATTTTATTTGGGCAGAGGGTACAACACGCAACGGGATATGCCCAGAGCCAGCTACTACAGATGCCGCATGATCATCCGGCTGCGCATCATCTCAGGCACATGCTTAGTATCCTAGATTCTAACGCACCGCCCCTCCCACCCATGCCCACCCGATACTTTCCGGATTTAGTGCACGAGCGCGGCAATGGCAGTGGTACCTCGCATGAGCGCCAGACTGAGATGTTTTCATATTTGACATACATTAGTACTTTATGTATGTATTTTGGATGGTTTAGGATGATTTTGGATTGTTGATACCATTTTACATTACTACTCTACATTTCGTATGTTTTGGATGATTTCGGTTGGCATTTCACATTACTACTTTATATATCTATGTATGTATGTATATGATTGCAATGGAGATATTCCGATTTAAGATTTCACATACATAACTTCATAAAAAAGTGACAAGCAACACTTGCTTTTAACTCGATGACGCTTACAAGCAACTTACTGAAAAACCCAAAAAACAACAATAATTAAGAATACATCAATGCGGTCTAGTACGATGAATTTACTAAACCACAACATTAATTCTCAAGAGAAATCGAATCAATCGCCCGCATCTCCGCACCTTCAGTCAGGCGAAGTTGCAAAGTCGTTTCTTTGGCATAAATGTGATGTGTTATATCGTTGTCGTTCAAGAAAAAGCGGCAATACCCTGGTGGTGCTCCATAGCCAGATTGACTCCAGGATATGAGGATGTTTTTTTATTGACGCTCCTTGTACCACAGACCATTCCGTCTTTGTCTCCGTAACCCCACGGACGTGCACGATGGAGAAGTTGATGATGGGTGGAGCAAAGGGGTAGGTTCGCGATGAACATGCTTTCCTTTAAGCCATCGGCGTGCCGAGTATGAAATTCTGGTTTCGGTTTAAGGTTTAGGGTTGATAGAGAGTGGAACAACAATGGAGAAGGTTTAGGTCTCAGTTTATGCTTGGAATTTGCTCGAAATTTGTGGTGTGCATGCATAAGTCTTGTCATCAGAAAAGCTGATGGTATACTGTTAGCAAAAGCATGTCACGAGTCTGGTAAAAATGGAATTAGCTAGTCCAGTTGGAAGAAAGGGCTCCGTGAAATGGGCCTTCGAGGCTCCGCAAAGGCCTATTTCGCGGAGCATCGAAGGCCCGTTGCGCGACTTTTGCTCCCCCTTTCGCCCAACTTGTTTCAACTAGATTTTTACTCTTTTTTTAAAAAAAATTATCAAATTGATTACCATTTATTATGATTGAGTGAAGAAATGGGTAAAGGCAAGTCCTTGTAATTTAAACGCTTTCACCCAAAAGGAGAAAAACTTTCATTTATTTTCTCACCTAACTCAAACAAAGAAGAGCTTCAAATTCATGCTTTCACTAGAAAAATAATCGTAGTCTTCCTATCCTTACTTTCTGAAAATGGCAAATGAGGAAGACAATCGTTTACCATTTCAACATTTCTTCAAGATCATTCTATTCCCCAACAATAGTCAAATGGTTAGAAGTATAATATCATGCGTCAATCTCCCTTTATTCCATTTTTACCAGACTCTTCTGTCACTCCAACGTCGTATACTCGTATTACACGTCTTGCTCCATATATGTATTTAACCTTATAAATTGATATAGTTGAAGAAGAGACGGTGCTCTTCGTCCCCTCTAGGTTTTTTTTATTAAAATTAAGATAAATTGAGCTTAGTAGTCCTCAAACAGGGGAAAGCACGACCACCTTACATTGAAACATCTTAAAAAAGTTCATAAATCCCCTAAACGGGGCACACATACATGAAATATGAAAATATGTTCTTCTTAATAAAGTACATATATCCCATAACAATTCCCATAACAAGACTGTCCTAAGCAAATGTCTCTGGTTCCCGACCGATGTGCCTTCGGCAAGCTTTCCAATGGTCAATCCTCGGGGTAAGAGCATCGAGCCAGTTGTCGGCGCTGGGGTGGTGAAATTGATGCCATGCATGAGGAGGTGGGGGGATAGGCGTGTTCCCCGTCAGCCATACCTAAAAAGAAATGCTATGTCACATATAATCAAGAATGATCTACAAAAACAAACAACTTCATTAAAAAGTGATTACAAATTTCTCACAGGTATGAAGTGGTCTTTTCGACCAACGTGGGCCATAGCAACGACTGGTGGCGGTATCCCATGTCCTTGATTGTTCCCTAAAATCCGCAATGGCAAACAAGTGTGGGAGCCTCGATCCCTCGATAAGAACACAAGTGGCACTTGATAAAAAGTAGAAAACACAAGGTCGTGTAGCGGCATGTCTAGCCAGTATCTGTTCGAGCATGGAGACTCCACATGGCCGATCTGCTCCAAGAACTCATCAAATGATGTAAGGCCCCTAGTGAACAAGACTTCATAAATATCTCTGTTCTGCATCAATTCTGCCTGAAGCTCCAATCGAATATTGTAATACTCCTCCTCTTGCCTCCCCAATACGCAAGCAAGGAACCGAAAGCCACAATGACCGTCTCCCATCACGTCTCTAGCATCGTCCATGAACGGAAATACAAAACTATCCACATTACCAATGCCAAAGTTAACCCCACGCCATTTGACGCTCGTCGAGGGGCCACTGTGTCTTCCACCGGCCGGGGTAGCGGTGCTAGGAGACGCGGCCGCCACCGGAGGCGTATCAACTCCAACTTCGGTCCGTTTCTTATTCCTATATCCTTTAGGTCGTCCGCGTGGTCGGGATGGTGCCAATGTATTTGCTTTGCTCCCATTGTCGTTTTCTTTTCGTCTTTGTTGCTCCCTCTCATACTCTTCCATTACGTGATCAAGGTGTGTTTTTTCCCGGGTGGTTGAATACTTGTTGGCTCCATCTGGCGTCTCGTAAGGTATCAGCTCAATAAGGTTTGTGTCTTCAGGATGCTCTGAATCTTTGAACGCTGATGTGATCTGCAAAAACTGGTCTCTACGCATCTGACCGCTATTTCGTAGAGCCGCCATTTCGTCCCACGTTGCGTCTTGAATGGTCAAGGGTACGCAGGCAAGGGCAAGATCATTGTCATCGCTAAGGCCATCCCATTCGATTTGTTTCCAAAAAGGATGTATCTCCTCCAGCTCGATGGGTACTTTAGGTATGATAGCGTGTGCAACAGGATGCTTGCATGGAAGACCGTGACATTCCCTCCAAAACTAGTCGTGACACTCCATCTCGAGTGTACCCTGCATCAACTCAAAAGCTATATCATAATACATGTCTAACAACTTACCTAGGCATTGCCTTGAAACGTGTCCGCATATAGGACGGAACAACTGACTGGCTGAAATCGTCGTGCCAAATCAAAAATAAATCCCTAGTTACACAACTAGTATAGTCGGTAAGTCGGGGTCGAACCCAAGAGACACTTGTATCCTAAGCAATTATTATTATCAACTCAGTAGTAACAAAAGGGGGAGTTCTTGAGAATTAATCTAAAACTATGAAACTGAAGTAAACAAAGCAAGCAACTAAACAAAATAAAGGTTGAGTTTTTATCAATTGAGGAAAACAACCCTATTCAAGCATCCACTTTCATCATCAAGTTATTGATCATTGATTCAAACAAGTTATTTCATATGGTTATTCCTATCCTGATCAGCTATAATAAACAAGCCAACGGGTCATGTAAATACTTAATATCAAAACAAACATGAAACGATCATGAATAATAATGATACTAGCAGTAGGAGCAAGGATATGCATGAACATGCAAATTGAGTTCCAACGAGTCAAACAATAAGCATGCAATCAAATCTCTTTCTCAATGGTTTTAGTCCAACGAGTCCTAAAACATTGAGTTGCTACAAAGATTAGGTTTTACTACGAGAAAACCTAGATCTAGCAATAGAAAAAATCAATTCCAACAAGGTGATCAATCAAGTAGAAATCAATACAATCAATATTAATTAAGTACAAGAGATTTGAAATAACCTGTAGAAAGAAACCTGAACTGTAGAATCTCACAATAAACTTGAATAGAATTAAATGAGTTTAGTTCTCCATAGCAGGAAAAATACAAAAGTCTAGAATAATGAAAACTAGGTCTAAGAGAGTTTAGATAAAACAAGGCTGAAAACTAGGTTTAAGTAGTCTCGAACAAAGCACACCCGAAAATAAAATAAAAGGAAACAAAATAATAAAGTAGATAGATAGAATAATCCACCTTCTCGGTGCTGATGCGTAAAACCGCGGGCGCGGGTCTGCTCGTGATAGAATTCTAACGGCACTTTCGGAAGCTGTTTTGACCACCTTAGAGTGGGAATTTCGACTCAGAATACAAATATAAATTGTATCCCTTCGAGTTAGCTTTCCAATAATACCAAATTCATCTTCATCCGACCATCGCAGCTCCCGAACAAAGCGTCGCAAGAAAGTGGTGTCGAAACAACAACTTCAATGGATGGCCCAGATTTAAGCATTCTTTTCCACAACCTCTTGGGCCTTAATGATCATCAAAAGTGGCTTCAATATCCTTGGAAAAGACACTTGAATATCTCCAATCTTGAATCCTCCAACTTAACCAATCCTTCCTTCTTAAAACGACCTAAAAACATGAAAGCACAAGAGTAGACACCGAAATGCAAAAACTATAAAAACTAAGCAAAATGCATGCAACTACCTAAGATTTAAACATAAATATGCCCTAAAACTAACACCTAAATGCATTCTATCAACAACGCTCTAAACGTTTTCGCCATTAGTTTGTATTTTGTTGGTTTCTGTATTCTAGATTTCTAGTTCTCTCAATGGATGTCCTCAAACTGTTGGTTTGAGATTCCATATGGATGAGCTAACAAACTAGTGGGGAGGCGATGATTGTGTTGTCCGCACTTTACCGTTAAGACCCATCCATTTTTTTGCTTTATTCGGACCCCATCAATTCAAACGGACATCCACACTTCCTGGTCGGAGTATCGGTAAGTGGCTTATAAATGCTCCTATTTTCCGGTCCGGGCAAGAACCTCTTGCCACATCTATATCTACTGGCTAGGTCACAAGTGAGTATGACCCTGTTTGGATTTGAGGTTTTTATGACTAGTACAAAATTTTTCGAAATTGCAGTTTGTCTAGCCCAATCAAGCATTTCTCTTTGGTCACTCCACAACCCATCGTAGTGGAAAGCAATAAAAAAATCTATTCCGACAACCTATGATTTCAAAATGTAAAAACAAAATATTATAAATTACACTATCCTAATTTTCAATATACTACGTTCGTAAATTCTACTATCCTAAAAACATAATATTATGGTTTCTTTGAAAAATACCTGTTCTGGCTCGCTTGATGCATCGAAATCGGTTCTGTACTCTTCTCCCAATACACCTTCCTCATCCTCGCCTATGAAACTATCGATTGACGATGAATCTTCTTCCTCGGGATGATAATCGCTCGATGACGGATCTTCTTCTCTTGACGATATTTTTAAGCAATGATGTGGAATGAAGGTATGCCAACTATGAGAATCGAAATGGGTATTTATAGGGGAAATTCGACCGTGTTTTTTACTGTTGAGATCCGCGCAACGAGGCCTCGCGCCAGTCCAACGACACTTTTCCAAAAGTGCCGTTGAACTGCACGCAATGCTGTTGCGCGGCTGCACGAAACAGTGTTGCGCGCGCAACACTATTTCACGCGCAACAGTGTTGCGCCGCCCCTGGGCCACCACGCTCCAAAAACCTAAATTCTGGTTTTAACCTTCCGTGCAATACAGATTCGCGCGCATTCCCGTTTTGCGCATATCTGTGTGCATAATTTTGGCGTGTGTATAAATCAACAGTCTATCTTTATCAAAAAAAAAATTCAAAAAGTTTTTTTTGAAAAAAAGGAAGGTTTTCCCTCGCCAAAATTGCCAAACTGAACGGATGGAGTGCACACTAGTACACTACTACACACTCCAACAACAGCGCCTCTTCTGCTGGTGGCCGGCTGGGCGATATCGGACCTGTGAACAGTGGAACTGATAAGCAAAGGTATGATCGGAAACTCTCAATTTTGCTTTAGGCAGGCTTTTGTTGCTAAACTTTGTTTGCATATGTGTGAAATTTGGGGCTTGTAATTCATACGAAGTACGGAGTATCATTCAATTCAACGGCAATGGGAACTCTTACAGGCGGTGAGCGATTTAGGGTTTGTAACTAATTGGTGGTCTGGAATTTGGGTGAAAATGGAGAAATTGCGTAATTCCTTTGTTTTTTCTATCCTTTTCGATTTGCTACATGAATTGCGAAATTGAGGGATTAGTGTTAGGGTTTTAATGACGATCGGGCGCGCAATATCTCAATCGGTCGGCTGTAGGCATAATTTGTTGTTGATTTTGGTGAATCAAACTGCTTACGCCTCTTCATTTAGTACACAAGCTGAGATTAAGAAGGTGCTCCAGTTTTTTTGCTCTTTCAATTTACATCCCCTTTTTATGAGAATTGATTGTTTGTCCAGAAACTAGCACGATTAATGCACATCAATTGAGCTTAATTACTCTCTTTTTTTTTTTGTAATTGAGGGTCTTAGTATATATATTAGAAGCAACTTCTGTTCATCTCTAACCTGCATCTCTTATTTTGCTTGCTTGTCCTGTTGGTAGACTCCTTATTAGCTTATTTAATCATTATGGAACTAAACAATGAGTGATTGAAAATATGCTAGATATGGAAAGAGATTAATACCATTAAATCGTCATTTAGTGGTGAATAAATCATCAAGTCTTGTTAATTTCACTAAACACCTTTGTTTCCCGTTCAGGTTTTTCTGACCACACTTCCTGAGGTAAATCACAACCCTACCAGAAGATCGCATAGAATTCGAACCTTCGTGTAGAAAAGCCTAAGTTTGAGCCTTGGAGAGTTTCCCTTTTATACCTTATAAGTATGATTTTGTTTTCTAAATTGATTATGCCTTAATAAACCTAAACCAAATCTTTCATTCAATCCCATTGCGCCTGGTTTGTGTATTATTTATTGTTGTGCTGTGAAGATTGAAATAATTGATCAATCTCTTTGGTGACATCACAGGGAAGATGAGAGATTTGGGATTTGCCTTCAACGACAAAGATTTCTCTGATCGGATCCTCCATCTTAACATGGTAGCAGCCTCTTTAGATTTCAAGTCTGATGCAAAGGGGTCTGATCCCGATTGTGTTACGAAGCCCAAGACAAAGAAATTTAAAAGGAAGCAAAAGAGAAGGTTTAAGGGAAATGGTTGGTTACTTTCTCATGCTCTGTGTAATAATTTTGAATCCTTTCTTCTTTCCTTCTCATGTTCTGTGTATTGGTTTAAATCTTTTGTTATGTTAGTTGAGTTTGATTATTTGCAGGTGGATTTATTTAGTGATTTTTTAGCAGACCCACCTTGATGTGATTTTTTTCTTCTTCTAAGCCAATGCTATTATAGAATTGCAGCAGTGTAATCAACTACTATAAATAACTCATGCTTTTATGCTAGGATGTATAAGGAACCTATTCCATTGTATAACCATGTACGTATATGAGAAAAATGATGTTCAATTTGATCCTCTGTGCTAAAAATATCTGCATATAATTTTTCTCATATGTAGGAGATGCTGCTGATAACAATTCAGAGTCTTCTTTTGATGTCAAAGTTAAAACTTTGCATATATGTTCTGCCATCCTAGCTAGAAGCAGTCCCTTTTTCTACAAGGTAAACATCTTTTGTTATTTAGTAAGTTATTCTTTTGTTTTTCAAATATAGCTGTTTTTTCTTCTTTAACAGTTGTATTCATTAAAGCTGCTAATAGAACTCTATGGTGTAGTTATTCAATAATGGCACGAGACAATCAAAATCAAGGGTTGTGAACTTGACCATCAATACATCTGGTATAAAACCATCCCTTGCACTCCTTCATAATAATTCGTATTTGGTAAACAGAGGAAGCGGCTTTGATGGACCTTCTGAAATTTATGTACAGCAACACTTTGATTGCGACGTCAACCACTGATTTGGCAGATGTGTATTGAGAAGTTGCTGAAGCCTGAAGCTTCCCATGTCATTGGAATATGCACTTTTTTATCTCGAGCTGCCTTCAAGTGTTTTGGCAAGTGAAATAGTTACACCACTGATTGATGCAGCAAAAAAGTACGTTGCTGCTCATTACAAGGATTTCACCAAGTAAGTACTCTTACAATTTGATGTGTGTGTTAGGAAACCTGTATGCTCATAAGAAAGCTGCATCTTTGGGGAGTACTCCTAGTCAAGAGAGTGAAATGGGTGGCTTATGGGGCCTATGGTTGCATCGTCCAGCCAAGTACAAATCCTCTCCACCATCACACACATGGGTGTGGTAGAGAAGACCCCTCCAGTGAGGACCCAGGCGACAAACCAGTCAACAAAACCAGAAATCAAGCTGCCTCTATGTTTGAAGAGATTGTGGTTAAAAGTTACTATTTGAAGAAAGTCTGGATGAGAAGCTCAAGTTGGCTGAGAGTGGTTTGGCTACACTTTACCTACCAAGAGAAGGGATTCAGCCCTGGAAAGGCCTTCACAAAAATCAAGCTGCCCCTATGTTTGCATTCCTTTGCCTTTGCACAATCCACCCACTCCAAGTCAGACACATGTCACTTTTAGATTCGACCACACCACCTTTTTTTTTAAAAATAATCTTTTATTTTAAATATGATAAATTCTTATTCATTTATAGGGATTGTGTGGGTGCATTCCTTTGCCTTTGCACAATCCACCCACTCCAAGTCAGTTTCATAACTATAACCTCCGCTTTAGGTTATTGTTATGATTTGCAGTTATGAAGAAGCCATCAAAGGAGTTCAAAATCAAGCTAAAGGTCAAGAACCATACTTTGGAGGATGGTGTGGGGTTGCCGGACCTGTTGGGCATCCCGTGGACCGAGTTGATGAGTGACGACAGCGATTATTTCATCGACGACATCTTACATATTCGAGCCGAGATTAGCCTCGTTAACACATCTAAGCCTTGAGAATTATTAGTTGTAATGCAGTTTTATGGCTGTCTAAGCACTAACAGTGAGAGTAAACTGATTGTAATCGGAGGCAAGGGGATGGAATGTCATTTGGAGTTTATGACCCTCAAAATTGGTTTCGCCAGACTTCTAAAGTCTCTTCGGGATTGGCCGAATCTCACAGATATGCCTTTTTTCCCATATGTGGAGCATGTGACTATTAAACATGTTAATGAAAAGTTGTTGAAAAATTCAATGTTGAGAGCCTCGTCCTCCACAGCTAATCCTAATTGGTGCAGATTGAAGCATCTTTACATTCTCAACATGGAATGTTTGATTTCTCTTCCTGATGAGTGGGCTGATCCCTTCTCTTTTCTCCTCGATCTCTCCATTGTCAAGTGTCCCAAGCTTAAAATTCTATCACATCACTTGCTACGCCATCTAGCATCCCTTGAAGGATTTGAACCTTTGGAAATTCAGGATTGCAAGGAGTTTTGCTTCCAAGAGGAGGATGAGATCTCATCATGGGCTTTACTTCCTAAACTTGGGCATCTGATATTAGGCTATATTAGAGATCATAACCTCAAGGGACTCTACAACCTCACTTCCCTGCAAAGGTTAGACATCTGGTTATCTAACACATTAGTAGTAGTAAGCCAGTGCCCTGGATGCCACCTCTTAATCATAAAGATCTGCACATTGGAAACACAGACAAACTGAGTCATTTTAGTGAGTCGTTTGTCCAGGTCAGCAAGCTTGAGGTTTTGAAGTTTTGGAAGTGTGAGTTTGATGAGCAGGAATTGAAGGGAGTTCCATGGAAGCCCTCAAATCACTTGGGGTGTTGACCTTCTCTTTGCCAAAAAGTAAAGGCTCTACACGAGGGGTGTCAAAGTCTCCCTGCCGTTAACAATCTGGAGTTAGACTTTTGTAAGCTAAAATCCTTACCAGATTGGGTTACTCGTCTTAAAACGCTGAGAATTTTACAATGCGGTTGATGGGTTAGTGGGAATTACAAGATTCCGACGGCTCCATGCTGTTCTCTAATTTGCCACCTCCCGGATCCACAAGTTTGGTGATTCAATTCAAGGTGTGTAAACAAATTCCGTTGTCTAAACACTAATATTACCATTTTATTATCATCATCATTGACCCAGTGAGGCTCTGCTACAGCGGAATCTGGGGGGTCTAGCATTTTATTATCATCATCATCATCATCATTAATATTACGATTTTATTATGAACAAAAAAATTCAATTTTATTTCTTTAATATCAAGCATTAGTTGATTTTCATTCCATATTAGCTTGCACTTGCTAGATTGTTTTATCGGACTGCAATCTCTAATTGATCCATCCTGCTATGCCAATATAATTTGTTGTCTATCATGTTGACACTATGTTGTCATTTCAGCCACGTGCAAGTCTTCAGTACTAGTTAGTTTTGGTTCTTACAGAATGGGAGGTGCTAAGCTTCTTTATAAATAAATGGTCTCGTGACAAGATGCATCTGAAATTAATGGAAATATTCTGAATTTCTTCTGCTTTACACTTTCATCCTTGTCATCTCCTTTGCAGGAACTGTTTTATCTTCATGAGTGGCCATCTCATTTCATAGATTTTTAGCTCATCCGATTGTTGCTGATTAGTAACTACAAGCCTACCAGTTGTTCCATCCAAACGGATGAGGTTCTAGGTTGTCCTTTCCTTAGCTCGTAGACCGGTTTTTCTTGCATCAACAACTAGTTGTTTTTATGGCTTGTACTTCAATGGCTAGTGTGAATTGTATATTCTACTTGGTTGAGATTCTCGTGATATCTCTATAACAAATGTAACTTGGCTCACTTATCTTCCTGTCTATACATGTTGATTGTTGAGCACAGAAGACATGGCCATTTTTCTCCTCTATATACACTGTAACTAAGTGACAAGGTTTGTATCATAGATTCTATTTGGACTTTTTGGTCAATTCACATTTGTTGATTCTAAAATAACTAGTTACGCATGCACACATGTCCAGGTGAGAAAGAAATGAGTAAAACATATACTTGATTTGGTAACATGTTTGTAATAAGGAAGGCACTTTTTAATTATGGTTCAGCTAATTTTGAAATATCAGATGGTGGGAATTAGATGGCTTTTATATGGTTCTCTAATTAATCCTCCGGGCCAGCAGGAAAGCTTAGCAACTGGTGTTGGAGACAGGAGAGGAGAGGCTCTACTTGCTTGTTCAGATGTGTGGGGACAAAAAGCATCACAATCTTATCCAGAGAAATCTGATGTGGGGCTTATCCAGAATCCCATGTCAAGCCAAGAGGATAAGACCCTGTAAGAATCAATCAGAAGAAGAATCAATTTCATAGTTGCTCCGCGATCAACTCCAAAACTGATAGATGATGGCTTCCACTGGGTTCCTTCAGTCTCAGCTCCTGGCAAGTCCGACGATTCAGCAATCACCCAGAAATGCAAATTGTTGCAGCTTTCCGGAGAGGAAAAGAAAGGCGTTGACGGTTGTGAGTGCAGTGGGAGAGCTTTCCTCTGACAGCACCACCTATCTGATTGCAGGGGCAGCCGCTGTTGCACTCGTTGGTACCGCCTTCCCCATTTTGTTCTCTCGCAAGGATACGTAAGCCTTCATCCATTTTCGCATTTTTATCATACAAAAATGTACTGAGTTCAGGATCCACCTTGTGCGGGAAATTAAGTAATGAATTGCCTAAATATATACTCTTAGTTACCAATTGGTTTTAGGATGAAACCTCATGGGCTTATGTGATGGGTCTGTGCGCATTGCGCTGGGACAGTCTCCCCCTCCGTTCGTATTGTGGCCCGCTGAATTTTGACACACCTTCTAGTACAAAAGCTGTGTATCTTCTTAGATTTTCCATCAATGTGGGATTTAGTTAAACTGAAAAGTAAGTTGAATAACAGGGTATTGATTGAGTTAAGATTGAATTTTGTGCTTTGCTTCGTATGGCAGATGCCCAGAGTGTGACGGAGCAGGATTTGTGAGACAAGCAGCGGGCGTGTTAAGAGCAAACGCCGCACGCAAAGACCAGACTCAGATCGTATGTAAACGTTGCAATGGCCTTGGCAAGCTCAACCAAATTGACAAATGATCTGCCTACTTCATCGGATTGATTCTGCCATTTCCAACTCCTTAAACTTGTCACGCTGATTCTCTTCAACCCAATTTGAGTTTTGTTGTAAAACGTACCGTCTTCTTTAAGCTCCATTTTGTTGGCAAGGTACACAACTTGCTTGTGTTTAATTCTGTATATGAAAATTAAATACTCGTCCTAATGAAAAAAAAGTGTAAGATGTTTAAGGGGCTATGGATGGGCACTTTATTATTTCTCTGGGGTGTGTAATTGCAAAGGATTTTTCTCTTGTAACAATGGGAGTCGGGAAGCTTCATGATCAAGAGTTAGTAGTCACTAAGTGTGAATAAGGGCATTTCCGACTGATTTTCAAATTCTTCAACACAGCACTCATGAATGCGTTTGTCACACAAAAAGTTATTCAATTGAACTTTCTACTTTATTTTAAATAAAGTATAAGTTGGATTTGGGCACAGGTTTATGGAGGTTTTTTTGAAAAAATTTACTTTTTAAAACTTCGGTTTTTAAGGGTATAGGATAAGAACATGAATTTAGAAACTAAAACCCTATTTTGAATATCATGAACCCTTTACAAAAAAACTAAAAAAACTCTAAATACAAAATCATTGATTTCTTACTATAATTAGGTTCTTAATAAGGGCATAGGTTAGAAAAATCGTTAAAACTTATATAAATGCGTATTCGGTAAAATAAGATTTTTTTAGAAGATTGAGTGAGGGTAGAGGTTTGACATTATAAAGTTTTTGAATAGGTTTTAGGTTTAAATTGTAAAAAAAAAAGAATTAATATTTGAGGAGGTTTTAAATCACAATTTTTTTTTATCCGAAAGAGGGCAAGGCCCTAAAAGCTTTTATTAAAACATGAAATCAGTTATCCCTCATGGAGGGAGATACATCAACAACTAGAGAGTGCCTAACATAATCAGGTATGGAATCAAAAAGTTGAAAATCAACATTAAACTGAAGCGAGAAATTTGCTAAATCATCTGCCACTTTATTAACACTCCTATGGATGTGAGTGACAACGATCTCCCAGGCATTGCTCCTAATCGGTCTTCGGCACTGATCAACAAGGTGCCAATCAGCATGAGTTGTTGAGTTTGAATCAAATAGGAATTTGTGGGCTTCAATCAAGTCAGTCTCAATGATCATTTTTGTAAAGATCTTTGGATTGCAACTCTTAGCCCATGGAATATCGACCAAATTTCAGCCGTACGAGCCTTGTAGGTGCCACAGAGGAACACATAAGCCAACACAAAATTGCCATTGGAATTACGAAAGACGCCACCTTCTCCCGTTGGCCCTGGGTTCCTTTTGAAACTACATCCGTGTTGAGTTTAATCCATGTATCCGAAGGAGGGGTCCAAAATTTGGGAGCAGCAGGTTGAGCGCAAGGACTGCTCACGGTCATAGCCGCCCCTTGTCGAGTTGCAGCACTTTGTTAACCACACGAGATAGGTGGTCCACCCCATTAAAGACAAGATCATTTTGTTCTTTCCAAAGGCGCCAGACCATATAAGCGAATTTCGCGCTCCAGTGATCGGATTTACTCACATTCATGTTAATCCATGACATGATATCAAGGGTTGAAAAGAAAGTAGCATCAACATTTCCCCCCAATAGAGTTAACCAAAGCGGGCGAATCACCTCACAATCTCGAAGGAGATGTAAACATGATTCACTGTCATTGCATCTGGGACACTTCGGAGAAGTCCAACCCTCGCTTCACCCGATTGTAGTTACAAAGAAAAGCATTGTGACAAGAGAGGAAAAGAAAGTTACGAACCCTCTGTTGCACTAGAACTCGCCATATTTTCCTCCAAATATGGCTAGGAGTTGGGTTGAAATTATGGCAGGTGAGCTACATTGCTGATTTAGTAGTGAAAATACCAGTAGAATTTCCACTCCAAATAATTTTGTCCTCATAGCCATCTGTTTCAACTTTCAAAGAGACGGTTGATGCCAACTCCAACCGAATATCAGCGTCCAGGCAACGGTTCAAAATGCGCCAATTCCAACCATCATGAGACCAGTAATCAGCAACCACAGTGTTAAGGTGAATGTCTGGAACATGGGAAGTTGTGAACTCAATAAGAGGTTTGTCCCGGAGCCAAGGGTGAATCGAGAATAAAGTCCTAAACCCATTACCCACCATCATTTTAAGCCCTTTATCCAGAATTTGTGCACCATGAGCGAGCCCATTCCACATGTAGGACGATCTCGATTGCCGGTGGAAAATATCAATATCAACACGATGATTACATTACTTCCCCCTTATTACTCGACTCCAAAGAGAGTTCGGTTCTTGCAAGGCACGCCAACCGAGTTTAGCTAGGACTACCCCATTCGCATTGCGCATGGGTCTAATACCCAAACCACCCTCTCCTTTAGGCCGAGTAATTTTTTCCCAGGCCACCAGGTGTACTTTCCTATGCTCCGGTTTAGAACCCCATATGAAGCCGTGAATGATTCGATCAAGCTCGTCACAAATAGAGCGTGGAATCAAAGTTGATTGTATAGCATACATTGGCAGACTTGACAAAACTGAAGAGGCTAAAGTTACTCGACCCTCCATTGATAAAGTCTTGGCTTGTCGTCGCCTTTATTTAGCTGAAGCTCGATCAAGAAGGAACTGAAATCTCCTCCGTCTCATGCGACCACAAACCATAGGAACTCCCAAGTAAGTTCCTATATCATCATCAACCGGTATAGAGAGATATGAGCTAATGTCATGAGCTAAATCCTGATGAGTATTTTTTGAGAACAAGATGGAGCTCTTGTCAAAGTTGACCTTCTCACCAGACATAGCACAAAAATAATCGAGACTTGCTTGTATAACCTGAGCTTGGGAGACCGTCGCCTTGGCAAACAAAAGAAGGTCATCTGCAAAAAAAGAGGTGGGAGAGGAAAACATTCCCAATCGCCAAAGGTTTCCAGAATCTCGCATTAACTGCCGACTGAATGATGTGTGCTAATTTCTCTATGCATAGAACAAATAAGTAAGGCGACAACTGGTCGCCTTGTCGAACACCTCGAGTCGGGGCAAAAGTCCCAACAATTAACCCATTCAACAACACACTCATCTTACCACTTGTTTGGCAACGCATGATTGTCTCCACAAGACCCATGGGAACATGAGCTTCTTCCAAGACACCTTTGAGAAAAGACCATCGGATACAGTCGTATGTGATAGCATGCATTTAGACATAGTTTAGGACATGTTTACTTTCATGTTTTGAACCTTTTTAGCTTAGTTTTGAGTTAGTTTTATGTTTGTTTCGTTTGTTTTCTTCGTTCGGTATCTACTCTTGTGTTGTGTGGATTTCAGGCTATTCTGGATGGAGATTCAAGCATTTCAAGGATCAAAGCTAAGAGGAGTGTTTCATGGAGCCTAAATGATGAAGGATGGAGCTTACAAGTGGTTGCTCGGGTGCCAAGACGAAGAAATAGCGGAAAAGGGGAGAAAAGACAACCCAATCGAGTACGTGACCGAGTACGTGACCGAGTACGTGACCGAGTACGTGGCCGGGTACTCAACTACCCGACCGAGTACGTGACCGGGTTCTTCAAATTACACCGTTGAGCATGCAGTAACTTACCCGACCGGGTACGTGGCCGGGTAGTAGGCCGGGTAGTTGTCCGTGTCGGGATTTGGGCCGAGTTTGCACTTTGTTTTGTCTCTCAAAACATTATAACCCTAGTTTTATGAATTTTATGACGTATTATTGTTTTTAGCCTCTGAAGAGAGAACCCTAGTTGGAGATTTTTTGGAGACTTTTCTAGATCTCTTGGGATTGAAGATTGAATCGATTTGCAAACAATTTGGTATGTTTATTGAATTTGATTTGTTTTCTTTCCTTCTCATGTCTAGCTAATTCTCTTATTCTGAGGTTGGGTGAACCCAATGATGAAGTAGGTAGATCAGAATTGTGATGTTTGGTTGAATGGAAACTTGATTGAAATTTGATTTAATCCTAGGTTGCTTTATGCCCTATTTGCTTTGCATATAGGATTCTTGTTATAATTTGAGACCGACAGGAGATAATCGTAACAAGATATTGATTTGACAAGTACCAAAATTTGGTTCTGAATGAGTTCCCTAGGTATTAAACTAGAGAGTTATTTATGCGACAACGGCTTAATTTCTCTTGTGTGAATTTCAACTATCGTAGTAGTTCTAGGGTTTGGATAATTCTAGCGGAACGCGACAGCGAATGCTGGGTTTGTTTTCCCCTAGTCTCTAAAGAGCTTAAAGGGTCTAAAACTGATTAATCTTACGCGACAACGATTATTAGTTGAGTCTAGGCACATTCACATATTCTTCTGAAAAGAGATTTGTGTTGGTTTTAGATTGTGAGTTCCTTCAAACGACATTCAAGTTAAAATCCAAACAGACATCGCTTAAAATCTACTGAAACATCATTGTGGGAATCCTAACCTTGGAAGCTTTTCCCCACTGATATTACCTTGTTATTTTCAATTACTTGTTTACATTTCAATTCAAGCATAATCTCTTTTACTTATTTATTTGGCTTGATCTACTAGTTCGAATACCAATTGGTACTACAAAGTTCCCTGTGTTCGACACCTTGATTACTACAACCGAATCGTATACTTGCGGTGTAGGAAAATAGCCTATCAAGTTTTTGGCGTCGTTGCCGGGGAACTTTTCTAGTATTGGTTGTGTTCCACAACCGGTAGATTAAGTCTTGTTTTATTTTTAATTTGTTTCTTTTTGGTTTTGGTTTCAGTTTGTTCTCCTTCTTATGAGAAGAACTCTGAGCGCTAGTGCACTAAACAACCACGATTCTGAACCCGAGCGTGCTTTTCATAGGAGAAGAAGAGAGCAAAGGGAAGCTGAAACCCAAGCTATGGAAGGCGATCAGGCAAATGCACAACATCAATTATTGTTGCAACAACAGCTGAATGCTCCACCACCTATGACATTAGGTGATTATGTGTTGCCACGCCATCAAGGACCCACAGCTGGTGTGGTCAGACCTCCAGTTCAGGCCAAGAATTTTGAGCTGAAGCCATCTCTGATTAATATGGTTCAGCAGAATCAGTTTGGAGGGTCTACCTTCTGAGAATCCTCACCAACATCTCAACACTTTTCTGGAGCTTATGGATACGGTGAAGATTCATGATGTTTCTAATGACGCGCTTTATTTGCGCACCTTCTCATTCTCTCTAAGAGACAGGCTAAAGCATGGTTCAAGGCCCTGCCTCATTGCACTATCACTACATGGGATGAGTTGGCCAAAGCTTTCCTGACCAAGTATTTCCCGCCTAAGAAGACTGTAGAGATGAGGAATCAGATCAGCTCATTTCAGATGAAGGATGGGGAATCTCTTTATGAAGGTTGGGAGAGGTTCAAGGAGCTCTTATTGTTATGTCCTCACCATGGAATAGACAAGTGGGTGCTTCTTCACACTTTTTACAATGTTGTTGACAACACCACCAGGCTGCTCATTGATGCCTCATCGGGAGGTACTATTGTGAAGATGAATGTTGATGACGCTTGGGAGCAGATTGAGGATATTGCTCAGCATACTCACTACTATAATGATGCTCGATCTATTCCAAGCTCTAAGAGATCAGCTGGGCTTTATGAGGTTGATACAGAGACTTTGCACCAGACACAGATTGAAGCCATGACTCAGGAGATCAAGCGGTTGAAATTAAAGATGAATGGTTCTCCCGTTTCTACTAGTGGAAGTCCTTCTCAAGCTGTTTCAAATGTGGTTTGTCAGTTTTGTGGAGCAGGTGATCACACTATATCATCCTGCCAAGTATTTGCTTCTAAGGAAGAACCACAAGAGGAGGAGGTGAGATACATGAATAACTTTGATAGGGGGCCTAGGAATGATCCCTACTCTAATTCCTACAACCCTGGTTGGAGAAATCACCCCAACTTCTCTTATGGGAACAATCAATCACAACAGCGAGCACCTCCTGGGTTTCCACCAAGGGCTCCACTGCACCCAACCCAAGAGGCTCAACCCTCCTAAAAGCCTGCATGGGAGATTGCTATTAAGAGCCTTTCCACCTCCATGAAGACGCTAACAGAAGAAGTGAGAGCTCAGGGGAAGAATTTGAAGATCATAGAACAACAAGTGGCTCAACAAGCTTTGAATGTTCCTAGACCTCCTGGTGAATTGCCTGGGCAACCTGAAGTCAATCCTAAGGAGCAATGTCGGGCTGTCATTCTAAGGAGTAGAAAAGAGCTTGAAGAGCTCCCACCGGTGAAAAATGGAGTTGAAGAAAAGACAACGGAGAAGCCATCTAATGATGAAGAACCTAAATATGTTGCTCCCCCACCTTACAAACCACCTCTACCTTTCCCACAAAGGAAGATTCAGGTGGTGCAAGAGCAACTATTTGGGAAATTCATGAGTATGATAAAGAAGCTGCACATTGACATTCCTTTCATAGATGTCCTCACTCAAATGCCTACATATGCAAAATTCTTGAAGGAGATTCTATGCAAAAAGAGGAGGGTTGAAGACAATGAGACAGTCGCCTTGGTGATGGATCAAGTTGAGAAGATGCCAAGAAAGCTAAAAGATCCAGGTGAGTTCTTTATCCCTGCTGGTTTTGGTTCTCTTCAATATGATTACGTTTGTGATCTTGGTTCTAGTGTCAATATCATGCCCTTGTCAATTTGCAAAAATCTGAATTTGGGTGATCCTATTCCAACCAAGATGCGTCTTATCATGGCTGATAATTCAGTCACTCATCCAGTGAGCATTATTGAGAACTTTCCAGTGAAGGTGGGCAAGTTCTTTATACCAGGAGATTTTGTGATCCTTGACATGGAGGTGATGAATGACAGGACTCCTATCATCTTTGGGAGACCCTTTTTAACCACTGCTGGAGCTAACATTGATGTTAGGAATGAAAAGATCTCACTCACTATAGGGGAAGAGAAGATAGAGTATGAATATTTCAAAGATAACTTCCTTAAAGTGGACAAGGATCCTCCACAAGAGATTGTCAAAGTAGCTTGCTGTAATATTGAAGTGAAGCTGGCTAATGAGGAGATTCAATCTGATATTGCTCAACCTTCTCAAGAAACCTTAGAAGTTAAAAGCCTCATGAATGGTGGTATTGCTGAAGATATAAAGGGTAGGGATCACAAGAAAAAGAAGAAGGCCCGAGCAAAAGCTGATATTAAAAGAGGAGACAAGGTGAATTTATTTCATGAAAGATCCAATATGTTTCCTGGGAGCAAGGGAACAAGATGGTCAGGGCCATACATAGTAACTCGAGTTTTAAAAGAAGGAGAAACTGAGCTTTGGCATAAAAACTCGGGGAAGTTCAAAGTGCAAAAACATAGGTTGAAGCTTGTAGATGAGCCTGATCCAGTCAGGGTGGGTACCAAAGACCCTCCTGACCCGAGCACTTGAAAGAAGATGGGAGGTCAAGCTAACGACCTTAAACAAGCGCTGCTTGGGAGGCAACCCAAGGTTAGTGTTTTCTGCTCACTCTCTTTTATTTATACATTGGGGACAATGTATGGTTTAAGCATGGGGGAGGGGAACACTTACATGTTAGTTAGAAGCATGTAGTTGCATGTTAGATTTGCATTTGCATATATAAAAAAAAAATTGAAAAAAAATAAGAAAAATGTCAAAAACAATGAAAAAAAATTGCATTTTAGGAGTTATTAATTTTCCCTAAAGCAACAAATCCCTTGTTCTTCATAATTCTTGAATGAAATCCTATCCCCTAGACTTGCTTGAAGTGTTTGAAGTTTTGGTGATGTCTAGAAATGTTTATGAACTTGTTTGATGATTGAATGAGCATGTATATTCTTTGAGATTGTAGTTGACATTGAAGTTCTAAACAAAAAGCTATGTGAGATTTTTTACCTTTCTAGGACTATTTTCTACTAAGAGTCCTCTCTTTTTATGTGTGATTCTCACTTTTGATTGCTTCCTCTAGAACTTGCATTAGACTCTCTTTCAAGACTGCTCTTATGACTCTTGCATGCGACTTTGAAATGATTGAGGCACTATTTTCTTAGCCTTTACACTTCCTTATCCACCTTGCATAATTTCCTCTGTTTGAAGCCCCCTTTTGAGCCTAAATTAGCCTTATTCTTTTGAAACTCCACAAAATCGATTTCGAGCCTATATAAGCCTGACCCATCCGGGAATTAGGATTATTACTTGATTGACTTTGTGGTTGCAAGCTAAGCTTGGGGGAGACTTATATGTATTTGGTGATTGGGTTGTGTAATGTGCTAGTACTTTTTATCTTGGAAAATCAAAAGAAAAAGAAAAAAAATCAGAAAATGCAAAGAAAAAAAAAACAAAGCGAAAAGGAAAATAGAGTATGAGAAATAAGGGAAACAAGGGTGTTGGTGTTTGAGGATAGGTTGTGTGGAAGGAAAATCTTGAGAAGTGGTGTTCAGTCGAGTTTAGTGAAGTCTAGATTCCCGGATTTAGCACCAAATGGCCTAAATATTTCCCCGCCTATTTCTTATCACCTTGGCCCCATTACAACCCAATAAAAGACCTCGTGATCATTGTTGAATGCAAGGTCCCTTGCGGTGGAGATTTAGAATGACATGCAATCTTATGGTAGCTAAGCTTTCAAAAGATGAGACTTGAGTGAAACACGTCCTATTCAAACACTTGAGAGAGAGCAAAAACACAATTGTCCTATGTGAGGTTTAGAATGAATATGTTGGCTTTATCTTTTTGATGTACAAATACATGCTATGATTTTGGTTGTCATTCGTTGCTTCTATAATTCTCGTCTAGGCTATTGTCAAAATGGATCCATGACTTGCTTGTCTTGTGGGGTGTCGGATTTGATTTCCTACTTGAGGACAAGTAAGGTTTAAGCTTGGGGGATTTTGATAGCATGCATTTAGACATAGTTTAGGACATGTTTACTTTCATGTTTTGAACCTTTTTAGCTTAGTTTTGAGTTAGTTTTATGTTTGTTTCGTTTGTTTTCTTCGTTCGGTATCTACTCTTGTGTTGTGTGGATTTCAGGCTATTCTGGATGGAGATTCAAGCATTTCAAGGATCAAAGCTAAGAGGAGTGTTTCATGGAGCCTAAGTGATGAAGGACGGAGCTTACAAGTGGTTGCTCGGGTGCCAAGACGAAGAAATAGCGGAAAAGGGGAGAAAAGACAGCCCAATCGAGTACGTGACCGAGTACGTGGTCGGGTACTCAAATACCCGACCGAGTACGTTACCGGGTTTAAGACCGAGTTCTTCAAATTACACCGTTGAGCATGCAGTAACTTACCCGACCTGGTACGTGGCCAGGTAGTAGGCCGGGTAGTTGCTCGTGTTGGGATTTGGGCCGAATTTGCACTTTGTTTTGTCTCTCAAAACATTATAACCCTAGTTTTATGAATTTTATGACGTATTATTGTTTTTAGCCTCTGAAGAGAGAACCCTAGTTCGAGATTTTTTGGAGACTTTTCTAGATCTGTTGGGATTGAAGATTGAATCGATTTGCAAACAATTTGGTATGTTTATTGAATTTGATTTGTTTTCTTTCCTTCTCATGTCTAGCTAATTCTCTTATTCTGAGGTTGGGTGAACCCAATGATGAAGTAGGTAGATCAGAATTGTGATGTTTGGTTGAATGGAAACTTGATTGAAATTTGATTTAATCCTAGGTTGCTTTATGCCCTATTTGCTTTTCATATAGGATTCTTGTTATAATTTGAGACCGACAGGAGATAATCGTAACAAGATATTGATTTGACAAGTACCAAAATTTGGTTCTGAATGAGATCCCTAGGTATTAAACTAGAGAGTTATTTATGCGACAACAACTTAATTTCTCTTGTGTGAATTTCAACTATCGTATTAGTTCTAGGGTTTGGATAATTCTAGCGGAACGCGACAACGAATGTTGGGTTTGTTTTCCCCTAGTCTCTAAAGAGCTTAAAGGGTCTAAAACTGATTAATCTTACGCGACAGCGATTATTAGTTGAGTCTAGGAACATTCACATATTCTTCTGAAAAGAGATTTGTGTTGGTTTTAGATTGTGAGTTCCTTCAAACGACATTCAAGTTAAAATCCAAACAGACATCGCTTAAAATCTACTGAAACATCATTGTGGGAATCCTAACCTTGGAAGCTTTTCCCCACTGATATTACCTTGTTATTTTCAATTACTTGTTTACATTTCAATTCAAGCATAATCTCTTTTACTTATTTATTTGGCTTGATCTACTAGTTCGAATACCAATTGGTACTACAAAGTTCCCTGTGTTCGACACCTTGATTACTACAACCGAACCGTATACTTGCGGTGTAGGAAAATAGCCTATCAGTATGCCTTAGCAAGGTCTATCTTAAGGACCATCCAATTGCCTCTGAGTCTTCTATCATTTAAAGAGTGCAAAACCTCTTGCATAATCACAACATTATCAACGATTTGCCTGTCGGGAATAAAACTCGATTGAGTCGATGATACAATCTCCGGAATAACCGTCTTTAATCGGTTGACAATCACCTTCGTTGCAATCTTAAAAGTCACATTAAGAAGAGAGATGGGGTGTAGCTAAGCTGTTGTTGTCGGATTATCCGTCTTCGGGATGAGAACCATTAGCAAATCACTTAGGCGTGAGGGAATTTGTTCACATTTTAAAACATCCAGAATAAGTGAAGAGACTTGTTGACTAACAACCCTCCATTGTTCCTGATATAAGATTGTTGGGAACACATCCGGGCCTAGTGCCTTGAAGGGACCCATATTTTTAAGGGCATCCCAGACTTCCATCTCACGAAAAAAAAAGTGGACAAAGTAGTCATAAAGGCGTCAGAGGGGTCCGGGAAAGAGACAGAAATTTGGAAAGGGAGTGTTATCATACGTGGTTGTATGGGATCTTCAGAATATAAAGACGTGAAAAAATTAACCACCAGCTGCTTCAAGTCATTAGTCTCAGAAATCCACTCACCATCAGCATTCTGCAACATCTCAATTTTGTTTGCTCTTCTGCGCACAATAGTAGATAAATGATAGTATCGTGTATTACGAACACCATCGAGTAAGAAAGCAGGCTTGGATTTTTGAAATCACAATACTTGCTCGTGTTCAAGGACTTGCTCTAATTCTCGGCAAAGCTCCGCCTCAAGATTAAGGAGTCGTTGAGATGAGTAACGACTGAGTTGGCGCCGTACACCCTCAAGGCGAGCCCAGAGGTGGCGCTTCCAGCGAAAAACATAACCAAAGACCTCTCTGTTCCATCGACAAAGAGAATCTGAAACGTGAGACAGAGATTCCATGCAGCTTCTTGAGTTATTCCACTATGAAGAGAGAAAGGAGTCAAAAGTTTTATGAAGCATCCAGACCGCTTGAAAGCGAAAGGGTCGCTCCACAAGCCTAGTCGTGTTGCCACTACAGAGTCTCAAAATCAGAGGAGAAGGGTTCAAGTGTGGTGCCGAGGTATGTTTCACCCAAGCATCGGGGAAAAGGAGGCGCCACTGCTCATTACAAATCGCTCTATCCAGACAAGCGGCTTTTCGGGTAGTCTCCGATCGACCACTCGCCCAAGTAAAGCAAGGTCTGGTATAGCCAAGGTCAATCAACTGCATCTCATCAAACCATCTCCTGAAATGTTGAGTTTCTCGCCTTGTGCTCCTAGAAGACTTAAGTCTTTCATTCGAATGAAGTGTTACATTAAAATCACCAGCAAGAACCCAAGGACGCCCATTTTGTGCTCCAAAAGATTCAAGTTCTTCCAAGAGGAAAGTCCTAGCAGAAATATCCGGGGAGGCATACACTGCTGAGAGGATCCAAGGGACCTCTCCATGTCGCTCAATTTCAACATTGATGTGTCGTGGGTTGGTGGAAATTGGTGTAACTGAAACTTCAGCACTCCTCCATAAGAGGCATATGCCACCAGAGAAACCTTCAGCCTCAACATGAAGAATACCATCGAACCCAATACGTTGACAAACTTGATCAGCGCGTTCACCACTAATATGTGGCTCAACGAGAGCCATCACACGTAGGTCATGCAATCTGATAAGTTCCCTCAAAGAGGCCAAAAAATTGGAGCTTTCTTCCCCACGAACGTTCCAAACAAGTAAATTGATATCAATCATGGACAACAGAGAGTTGTTAAGGTAGCTTAAAACTAGCATGTGCCTACGAGGCATCGTCAAAGCAAAATCTTGCATGGAATTAGTTAAGAGGCGTGTCGCCTCCTGAACTTCCTGGGGTAAGAATGCCCAGCATAGTAGAGAACTTGGTGTTGTCTGAAGAGGCAAGAGCTCCACTGTCATCTTGTGAGCTAATCGTGGGGCATTGAACTTGAACTGTTCCCTGCGTTGAGTTGTCACCAGGCGGCTTTGATGGGTCGTCACTTGTATGTTCTCCACTTCGAAGGTTTGGTTCTGACGGTTGGACGCCATGGGTGGGAGTAGTAGGGGAGGTTGAATAAAAGGCATAGCTGAGGAAGAGCTTATGTTATCTTTTTGGGTTCTTTGCGTTGCCTCTCTGAGTTTCTTTTTAAGGCTTTGTGAGGTGTTGGAATTCTTTATGGGGTTGTCAATCAATTGGATAGGATTTTTTTGGATTTTGGATAGAATAGATTGCATGTTTCCATCATTTTCAACCGTATCTAAAGATTTTCCAGCAAGAGAGGATCTTTGGAATGGATGGAATCTTTTATCCATAGAAGTTTTATCTTGTTTAGATTTTTTTGGAAGTTTGGATCTTGCGAGATATTGTGTTACTCGGTAAAGTTGATAGAGGATCTATTTTGGCGCTTGATTTGGAGTTTGCTCCGATATATTGGAAAATAGTTTGTGGCTTGGTTGGCACATTAGGGTTAGGCAGAGATTTAGCAAGATTTGAAAAATTGATAAATTTGGATACGAGAGTTGACTCCGTTTCCATCAGGAGAACCGAGAACCGTGATCCCGAAGGTTGACCCGGTTCAGTTTGTATTTTGGTCTGGACCGGGTTTCTTCTTCTTGTTGGAGTGGAATTTCGAGTGTTGGCCGGGTTGGAGTTTCCTTGTAGGCGTGTGTTCGCCGATGTCGGACCATTTGATGTCTCCGGCGTAGCCTGAGTTGTGGAAGTGGCTTGATCCTTCGGTTGGCTCGGTTTCCTCCTTATAGGTTTCTTTACTTGCATCCATGGTCCAAAAAGGCCAGTTGATTCTTCCAAATGATTCAGATTCTTATTCCCAACTTCATTGCTTGCCTCCATTGGTTGTTGTTGCTCCGTTTGTTTCAAAGGACAGTTGGATTTCGCATTGCCTATCTTTCCACATGCATAACACAACATTTTTAGCCTTTCATACTGGATGCGCCAGCACTTGCCCTTAAGCCTGAATTTTGAAAGAAGCTTTTTGGAGAGATCAATTTTCACCCCCAATCGGACAAACAGGCCCCGTTGAGCATCTTTTGTGGTCTTGTCTACACGTATGACTTGCCCAATGTTATCTCCAATTGCTTTTAGGAATTGTTCATCAAAGTATTCCAGACTTAGACCCGAGATTCGGACCCATACAGTGAGTACGAAAGCTTCAGTGGTAAAAGGGCAGAAGTTTGGTGACCAACGACGAATCATGAGATAGTTGTCGCCAATCAACCATGGCCCTTGTGTCATGACAAAGTCATAATCTTTGTCCAAGTTGAACCATGCAACATAATGGTCGTTTCCGATGTCAATTAACGAAAACGAGCCCTCAGGGGACCACTTCTTCTCCAGATTACGCTTAATCAGGTTGTATCCGGGTCCTTTGTCAAACATATTGAGTATCAAGGCTTTCTCCCATGGACGCCGGAGTCTCCACTTTTCAGCCGCAGTTAAGATAATGGTAGGGCAATCGAGATCGTCATGTTCCGGGGCGTCATCATCATCTGTGCCATAGAGAACTGGTCGATCTTCTGGGAAGGAGTTGGCAGTTGGCATTGATTGCGGATTGGGCTTGGCAACTACATCTCGAAAAGATTAAGTCGGTGGCAAAGTAGGGAAATGTGTAGTATCCACCTCCATATTAGAGGCAGGTGCAGGAGGGGGCGGCTGCCATAATGGCGGTGCAAGCTCGGTGAACGTCGGTGAAAAGGGTTTTCAAATTCATAGTGGAGGGAAAAGAGAGCATGTACTCTAGTGAGTAAGTAGTAAAAATCACAAAATGAAAACCGCGAAAAGATGATTAAGTACTCAATTTAGTTGAATATCTTGTGAGGTTAGTTTTTTTGTAATTTAACAAAGACGATCTCTTTCATGAAGAGATCATTAAGTACTCAATTTTAATTAGCGTTTAGGATGAATTAAAAATATAACTTGACACTTTTTTTTTTGCAAGTAGTGAAGAACGAGTTTGGAGCAAATTATCATTTGTAAGGTTTCCTTTTACTAATTTTGTGGATAAGTATATATATTTCTAAGACAATCTATTTAAAGCCCTAAATTATATCTGATGATGTCCAAAACGGTAAAATAAGAGGTGGGCCCGGAATACAAGAAATGAGCACACCCGACAATACTCCCAAGGAGGATTCTGGGACCCACAACCATACCCATCATTTAATTAAACAAAAATCCTACCCCGCGAGGTCCTCCGAAACCTCGGACCACTCAGCGAGGTCTACAACCTCGTAACCGACTCTACTGACACACCCGCCCACCAGGACCACTCAGCTAACGCCGCCTCCCCAGGCCAATCACCAGTTGCCTCGCCTCTGGGCCAATCAAAAGCCCTGATCTCGTGCGTCCCACATCGGACAATAATGAGAACTCGACTCCCCAATCCTCTATAAATAGAGGAGAACCTCGTAGAAAGAAGGGGTCGAAAAACATCTTGAGCTCAAGAACTATCTTGCTCGTTGAAGATCGACGTGATTGAAACATCGTCAAAAGACCTCGCTATAGACAAGTGAAGTCCACAAAAAGACTTCAAGTCACACGGAGCTCTCGTCTACACCAAAGACCTCGCTATACAATCTCGCAAGCCATCTTCACCACACTATTAGCCCATCCTCGCGTCAAGATCAATCGAGCGACATCGAGGTGGTGGGGTCACTTAGTAACTAGGAGATCTCGGACATTGTTAGACCGAGACCTCGAATACTCGTAGAAGGTCTAGGGTGTAAACTTCGTTTACTTCTAGGCCTCGTTGGCTTGTAACCTCGTTGTAAAGAAATCATAAATAAAGAGCAAGTGTTTGCACAATCAAATATAATAATCTCGTTTTGATCATTTAGCGAATGGTTTATTTCGGTTTTCATCACTGGCGTCGTCTGTGGGAACCTCTACATCCTAAGCAGTTTCTCGATTTGTGCAAACCTGGGCTTCAATCCCCTCAAAATGGCTTGCCCAAACAATTTCTTCCCCCAACACCCCGATTACATGCCCGAAACCGCGCAGTGGACGGGCGCGAGGCCTCCGGACTGCCCGTTCGTGGTCCCCCCAGGTTGGACGTACACCGCCCCACAAAACCCATACCCCTTCCAAGGATACGAGCAGGGTGGCGCACCCCCGAACCCATACCCCTACCCAGGTTATGGGCAATACTAGCAGGGCTTCACCCCTTCATACGTCCCCGTTCCCCCCCCCCCGGTCGGACCTCACTCCGAGTACGTACCTGCGTACGTCCCTGGGCATATGCCTGGGCACGAGTCCTCCACCAACGGCTCGTCAACGGAGAGGACTCCCCGAGATCCCATGCAGATCTCGCGGTCCCGATCGCGACGTTCGAGGATGCAGGACCCGGAGTTGTCCGAAACAGCGGGGAGCGCGGTGCACTACCCAAGGTCGCGATCACACAAGTCGCGACCACCGCCCCAACCCCAGGTGGAGGCTAGGAGCACCTCTCCGTTCATAGACGAGATCCGGAACGCGCCAATGCTCAAGGGCTTCCTAAGGCCACAAATGGGGCTTTATGATGGCTCGGTAGACCCGGAGGAACACGTGAAGCACTTCACGGTCCAGATGAACGTAAACGCCTATAACGACGCCATATTCTGCCGAGTCTTCCCGACCACCCTGGAAAAGGCCGCGATGACCTGGTTCTCCAGCGTTAAGATCGTGTCTGTGGCCTCGTTCGCTCAATTGTGTGAATCCTTCGTCACACATTTCAACGGCTCCCGGAAGCGCAAGAAGAACATGCGAGATCTCCGCGGAATTGAACAGGGGGAGGGTGAGTCTTTGGGCACCTTCTTCACGAGGTTCACGACCGCGGTGGCAGAGATCGCGAATGCCAACGAGTCGTCGGTACGCGACACCCTCATGGGCAACCTAAGCATCTGGGCTTTCAAGAATTTCATTTTCTTGAAGAACCCGACAACATACGACAGCCTGTACGCCCGGATCACGGCCCAAGTGTACGCCGAGGATGCCGCCAACCAGAGCTCGCGACCAAGGACCGACAAGGAAATCGTCGCCGAGGCTAAGGGGAAGGCAAAAGTGGCCGCACCGGCCGCTAGGGATGCGTATGTGACGCAGGCCCACAACCCCGCCAACTACAACAACAATAACAACAACAACAACAGAAACAACAATAATAACTGGAACAACAACAACAACGACAGCATGAATAGCAACCACTATAACAACCGCGGAGGCGGCGGTGGGGGTTGGAGCTGCTTCGGCGGGAAACCACGAGGTTATAGAGGCAAGGGCGGCCTTGCGTACAACCCGAATGAAAAGGGGCGCGCCAACCCCGCGTCGGGTGCCAACATCGTGCCACGAGGCCCGAGTCAGGCTCAGGCCAACAATAACAACAACACCGTCGAACAGCAAGCCCCCGCAAAGCAGGCCCGGTTTGGGCAAGCGACAGCACCCGATGGGTATATCCATACCATCTCAGGCGGACCATCACTGGCTGGATGAAGCCATGCAGAAAGAAAGAGGTATGCGAGGGCAAGCCATCATGAGCCCTAAGTATTTAGCGTCGCCCAAACCTCGCGGTCTCACGTAGGCTTGGCCTTCTAGTCCGAGGATGCCGAGGGGCTCCACATGCCACACTCTGACCCCTTGGTGGTACACGCTCAAATGGGCTTGAAAATGGTAAAGCGAGTGCTGGTGGACACAAGATCCTCCGTGGACATCATGTACTACGGCGCATTCGAGCAGTTGGGCATCTCCGAGACATCCTTGAAGCCCTACGCTGGGAAGCTCACCTCCTTCTCGGGGGACGAGGTCGATGTGATAGGTCTCATAGACCTCTGGATGACGCTGGGCACCGGCTCCACAAGGAGGACCGAGATGGTGGAGTTCACGGTGGTACGCCTGCCTTCGGTGTGGAATGCGATCATTGGGAGGGTTTCCCTGATGAAGTTCCAGGCGGTAGTTTCCATCTATCACCTGAAGATGAAGTTCCCCGTTGACGGTGGGGTTGGAGAAGTAAAAGGCAATCAGGAGGAGGGTCGCGTTTGCTATGCGACCTCTGCAAAACAAAAATGCCCGGTGTTCATGATGGAGTCCAGTGGCGAGGCCGACCTCGAAGTCCGGGACTTCATGGTCTCCACCCCCGAGGGAGAGAGAAGGGTGATATCCCCCTTTGAGAGCAAGCCCGAGAAGATCTACCTAGGAGAATGTCTCTCCGGGACGTCAGCGACATCGCTAGAAGCCTTGCTTGCTGGGTCCCCGCGACATGTTCGCTTGGACCGCAAAGGAACTTTGAGGCGTCCCGCGGACCATGGCCAAACACTCTTTAAACGTCAATGTCACCACTCGCCCCGTGGTGCAGTGACGAAGAAAAATGAATGAAGAAAGGGCAAACGCCGCAAATGACGAGGTGGCGAAGCTGCTGGCCGCGGGGTTCATTCGCGAGGTTCAGTACCCCCGATGGTTGTCCAACGTCGTGCTGGTAAAGAAAGCCAGCGAGAAGTGGAGGATGTGCGTCGATTTCAAGGATCTCAACAAAGCCTGTCCCAAAGACAATTACCCCTTGCCCTTGATCGACGAGCTCGTTGACTCAACCGCATGTCACGGAGTATTAAGCTTCCTCGACGCGTACTCAGGATACAACCAAGTCCTGATGAACCCGCGGGAAGAGGAGGAAACATCCTTCATCACCCAGTGAGGCACTTATTGTTACAAAGTCATGCCGTTTGGTCTAAAGAATGCGGGGGCCACCTTTCAACGCCTCGTCGACCACGTCTTTAAGAATCATCTAGGAAGGAATGTGCCGGCCTACGTCGACGATATTGTTGTCCGGAGCAAGACCCCTGAAGAGCATCTGGTCGACCTCGCTGAGGTCTTCGCCACTCTCAGGCACAACCGTCTCAGCCTGAACCCCGAGAAGTGCGTCTTCAGCGTGTCATCGGGGAAGTTCTTAGGCTTCATGATCAGCGAGCGCGGGATCAATGTCAACCCCGCCAAGGTCGAGTCGATCCTCTCAATGAGGTCACCGCGATCTCGCACTGAGGTGCAGCGGCTCAACGACGCCGTCAACTATCTAGGGAGGTTTTGCTCTCGCTTGGCGGAGAAGTCTCTTCCCTTTTTCGCGGCTCTCAAGAAGAACGACAAGTTCGTGTGGGATGAGGGGCTTGAGCTCGCTTTCTCTATGTTAAAGGCCTTCCTATCGAAGCTCCCCACATTGTCGCCCCCAATGGCGGGCGAAGACTTGCAATTGTATGTGGCAGTCAGCCCCGAGACGGTCAGCGCGATGCTAACCAGAAAGGCCACGCACCCAGTCTACTTCGTGACTCGCGTACTCCAACCTGCGGAGTAGCGATACTCCCCGACAGAGAAGATGGCACTGGCGGTCATGACCGCCGCAAGGCGTCTACGCCCTTACTTCCACGGGCATCCCATTCAGGTCCTCTCTGAACTCCCACTTCGACAAATCCTCCACCAGCCTGCCCTCTCCGGGCGAATGACGAAGTGGGCAGTCGAGCTCTCCGAGTTCGACATCAACTACCTCCCGAGGACCGCTATGAAGGGGCAGGCCCTCGCTGACTTCATGGTAGAGGTCACCTTCCCCGAGACTGACGCGAGCTCAAAGGAGTGGAAGGTATTCGTTGACGGCTCACGATGTGATGCCGGTGGTGGGGCTGGCATATTCCTCGCTGGACCCTCGATCGAGACGGAGTTTGCCCTTAACTTCGCCTTCGAAGCCACCAACAACGAGGCCGAGTATGAAGCCGTGATCGCCGGGATTGAGATGGCGCTCCTCAGTGAGGCCCGGAAAATCAGGGTCTACACCGACTCCGAGATGGTTGCTCGCCAGCTCAACGGGCAATATGACACCAGAACGGGGTTCCTGCCGGCGTACCGAGAGAAAGTCAAGGCCTTGGTGTCGTGCCTGGAAACCTTCGCGGTTGAGTCCATCCCGCGAACCTCGAACACAAAGGCAGATGCTCTTGCGAGGTTAGGATTCGCCTTACCCCTGGAAGTAGGGAATCGCGTGATGGTGGAAAGAAAACTCTCGCGGAGTGTGACCAGCGAGGTTCTATCTGTTACTGCGGAGGATTGGAGGATCCCGATAACGCGGTATGTGGAGAGCGGTGTCCTCCCAGAGGACCCCGCACAGGCTAGAAAGCTGAAAATGCAGGCGGCGCGGTATTGCGTCGTCGGCGGCTATCTTTATCGTCGAGGCTATGCTGAGCCCAACCTGCTGTGCGTGCCGACCGAGTCTACGGAGCACATCCTCTATGAGGCCCATGAGGGGGTCTGTGGCGGCCACCCAAGGTGGCGAACCCGATCGCATAAGATCGCCCACTTAGGATATTTTTGGCCCACTCTTCGGCAGGACGCGAGGGCTTATGTCCAGCGATGTGACGGGTGTCAGAAGCACAGTAACCTCCAGCATGCCCCGACCTTGTAACTTCGCTCCATACACGTGCCATGCCCCTTCGCGATATGGGGGATGGACATCCTCGACCCCTTCCCCAAGGCTACTGGCCAGGTGCGGTATATCCTTGTCATTGTCGACTATTTCACGAAGTGGGTTGAGGCACAAGCAATGGCAAAGATCACGGGGGCTAAGGTCTACGACTTCCTGTGGAAGAACCTCGTCTGCCGCTTTGGCGTTCCCATGACCATCATGACTGACCATGGCTCCCAATTCGATTGCGAAGAAACCCAGACCTTCTGCTTCGACCTGGGCATAACCCTCAAGTTTTCCTCCGTGGCCCACCCTCAGTCCAACGGCCAAGTAGAGAACGTCAATGCCCGCATCCTATCCGATCTAAAGAAGCGCCTGGGCATGGCCCAAGGTCGTTGGGTGGAGCTTCTCCCACTCGTCCTATGGACATATCGCACCACCGCGCGCCGCGCAACAGGAGAAACGCCTTTCGCTCTGACTTATGGGGCGGAAGCGCTAGTCCTAGTAGAGACCATGGTCCCTTCAGCGAGAGCGTTTGATTTCGATGAAAAAGAGAACGAGGCCAATCTCAGGGTCGAGTTGCTATTCCGAGACGAGCTGCGCGAAGTGGCCGACCTGCGCTCCAAGGAATACAAACGCCGCGTGGCCGTATACCACGACAAGAAGGTAAGACCCAGATTCCTGGCCACAGGTAACCTCGTCTTGAGACGTACCGAAGGTGGCAAATTGGACCCCAACTGGGAGGGGCCATACCTCCTCGGCGAGGAAGTCGCGCCCGGAGCTTTCAAGCTCAAAGACACCGAGGGGTGTACCCTGAGCAAAACATGGAACGTCGATCGACTCAAAAAATATTATGTTTAAACTCTCTAAACTTCGTTACTTCTCACAAGTTTTATGAATAAAGGGTTGTGGAATTTTCAAATCTCTCTCAAAAATGAAAATCTATATATTTTTAAAGTCCACCCCTTGCTTCCCGCTTGGGGTTGGAGAACCTTGTGTTTAAAGTCCACCCCTCGCTTCCCGCTTGGGGTTGGAGAACCTCGTGTTTAATTCCACCCCTCGCTTCCCGCTTAGGGTTGGAGAACCTCGTGTTTAATTCCACCCCTCGCTTCCCGCTTGGGGTTGGAGAATCTCGTGTTTAATTCCACCCCTCGCTTCGCGCTTGGGGTTGGAGAATCTCGTGTTTAAGTCCACCCCTCGCTTCCCGCTTGGGGTTGGAGAACCTCGTTTTTAATTCCACCCCTTGCTTCCCGCTTGGGGTTGGAGAATCTCCTGTTTAATTCCACCCCTCGCTTCTCGCTTGGGGTTGGAGAATCTCGTGTTTAAGTCCACCCCTCGCTTCCCGCTTGGGATTGGAGAACCTCGTGTTTAAGTCCACCCCTCGCTTCCCGCTTGGGGTTGGAGAACCTCGTGTTTAAAATCCACCCCTCGCTTCCCGCTTTGGGTTGGAGAATGTCGTGTTTAAGTCCATCCCTCGCTTTCGGCTTGGGGTTGGAGAATCTCATGTTTAAGTCCACCCCTCGCTTCCCGCTTGGGGTTGGAGAACCTCGTGTTTAAGTCCACCCCTCGCTTCCCGCTTGGGGTTGGAGAAGCCCGTGTTTAAAGTCCACCCCTCGCTTCCCGCTTGGGGTTGGAGAATCTTGTGTTTAAGTCCACCCCTCGCTTCCCGCTTGGTGTTGGAGAATCTCGTGTTTAAGTCCACCCCTCGCGTCCCGCTTGGGGTTGGAGAATCTCGTGTTTAATTCCACCCCTCGCCTCCCGCTTGGGGTTGGAGAATCTCGTGTTTAATTCCACCCCTCGCCTCCCGCTTGGGGTTGGAGAACCCCGTGTTTAAGTCCACCCCTCGCTTCCCGCTTGGGGTTGGAGAACCTCGTGTTTAAAGTCCACCCCTCGCTTCCCGCTTGGGGTTGGAGAATCTCGTGTTTAAATCTACCCCTCGCTTCTCGCTTGGGGTTGGAGAATCTCGTGTTTAATTCCACCCCTTGCTTCCCGCCTAGGGTTGGAGAATTTCGTGTTTAAATCCACCCCTTGCTTCCCGCTTGGGGTTGGAGAACCTCGTGTTTAAAGTCCACCCCTCGCTTCCCGCTTGGGGTTGGAGAAAACCATGCGAGGTCTGAGCGAGGCTTGTGACCTCGGCATAATAGTCATCATGCAAGGTCCAAGTGTGGCTCGTGATCTCGCCATGGAAACAAACACCCGAGGTGGCCCGAGGATGCCAAATGTTGTGACACTCGGACCATGGGGTTGGATCGATGTGTATACAAGTAAATTAAAAGCGAAAGACCAAAACACACCCATGAGGTAAAGAAAAATCGCATAAGATAAGGCCACAAGGGCCGATGTGTTTTAATTACAGACCCCGCAGGGCCACCAACAAAAAAAACAAACATAAAAAAAACCAGAAACACCCTTCACTCCCTCGAGGCCCCGGCAGTAGCATCTTTCGAAGCATCAACGGCAGGGCTCGTAGGAGCGTCGAGGACAGGCAGAGCAGAAACAGCGGTAGGTTGGGAGCTCGGCATGTCGACAAGTTGAGAGCCCGTGGCGACAGGGTCCAGACTTCCCAGGCCGAGGTCCTCCGCGAAGGGCGCCTCGGAGACCACTATCCCATCCTCTTTGAGGAAGAACTCGCATTCTCCCTCGGGCTCCTCCCTAGTTTCTTCCCCCATGGTCTCCGTGTAGCTGGGATTGAAGAAGGAAATGCGGGGGTCAATATGCCCATACTTGGCAACTGCCTGCTTGACCCCCATACGGACGGCCTGGCGGAACATTTTCTGCACGCTCCCCAACAGCTCCTCCTTATATTCCGCCGATACCACATATTTGGGCCCCGCGGCCACCACCTCCTTATTAAGTTCGTTGACGCGCTGTTGGAGGTTGGTGATCTCATCCTCAGCCTTCAGAAGCTCTGCCTCCTTCTCCTTAAAAAAGTTATGCTCTGCGGAGAGCTTGCCCCAAAGCTCCTCGTTCTCTCCCTGTATGGCCTCGGCCACGGCCTTTGCCTTGTTCGCTTCCTCCTTCGCCCTCGCCGCCACTTTCACCTCGTCCCTCGCCGCCCTCGCCACATCCTTCGTCGTGGCCTCCGCGGCTTTAATCCGCTTCCCAGCCTCGGCGAGCTCTTTCTCTTGCCTCGCGCACTCCTCAATGCGAACTTTAAGCGCCGCCTCCATTTTTTCCATCCTCGCCTGGAGGAGGGTGAGGCGGCTGCGGTTGTAGTTCTCAAAGAAGGTATGCTGAAAGTTCACAAAGTCGTTAAGAAAAAAGAAAGACATGAATCTCAAACAGAAGCGAGGTTCGTAAAAGCGAAACTTACCATGGCCGAGTAGCGGGCGGCCTCGTCATTAAAGGCCTCCTCGGTGAGGTTGTTGGCCCATGAAACCTCCTCCTTCCACTCATCCCGACCCCACTTCACAAAGGCACCCCTAGCCGGCCCGGGGGAGTGGAACATGGCTGGAGAAGGACCGCCGGCATTGATAGCTCGCCCCTCAAAGTTGAAAGAGGGGATAATCTCCTTCCCCGACGAGCCACGCTGGCCGTCCCCCCTATGCTTCTTTTTATCCCCACGGGGGGACTCGGTATTTTTTCTCTTGGACCCGGCTCCTTCGCCTGGTCCTCGGGAGGCCTGGGATAACGTCTTCGCGACGTCCCCCTTAAGAGGGGCCCCCTCATGGGTTTTCGCTCCGGGCACTTTCAGAGGCGGGGTCGCGGCCTTCAGCTGCGAGGTGGGTGGCCTCGCGGGCACGGTTGGCTCCTTTATAACAACCCCCTATTGGCTTCGGGGGATCGGGGCGTTGGAAGAAGAAGTCACAGGTTTCTTGCCCTGCGACTTCGAGGTAAGAGCGCCAAATAGATCAACCACTGCCAAAGAAAAACATGAAAGTAAGTTAGATAAGAAGCAAGAAACAAGTCGAGTTAGCGAGGTTTTCAACCTCGCGACCTATCAAAGAGGTAAAACAAAACAAGCTAGCGAGGTTTCTAGCCTCGCTACCTAACAACAAAGCGCAAATAACAAAAGCAAACAAGAGAAAAATTAAGTACCATCTTTACCCTCGTGGGGGGGAAGGGTGAGACTCAGGCCGACCCGCTCAAGCCGGTCCTGCGCTAAATACTCCTGGAACTCTACCTGCCGCTCCGGAGCATATCGGGCCTTGAGTTCTTTAAGTTCGGTAACGTTATGCGTTCCCCTGGGCCGGACAAAGTTGTCCGGCGCCGTGGGAAAGTTGAGATACCTCCCGGTGAGGTCTCGAACCAGGAACCACTTCTTCTTCCACGACCCGACGTTCGAGGGAGCCGTGGTGAGTTTGATGCTTGGCAGGCTAAGGTTGATAAGGCAAGACTCGTGCTTCCTCCTCGCAAGAAATAAGCTCGACATGATGTCGAGACTCGGCCCATCCCCAAGCTCGCGGTTGCAAACCGTGTAGGCACACAGCAACATCCACGCATTGGGAAACAACTGTGCAGGGATGTGTTGGGCCAGGGGTAGCCTGAAGCCTGCTTGAAGACTGAACAGATGCACAACCACGCACCTTTCGTAGTGTGCCAAGGAGCAGCCCTTCCCTTCGGGAAGCACTAGCTCGACTCCCTCGGGCCAAGCGAACTTTTTGGCAGCGTCCGCGAGGTCTTTTAGATTCAAGGTCGTGGGCTCCCCCTCGGGTAGGTAGGCCTCGCTCGAGTCTGAAGACATAGGGATCCGATCCTCAAGGACGGGCGGGACGATCGACACAGCATCGGTGACGTACTCCGCAAAAAAACTCGCGAACTCGTTGGAGTCGGACGACCTCACGATAACCTCGGCAACTTCCTCATCAGAAATTGAAGACGACGCCATCTCGACACCAGAGGATGCGCGAAGTCGGAAGAAGCAAGAATTGATGGAAACAACGGAATCATTGGAAGAAGGTTCGCTAAAAACCAACGAGGGAGACCTCGGGTTCTAAGAATCGCTAGCCTCTACACTCCCTACGGATTCAAAAACTTCCTCGTAGAATCTCTCTTGAGCTTTGAACACGAAGCCTGGCGGCGGGCTCTTAACCTCTTCGTAGGATCTCTTCTGAGCTTTGGACGCGAAGCCTGGCGGGGGCCCAAAGAAGCTTCTCTAGGCATGAAAGAGCGATGTCCAGGCCACGAAAAGCGAGCACCTGGAAAAGAAAAAAGAAAAGGGGGGTTGAGACATCGAGCAAAGCAACCAAAGAAAGAGAACGCGAGGTCATAAGGGAAGAAGGCCACGTGGCACCCTAGGGCTATCTGACAAGATAGGACGGCGGGGGAGAAGTTGAAGCGCCAAAAGGAGTAGAGAGAATGTGAAATGGAGGCCAGCGGTGGAAAGCAGCGGCGGAAACCCAAACGTCCCGTCAGTCAACCATCATGACTTTTGGGTTTCCGAGGATGTCAAAATTCAAAACTACCAAGAGAAAATGCAAAGACCCAGCCGTCGATTGGTGGACGAAGGGTTCAAGGGCATGGCGGTCGCCACCCTCACTCTACAGTCCCGCCACCGTGACGCCGGCACGAGACGCTAAGGAACGGGCCGTCGCCCGCCTAGGGCACGGAACGGGGGACGAACAAGAGAAGAAAAAAATAAAAGGCATCGTGAAAACATGAGTGCCGCTCTCACCCCTTCCGTTCAGCCACCGTGACACCGGCGCGAAACACCAAGGGACATCTGCCTCCCGTCGAGAGCAGAAAGCGGCGAGAAAGGAGAAAAGAGTGCCAAAAACACAAAAGAAGGAGTCGAGAACTTACTTGCTTAGAATCGGCGTGGAAAAGGCGGTGGTGCAAAATGGAGGATGACGGAAGGTCGTCGGAAACCGCTCACCGGAAATTGAAGAGACGAAGAAAGAGAGAGCGAAAATGTTGGGAAGAAGATGAAGAGGAAGCGTATGAGAGACGCTCTTATAAAAGCAGGCTTGGGCCTCTCCTCGCTCCCGAAAGGCTCGTTGGGCCTATCCCACCTGGACGGCCCATTAAGCAAAATACGAATAACAGGCCCAGGAAGCATCACCCATACAAGCAAGAGAAAAGCCTAAGTACAAGGCCTCGCAAGTAGAACACCTCGCACTATGTTCTCCCAACCTCTCAAACCTCGCGCCTCGCAGTATACCCTCCCAAACTCCCAAGAACCTCGCACCTCGCAAATCCTGAAAAAGCCTATGACTTGCGGTACTCGGGACGAGGCCCCCAGGCCATGGGGTTGTGATGATGTCCAAAACGGTAAAATAAGAGGCGGGCCCGGAATACAAGAAATGAGCACACCTGACGATACTCCCAAGGAGGATTCTGGGACCCACAACCCTACCCATCATTTAATTAAACAAAAATCCTACCCCGCGAGGTCCTCCGAAACCTCGGACCACTCAGCGAGGTCTACAACCTCGTAACCGACTCTACTGACACACCCGCCCACCAGGACCACTCAGCTAACGCCGCTTCCCCAGGCCAATCACCAGTTGCCTCGCCTCCGGGCCAATCAGAAGCCCTGATCTCGGGCGTCCCACATCGGACAATAATGAGAACTCGACTCCCCAATCCTCTATAAATAGAGGAGAACCTCGTAGAAAGAAGGGGTCGAAAAACATCTTGAACTCAAGAACTATCTTGCTCGTTGAAGATCGACGTGATTGAAACATTGTCAAAAGACCTCGCTATAGACAAGTGAAGTCCACAAAAAGACTTCAAGTCACACGGAGCTCTCGTCTACACCAAAGACCTCGCTACACAATCTCGCAAGCCATCTTCACCACACTATTAGCCCAGCCTCGCGTCAAGATCAATCGAGCGACATCGAGGTGGTGGGGTCACTTAGTAACTAGGAGATCTCGGACATTGTTAGATTGAGACCTCGAATACTCGTAGAAGGTCTAGGGTGTAAACTTCGTTTACTTGTAGGTCTTGTTGGCTTGTAACCTCGTTGTAAAGAAATCATAAATAAAGAGCAAGTGTTTGCACAATCGAATATAATAATCTCGTTTCTTGTCATTTTTCGAACGATTTATTTCGGGTTTCATCAATATCTTTGTAAGGTTTTGTTTTACTAATTTTGTGGATGATTAGATGAAATGGTAATCTCTCCTAATAGGAAATTTTGCATGTACCATCATACCGCAAGAGGCTCAATCCCTACATTCTCAGTCATGGCAAATATTACGCGGCAGCCAAAACCTTAATAGTTTTTCTCAACATCCTAAAAGCACTTCCTTCAAAAAAAAAAAAAAACATCCTAAAAGCATCTCACAATAATTAAATATTTAGTCAGATTTTAATTTTTTGTGAGTTCAGTATAATGATTTTTTTTAATTTCTTATGAGTGCATCTACTTAAAGGTAGAATTATAAGATTTTATAATGTAACAGATGACTTAGATGACATTTTCTCCATGGCTATAAAAAAAACACGTACGAAAATAAAAGAAGAAAGAAAGAATTGTAGCAAAAAAATATCAAATGCCAATTTCCATCGGAGAGCATTTATCAAAATTCAGAAAAGAAGGGAACAAAAATTATCCTTTAAAAAACAATATCTGGGAAAGGAGATGCCTTGAATTCCCTCGAACCTTGATGCTACCTTGAGACCGTATTTTTAAGCTCATTGAGTCTCACAAGTGACCCACTTCTTCTGCTGCTGAGCAACCACTATGGGTCTATGACGTATACAATTGATCTCCTCCGCCGGACAGCTTGCAGGAGTTAAGTTTTGCCTTAGAATTTGCTCAATCCCGGGAAAATGGAGGCAAATTGGGGCTACCCAGGAGAGATTACCAGGTTTAAAATTATGGGTCTTGTTCAATTTCTCTCTACGTCTTCCTATTCGTATCTTTTTTCCTCGCAAAATTTCATCATGTCTAACCCTTTTCATGTGATTGCATACCCTTTCTGAATTGGAATGATTAAGGAAGTGATCATTGCCATTTGTTTTGAGATTCTTTAATTGAGAAATTTGCGAACTTCCTGTTTGGAAACAAGTTACTTTTTTAGCTCTATCACACCGTGGTGGATGATTGATTGATCATGAGGAATGAATATCAAGCATTTTGTGCTTGTTGTCCGTATTGCTTCAAATTAAGATAATGGCCATTGGTTTTTTACTTGTTAAGTAGAATGGAATTGTGGATCTCTTAATCTATCTACAAGATGACTGGAGTGTGGGGTTTTAAGGTTAAAGCCATGTTTTAGGTATGAACTTGAAACCTAGTTTGATATTAAGTCGTGATAGTAAACATGAAAGTCTTATTATGCTTGGTTTTTCTGAAGGAAAGATTACAGTTACTTGTCTCAAGTTTTATCTTTGTAGACAGACTATGATGAACCCTTGATATATTACTCCGTACTCTTGAATCTGTCTGTGTAAGTAGCAGCTAATTAATCATTGTGTTTGAGTAATGTTTCATGTTTTTTTACTAGTTTCATCATCATTGCCTGGAAGAGAACATTTGCCTGTTTATATAACGGATCGTATGGTAGGCCACAAATTGGGAGAATTTGCACAGTATAGTCCCGCTCAAGCGGGATCTGGGGGGTCAAGATGGGGGCACCCATAACCTGAACATTTCAGGAGGATGCACCCGATAGACCCAAGGAAAACTGAAATTCAGCTATGTGACAATAATAACTGAATTTAGTTAGAATGCACCAAAATTGATATAGGGGTTAAATCCCAAAGGCACTGAATTTAGTTTCATCTGCCTATTTTTTGTTTTCATTTTCTTCTTGTATATGTACAGTGCCTATGTCAACCAAGGATGTGATCATGATATTTCCAAACATAGCAAGAAAAGGAAGTTTCTATTCGAAGTGAACGAGCAGTTACACTCCCCAGCTTCCAAATACATATGCTGCGAAACACTCGTTGAACATGGCCCTTTTTCTAAGGAATCCCAGCAAGCTAAGGTCTTTTACCCTCATCTTCGGAAAGAACAGATTTCTTTGGAGGAAGTAGAGGAGGATATAGGAGCAGATTCTACACAGGGGAGCTGTATCACTGTTGAAGACTCCTTCTCTAGGTTTTCTCACATCAAGTCTTATGGATATGATAAATCAAATTCATATGGCGGATCCTCTTTGTCATATTCTTCCTCTGAAACAGCTGTACCCACAAGTGTTGGCAGAGAATTTATTACTTCTTCGCATCAAGACATTGAATTTGATGATAGCGGGAATGGTGAGGATGAGCTTGATGAATTCGGGCACTGTTTAGGGTATCTTGTCTCGGCGTGTGACAATGATAGCAAGGAACAAATGGATGAAGAGTTTGGAGACTTCTTTTGCATAAATGGGATGGCTCCAAAGTCGGGTCAAGGTAAATTTTGATTCTCAAAAGAAAACATTGGAACCTTGGATTTTTTTTTGAATTCTAGATGCTAATTTTAAAATAAAATTGATTCTTCTGAATGCAGTGTCTCAATTGCGGACACAAGAACCCACAATTGATCAAGAATTTGAGGAGTACTTTTCAACGCTTATGCTGTGAGGGAGGCTTTTAGCTAGAGATGTCACGGTTGGTGTTCATCTGCTCCTTATGTATGTTATATATGTGCTTTATAACTTTTATATAAGTGTATGTATGAAACCCTATTATCAACTTCTCATCATGTTCTGATGGTCATGTTCATCTTGAACAGACATCCTAGCATTGTAAATGCAGTGACTCTTTTACAGTCTCATTGCTCTATCCCTGTGACAATACTCCAAATTAGGTAGCTACTCTAGATTGAATTTTTAAGTTCCTAGCTGACATCACAGATTTTTGTGATCCATAGTATGAACATTAACCGTCAGGTAACTTTTCATGAATGTTAAGAGATGCATGTTTTTTTCCCCTCAATTGTCATGGATCTTGCATTACCCCTACTGGGAAAAAAAAGATGGTGAAGATGAGATATCTATTCTACATTCCGGAGTATCAGTGGAAGCGCTGAGTTCACACCCAACTTCTTCCATTATGCAAATAAGAGTGCAGCGTATAACCCACAGGTTCCAACAGACCAGTAACCTGTGAAAGAACATGTTTTGGTGATATTGTTGTTTAAATGCAAGTAATCTATCTGGATTGCTAGGGATTCAACCTCCTCAACTTCGAAGTGGTAATGCTTTCTTTGATCATCACTGTATAAACTTCTGTTCGTCTCATTTGAGCGTGCAAAACTTCATTTTACTGTACATGTACTCGCAGGTGGAGATGGTTCAATTTGTTCAAGAACTTTGGGCATCAGCAAATCTTCTGATTTTTGGCACCAGATGACACCAAAAGTGACCCCTTTGTCAAATCCGCCTATCATTGGAAATCATGGAGACAATGAAGGCACCTCTTGATTCCCTAAGAAAAACTATAACATCACCTCTAGATTCCATAAGAAAAATGGTTCTTTTGACCTTGTGGGTACTTTTTACAGTTTGTTGGAATATAGTTTGCACATCAGAAGTTTAAAATGAAGAAAGCCTAGTGTATAGGCAATGTTCTAAGAAACGCTAGGCGGACCCTGGGCGGAGAGGGACCGCTTAGCGCCTAGACGGCTTGAACGGTTGCCTAGGGGGCCCTAGACGGGTGCCTAGGCGGTCTGGACAGCAAGGCGGGCTAGAACCTTCCAGCGCCTAGATAGAACCTAGAAGGGATTTTTAGAACAGCATGTATAGGATGTTATGTACTAGGCTTAGGTGTAAGAAAAAACCCCGATCTATTGTCCCAAGGACTTCCGCATGCACTTGGAACTTTGTTACTCATGCATCTGGCTAACTAGGTATAAGAAAATGCGAATCAGGATTCATCGTTGTCTGCTACTCGGATTTTTTTGGGAGAAAAACATGCATGTGAAAGATTGAATTCTTTCTATGTTCAAATTACATGAATCAATGGTACATTATAGTTTCACTTTGGCAGATCTGTAGCCATCAAAATTTAAACAAGTGCACTGCATGCAATCTGTGTAATTCTACTGGTCTGTCGCAGGCCCAAACTCTTCAATTGTCTTAGTGGCAAGAGTAAGAGCATCAACGAAAGCATTGAATGATGCCCGTAGAAATCTAGCTTCCACAGCCTCAAAATGCCTGTTTTCAATGAAAACAAAATGGTGTTTATTCTCAAACAATAGATGATGAAAGCTATTTGTCATAAGAAAAACAACATAGAAGATGAAAGCTCACACTGAGAGTATGCCATTGGATATCGACATTTGCCGCCTGACTTTATCAGGTTGCAACTACAACAGTAAGGAATACAATTTAGTTCCAGAGTTCCTCTAGTGTCTGTACAATATTTACTGGTTCATGGTTAATCGATTTCACCTCTTTGTCGATAGATCCTAGCCTTCTGATCAGACTTGTAATCTACTTCAAAGTCACTGCAAGGTACAGATAAATATTCCACCAATTATCATCAAAGACAAAATTTTTGCATTTCTTAATTGATACATCATCAAAGCTACCCTACTAATGATGAGGTTTAACTGATAAGAGAAGGATCTCTAATCCTCAATTATGAATGATGAACTCAAGCTAAAGAAAGCAGGAATTCAATAATAAAATTCAATATGTAAGCAGTTAAAACATAAATTGGGAAGATAGGATCAAATTCTACACTTAACTCCTAAATAAAAAGGAATAAATTTCAGCTTTGCATAACCAAGGGAGAAACTGAAATCTCCACACTTTACGCCTTAATAGCAGGATATTCCAATTCAAGCCATCCAATGAAACCTATACGAAACAGTGCTTTTATACGAAACACTTGTCCAATTTGGAGGTTTATCTTGCTTGATTTCCTGTGCTGATTTCCTGTGCTGATTTCGTATCTCTGTTTGCTTGCTAGAAGAATTGGAAGAAAATTGTGTAGCACAAGTTCAATTTAGAAGATATATGCAGATAGTTACCTCTTGAATTCCCATTCGGAGATTCGTGATTGGGCACCTGCGTCCATCTCTTTGCTCTCGCGATTGAGTATTGACACTGAAAATGGCAAACCCTAAAATCACCTAAAATACCCGAATTGATCCATGTTCCGGTCTACGGTCCGATCCGCCCATTTCACGATTTCCGGATTCCGGTCCGGTCAACCCGGAACATAAAAAAAGAAAAAGGTACCCCTTACTCGGCATTAGCACTCTCATCACAGTCCACGCCGGCGCGTTCTTCCGCCCACTCGCTGCCGTCAATCGCCACCACTTCGCCGATAAGGTAAACACCTCTGAATCTCTGATGCATGTCTTCTCCACCATCCTCTTGTTCAATTTATCGTGATTTCACAATTGAAACTAAGCCCTTACAATTTAATGGAATTTCTGGATTTGCACTCTGGATGCGTGTATGGCGTTCCAATCAATTTGCTTGATAGAATGGAAAATTACGAATATTGGGATGTCTGTTGAAGTAATGATAGAGGGTAGCATACAAATTAATGGAGTTGCAACTTTGGATAATTGGATGCGCGTGTTTACGAACTAGAAATCAAACTCACGCCTTGATATGAAAAAAAATAAAAAAAACTAATGATATAGTACTTGTGTAAAACAAATGAAATGCCAGTACATAACTGAGGAAAGAGAACCATTCTCTGTAAACCGTGATCGGATGTTTTTGCTGTAGTTTCTATCTTGGGGTTAAATTAGGGTTTGACTCCTCTCTTTGTTAGGGCTGGATGTGTTAAATTCTCTGTTTTTTGTGTTTCTCAATTAGAGTTAATTATTCATGTGTTTGGTAAGCTGTTTTTGTTGTTATGGCTCACAGGAATCACTTCTGTAGACAGTGCCAAAACATTTAACTGTTCTCCACCTCTTCCTCCTCTACCTTTTCCACCGCCCTTCTTATGACTTCCCAACTCTTCCAAGCTTCAATTGGATGTCCTCCGCTTATGGGGTTCACTCGGCGGGTAAATGTTTCTGTTTTTATTATTATGTTATTGCGATGTATCATTGCCTTCACCCCATTGAAGGAATCTTGCTGTTTGATGTAGATGGGAGTTTTTTAATCTCTCGCCTTTCTTGATTGATAAATCTAAAATAAGGATCTGTTGGCAGTTACTGTAATGTTTAACAAGTGATTATGTGCTAGCATTTCTTATGATTGTTGTGTTGAGTAGAGTGGCCGATTTTAGGCCTGACATTGATTGAACAAAACAATGTTTGATGCTTGAGTAAATAATTCTGTTATCATTCAATTCAGCTGTCTCGTGCTCACTAAACCTTCACTTCTTGCAGTTCAAACAATTTGCGGGTTGCTCTGAGCAAACTAATGCTGTTTTCAATCCACCAATTAAGTGTAAGCCAGACTATCATCCTGATGAGATTTTTTTTTGTTGGCTAATGTAAGGCTGAACAAAGATACAACTTGCTAAGATTTTCATTTGTACCTTGAATCTGGTATGTCCTTTGGTTGTTATGGCCCTATGCTTAGATTATAATGGAGACAAAGGACTCCTATTCACTTGTTATATGTTAAACCCAGAAGTTGTGTCCCATTCCTACTCAAGTCAGTCACTTATCTGTTAACTCACTTCACTCATATTGCTCTATGTTTTTGTAGATGGTTCCTTTTGTGTGCAATCAAAAAATGTTTCTTCAGCAAAATTTTGTTTCTTTCATGGAAAGAAGTTTGATAAGGCATATTATGCAACACACATGAATTGTTCTGGTAGGTCATATAGGTCTATTATAGCAAGGTCAGACCTCGCGCAGGGTGGTATTCCTGATTATTCTATCTCAGGTACATCTGGATCAACTCAATTTTTATTTTAATAGTCATTGTATATCTTTCTTTTTTACCAGTTATATGCTTATCTTTTGCATATCCATACTTAGCTTCACAAGTTTTTATCTGTTGTCGTTACTGCAGAGGTTAATTTGAGGGCAAAAATTAGAGGAGTGTGCTTTTATGCTGTCACTGCCATCAATGCAGTTTTCCTTTTTGTGCTGATGCTAGTCGGACATCCATTTGTGTTATTATTGGATCCATACAGGAGAAAATTTCAGCACCTTGTTGCAAAGGTTTGGGCAATTTTAACCATAGCACCATTCTATAAGGTAGAGTTTAAGGGGCTGGAGAATCTGCCTGGACCAGATGTCCCTGCTGTTTATGTTTCCAACCACCAGAGCTTCTTGGATATATACACTTTGCTGACTCTTGGAAGAAGTTATAAGTTTATAAGCAAGACTTCGATTTTCCTCTTCCCCATCATAGGATGGGCCATGTTTCTTCTGGGTGTCATCCCTCTGAAGCGAATGGACAGCCGCAGTCAATTGGTAACTGGTTCTTTTCTGAATCCAGATTGCATGCATGCCTTGTAGCTTATGAAAACCAAATTTTAATATGCTGAATCGCAGGAATGCCTCAAAAGGTGCATGGATCTTATCAGAGGAGGTGCATCTGTTTTCTTTTTCCCCGAAGGAACTCGGAGTAAAGATGGAAAATTAGGCACCTTTAAGGTAGATGTAACTGCTAATTCCTATTGATGTATACAACCTTTGGATGAGTATTATATGTGAATACTGAATCCCTACTAGAAGTGAAATGTTTCTACAATAAAACTAGAAGGATTATTCTGCTTTTTCTCGATCTCTTTTTAACTCATTGACTTGAGCCCATAAATAAGCATACCTTTGTCACCAGCCACAGTCATGGATTTTTCACTCTGAAAATTTTGTTATGACTTGATGAGATTCTGGGTTGAAATCTATGACTATTTCATCTTTGAATTATGTTTTTCATTGCAAATGTTTCTTTTGATTTGCAGAAAGGTGCATTCAGTGTTGCAGCAAAAACGGGAGTTCCTGTTGTTCCTATAACTCTCCACGGGACTGGAAACATAATGCCAGCTGGCAAAGAGAGTTTGCTGTTTCCAGGATCTGTGAAAGTTGTTATACACAGGCCCTTGGAATCTAAAGATCCAGAAGAACTTTGTAATGAAGCCAGAAAGGTTATAGCAAAAACTCTCGAGTGTGAAGGCTGAAGAAAATATAAACCTTAATATGTAGCTTGTTAGAGTGGGAACATACATGCACAGAGGAAATAAGAGATACAAAGGTGCACAGCACTACATACTTTTTCTCTATTGTTTACCTGCTAGCCTTCTATAACATAAAATGGTACTGTTTGCTTTCCAGTTTCTGATCACGACTTGGTGTTGATGCGCGTCTTCTGTTGGACTCCAAATCTAGCAAATGAGTCCTACCACTACTACATCTTGGTCTGGAGACTTTGTCTAGGACATGCAACTTGTTACTTTTAAGGAGTCAGTCTATAAGGCTGGTTCATCTTGGTCCGGTAGAAAGGCGGTGGTTAGTCTCTTCACTTGAACTTTTATAGGGATGTGCTTTGTAGATGGAGTTTAGTCTGTCGTGTTAGAGAAACAGATGAAATTATAGTGCATATTTTGTCATAAGAGGCTAAAACAGATTCAAGTCTTCATTTTCAACATCCCATGGAAATGAGTTTTTAACACTTCCAAGTTGGAGGAATAACCTGATGTTTTTCTGCATCTCTCTACTTGTCCTTTATGCACCAAGATGTTTATTTATCAGTTACGTTCTGTCATCCCACCTCACCTGCTTGCAAAATCTGTGACAAAATTCTTGCTAAAGAAATACGTTGTGTACTCTCACCACTCCTGCACATCAATCAATTGCATATTATTATCATCACTAAGTAGAGCTGTCAAACGGGTTGGTCTGTTCGACTTAACATGTCAAGAAAATCGATTTTTTACAATTATTAAAATATTTTTAAAAAAAAATGATATTTTAATAATAATCTATTATTTTTATATATTTTAATAATAAAATATATTATAATTCTCAAAATATATTTTATATATTCTAAAAATATAACAAATTGGGTCAACCTAACGAGTTTTTGGTCTATCGGGTTCGATTTATTTTGGGCTTCGGGTTCAAATTTTCGGGCGGTTCGGGTCGGTTTTTCCGGTCGGGTCAGCTTTTAATAGCTCTATCATTAACCCATTACCACAGATTTATTGGTAATGGTAGGCTGGTAGCAGCTACTAGAGTGACTACTTTTTAAACAGACAAATTCAAAATGGACCAACCTCGTCCGATAGAAATTGTTGCTACCCTTCTTTCATTAGGGGAACAAAAATCTGCAAGCTAGACGATTGGTACAACACTTCTTCTAGTACCAAGAAAGTACAATGAGAAAAATATCGATCAAACCCTTAAACCACACCAAAGAACAAGTGAACTCAAACGGCACTTGAATACTAATCGTACGTTAATTCATAATATTGAAGGAGTTCATACGAAGAAGCAAAGACACAAGCAAAGAAGATACCATCTATTATTTTATTTAAAAAAAAGACTCCGGAAATCCTAGGAAAACCAATATTAAGTTGAGAAACCAATTTTAGTCAAACAAACAGAAGTCCATGTCGTAATCAGAATCTTGAGCCGGCTCTTCCTTCTCGTCCTCCTCAGAAGCATCAGCAACCATGGCAAGCTTACTCGGATCAGCAAGATACTCCTTGACCTTGTCCGCCTGTGGGAAGGAGTAGTCGGTTTCAACAGCAATTGCCAGGGCGTTCTTGGCGGCGTTAGCGAACATGTGGGGAGCGGCTGCCAGGGTCGGGTAGGAGAGGGCAAGAGAGAGCGAGGTAACCATGGAGACCCCGGTTGCAAACTTCCCAATGAGGTCGGCTTCTGTGAGGTCGAGTACTCGAGGGCTGAGGACCGTTCCGCTGTCGTTTGCAAACTTGCTAACTTCAGCTTCTATTTCTCGCTTCTCCTTTTCCAAAACATCAATTCTCTGAAGGAACTCCTGAAACTTCAGTGTCTTCTTCCAAGCTTCTTTTAAAGATATCAAAATCATCATCATCATCATCATCATTGACCCAGTGAGGCTCCGCTACAGCGGAATCTAGGGGGTCAAGATGGGGGTACCCCTGGCCAAGGGAAAGGGGTACGCCCGATAGAAGACCCAAGAAAAACTGAAATTTAGCTATGTGACAATAATAACTGAATTTAGTTAGAATGCACCAAAATTTATATAGGGACTAAATCCATCTCAAAGGCAGTGTATAAAAACCAATGAGCATGAGGATGCGCCCCAAATTGCTTGTTGACAGAATTAACAGATGAATTACCTGAGCTTTGCAAATCCCCGTTTCCCTTGCATTTCTTGAATTCTTCTTCCAATCTTAATCTGAGGACCCTGTCTTGTAATTCCTCCTCGATCTTCGTCTTTGCGGTATCCACATGCTTGTTCTTCTTGACTGTACCGTATTTGTCTTCCAAGGATCTCTCAAGGGCCTCATTTGCCTTCATCTCCAACTTCCTCTTCTCAATCTGTAAATGCCAATGCCTACATATCTCCTCAACCATCTTCTCCTTCAAAATCCTCTCCATCTCCTCACTCTTCTCTCTCTGTAGCGCCTCAATTCTCTGAACTAACTCCAAAACCACCATCTCTAGCTTCCTCTTCTCCACCTCTAAATGCCTACATTTCTCCTCAGCCTCACTCCGCTTCCTCTCTTCACATTCAAACTTGACCCTCAGATTCACACACTTGTCCTTCCATGCTTTAACTTCTTCCTCGAGCTTGATGACCAGCTCGTCTCTTTCCTCGGATCGATCCCTCGTTTTCACATACTTGTCCTTCAACATTCTCTGAGTGCGCTTCATCGTCATGATTTCTCCCTTGAGTGTGAAAATCAGCTCGTCCTTTTCCTCGGATTCATCCAGATACTGCTTTTTTAGTGCCTTATTTCGAGCGACAAGGCTCCGATTCTCCTCCTTCAATCAGCTACTTTCTGCTTCCAGTTCGATCATTCTCTTTGCCGAATCCATAGCCGTTCCTTCCTTCTCCGACCTTCAAATGCACAGCGTTTTGATGAAGCTCGCAAACAATTAAATACTCAGAGGATAGTGTAAGAAAATCAAATTAAAACCCTAACCCTAACAGCTTCTTACCACGACAGAATACGGCGAGCGGTGATGACCGGAGAAAATACTCAGAGGATATTTTGTAGATTTAACTGACGTTGTGGGTTTGTGTTAGGGCATGGAGAAGAATTGGAGCGAAGCTTTTACGGAAGAGGTCGAGAAGAGTCTTAAATTAAGGGTATGTATGATTATGATCAAAACAATGGATTTTTTGTCAAGTAGGTTCGAAAGACTTTTTTTTTTCGTTTATGCTCGAAAAAAAAAATCTTAACTAACTCCCTCTCTCTCCCTCTTCTTTCTATACAAATTTACCATTAGAGCAAAAAATATAAATATATAACTTAAAAATATAAATACAAAACCATAAATACAGATTATTCACATAATCTTAACTAACTCTGTCAACCATAAAATAAAAATGGATTTTTTGTCAAGTAGGTTCGAAAGACTTTTTTATGTCTGTCAACCATAAAATCCAACCCTAAATACAAAACCATAAATACCGATTTGTCCCTCTAGGATCGGCTCCTCTATGTCTTGTTTTCCAAGGAACTTTGCTATACTATCTATTTTATAAAATCTAAAAATCACATTTATTTTAAAAATGAAAACATATATTTAAGAAAATATATAAGTAGTAGTACGATAATTCTATTAAGAAACTTAGGATATTATGGTCTAGATTTATATATTTTGTATCAAAATTAATTTTAAAATATATCAATGTATAAGGAAAATATATCAAGAACTAAAATGCTCCAGATTAATTTTTTATATTTGTAATTAATGTACTATTATCTAGATATGCATCATCTAACTTTTTTATATTTGTACATTGATAATTTGTAAAATTAATTGGGCGGTAAGACAAGTGTACTCTAATTTAGTTTTGAAAGTTGACCAATTTTAAATGGAATCACACATGAATAAAGTACATAATTGGCTAGCAAGACAAGGGCATTTCGGATAAGTGAAAGATGAAGATTCAGTCAAAGCCTTAAAGTCTATATAAGACAATGAATAGTGTACTTGCAAAACACTTCTCATAATAGCCTCTAGCAACCAGAAAAGGAGCAAGTCCGAGAATGTGTAATCTTCGCGAAGGTGAATCTAGCGTTCCTTGGTGAAAGGGAACTTAATCAAGACAGTTTGAACTTTGCCTTGTGGTAGCTTAGGGTGATGTTTACCCATACAACTAGGTAGAGGTTTACCCATATACTTAGTTGTATTATAGTAGCTAGCTTACTTACTACTCTGGTTTATTATCTCCGCTGTCTTGCTACAAATTTCACGTAGACCCCGTTTGCAAATAAAAGTGAGCCGTGTCAAGAGGACAAGCAAGCTTATGTGATCATTGCTACAATTCCAATAATGCCAAGAAGTACAATAAAATTAAAATAGTAGAGCTCTGCATAAAGCGATAGAGATTTGAAGATAGTGCACATTATGTAGTAATAAAGATTGAAAGGAGTTCATCAGAGGATCCAAAAACAAAGAAACTATCTTAAAAATCCAAAATAGAAAACCCAGGATCTCACAATAATAAAAAGTAAGCAAAACTACGTAAAGCCCCTAATAATTTGAGAAACCAACAAACAGGTAACGGTGGTTTAATTAGCTAGAAATGCACTTATAAGTCGAAGATACTGCAGATCATGTCGTCATCAGACTCTTCAGATAGCTCCGCCTCCTTCTCCGGAGCAGCCGATCCAGAGGCAACAGGAGGAGCAGCAGCATCCGCAGCAGCAGCAGCCGTGGCGAACTTACTGGGGTCCGCCAGGTACTCCTTGACCATGTCCGCCTGCGGCAACGAGTAGTCAGTTTCAACAGCAACCGCCAGGGCGTTCTTGGCGGCGTTAGCGAACATGTGGGGAGCGGCTGCGAGGGTCGGGTACGAGAGGGCGAGGGAGAGCGAGACGACCATGGAGGCCCCGGCTGCAAACTTTGCGACGAGGTCGTCTTCGGTGAGGTCGAGGACCTGAGGGCTGAAGACGGAGCCGCTGTCGTACACGGACAGGATGGTGAGGCCGTAGGAGAAGGGCCTGATCCCGAGCTTCGAGAGGAGGGCCGCCTCCGAGGACCCCACTTTGTCGCCCTTCTTGATCAGCTCCACGGGGGTCACGATCTCGACCGTCCCCCTGTTGATCTTGGTGGGGATGTTGAGGACCTGGAAGAAAGAGGTCTGGGATGGATCCAGACCGGTGTTGCCCGGTGGGACCACCACGTCGGTTGGCGCAACGAGACCCACGCGAGCAGGTGCTCCGACCTAGTACGTACGTAAACAGCAAGCAATATATAAGATCCATGCAAGGGTGTTTATCCGATGTTGTTCCAATGGAGTTGGTAAGTTGGTAAAAAAAATTATAGGTAGAGTTTGAACAAATATTGATCGTTAAGTAAAAAATCAATGAATATGATTAAATTTTTACCTAGAGTTTAAATCAATATGGAGTTGGTAGGGTTTCTAATAAACTCCACTCGAAATACTTGGATGTGTATTCTTCTCCAATAGAGTTGTAACAAAACTCTATGGGTCGAGTTAGACATATCTCGATCGTTCAATAAATTTTCAATAGGGTCACCAAATTACTACGTGGTAGTAACTTCACCCATAGAGTTTCTAACCAATCAAGTCTATGGGAACAAGACCTGTATCTAATAGGCTAACAGCTAGTACAAGTAATCAATGGGCAACAAAATCATTCTATATTAGAGAACTAACGTAGTAAAACATTATGTGATTCTGATAAACTCAGATTCACTTTCCAGATAAGTTCAACCCAACGACACTAACGTGAAATAACGTCCAGAAAAATTAAAGAATTCAATAGGAAGATTAGATTAGTCGGCAGATAGTACTAACCTTGTACTTGGAGACCTCGTCGCTCACTTCCTTCAAGTCACCCTTGGTGAAGATCAATCCAACATTACCCTAGCATCATCCCAGAAATTAACATCATTGATCGATCAATACAAAATTATTAACACAACAACAAGAAACACATGAAATCATATATACATACCACCAAGCAAGGGATAAGATTAAGGAGAGCATTGTTCCCGGTCTTCTCAGCGTGAATCCTAACCGACCTCTTCATCATGGTGTTCTTGCCCATGAGAACAATGGAGTCCCCACGGAGACCCTTGCGAATGTTCTGCAGCTGGTTCGATCCCACGTTATCCGCCAACACCACCAAGATTTGGTTGAATTCGTCCAGATTCTGGCACAGCTTCGCATCGTAGGCGGTCTTCTTCTCACCTTTGGTCCGTTTCACCGCCATTGCGTACTGACTTCCAAAGACGAAAGAAAGAAACTTTGCAACCCCCTCCAAAAGGTTTGATTTGCGGCAAGAGAGATTTGACTATATATATAGATATCGGTAGCGGAAGACCACGACCTAACCTAGTAGATCTAGGGTTCTTAAGAACTTAGGATATATATAAAATATAAGAATTATGTTATTAGATAACGTACGTATCACGTATGGATTAAATTAAAGTCCAAATAAGAAATAAGATAGAAATATGTTATTAGATAGAATATTGATGCATAATAATAAATGAAATAGAGTCAGTGTGCGAACGCCCGCGTGTGTGGGAAATGTGAAAGCCCCCTGGCCGTTCGATCGTATCACACGTACGGTTGAGATTGCTGCTTATTTTTTATAAAAAAACTGTAAAAAAACGAAACGCGCGACATAGAGCGTTTAGGAGACGCGTCTTTTATAAACTTCTTCATCTTCTCTTCTCTCGCCATTTCTCTCTCACTCACTTTTTAGTTTTTCCAGGTTCCGAAGCGGTTTGAAGCAGTTCAAGTGTGATCTAAACTGTGTCGTAGCGATTTCGAGCCTGATTGTCACCATTAACGACATTAGAAACCTCAAGCTAGTTCTAAATGGAGAAGGAAAGTTCATCTCAAGAGAATCAAGGTTGTTATCTCTCCTTTTAAATTTACTGAAACCTAGGTTCCGAAGCGGTTGAGAATCAAGGTCTTCGTTTTATCGAGTGTATTCATTCTAAATGTTTAATTTCGTTTCGTTTTTTAGTGATTATTTTGAGTTGTTTGAAGGAGATTGTGTCGATTTTGGTGTTTTTGTGCTTTTCTGAATAAAAAAATGCATGAATCGTCACTTTCTATTTACTCGATTTTTGGTTCTTCCACTTGAATAAAATACAAATTATGTGTGCATGTGCGTATATGATGTTTTTATCGAGGTTTTTGATGTTGATTTTTGCAATAGGTGATTGTGGATTAGTTAATTGCATGGAATGATTTGGTATACGTACGAGGGGGGAAGTGTAGTGATCTTGTGTTGACTTTTGTTCATTCATTTGTGCATATTTGTTCATTCAAACTAGCATAGCATTTGTTCATCAGAAATTAGCATTTGTTCATAAGAAACTTGCATTTTGTTCATCGGAAACTTGCATTTGTTCATCAGTAAATTGCATTTGTTCATTGGTAAGTTGCATTTGTTCATTGGAAACTTGCATTTGTTCATAAGAAACTTTGCATTTATTCATCAGTAAATTGCATTTGTTCATCAGTAACTTGCATTTTGTTCACTCATTTGTGCATATTTGTTCATTCAAACTAGCATAGCATTTGTTCATCAGAAATTAGCATTTGTTCATAAGAAACTTGCATTTTGTTCATCGGAAACTTGCATTTGTTCATCAGTAAATTGCATTTGTTCATCGGTAACTTGCATTTGTTCATCGGAAACTTGCATTTGTTCATAAGAAACTTTGCATTTATTCATCAGTAAATTGCATCTGTTCATCAGTAACTTGCATTTGTTCATCGGTAACTTGCATTTGTTTCATTAGTAACTTGCATTTGTTCATCGGTAACTTGCATTTGTTTCATCAGTAACTTGCATTTGTTCATCCAGGATCTATTAAACAACGTTCTGCAAATTATAAACAAGTAAAACATCTAAGGTTTGGTACAATGACAATCGGAGAAGATGAAATATGTGCTATTCGAAGAGGTTTATTGTTGTGTTTGATATGTTTTTTTTTGTTCTTTTAAAATAGATGGTTAAATATGTGTTTACACTGTCTTTTTTATCCCTTTTTGTTATAGAAATAAGGAGAAAATCCGGATGTGATGCGTCTTCCATTGGCGAAAAGAATGTCAGAAGAAAATCAATGGCTACAAAGCCGGTTTCAAAAGCAATCGCGACTGAAGTGCCTGTATTGAGGCAAAAGCCGACTGTTGAGTCTTCCCCATCAAATAAGAGACGTCGGCTTGACAAGGGTAAAAAGGTTGCCTCTGATGAATCCTCCGATGATGTTTTGCTTATTGATATGATCCCTAGAAAGGGAGTGAGTATAAATGAATCATCTGAGAGGAAGATGGATTCTACCGTTAGTGAATTACAAGTTGTCGGGAAGAAGAGGAAAGTTGATATTGTTGTCGGCAAAGGACAAGGTGGTGGGAAAAAGTCAAAAGCGAAGGTGCCATTGAGAGAGTTGAAGCGTGGGCACTTGTCGTTGAGTCACATGAACTCTCCCAAGCTGCTTTGTGAAGTTATTGCTAGTTTTGAGGGGGGGGGGGTCAAGTTTACTGCTCTTAAAGAGATGGGTTTTGAGCACCTCATACAGTGGGATGTGACTGATATACCTAGTAAGTTGTGCTACTATGTTGTTAGCTGTTTCGATCCTGCATCCTGTACATTGAAGATGGGTGATGGACCAGGTGTTAGGATAACACCTGAGCTTGTGCAATTCTACCTTGGTCTACCTCGTGGTCCAAGGATAATTTCTGTCCCGAAGACTGTCAAGCATTCAGACTTGTACAATAGTTTTAGGGAACAGTTTGTGTTGCCTGAAATTGATGAGGTGACAGGGAAGAACAAATTGATGGAGTTTGAGAAGATTAAAAGGGCATTTGAGTGCAGTGATCAAGGAGGCTGATAACGGTGGTGCTTGGTTTAGGAGGAACTTCATTATATTGTTCTACACGCTCTGTATAGAGAGCATTCAAAATGGTGGTGTAAATTTAAGGTTTTTGGATCATTTGGTTGACTTGGATAAGATAAGTGAGTACGATTGGTGTGCTCATCTTGTGGAGAAGTTGGTTGAGAATGTTGATTCATGGAGGAAAACAAATAATGGTTTTTTCAGAGGATCTATCATATTGTTGCTAGTATGATTGTTTAATTTGTTCATTAATATCATTATTTTGTTCATTTATTTTTGCATATTTGTTCATTAATAAGACTAATTTTGTTCATTAATTTGTGTTTTATGACAGATTGTATATTGTGATTGCATGCTGATCTACCATCGACCTGAAACTCTAAGATCGTTCCCCATTATCAAGCATTTCAACCATGATTACTTTATTGAGAGAGAGAGACTTTCGAGGTTAAGAAGGGTGGTTTTGGAAAAGGCTGGTTTCGAGGTTTGCCTGATTTTGGTTATCCCGGTGTTGATCACGGCAAGAATGAAGGGAAAGCCCCTACTGTTGAACATATTGAAGAACGAATTGATCTTGGTGATGGCGGTGATGTATGTGTTTTTTATTTTTGCATGTTTTTTGCAGTATTGTGATCTATATTTATTTGTTCATTAAAACTGGCATATCATTTGTTCATCACAAACTAGCATTTGTTCATCACAAACTAACATTTGTTCATCAGGAACTAACATTTGTTCATCACAAACTAACATTTGTTCTTCACAAACTAACATTTTGTTCATATAATGTTGTGTCTTTTATGTACTTATATTGATTACTTCTTTTTGCAGTCATTTCTGAAAGAACATCTTGAGATGTCTATGGAGCTTGCATCATCTTTAAAAAAATATCTTGATCATGTGCAAAGAGCTCCTATAGAAATTGCCAGCCATGGACTTTTCACCAAGATCAACGAAGCTTTTGAGAAGCTATTGGGGTTGAAGGTTTCTTCATCATCATCCCAATCTGGCACCCAAGAAGACGCTGAATCTCCAAGCCAAAATTCATTCTGAGAGGAAGCTACAAAGGTTTTGGGTGAAATTGAGGCTGCAATGAAGGCAAAGAAGCGTTTTGAATTACCTTCTTTTGAACTGGGTGTGTTTCCACCTACTCTGGATGATGATTGGGCTGGTGTTACAGACATTGGTAGGGAAAGCGTTTTGATGCAAGAAGACGAGGCCAGGAAGGTTGATGGAAAAAGGAAGAAGGATTTGAAGATTTCCTTTGTTCATTGATATTTCTGATTTGTTCATCACAAAATAACATTTGTTCATCACAAAGTAGCATTTGTGTAATATCCGCTCTTTTTAATAAAGAGATATTACTATAATTCGTTCGAGTTAATAATAAGTGAAGAGTTACACTTAAATTAATTCCGTTATAAATAAATGAAAACTTGCAAAAATAAAAAATTTATTCTTATGAATGAATTTTTGGCAAGTTTAATTGTATTTAGCGGAAAAATTTAAATCTTTTAAAAAGTGTAACAAAAGAAATGTTGGGTACATTTTCAAAGGCAAATAATAGCAAGTCTATTTCTAGTAAAAAGGGAAAATAATTTAATCTATTTTCCTTTTCTTTTCCTTTTTCCCTTCCTTCTCTGTGTTGTTTCCCTCTTGCTTGGATAAACTTCAACTGATTGCCCGGCCAAAACCCGATGATGGGCGCCGAATTCTTCGATCCTCGTCATGCTCAGCCCAGAAGACACCTAGAAAGGACTACCCATAGCCTTTTGTGTTGGTTTGACCTATCGTTGCCACCTCTTCTTCCTCCTCTGTTCGGACAACTCTACTCATGCCACCCGAGTTCCTTCGTGGCACGAATTCAGGCCCCAGTTTTGAGGATAAAGGAGGACGAGGATAATTGTTGGGCACTTTAAAAGGAATGGAAGGAATTGTTGTTAAGGGGGATGGATGATTTGAGACCAAAAGGATCGAAACGCTCGGTTTTGATCCAAAATACCCAAAACTTCAAAATTCGATTGTGGATTCGTTTCTTAACCAAAAATCGTGATTCAAGTCTCTAAATGTCGAGGATTAATTGCTCTACAATACCCCTCAATCAATTTGGAAGAAACCATTCAGAAATTGAGCCAAATCGACGATTTTATGCACGAACTGAGATCTGCCCAGAATTTTCAGAAGTTGGTGACGAGCCGTTTTCTTGGGCTTCTATCTTTGTCTTCAGGAAACTATTTAGGGGAATTTTGCCAACAGTTGGAAGGTGGAAACGAGGGCTTTATACTATCGCAAGTCCCGTCGCCACCCCGTTCCTGGTGTTTCCGGTGGAAGCTGATGTACAGGCCTTCGTGACCAACGTTGCTGCTGGTTTCTTTGCCCGGAAAATTCAGCAGCGACGAGTTAAGTTTGTGGGCTTCGTGGTTGACCTTCCGGCCACCAAATCTGTCGGAAACTGCCGACAATAAGTATAGGGGATGTCGGAGGTGCTTCTGTCGCTACCCTCTTCGCCTCTCCGTCCCTGGTGTCACCTCCATAGGTCGGTGAACAGGAGTTCGCGACCAGCTTTGGTACTGGTTTATTGTGCCCAGAAATTCAGCCTTGGCGAGTGATTTTGTCGCCTTTGTTCTCCGTCTTCTCTCAATGAATGTAAGAGCCGTTGCCAACAGTAAAAAGAGGGTGATGAGGAATTCTAACTGTCGCTTGAATCACTCCAAACGGATAGCAAATGAAGTCGCTAGACATCGACGAAGTTGGTTCGTCGCTCACATTATTTCCGGCCTTTTTGAGTTTTAAAAGGAAAAGGGAAAAGTGTGTGGACCCGGATTTGCCTTGGTATGCGTGACATGGATTCCGATGAATTGTCTCGATTCACGTGTTGCCTCGTTTTACGCATCGCATCGTTTTGTGTGCCACCTCGATTTGCGTGCAAGCAAATCCCGAAAGCGTATCGCTAGGTAATTTTCTTCTTTCGAGCTTGACTTATATTATAGAATGATTTTTGGATAAGATCATTCAAAGTTGGATTCTTGTATTAAATCTCGTAAAGCGTGATTTATCGAATTGGTTAAGTTATAAAGTCGGATTAAGTCAAGCAAGTGTTTGACAAATTATTATAAGGACATAATAATATGTAGTAGTTAATCTTGAAACGGAAATAAATTGATTATAATTTATTTCTCTATTCTTTTCCGGTACAACCCGAGCTCGAGTCTTGGATGCACGTCGTTCGAGATGGAACTAATCACCTTAAGAGGAGAAATCTCGTATAAGGCAAGTGGACGATTCTCTCTTGCGTTATTGTTATTAAATGAGGAATTGGATCCCATTTAATATTTGCGTTGGGAACAACTTGTATGATTAATGAATATGATAGGTCGTTATATTTGTTAGAAATAATGACCATGTTGTTTATTCAGTTTTGCGTTAGAACTGGATTTAGGTCCGTTATGTGTGGCCTTATATGTTGTCTCATGCTGAGACATTATTGTGAAGTAAGTTTTCAGGGGTAGGAGTTGAGTCTCCGATGACCTCTTTATAACACAGTCTATGTTAGGAGGTTTAGCTCGTTACTATCATATCCCAACATTCGGGTCATGACTCATACCTCACTCAACGCTGGAAGAGGTGTTTATGCACTCTAGCTAAGTGCAAATTGGTACTAGGTGTTCATCAATGATCATGGATTTCATCCCTTTCATCTTGACGTCTCCATGTACAGGTGGATTCTCTGCGGTTTTAGCCGCTTAAAAGTTACCAACATATTTGTGAAAAGTTCTGAAAGTAATAAAGATAAGTGCGTTAGGCACATTAATGTACCCGAATGGTTAGTCTATTCGATAACCATTCTTGCTTCCGGTTATGAATGATTCTTAATCAAATTTTGATTAAGTCAATCTGATTAGTCGATGAGGCTTTTCAAAACGTTATGTGATTATTATGGGTTCCCAACAATTGTTTATGCTTCGTAAAGAAACCACAAGTTGTGGTGTCCTATTTCTTGGATATGCATGCCTCCTTCTTATTCTCTACAAGACTGCTAATTGTTGGATCATAATCCGAGTCTATTCGGATTTGGATGCCAATATGTTTAGTTACAACCATAAGAACCAAGTTAGATTCTCCGCTTGCTAGTCTATCATTAGACTAACCCGTCCATCTTCTTTCTTTTATATGGTCATTTGGTGTCCACCGTTGTATACGATACATCAGTTTCTTCTTGGAAGTTGATTCAAGAGGCGGATTCAGATGTTTGAAGCTCCAGAAGTTGAAGAAAGGTTTTCAATGGTTATACTTAAGTGAAGATCATGGTTGAACTACTTCAAAGTAAAGCTGAGTTTCAGAAATAAGAGCTTAAGGAAGACTGGATGAAGATTTTGTTCAACTAGAAGGTTGTTCTATTTATTTATTCTTTTTGGGTTAAGAATGGTATAAGACCAATCGTATTTATTCCGCTTTAATGTTTGTTTTAGTTTGTTCAGTCAGTTTAAAGCCTTGGGTAGCTTCGGTTTAGTCTTAATCGAGGTTACTGGCGGTAATACCCCCAGGGTGGAAAGGGAGTGTTACAATTTGTTCATCAGAAACTAGCATTTTGTTCATCACAAACTAACATTTGTTCATCAGAAACTAGCATTTGTTCATCACAAACTAACAATTGTTCATCAGAAACTAGCAATTGTTCATCACAAACTAACATTTGTTCATTGGTTTGTTTACATTTGTAGATGAAGAATGAGGTGCAGGAGGTTGGTTCTAGTTCGATTGACACTCCCGTTGGTGTTAAACTTACTGGTGAGGATGTACTTGATAAAAGTATATCTAAGCCTTCTGATTATGTGAAGTCATCTTACATGGGAAGGAGTGTTGTTTTGATAGAAAAAGTATCTCCTGTGGCGAATAAATTATTTGATTGGCTTATTGAAGACATTCCTGATCAAAGAGGGTAACAATGTGTAGAATAGTATATTTTTTTTACATATTGCTATTTTTATACCTTTTCAAGTTGATTTTATTATGAAAATTGATCATTTTTTGTTTACATGTTTCTGATGTTTTTGTAGTGTTAAAATCTTTAAGATGATGCATGTATCCGCTATGAAAAAGGATTTTGTTTCAATGGCGGTAAAATTTGAAGTGTATGGAATCAAATGTCATTGGGCTTTGGAGTAGTTATCTCAATATTCAAGAGCAGTGGAAAAGTGACTCAAAACCCTTGAGGTTTTTTATGCATCCTGAGGATCTGGTAAGAAAAAGATTTTTTATATTCACATTGTCTTATTTTTATGACTTTTTATTTTCTCAATGTAATTTATGCTTATATGTATTTTTGCAGGACTTTCCACTGAAAAAGGATTTTAGTGATGAGGATGCGAAATTGTTTTTCACAAATGTTGTTCATGAAAGTCTTGAAAAATTCAAGTGGATTAATGTGCACAAGATTGGTCTGGTATGACATTTTTTGTTCATTGGTATTCTTTTATTTGTTCATCAGTACTAGTTATTTGTTCATAGGCATTAGTTATTTATTCATTATAAGGTTTCTTTCATGATTGTTTCTCTTTGCATTTTTTACAGTTTGTGTTTCCTATCTGTATCGAATCACATTACTATTGTATTGCGTTGAATGTGAGAGTGCCACGTTTCCACATAATTGATAACTCAATGACTGATGTGCCCTTGGAAGCAAAGTATGAGCATGTACCTGCTAGATTGGTGAGTTTTATGTTTTTTTTTTGTAATATTTTGTTTTTCATCATTTACACGTGTGTTTAATATTGATTGAGTTTTGTTTGTTTTATTCTCCTTATTTTTATAGAGAATGCTCTTTGTTGATCTTTTGAAGACTCTCAAGATGTATGCGAGGGCTTCTTTGTTCGAGGATGTGGATAGGGTTCCATATGAACGTCTTGAGATGAAATGGAGAGATACCAGAAACAAGACTGATTGTGGTATTTTTATGATGCGGCACATGGAAACATACTTTGGCAGCGGCTTGTCTGGTTGGGAGTGTGGACTCAATAAACATGATCAGCATCAACTTGATGACTTGAGGATAAGGTATTGTAATGAGTTGGTGTTGAGTCCATTGAATGAGCACAAGGCAACAGCTGAAAAGCTTGTACAAGAATTTGTCCCTCGTAAACCGACAGTCGCACCTCGTGCTCCTCTTACAAGGAAGGCAAAGAATAAGTAGTGATGTATGGCTTGAATTGTTGGAAAACAGTTTGTGAATGGATTTGTGTGTTTTTTGTATGGTTTGTTTAGAATACAATTTATGGTGGCGTATGGCTTGAATGGTGCAGACATTTGGTTTTCTTTTTTTTTTAGTTTTTCATTGTCAATGATGGTTATTGAACAGGTTCTTTTTGTGTTATACAGTTTGATTTTAGAAAACAGTATTTTATTGTAATTTGTTCATCGATACCTTCGATTTGTTCATTCACACATTCGACTTGTTCATTCGCACATTCGATTTAATCATCGATTGAGAATGAATTTTTTATTTGAAGAAAGAAATTGTGATTTGTTATTCATGTTCTTTTTGTGTCAAGAGTAATTTTATTCGTAATTTTTCCAACAACACTTAAGATTTGCTCATCGATACATTCGATTTGTTCATCAATACATTAGAGTTGTGCATCATACATTCGATTTGATCATCGATTGAGAATGGTATTTATATTTTGTTCATTAATAACTTGGATTTGTTCATCCATGAATTAGATTTGTTCATCAAAACATTAGGTTTTGTTCATTCATTTTTTGTTCATTACGTAGTAAATTTGTTCATTACTAACTGCTAATTGTTCATCGAAAACCCAAATTTGTTCATTACGTAGTAAATTTGTTCATTAGTAACTGGTAATTGTTCATCCAAAACCCAAATTTGTTCATTGATAATGCGACAATTAAGAATACTATGCAACAATTATGTATCAGAAATCAATGATTAATGAGAGAAATAATTGGGAACATAGGTGCATGTCTTGCTGTTGTGTCCAAGCTTCTTGCATTTTGCACAAGTCCTTTGCTCCTTGTTTGCTTTCTTCATTGCCTTCTCTTTAATTATCTCCCATAATACGCCCTTCTTTCTTCCTGCCTTTTGTCATTGCTCGTTCAGGAGGGTGCACCTCAATAACACTCGGTTTGCTTCCCAAGAATGTTTGGATTGAACTCTGCCTTGTTGATGTAGATGATTCTCCTTCCAATAAGCTCAGATATGTTTCCTTTTTTTCCTTCAAGAAACATATCAGCTCTTTGAGTTGTTTGGTGTTGTCCCCTATTGCATTAATGCAAGAATGTACCTCGCCCAATAAATCAGCAATCAACAGCTTCTTCTCATTCATACATCACAGTGTTCAACTGTTGAACCTTCTATCTCAAAAGTAGGAGTCAGATTCATTGTCTTCATCCATCTATTCTTGATGTACTTAGCTGGCACCTTCCTCAACCCAATGTTTTTTAATACGAAAAACATATGGCAACATGGAATCCCGATATTGATGAACTTATTGCAAGAGCAAATGAAATCTTCATTTTGAAGCTCGTGTTTCACAACATGTACCTTCCCAAACTGCCCGTTGATGTGATACTCGTGGATGTTGTCTTCCTTGGACAAATTGCTTAGACCACATTCAAATACAAAAGCAACAATTTCTGTCTGGATGTCATAAAAGACATTTATGGTGTAAACAGATGCACAATGTTTCTCTAGATCCAATGGTGTCATTAGAGTGGGAGAGCTTGTTGACGTTTCAAAGTCTAACCTCTGCTTATTGTGCCTTTGGAAATCAAGTGCACTCTCAAACTGCATCATGAAGATAACTAGAGAAGATGTGGATCCAATGAAATGCGAGAAGAAAAAGTTCTGGCTTTCAGATCTTGAAGTTGTTCTAAGAAGCTCACCCATGTTTACATCATTGAAGTATGCAGGGATCCATAAGTGACGTAGCTCAAACATCAGCGGCAACCAAGTGTTTGACTCAAGGCCAAATTCAGCAATAATGGAATGCCAAGTCTCTTCAAAATCTTCCCGGCTAATTTCATTGCTCCAAACAAGCTTGTTGAACTTGCTTCTGAATTGATCATTGTTATACACATCATTTGTAACCTTTGACGGTACCTTGAACATGATATGCCACATGCAGAAACGATGCACAGCCTTTTTAAAAACCTTTTCAATTGCCACTCTTACTGCAGGATCTTGATCAGTGAGAATGACAAATGGTTCATTGCCCATCATCGCATCTTTGAATCTTTGGAATAGCCAGACATAAGATTCGATATCTTCTTTTAGAAGCAACCCAAATGCAAAAGTAATGCTCTTCTTGTTGTTGTCAACCACTGTGAATGGTACAAACACCATTTCATACCTGAAAGTCACAGAATTAAATTTGTTCATCAATATATGTGATTTTGTTCATCAGTATGTACGATTTTTTCATCAAAAGAATTAATTTGTTCATTGTAAATTCGTGAAGGCAAATATTAATTTTGTGCATCAGTATATATGATTTGTTCATCAAAGGAATTAATTTTGTTCATCAGAAATAAACTTTTTTCATAGTTGTTTGATTTGTATGTTGCATCAGCTGAGACAACATCTCCAAAATATGAGAAGTTCTTCCTTGCAATAGGATCACACCAGAATAATTTGGTTAATTGATGTTGTTCATCAACATCGTATTCAAAGAAAAACGCGTTACATCTTTCTTTTTTCTTGAACAAGTTGTTAATAACCATTTGAGCATCACACCCAATCATGAAGGATTTCAGATCTCTTTTAAAATTCTTGAAATCAATTATAGTTGCACCAATTCTTGCATATGAACCAACAAACTCCTTGTAGACTTGGTATGACTTGCTTGTACCAATGTTTGCTCGTATGCAATTCATGATGAAATCTTGATGGAAGGAGGTCAGTTTCCTATTGCTCTTTGCAAAGTGTTTTTGTCCATCTTCAAACATAACATGGGTGTGACGCTCTTCAAATTTCTTAACAACATATCCGTTTCTTCCAGAAAGTCTCATAGCCAGTTTAGCAATGCAACCACACCTTTTGTTTACTCTTTTTCGCTTTTTAACTGTTCCTTGTTGTCCTTCTTCCTCATGATTCTCTTCATCATCTTCTTTATCATTATCTTCATCATCTTCTTTGTCTTCTTCTTTTCGAGTTGAGTTTTTAAATCCTGCCCTATTACACAACATGTATTTCCAAACTGTAGTGTTAGTTCCATCTGAAGACTTTGTAATTGTACCAGCACGTGCTTGGAAACCACATGCATCTGCGTATGCTTTGTAGAAATTTACTCCTTGTTCCCATGTTTTAAACAACATCCCCTCTTTAGGTCTTAAATTGTCATCACAAAATGGTATGTAGTAATGTGTGTTTCCAGGCGAGATCACGATCTTTAATTCCTTTTTATCTTCTATTTTTCCTTCATTACAGGCAAAAGAAGCATGTAAATACGCAATTGTATACACTACACGTACTATTGATATTATTGAATAAATGCATGATATGTATGAACAAATCAGAGTTAGCCATGCACAAATGCATGATATGTATGAACAAATCAGAGTTAGCCATGCACAAATGCATGATATGTATGAACAAATCAGAGTTAGCCATGCACAAATGCATGATATGTATGAACAAATCAGAGTTAGCCATGCACAAATGCATGATATGTATGAACAAATCAGAGTTAGTCATGCACAAATGCATGATATGTATGAACAAATCAGAGTTAGCCATGCACAAATGCATGATATGTATGAACAAAATTTGGATTTAACTGTAATATCAATGAACAAATCCGAGATATTTTTGAACAAATGTGAACTAATGTACAGTATTCTCAAATAAATCATAGCAATGCTCCTCAAAACCATAAAATGGGAGTTTTCCTATTGGTAATGCTTAAACATAAACAAATTTTGACGATATATGCAATGAAACTTTTCAAAATCGTGTTGTATTAGTTTTAATCAGGGAAAAAATCTGAACAAACCTCTTTTTTTCGATGATCGTAAATTGTTGTGTTTAATCAGTGAAAAATTCATTTATTTACCTGGTTCCATTAATCGCAATGAGTCAGATCTTCAAATTTGTAAATCTGAACAAAGCTCCTTTCGAAGATCATAAATCGTTGTGTTCCAATCCTTTTTAGAAGCTTTATTTTCGCAGAGGAAGAAAGATCTTTTTTGGTTTTGTTTTGGAAAGAGAAAAAAAATTGCCTTTTCTTTCGGGTTAGCTTGGGCGACAAGTACGTTTGTAGCGTTTAGTTACACGCGCTTTTTTTTTTAATGCGCGTCCAAAAAATTCATGCTAGATCAACGGTGTAGATGCATTCTCTTTTTGCACCCTAGCGCCCATTCGCACGTGATCCGCTCTCATAATAAATATCCATATAAGAAAAAAATAAAGAAGGAAGATTATATCTTTTATAAGATGTTACTCCCTCCGTTCAGAAATACATGATGTTTTAGCTTAATTTTCTTGTTCAATAATACTTGATGTTTGACATAATTTACCATAATTTTTCCAATATTGTCCTCATTAATTAAAAAGAATAATAAACATATAAAATAGAAAAGGAAACATCTTCACAAGATTATGGGGTATTTAAGTCAAATTACATACTTTCTTAATTTTAGAGACCAATCCTAAAACATCTTGTATTTATGAACGGAGGGAGTAGTAATATCTACTCGTATTATTTTCATGATTCGGATTTTTAAATTATTTTTGGAAATTTTATAAATAGGATATAAATATAGAAAAATCTATTATAAATTTTATTCTCACTAGTTATATCCGTCGTGTCATGCACGACTATATCAATTTAATACTTAATTTATTTAATTAATAGTATTTTAATTTAATGTAAAAATAAAGATTATTTATTTATTAAAAAATTATTAAGTTGAGCTCAATATGCACGTGAGACACAACAAAAATTGTTAAGAATAGCCCAATATAATTTTGATAGCTTAATGATAATTTTAGATTATTATTTTTCAAGTATAAAATACTTAACTCGCAAGTAAATAAAACTTGCCACACAAGTAAAGATGACGAACTTGTCACGCAAATAACCCATAAACTTACCTTGGAGGACAAGTACTTTAATGCTTTTAGTTTTTTTTTTCTGTTCTTAAACTAATATTATGTTAAATTAATTTCCCTTTTCTAAATTTTTTCCAACTTGGTGGCCAAGAATTTTTTTTTTGTTTTCTCTTTTCCTACTTTTCCAGTAAGCTTGCAAACAAGCGACTGGGACCTCCATACCGCTGACGGAGAGCTAGGAGATTAAGCCGGTGGAGGAGAATAAATGCTCCTCAAAGGGGTTTTTTAATTTAATTTTCTTTTATTTTCTAGTAGAACTAAGTCACACAATGAATGTGTGGGAGAAGGTCATCGAGTTGGGGTTAAGGAGACTAGTCAGAGTATAGGAGAACCAGTTTGGTTTCATGCCTGGGAGATCGTCTATGGAGGCTATCTACCTGTTGAGAAGGCTAACAGAGGAGTATAGAGAGAGGAAGAAGAATCTGCATATGGTTTTTATTGATCTAGAGAAAGCTTATGGCAAGGTACCTAGAGAGTTGATTTGGGAGAGCTTGGCAGCCAAGGAAGTGTCGGACACGTTTATCAGGATCGTCAGAGACATGTACGAGGGCTCGTTGACCAGTATTTGTACCCCAGGAGGGGACACAAAGTATTTTTAGATGGAGGTGGGTCTACATCAGGGCACCACTCTAAGCCCCTTCCTTTTTACGCTCGTATTGGACGTTCTGACGAGCGAGATTCAGGAGGGGATCCCGTGGTTATGTTGTTTGCAGACGACATTGTTTGGTAGATGAGACCAGAGCCGGAGTTAGTAGTAGACTTGAAAGTTGGAGGGAGAAGCTGGAGTCTAAGGGCTTCAGACTAAGCAAGACCAAGACGGAATACGTAGAGTTTAGGTTCAGGAAGGGTGCGACAGACAGTGCTGAGGTGCTTTTAGGAGGAGAAGTGGTGACGCAGAAAGATAGTTTCAGATATTTGGGGTCAGTCCTTCAAAGTGACGGGGCCATCGATGAGGAAATCACGCACCGGATACAGAGAGGTTGGCAAAAGTGGAGGGCAGCGTCGGGGGTCCTTTGCGACAAGAATTCTCTATGCCGGTGCCGCTCAAGCTTACGGGAAAGTTGTATAGGACAGTCATAAGACCAACCATTCTCTATGGTGCGGAATGTTGGCCCACCACGAAGGCACAAGAACAGAGGTTGATGGTAGTCGAGATGAGGATGCTAAGGTGGATGAGCGGACACACGCTCCTAGACAAGATCAGAAATGAAGTGATTAGAAGTAAGGTGGGGGTGGCCAGTATAGAGGACAAGTTGTGGGAATCTAGACTGCGCTGGTTTGGATATGTACAAAGGCGAGGGCCCGGGGAGCCAGTTCGTAGGTGCGAGAACCTAGACTTTGGGAGACCTTCGGAGAGGGAGAGGACGACCGAAGAAATGTTGGAAGGATAGTATAAGACAGGATATCAGCCAGTTGGGGATTTCAGAAGATTTGGCAGCTTGTAGGGACAAGTGGAGGGAGAAGATACGAGTGGCAGACAGCAGCTAGTCGCTTGGAAAGACGGTTTTCGTTTGGTTTTGTTTTTTGTGGCTTTGGTTTCCATTCCTCGTGCTTGCTTTTGTGTTTTTTTCGCTTAGCTTTCTTTTGTTCGGTCTTTGATCTTGGTCTCATTCTGTTTTTCTTTCGCTCATTGCGTGTTACAACTTTCGTGGGTTTTCGTCTCTTCGGGTCTCTCGGTCGCACCTCCTCAACTTTAAGCTAGGGGTGCCCTCATCTTGACCCCCATATACTCCCTCGAGGGGTATAAGCGCAAACATGGAAGCCTAGTTTATAGTTAGTTGAAGCACACTTACTAACTTTGAATGCCCTTTACTAAACCCAAAGATACATAATTTGAAATGCACTTTTACTTATTTGTAATGCATTTTTACTAATTTGAAATGCATTTTTACTAACTTGGCATGCATTGTACTACTTTGGAAAAACAACGAGCTAATCAACATATCCAAAATCCAATACAAGCATGCTAATACCTAAATTAATCATCTATAAGATGAAATTTGAGCATAGCACCAATAATTAGAAAATCTAAATATAAAAGGTCGGTTAAAAGCAACTATTAGATTTACTGTAGCAATACAATCGCGATTGAATTGAAAGCCAGACAAACAATTTGATAGAGAATTTGAAGACAGAGAGGTTGAACGAAGCTGAATTACAGAGGGATGGCACAAAAGAGGTGGTTATAGTCGACATTGAGGTAGGAGCAGGAGGCGATGTCGACGGGGATCTCACTTGAGAGGTGGTTGTTGAAGAGGACCCTAACAAAGATGACTTATTGGTGCGTACAATGGAGGAGAGTGAAAGGGAGGAAGAGTGATGGTGAGAGCCTCAGAGGAGTGAAAGGGAGTTTGAGAAGTTGAAGGGTATTTTTTGGTACTTATGAGGGGTATACATTTTCCATTATTTACGTAATTGTCACCGCATCCTAATTTCCCTCATTTTTCATTAAAAATCAACTTTTAATCTCCACCTTCCCTTTCCTTCATCTGATGGCCTTCAATACTTCTCAATTTTCACTTTAAGTTTTTTTTTATAAGGTAAGGATTAGGAGACCACCTAAGGGGTGCGTCCTAGAGCATCTTTTCGGATGAGAACTTGGAGTTCTAAGAGCATCTCCATTGGTAAGGGACTCAATGGGTCTCTCACACCAATAAGCAAATATTATCTTATATTTTATTAATTTTTAGGGTCCCTCGATGTCTATCAAAGTCCCTCAAATGAGAGACCATTTGAGACCCTTCAACCTAACTTTGAATTTTATGTAATTGTTCTCTACTTACTTTTTTGCCAGGGACCCTCTTAGAGCCCCTCAATGGGGGTGCTCTAAGTTATCCATAAGAGAGTTGGTAGGAAAGTGTGGCCCAGCTTAGCGATTTGATATTAGCATCAACTAATTAAACTGTCATCATTATTATAAGAGTCCGGTTCAGGTGCGAATGGGCGCCCAAATGCGAAATAAGAAAGAACAAGAGCCGTTGGATGAAGAAAAATCAAAGGCGGTGATCATTTCACTTAAAAAAGGGAAAAAACGGCACGGGCGAATTATTGGCGAATTATTCGCGTATTTTTGAAGAAAAAAACGGAAATAGGACACGCGCCCAGATTGTTCATCAATATTGTGGATTTGTTCATCAATAATATGGATTTGTTCATCAAACACTATGATTTTGATTATCAAAACTGTGATTTTGTGCATAAATAAACTATTACTTGTGCATAAAAAATCTATTGTTTGTACATAAAAAATGAGCAAATGTGTATCAAAATTGCATGCAATATGTTCATCAACATTGTGATTTTGTTCATACAAAAAGGGAAATATTTGTTCATTGGTTTTGGCATATTTGTTCATCGGTTTGTACATATTTGTTCATTAGTAACATCAATTTGTTCATTTGTTTATGCATATTTGTTCATTGCCTTTTTCATATAATTGTTCATTACTAGATGCATATTTGTTCACTAGTAACCTCAATTTGTTCATTGCTATATGCATATTCGTTCATTAATAACATCAATTTGTTCATAGCTAAATAAGGCACAAGCACTCCTCTTCGATTTGTTACTATCTCGTTCTCTTAGCATACACCATATTATTGCAAAGTCAGATTTTTTATCTATTATCCTTTGCATTCAAGTTTCTACATCAAACTTATCTTATTTTGGTACTATATTGAGCACTTCATTCGTATTGACAAGTTAGCCTTAAAACACTTCAATGGGCAAACAAAAGTAAGATCAATGAACAAAAAAGGTTATATCAATGAACAAATAGGGTATATTAATGAACAAACAATGGTATACCAATGAACAAAAAAGAGTATATCAAAGAACAAATAATGGTATACCAATGAACAAATAATGATATATCAATGAACAAACAAGGTTATATCAATGAACAAATATTGATATATCGAAACTAATTATATGTGCATCAAAAACTAGATAATATTGTATTCATACACATAAATAAGGTTAAAAAATAAAACTAAAAATAAATAAAAATTCGAAATCGATGAACAATGTTATTAAAAACTCGATGCACAATGAGTTAGTATTGATGAACAAATGGTGAATATTGATGAACAAATCGCTATTTCTGATGAACAAACTGGACACGTCTCATAAAAACATATTTTTCAAAAAATACGGGAAAAATTCATCCGTGCTGTATTTTATTGAAAAATACGCGAATAATACGGGAAAATTCGTCCGTGTCGTATTTTATTTTTTTTATTGAATGTTTAATCAGATGCGTTGATTTTTTAGAATGGACTTATTCTTAATTCTCACCTGAGCGTCCATTCGCACATTACTCTTTCGCTTATTATAATATCATCATTGGTGGAGTGGCCAAAAAAACTAAATTTATTTTGTTCACATATTACTCCGTAATAGTTTGAAAATTGCCTATTTCACCTAAATTCCTTTTTATTTATCAAGTTGCTTAAATTTTGGTTAGCCAGGCGAAATAACCAAACTCCTACGAATTTGGATCCAAAACTGTCAAATTTGAAAACTAATGACCCTCGAAACGAGAATATCCTGATTTTGGAATAACCCAAAATAAACCCGTCACTTGCATAATCAGTAAAATTAGTATGATCGTAGTTTAAATCATATGACATTCTCGAGCCATACAAAATCCTTACTGATTGAACAACAGAAGAAAATCATTTCTACAAGCAACATTCGTAATAGGTCAATCGCCATTCCGGCAGCTTTCAATAAACTACATTTGTATGATATGATGCCCTTTTTGCTTCATATACAAATACAACACTAACCATCTCTATAGAGGGTTCAGTTTCTCTAATTTTTCCAATATTTGCAAAATTGCACTGAACAGAAACATTCTTACCACATGATCGTTTGTTCAATCACAAGTTGAAGCTTCAAACCCCCAGATGCTACACTTGACACGGCTTCAAGTAGAGTAGAGTAATTTCTAAAGCAGACATCTTTTTATAAGCACAGAAGTAAAAATGATGGCTGGGTTGCTGAACCTCTCTGGGGATCATCAAATGGATGGATGCTCGTGATTTTAAACGTGCGTTGGTCCACTTATATTCCATGGCATCAGCTTGTTTGCTACTACAATTGGACATCATCCAATGATTTTACGGCTCATCGTAGAATAGGGTTGGCCTTTTCATCAACAAAATACAAGCAGATTCCTTCCTTAATCAGTGAGCATGAGCTTCCACATCAGCTGTTCAATCAAGTGACAATCTCCTTGAGAGTCAAAACGTCGTTTCTTGGGTGAGCTGCTACCACAGATACTAGTACTTCATCCCCAACTTGCACTCCCACAGAAACCAATGCAGCCGAATGAAATCCAACCTGAAAAGTAGCAAAACTGAATTAACAGTTTTTTTTATGCTCTTCTGCAAAACATCAGTATTCTTGATGAGCCATTCAAAGTACTTGGTGGCCTATTGGTTTGGTTCTTACCTCTGTAAGCAACAAGGATGCAAACCGATCTTTAATAAATCTCAGAACCAATGCACGGAATCTTTTCCCTTTCGGTTGTCGTCTGAGATGCTCTATCGTCCAATAGCGAAGACTGGTGTTGGAGAGCTGCCTTGCAGCTTTTGTTTGCGCCATAACTAGTGATGACAATCCTTCCAGATTTCCAGCACTGAATGGAAGATCATCACCTCTAAGGAATGCTTTTACCTAATGGAAAAATAAAAAAGAAAGCATAGAGTGCATTAACTGCAAATTCTTACCTGAAGAAATCAAATTAAATTCTCAACAGCAAAAAGGCAGGCCATAATTCAAGAATTTAATGCACAGCATTAATAGTACGTGGAATCAATAACACCAAATCACTAGTCGTCATACATCATTGCTAGAAAGGCATGTGTATGATCCCTCAAATTCATAGTATTATGCATTTGACAAATCGCAACTTTTCAAGGTACACAAAGCAAGAAGTATATGTACAAACATATGCTCCCTCCATCCTAAAATAAATGGGATTTTAACCTTGTGCACACTTATTAAGGAAAACTTTAATTTTGTCTTAAAACAAATAATTACCCCTCTTTTTACTTGAAAAGTGAATTTTATTCACTTGAAAAGTGTACCGTTCATATTCCTATTGGATAGAATGACAAATACAAAAAGAAAGAAACATGGAAAAACTAAAAACCCCATATATTATGGAAAGGGATTTAGGCTAAAACTCCATTTATTTTGGGACGGAGGGAGTAGTATTTATTGAATATTTTTCTTCTTAAATAAATACTTGTGTAACTTTAAATTTTAATTATTCCACGACAGGATCCATTTAAAAGAGGATGAGGCATTCATCAATCTGAAGAGAAAACACACCTGATAATGAGCAAGAAGATCAACATATCTGCGAATGGGGGAGGTGAACTGCACATAGCCAGGAATCCCCAATACTCCATGACGTTTAGGTTGTCTAAAATCCAACACAGCAGGACCAAGTGATTTGACGATAGCAGCAGTCTTAATTGGTCCTTCAGGAAGATGTGAAAAAGCAGATAGATCTGTGTATGTTCTAGCAACTCCCCTATACGGCAAAGGAAGGTTGTTGCAAGATCCAAATGTTGCTATAACCTCCCCACAAAGTATCATCATTTCAAAAACAAGCCGCATCGCAGAATTAGCTTGATCCTCCACATACAAGTTTATCTGTGGCTCTGGATCTTCAGGATTTATTACCTTGATGCGAGCTTCTATAGTTGATGTGTCAATGGCACCCTAATCAAAAAGGCAATAGTCCAGTAAGTCAGCAACTGAGAAGTGTTTTTAAAAAAAATATTACTTGAAAAGTAAGTACATATGGAAGGCTCATACATTTATCAAAAGATCATGACATGAAGCAGCATAATCACTGCTGCCATGTATTCTAAATTAGTTAAAATGAGGTGTCCATCAGAGCTTTACTTCAACTGATCAAGGGAAGTTTTCACAAATAGGTTGGAAGAACAGATTTAGAACATAACTCTAAAAACGGTATGGATCTTGTGATTAAAGGTAATCAAAATTATTTGTTTCACCAATTATGACTGCAGAAGTGACCAATGTAGTTCAAAATTAAGGCAGTTACAAGAACATGTCTTTTTTTGGCCAAGCAGTAGTAAGAATGTGTTTTCATTTCTTGAGAGCATTCTTCTAGAAATGGACACTTCCTTCTTCATTTGTTTCCCTTTTCAGGAAAGAATACTGAGATGGATAAGAAAAGTATACCTGTTGACGGCGCCATTGTGAACGTAGAGTTGCAGCTTCAGATAGAATCCTTAATTCAGCCTCCTCTTCGAGATTCAAGTTAAGCAGCTCAGATGCACTCTCATATGTGAGCATATAAGTTGCCTTGATGATTGTGTTATCCACTGAATATTCTGCAATGCTAAAGACCAAAAATAATGTAAACCATGAGAAACAATGTTACAGAATAAGCTGTTAATATTTTGTCCATATGCTTTCACAGCTATGAGAAGTAACCACTAAATAGTAAAAATCAAACCACCTAGCTATCAAGGAAAATCTAAAACCTAGGTCCAGGACGTAATTACATATTTACAGAGGGATATGAGAGCCTACATGACAAAACTTGCATAACAATTAAAATTTTAAATGGACTACCTGCCATCAGGATGCAGTACAACAGATACTGTAACAGTTTTGCAATCCTTTCCTTGTTGTAAGCTCATTCCTTCCATGGCGAGCTTCTCAGGAAACATAGAATATGTTGCAGTGGGCAAGAAAATAGATGTTCCTCTCCTTCTAGCCTCCCTGAATATCACAAAATACATGAAGAAAAGGTTCCATATCACAGAGTATCAAGCAGCATGCATGCAATATAATTTACATGTCCATTAAGCTTCCAGGATGAACTAGGGCAGTGGGATCAGCTATATGAATCCAAACTTTAATCCGTCCATCCTGCAATCTTGAAGCGCTGAGGGCATCATCAAGCTACATTTTGCCAACTGTGTTAGCAATCTAGCAGTGAAGGCAACTTCACATAAAAAGAAATAAAAAAATTTGGTTTTACCTCATCAGCCTCATCAACATCGATTGCATATACCTTCAGGTGAGTGAGATCTATCCTATCAACCTGAGAGCAACTGAAGTCAGATGAAAATATTTTACTAACAACCTGAAGAAAAACAGAATTTTAATGCCATTTTATACAGCATATTTAAACTGAATAAAAGAAAGAGATATTTATGCTGAATAAAAGATATAAAATCTATATTGACTCCAGCAAATAAATAATAACGTGATTTTTATTTTAGTTGAAAGCGTGCAAGATTAAGCAGTCAGCAAAGAAAAAAAAAACTGAAGGATGAAAATCCACATTGACTTTGAGAAGCAACCACGGAACCTAAGGGGTGAATGCTCCTCCGCAAACTAAAGGAAAGAACACAGATTGTGCTGATGTGGACTTAGAGTGGTGGACCTAACTAAAAACAGGGTGCACACAAACAAGATATATAACCTATACCAGCCCGTAGTAGTCCAATATATAGGATAGAGATCAAATTTGCATCTAAACTACCTCATCTATGGTATCAGACTCTGCCAACAATTTTTCAGCTTCTGATACAATCACCTCGGAGTGTTCAGTGCGGATGTTACACTTCAACAGGTCAACATTGACATGCACTGGAAAGAAACCAATATCTATGAGGAGATTAACAGCGGAATCCTCCATCTTTGTTAGCCCCATAGCATTAAGAATCTGACAAGATAAATTATACAAAATAAATCAATCATATTGTTGTCAAATAGACATGCTCAACTTCATAACTCATACAATTTAAAAATAAAAAAAATCAAATTCAAAATGTAAGCAGGAAAGCAGAAACTAAATAAGGAAAGCTCAAGACTGGAACAAAAGATACCTGTCCCGCAATTCTCTTTTGTTCATCTGTTTTGCAAGCATCAATGGCAAAAGCTTCAAGGGATTGGATGCGCTTCCTAGTCTTTTCTTCTTCCATCCAGGAAGACTTGAGAGGTTTATTTTGTACAGGCATTGCTTTAGCAGATCTGATTATCTCTATGAATTCCTGAAATTCCTTTTCAGCTGCATCCCGGGAGAGCTTCCTCCTTGTAAGCTCATCTACCTAATTTTAAAGACATCATATTATGTTCGAGAAGAAAATTATGGAAAAACATCATATTGTGACTAACTGTAAATGAAACAGTCAAAGGTCAATCTAGAATGAAAACATAATACTGACATGTGAGAAAGATATTCATGTACATGGTAGAATTGCAGAGAAATTTAGACTTGGGAATCCAATAAATGTATAATCAAGATGAATTCTCCTGCACACAGGAGTCAGCCTTGTTAAGTTTTAAGCCTAAGGAAAAGTTCTCCTAGTATTCTACAATATTAATATTTAAAGCAATCTCTTAACCAGGATTCAGTCTAGTATGGCTATAATCTAGATAAACAATGCTTCATTCTCCTTCTACCACTCATCTTCCTCTGCTGCTAGTGACACATCTTGTGGCTTTCACCCTTCCCTCGCCGAAAATAAAAAAGAACTATCAGTAATAAACAGCCAGACTCACTCAAACATTCTAATAAATCATACCAAATCAATTGCACATAGACCATTAAGATTTTTTTTTTCATACTGGACAACAAGTGTCAGTACTAGCTAATTTTCATTACAGGATTTCAAAAAGAGGAAAAATAGAAGGTGAAAAACATAGATTGTATAAAGTTAATACCTAATGCTTACACCTCAAAATAGAAAGAAAAACTTAGACCAAGAAGAGACAATTTACTTGTGCAGAAGGTCGTGGTAAATAAATGGTATGAGAACCCTTCCTCTCCAATATAGAAAAATATATCTCATCGTTAGACAGTAAGAGGTGAGCACAATAGCTTTCAAGAGGCTCTGTACTGCCAAAAATCATCTGTATAACAAAATATGTAAGTTACGAAAACCAAAGAAATAGAATACAAAATTTCAGCAATATACTACCTCAGCCAACTCTTCCGCAACCACTGACTTGTTTTTATCAAGAAGCTCATTCCAGGCAAATTCAAGCAGCGTAGGATCCTGCATCAACTTACAACTAAATTGTTTGGTAAATTTAATGGCTAATAGAACCTCAACTCAATGATTATATTCATAAGCATTGATACTAACCAAGTTATCCTGAGATCTGTGGATGAAATCTGGGATCTGGGTATGGTCAAATTTTTCTATACCAGGAACAATGTAGGTTATCTGCTGTGGTTTAATGGAAGTTGAGACACCATTCTGTCCGTTAAGAAAACAGAAGATCTAATAAGAGGAAACAAATCATATTCTTGATGTGGAGAAATAATTAATAGGATTATGGTATTTCTTATTAAAACCTGATCATACACCATCCAATTTTTCTTCCCATCAGGTTTCTGAGCAACAGCTAGCAAAACCCTTTCAGAGTCCTTTTTAAACTCCAGTAGCAAACCATTCCTAAGTTGCTGCTTTTCCAGTTTCTCTACTGGGAGCTCTTCACTGCTTGTTAATCCCAGCCTGCAAAGTGAGAGAACAATGATCCTTGCTTGTAGAAATTACAACAGAGTGCGAGCTTTTTCTCAATATTCATCCAAAAGAAAGTTATAATTTAGATTATTAGGACCCTCGTCAGCAAAAACAAAATAACATTAAACTAGAATTGGACATAAAAAAATGGACGGTATTAAGATCTGCACATAGAATCAAAATTACAATGGAAGGCTGCCACCAGAAGACATAGAAGCTACAGGAGGCAACTAGCACATTGAGATTGCACCACTGACCACTATCAGTATCAGCTAGTCAGCTACAATAAGCCAAAATTTTGCACTTCACAAAAGGCAGATACAAAGGGCTCACACACCTGTGCACTAGTTAGGGACGATAATTAGATAAGCACTTGTCCTGATTCCAATTTTCAAGTTTGGCTGAACCACACACTCGTATAGTAGCCTATCTACTAATCACCCGCGCCCAAAGGAAAAAAAAATTAAATAAACTTCCAGTTGCAAATCTACAATTGCTGAGCACCCACGGCAGCCCAAGTTTGTGTTTCAATGTAAGACCACAGCATCAGAGGTTAAAGTCCCATTCGACCAACCACTGCTCAGTGCTCGCTGGGAAGGGTTAACAACTCAACATACCCAATTCATGAAACGCTGAGAGAAATTTTTTGTTTTCAACAGTACGGAGAAAATGGTAGTTGAAGAATTGTTTCTCGAAATGCTGCTTGATTCAAGAAAATTTTGAGAAATAGGTGTAAATATACAACAATTTGCTGCTGACAAGTACCAGCAGTTTAAAAGAATTAAACTCTGCATGGACTTGGTGCAGGCACGTATCAGTGATAGCTGCCATTGTCAATCATATCAATAACCACGGATATTTGGCTCAATTGTCTTTACAACCTATTATGATTCTGTAAATCATCACAAACTCTAAATTCTACACGCCGTCTTAAGCATAAATAGTCATATAATCGTTCAAAACCAAGCTCAATCAGCAGGAAATCAGTCAATTAGATAAACCACGGCGATGAGAATGGCAACGCGCGGGAGGGAGAGGGAGAAACCTGGCAGCAGCGCGAATTTTCTTAGCCTTGCGCGAGGCATTAAACTCTTCCATGATACAATCGACAAGACTATGAACCGAGTAAATTTGAGTCGAGCAGTTGAATCCTAGAAAACTTGGCTCCGGCTCGAAGCGCGAGAAACGAAGCTGCATAATAGAGCGCTTCCGGAATCGAAGCGGTCGGAGAAGGGGAAGGCAGCGGCGGCGGCATCGGAAAGACGGGAGAGAGAGGGCAGAAGGAGAAGCGGAGCGGAAGATTGCAGAGGTGTGCACCGCCCGAACCGCCATGAAAATCAAGGAGACTCTTTAGAGAAGGATCGCGGCGGATTCATGCACACGGCCCAGCTGAAAGAGAGGAGACACCCGAAGAAGAGATTGAGTGCGGGTTGTATCAATTATAAGCCTCTCACTCTGTTGGAACCTGGAGCTTTCTTCACGGATGGTTTTTTTTTTTTAAGGAGGTAAATATTCCATATAGCAGATAAGCAGACACACACAGGTAAACTGATAAATCCTACCTTCAATCCAAACCCTCATCCCTCATCCCTCACCCCAAACTCACCATGAATCCCATCAACAAATCCTACCCCCGACAAAGAGACGCGCCTTGTCCTCAACAGGTCAAGTATGACGGTCTCAAACCTCCGGACGGGCCAGAGAATCATGTTTCTACCCCGTCTAGCAAACAGGATGATCATGGAATTTCTTCCACTGAATGTCGAGACTCAGCCTCTGTTGTGCCGAGTCTCAATACCAACTCAAATCAGTAATGTGATGCTTTGCATCGCACGTGCGGCTATGGCTTATGCAGTCGATTCCAACTCAGTTCAGTCTCCAATTTTTGGACCCTTAATTAATTCTGTTATGTTAACAAATAACCTCAGCTTATTAATCTGGAATGTTCGGGGCGCGGGGAGCGCGAATTTCATGATGGCAGTACGAGATATCATACGTAGATATAACCCTATAGTCCTTGCTTTTGTCGAACCTCGAATTAGCGGAGTTCGCGCTGATGAAGTGTGTCGGCAACTGGGTTTTGATGGGGTTCTCCGTGTTGATGCAACTGGTTTCTCGGGTGGAATTTGGCTGGTGTGGAGGACAGTTGATGTTCTTATTGTGCCACTCTCTCTGAATCCACAGCATATCTCCGTAGAAGTGATTCGGAGGGGTGAGGAGCCTTGGCTCCTTACTACTGTATACGCCTCTCCGGACCCAACTGATCGCATTGCTCTTTGGGACAACTTGACCATCATGGCTCGTACCAACCGTCGGCCTTGGTTGATTGCGGGTGACTTTAACGCTACTCTCTCTCCTAGGAGAGCTCAAGTTCGTCTGTTGGATCAAACAGGGCTTCGCAAACTTTCTCCGACTGGGTTGATAACCTGCATTTGATCGAGCTGGGTTTTGACGGACCCCGATTCACTTGGTCAACGGGATCAACGCCATTTACTCATAAAGCTGCTAGGCTTGATCGAGGTTTATGTTCGGATGATGGGCGCCTTCGTTTTTCGGAAGCGTCGGTCCGCCATCTTGTAGCCCCGCATTTTGACCACCTCCCGTTGCTCATTAATTTACATCTAGCATCTTCTCAGCAAACTGGAGATCGTCCTTTTAAGTTCCAAGCTGCTTGGCTCACTCACGAGACTTTCTCTTCTTTTTTGGCTGAGCAGTGGAATAGTGCACATACTTTAGAAACCTCTTTGAGCCATCTGGCGTCCTCTTTGGGAACTTGGAATAAAGAGATTTTTGGAAATATTTTCTTCAGGAAAAGCAAATTGCTTGCAAGATTGGAAGGGGTTCGAAAGGCTCTTGATTCACGACAATCTGCTGGTCTTTTTTGGCAGGAGCGGAAGTTACGTAAAGAGCTCGAACTCATCCTCCACCAAGAACAATTGTTGTGGTTTCAAAAGTCCCGGGCCTCTTTTCTTATTGACGGGGATAGAAACACCCGGTATTACCATTTATCAACAATTATGCGGCGTCAATCTAATAAAGTTTCATTACTTCAGAACGAGGCTGGTGACTAAATTTCTGATGAATTGGAGATTAGACAAACTGTACTGAACTTCTTCTCTACTCTCTATTCTGCTAATAGAGTTGAACCTCGGTATTCCACTATGTATCCTTCGATCAGTTTTCCGCCTCTGTCGGCTGATTCAATTGCTGGGAAGCTTTGTATTTGATGGCTCCTTTCAAGGCACCTGGTCCAGACGGTTTTCCTACTGTTTTTTATCAGAGAAATTGGGGGATAGTTAGCACACAAGTGACCGACTGTATTCTTTTTTTTTTCTTGAATGATGGGGTTCAGCCTAATAGAATTAGTGATTCTTTAATGCAACTTATTCCCAAAGTTGATTCACCTTCTACTACTGCGCATTTCAAGCCAATATCCCTCTTAAATGTCACTTTTAAGATTGCCATGAAAATGATCGTTAATCGCCTAAAGCCCGTCCTCTCTTCGCTTGTCTCTCCAGCTCAATCAAGCTTTATCCCGGGGAGACAAATTAACGATAATGTGGTTGTTGTGCAAGAGGTGATTCATTCTTTCAACTCAAGCACCTGCAATGGTAAACTTATGATGTTAAAAATTGACCTAGCTAAAGCGTACGATCGAGTCTGATGGAGTTTCTTCGACTTGTTTTACGCCGAGCTCAGTTACCGCCTTCTCTTGTGGAGGTGATTATGAGATGTCAAACTCTAGGAACTACGGAGATGCTATGGAACGGGGTCAAATCTGGCTCTTTTACTCCCTCTTGGGGCATTCATCAGGGCGATCCCCTTTCGCCATATCTCTTTGTCCTTTGTATGGAATATCTTTCTCACGTTATCCAGGACGTTGATGATCTCATCTTGTTTGCTAATGCCTCAGTTCATCAGGACGCCGTCATCAAGAGTTGCCTTGATTGGTTCTGTTTTTACTCAGGCGAGGCAGTCAACTACAATAAAAGCAGTGTTATTTTCTCCAAGAAGGTTCCCATGGCTGACCGTGAAGCTATTAGTTCCTTTTTATCTATCCCGATAACAGATGATATTGAATCATATATGGGGGTTCCTATTATTTGCGACCGAATGTCTAAAGAGAGATATCAATTTTTGCTTGACAAGGTTGCTAAGCGACTCAGTGGCTGGCAAGCTAAATATTTATCCAGTGCGGGGCGGGTGACGCTTGCTAACTCTATTCTTTCCAGCCTACCGATTTACACGATGCAATCCTCTTTAGTTCCTCGATCAGTTTGTGACTCTATTGATCAAATGGTTCGCAATTTTGTTTGGGGTTCTACACAGGAGAATCGGAAAATGCATTTGCTCGGTTGGGATAAAATTGCTCAGCCAAAGGGTGTGGGCGGGTTGGGCATCAAGACTATGAGATGTTCAAATTCAACCTTACTTGCTAAGTTGGGATGGCGACTTTTGTATGAGCCGAATGCAATTTGGAGTCGTGTTATCAGGGGAAAATACTATAACAACGGTAATGACAAGTCTATGCTCCAACCTCAACCTCGTTCTTCCTACATGTGGAAGGGTTTAGTTCATGGCTCGGAGTTGCTATCCAGGGGTATTGGTATGGCATTAGGGAATGGCAAGAACACTTTGTTTTGGCTTGATATCTGGCTGGATAATGCACCGCTTATTAATGTTGTTGTTGCTGATGTTCCCTTGAATGAAAAAGTTTTGACTGTGGCTGACTACTATACAACTAATGGGTGGAATTGGGCGCATCTTTCTGTGTTGATGTCGCCTAATCTGTTGCAAAAATTGGCGACTTTGAGTCTCAAAGAGGATAATGAAGCAAATGACATGTTATATTGGCACGCCTCACCCTCTGGTACCTTTACCACAAAATCAACATATAAGCTTTTGAGTGCAACTGATCAACAGATTGTTCATCCTGTTTGGTCTAAGATCTGGTCACTCCCTGTACAACAGCGAATCCGTCATTTTGTGTATCTCGTGGCTCATGATTCAATTATGTGCAATGCTACTCAAGCCCATCGCCATTTAATTGTTTCAGCTGTGTGTCCAAGGTGTATAGCTGATGAAACTGTACTCCATCTTCTTCGCGATTGTTCGGCTATACGCCAGGTCTGGCTTGCTTTGGCGAGGAATGCTCTTAACCATGATTTTTTCTCTATCATGGATATTCGATCATGGTTGATGTCCAGCATCAGGAAATGTGACAGTTGGAGCTCGACTTTTGCAACTATGTTGTGGCATTCATGGAAAACACGGAATCAACTTGTTTTCGATGGGAAAGATGAGGTGAATGTCTTAAGTTCAAGGGTCACTAATGTTTGCTCAGTGTATACAGCTGCAAAATCGGCACTGTGCATGGTTACTCAGCCCATTGGAGTTGCAAAGAGCCCCCAGATTTGGCCTCCTTCTCCGTTGGGTTGGATCGCTCTTAATACCGATGTTAATTCGAATGGAAATCCAGGGATTGTTGGTGGTGGAGGGGTCTTCCGAGATCATGTCGGTTGTTTTCTCCAGGCTTATTCTTTCAAGATGGGAATTTCTAATGCACTCCACACTGAGCTAAGTGCGATACATACGGGCTTATCCGTTGCCAAGCATTGTGGTTTTGATCGTATTTTGCTTCAAACTGACCCTTATCAGGCGGTTCCGTTACTTGCACAACGTACGATTAAACCACACAAGGACTTCTTTTTGCTGAATGATTGCCATAAGCTCATTCATTCAACTAATTGGGAGTTCAAGATCATGGAAACCTCACGTGCCGCGAATCGAGTTGCGGATGCCCTCGCAAATTACTCTTTAAACATTACTACTCCTTGTATTGATTTTTTCCATGTTCATCTATTCTTTGCTGAACTTTTGGGTTTGGATGTACCACCCCCTTTAGGGGATTAGACTCTATTATTCAATAAATTCCCGCAGGAGCACGCCTCCGTTTTCAGATAAAAAAAAGGTAAATTGATAAATTGTACGACACGAGTAGACGAGTCCGGCTAGAAAGTGGTATAAAAGGAAACAAACTAACAAACGAGTAAAAAAGTACTAAAGGGAGTTGGATCAAGTGGTAAGCGGCTTGGTCCACATCCACGAGGTCTAGAGTTGAACTCCAATAGATGAAAAAAATTCTCTTTGGGAGACTCACTCGCCAAATCCAGGTGCGTGACCAGAGTCGAACTAGATGTAGTCAAGATGAAGCTCTGATAAACCAGTGGGCAACCAAAAAAACGAGTAAAAAAGTACAAATATTTAAACTGAAAGACCAGAGATGAGTTTAGACTCGAGGTGGGTAAAGTGTTAAATATAGTGTTGGGTAATAATAAGTCAACCAAACTCGAAATGTGCGAAATGGACTACGGATGTTCCCTCAATCAAAATTAAGGATCTTCAAAAGCCTCGTAGCACATAAATGACATGGCTCTAGATGACTCGGTCTGAAACTAAAACACAAGTCCAACTCTTTGGAGAAATACACGAGATATGTCATCCTTTGAGCAGGGAAATGTGAACTTGAATTGAAATGATTGAATGATTAGAGGTGAATTTTGAAAACCCTAATTTTTCTTTGCTGGTGTTTAATTAATTAAAAAAATAGCACTATCCTACTCGGATTTCTTTCTTGTATTGGTGATGCAATTGCGTCTTTGAGATATATTTTGCATTGAATTGTTCTTGCTTTTGTCTTGACGATTGTCTTGCATAAATTCGAATATGTTCTTCGTGTTATGGGTGTTCTAGACGTGGCAAGAGGATAAAATCTATTTCTGATTCAGTTCATCAAGTCTTCGTAGAGGATAAAATCCATATGTATAAGATAAAGGACGAATATTGCCTTGCTAGTATTTTTAATATTTATTGAAGATTTGTATAGGATAAAATCATACAATATCTTGTTAGTTTCCTTAAAAAAAAAGAAAATCGGAATATATAAAAACAAAGATCTTCTAGATCAGATCACAAGCCAAAATAAGACAAGATCCGATCCTATCTTTCCTTCCTTTCTTGTTCGGAATATCTCTTCGTTATCTCTCTCATATCTCACCTATTCTCTTTGGTCGAGCATATCATATCTTTCTTTCCTTCTTTCTTTGCATATCTTTACTTTGATTGCGTTGTTTAATCTTCTACTTGCATTAATTCGAGATAGCCTTAAGTCACCCCACCCGACTTGGCTCATACCTTATTTGTGTGACTTTGAATTGCAGGGTTGGTGTCACTTAACCGTTCTCGAAGTCTATTTTTGCCTTTTGTGTTAGAACTTTTGACTTGTGATATGACTAGTGTTACCATGGGTACACTTTAGGGGTCCAAAAATGAGGAGGACCGAGAGCACAACGTGGAGAATCTAAGCTCACTAGACGAGCTCGAGCGCTTGCTCGCCGAGGCAACGGCACAATCCAATCTCACTATGGCCAATTCTAGTGTCAAAGACCACGGCGAAGACCAAGGTACCCTCACGAAGGCCAAAGTGAAGGGAAAGACTCATATCCAAGAGTCGTCTCAACATGATGTGATGAATAGGTTGGAGTCCATCAAGGAGAGTCACACCCTTCAGGATGATCCGACTTAGACGGGTCGCAAGACAAGTCGACCACACCATTCACACCCCAACCATGTTGAGTCCTCCGACGAATAAGTTTACGAGGTGTCCGTCTCGAGACGAGCCTGACTCCGAGGAGGAATATCAGCATCGTTACTCTAGTGGCGCCAAGAAGGGGGTCGCGGACTGCTCGGCCACACCGGTCACGCCAAAATCGTGACATCGGCGCCTAAGTACTCGACTCCTAGGCATCAAAGTGCTCAAACCCCGACCTACTCGGATTACGAGGACTCCTTTGGGGAGTTTGAGGAGGATAGATTCCATCACCCTCCCTTGGAAGAGGCCGAAGAATTACAAGACCGTCCCTAGAATTGGATCCCACCACCTCGGTTTGCTAAGAACCGGGCAGCCTATGACCGTCGACACGCGCCAATAGGCATGCCTCTCGCCCGGGTGCGTCGCGATGTCGGTGACGTTGGGAGCCAACCCCCAAGGTGAGACCATGGTGATGATGAACCTAGAGATGACGTTGGATTTAGGTGCAGACATGACCAAGATCGACACCCATGTCGTGATAACCCCAATCGCCCCTATGTTCATCGAAGACAAGAACATTCGGCGCATATATCATGCCAAGACGTTAAGGTAAAGTTCGAACACTTCTATGGTAATTACAAACCTGATACATTTATTAATTGGTTACAGGGTACCGAGAACCTGCTTCGACATTGCCATTACGAGGAACACGAGAAGGTCGATGTTATGACACTTCATTTTCACATGCCACTCTTCAATGGGGTCCTCACCACGCCGAGCAAGCTCGGATTCGACGTGGAAGAGCCAACAGAGGTCGAGGACACCAACACCTACCATGTCGCACTCACGGACTCTCATGGCGCCTCGTGCCTTAGCCTAGTCACTCGAAGGGCCATGACTACCAAAGAGGCCATGAAGACTGATCAATTGGAAAACCTTTTCCACACCCGTTGTTTGGTCCAAAATGCCTCTTTGAGTGTCATCATTGACATCGGAAGTTGTAGCACTTTCGTGTCAACAAAGGTTGTCAACCACTTCAAGCTAGCTACAACGCCCCACCCGGTGCCTTTCAAGCTTCAATGGATCTCATCGATGGAGGCGAATGGGTTAAAAGGCAAGTGCTTCTAATTTTTTTACATTGGTTTATATCGTGACACTCTTCTTTGCGATGTCACCGACATGGACACCACACATCTCTTGTCGGGGCGCTCATGGCAACACGATTGTCGCACACTTCACGATGGATATTTGAACACTTATGAATTCAATTCCAATGGTGAGAGTGTGACCATCTTACCTATGTAACCTAGTGAAGCTTTGCAAGACGAAGCCGAGAGGCAACACCAAAAGACTAGGGAACATGCACCGGTGCCGCTAGAGCCGAAAGAAGCACCACCGAGCCAAAACTCGGCCTAGGGAAACATTTATGGTGCTTCTTAGGGGTGGGAACAGGCGGTTAACCGGAGTTTCAGTTAACCAGAACTTCGGTTAGTAATTTTCAATAACCGTACCGTTCGTTATCGGTTAACCATAAAATTCGGTACGGTTTTTCGGTTAACCGATTTATTTTATTTTATTTTATTTTTAATCAATAATCAGATTTTTAATACAAAAAATTACCTTATTTTTCAATAAAATTAAATGGGGAAGATTTTTATTGATCATAATTGCGTTTTATGTAGATTCTACATATGATAACAATTGTTTTTTGGTCTTATATTGTAACAAAAAGTGCATATGATAACAATTTTATCTACAACTAATGGGTGAATGTTATATTATACATATAAATTGGCATTGAAATATAATATTTTTTTATAAATTCATAATGCATTTTTTAGCCGACAATTGGTAATATATATTGTGGATATGTCATTGATTATATAATTTATTTGGTCTTATACCGTAACAAAAAGTGCATATGATAACAATTTGATCTACAATTTCGCTTAAGATTTCTTTTATTATCCACGGTGAGATTACGCTTCATTGTAAATTGAATTAAAACACATCCATTTATTATCCACGATGATTCAAGATTACGTTTTTTTGGCAGCGCAATCTTTTTCCAGTATCATGGTAATTTCAATAGCCTTACACTTGTAATTTATATACACACACGATTGTCAAGTTTTCATTGTGTTCAATTTCAATTTTAGTAGCATAATCCTAGGAATTGTCTATGCTCTGTTGTCTTGGTGCTATATACATTTAGTGTTTGCATTATCCTTTGTGTTTGTCGTTGTGCTTGTATTTCATGCTTTGATAGTTCTAAAATATAAATATATAATTCCCTTTTTAAAAACATATAATATATACTAAAAAAATTATCGGTTCATCGGTTAACCGCCCGTGAAAATATTAATAACCGTATCTGAACCGTTGAACCGTTAAAAGTATCGGTTGGTTAACCGTAACCGCTTAAATTTTTTTCTGGTTCGGTTAACCGTAAAAAGTGATCGGTTTGTTGGTTTTTCGGTTCGGTTTTTCAGTTACGGTTTTTTTTGCCTAGCCCTAGTGCTTCTGGTGCCATTGGTCCAGAATCTGGACATTTTGCAGAAATGAAGAATAAACGCCTAGAAAATCAGGAGTCGAGCTGACAGAAACCGATTTGTTCCCCAACGTTGTTGCAAATTGCGCAAATTCGCGAAAATCACGATTGCTGGCTAACTAGGGATTTTTTACAAGTGTTTCCAACTCCAAAACTTCTAAAATCCAAGGAGCTACAATTGGTGAAAATTGGGCCTCTGAAAGTTCCCGAATCGAAAAGGACGACGAGCCACCCCTTCTTGGCGCAGTGGAAGAGTGACTCTTACTTGCTTGGCGTCGCGACATGTCTCGTTCTCTTCAAGGAAGTCTTCCTTGCTTTCTTTTGTGTCCACTACTTACTACCAAATCTGTTTGAGATAATACTTTACCTGAGTGTATCTTGTCTATCTTGTAGGAGTTTAAGAATGTGATGCCCGACGAGCTTCTCGATGGATTGCCACCTATTCGAGGGATTAAGCATCACATCAACTTCATTCCCAATGCCTCATTACCCAACCACGCAACATATAGGGCATCACCTAAGGAGACTCAAGAGCTTCCATGCCATGTCCAAGAGCTTTTGGACAAGGGGTACGTTCGAGAGAGCCTTAGCCCTTGTGCCGTGTCGGTTATCTTGGTGCCGAAGAAGAATAGGACTTGGAGGATGTGCGTGGACTGTCGTGCCATCAAACCAAATCACCATCAAGTACCACCACCCAATTCCTTGCCTTGAGGACAAATTGGACGAATTGAATGGAGTTGTATTGTTCTCGAAGGTTGATCTCAAGAGTGGCTACCACCAAATAAGGATGCAAGAAGGTGATGAATAGAAGACAGTGTTTAAGTTCAAACATGGTCTTTACGAATGGCTTGTGATGGCCTTGCAGATGGAGGCTGCTGTTGTAGCTGCCCCTATAGTGTGTCGTAAGATTTCATTTTTGGTGCCTTTTCTTGTGTTCTTGTTTGTATGATGTTGTTGTTGAGTTTCCTTCGTTTTGTTATAGGGTCCACGTAAATGTGTTTGCCTCCCCCACAATTGCTTGTTTCAGTAATTTTCGCTTCCCCTAACATCATTGAGTTTGTCACCCGAAAGCAATGTCGTACGTATGGTGAGGTTAGAAAAGAACATATGCTTTTGTGTTCTTCTATCTATATTTTAGTTCTTGTTTTTTCATTTTGAAATGCATGCAGATTGAGGTTGTTGCAAGGGGTGATCTTCTAGCCAGTCCTATTCAGTTTGTCAAGTGTCGGCGCAGGTGATCACCCTCTAAGGTTATATTAAAGCTTTTTTGTATTTTCTTCTTCAATGGGTGTATTTTTACTGATGCCAAACTACATATTTTGAATGCTTCATGTATATTCTTATTCAATTAGTTTCCCTTTTTTGTGGTTTTTTTGTTTGCTAGATTTCCATTGTTGCATTTTCATTAGGTGTATCCCAATCTCCCTCAATTTTAAGCTCTCTGCTTACCGTTGTTTATCATGTTTTTGCATTCTACAAGTGAGGTCACATTTGTATTTGTTGTTATACTTGTGTATTCTTTTTTTTGAAATGCGTGGATCTTCATATGCATATGAGTATTAGTTTTTCATCTACTTGTTTTCGAGATCTCATTAGCAGTGGCCACTATTCCTTTGTTTGGGACATATTCTCACACAATTTAACCATTGCTCTTTCTAGTCGGGACAAGTGTTGGGACATGTTTCTCTCCTTTTCTACCTAAGTTGGGTGTCAAGCGACCAACAAACTGTAAACGCACACAGATTTAGTTAATCATTGATTTCGTTTGATTCACCTCGATGCGTATAAAGCTCGTGCTTTTTTAAATTCTTTATTCATGTGTTGGGTCGAATTGTGCTTAGTCAGTACTGTACTTATGTAGTTATTTTACAATTTTCTTATAGGACAGTGGTTATTTAAGTGGTTTTCCTTGTACAAATTTTCTGCTAGTTGCAGATGGCTACACACCTGCAACAAAAAATGTTTCCATAATTCCGTAGGCGCTTGGTATGTCTTGTATTCCTAATATTCCTCTTCCTTTACCGCCTTGGAGAAAATGCATGTCGTTTCTGTGGTGCTACTAAAGTCTCTTTTGAGTGTCCCGCTCTTTGTTGTGGGAATGGTAGTATTCGTCTTGTCGAAGTTGCGATCCCTTCTCAATTGCGTAACTTATTCTGTAGGGATGATGTAATAGGTTCTCACTTCAGAATATACTATCGTGCTTATAATAATAACTTTGCTTTCAATTGTTTAGGAAGCAATTTTAATGCTAGTAATGCAATTGGATATTTTAGTTTCGTTTTCCATGGTCAAATTTACCATTACCTTCCAAATCTTCTAGCAAGTGCTTCGAGCCCCAAATTTATGCAACTCTACTTTTACGATATCGCCCTTTAATTTGACAACCATTTAAGCACCTTTGAAAATCTTAATCATGATTTATTTTCCTATTTAATCACCCTTATGTCGAGTAATCCATATGCTCACTTCTTTCGCTTGTTACGTACTTTTCCTATCCGAGCAAACTCTGAGATCTATATTTATACGAACACTACATTAGATCAACGTGTATACAATGCTCCAACGTCGTCTGATATGGTTGTTATTATTGACAACCTTTCTTCGTAACGCATAAATAGCCCACACATTTTAGTATTTGGTCAATCAGATCATGAGTACAGGATTATGCACTACTTTGGTTGTTACAATCCATTGCAATACCCCCTTCTCTTTACAAAAAGTGAGTCCTGGTGACACCAGGGGCTGAAATGCATGCATTCACATACTAGCACATGTTGTGACAATGTGCTTCTGCCAATTAGGCAACATGTTATTCAAGTTACCGTTGACATTATTCAGGTTGTCGTTGACATTGTTCGTGAGGAAATGGAAGGTAATGTGCATTAAAATTCAAGCACTTAGACGTTGTTTATGTCTATGCTAATTGCATTCGTATCTTGAGTTAGTGTATATTTTATATTGCGCTTTGATCAACTTCTTCAAGCGGTCCTCCGAAGGACGGGAAAGGCATGTCATGTCGAGAACACTATGCATATAGATTCCAGATTCACCTAGGAAATGCGTTGATACATATGAGATCTATTTTTTCAGTACATTGTTGACATGTATGTCAAAATTGAAAATACCCGGCTGGTTTATTTACGCCACAATCAAACACTATTACGCAACGATGTATCAAGGGGTAGTTGATAGCAATGTTGGCGAGAATATTTGTGCCTCTAATGTAGGGGGCGTGTTATTTTGCATGTCACCTTTGTTGGAGGTCCTAGAGATATGAAATGTCGTTTCTTAAATGGAATGTGTCTTGTACACAATTATGGGAAGCCTAATATATTCCTTAATATGACGGACAATCCAAATTGGCTAGAAATAAAGGACCATCTTTTGTTTGGCGAAAATACTAACTATCTGCCAGATTTAGTTGCCAGGGTTTTATATGATAAAGTACACCTATTGAGAAAGTTAATTGTTAAGGTGGAGATCTTTGGTCGAGTAGCTACTAGAGTAGATGTAATTAAGTTCCAAAAGAGAGGCATCCCTTATGTGCATATGTTGATAATTTTAGACAATGATTCAAAGATTTTTAATCTGAATCTCTTTGATGAATATGTTTGTGTTGAGTTACCTCCCGTGGAGAACACACTTTTATGCATGGCCCTTGCGGATATAAAGGCCCGCATTATTCTTGAATGAAAAAGAATTAGCTCATTGCAAAATGCAAATGTGACTATGTTGCATGTTGTATGCATGAAGCGGCAGAGGTTCGGATGCCATGCATGCGTGTTGCACAGGTTTGGATGCCATGTGTGCACTTTGGGAACAGTTTTACTGCTCATTATTTGAGGATTTTGCATATACTTACAAAAATCAGTTTACTAAGATCTTAAAACTAACATACAATGAGGTCGAAAAATTACTAAAGGAAATGGGGAAGACTATGGATGATTTTAATTTGCATTTGTGTTGTCCCTCTATTGATGAAGGAATCGCAATAACAAGGGATATTACTAATACCTTAGATGCCCATATTCATGTCGAGTTTGTAGATGCGCACATGAGACTAAATGTTAAGAAGAGGCTTGCATTTGATGAAATAATGCATCACATTGAGCACGAATTGCCGAGAACCTATTTCATAGACGGACTAGGTGGTATAAGAAAGACCTTTTTCTATTGTGCTCTCTATGAAATCATTATGTGTATGGGTAAAATTGTCTTTCCAACTACAATATCTAGTATTGCAGCCTTAAACATGCCTTTTGGTAGGTCTGTTCATTCCGGATTTAAGATTCCTATAGCTCAAACTGCTCTTGTTATGTGAAATGTTTAAAAGCAAAGTGGTTTGGTGTCTTTATTGAGTGTGCGTACTTTAATTATTTGAGATGATGCTTCCATGGATAATAAAGAAGATATTGAGGCCTTAGATCGGCTCTTGCATTATGTATGTGATTCGAGTCATCTTTTCGGTGGGAAAATTGTCGTGTTCGATGGAGATTTTAGAGAGGTTCTACCATTGTCCCACACAAATCGCAAGTCGAAATTGTCAATTCTAGTTTAGTGGCTTAGTATCTATGGCCTAGTTTAAAAAAAAACAGATTACATACAAATATCAGAGCAAATGCAGACATTGAATTTGCAAAATTCTTAAGCAAGCTTGGAAATGGTGAACTTTGGGACCCTGTTACTTCAACAATTATGTTGCCCTCTTTTATAAACTGCTACCCTATACAAAGCAACTCTTTTTCCTTATTGACTGAGGTAATGTTCCCTGAAGTAAAATTGCATACTTTCACTTCTAATATATTTTGCGATCATGATATTTTGACACCGAAAAATGTTGATGTTGATACCATAAATATGGCTCTTATATCGAAATTCCCCGGTTCCCGTTCATATATAACAGCTCTGATTCAATCATTGATGATATATGTAATTTATATCCACCCAAATTTCTTAACGCATTATGTCCTTCCGGAATGAGTCCCTACAACTTAGTTTTGAAAATTGGTTTGCACAATTTAGACCCTTCCAATGGCTTATGCAATGGGACAAGATTAATTGTAGGGAATTTAGAAAGAATGTTATAGTTTGTGAAATATTTGTAGGGTACAATAAGAACAAACAAGTTTTTATCCATGCATAATCTTCGTCCTCCTATAACAACTTACCCATTCCAATTTGAACGAAAGCAGTTCCCGATTAGATTATGTTTTGCAATGACTATTAACAAATCCCAAGGACAAACACTAGAACATGTATGTGTGTATCTAATACATCCTTGTTTTGCACATGGCCAATTGTATGTCGGTTCTTTAAGGGCTCCTATGAGATGCGACCTCATGCTTTTCTTATGTGAGTCTTATGATCATGAGGATGAAACAAATGAGGTTCTGAATGTGGTTTCTTTTGATATATTACATAGAGCTAGGATTCTTGGAATACTTTTGTCTTGATCTTTGTTCAAGTTAGCTTCTACAATTGTACTTGTTTATTTTTACCTTGCTTATATACAAAAATAGCTAGCCTACTATCTTATTTACCTATGTGAATGTTTGTACATTATATCATTGTGTTACATGTGCCTATAATTTACAATTTCTTTCTTCTTAACCTACTGGACTTCAACCTCAGAAATGACCATAACTACTAGCCCCACACCACTTTTATACATGATTGCAAGTCCATAATGATGTACAAGCTTATTAATAATTCCTAAACTTGATTTTTCATTGTTTCGCTGCGCTCACCGCCTATTGATTACCTTAAATCCAATACAAAATAGCCTAGTGAGATCGTCAACACACTTCATCCTTCTCTATACCTACAACAATTTACTACATGTTGCATGATTTTATATGTTGTGCTATTTTATTGACCACTAGCTAGCTTCATATAGGATTTTTAATCAATATACCACAACTTATGAGGTTGAGGGGGTATCAGCCTAGAGAGGTAGAGGGTACGCTGCAAAAGCATTTTCGAATAGTTGAGTATGTGTTTAGATTGATTGAGCCACTATATTAAATGTTTAAAACATCGGAAACAACATGTTCCCCAAATACACCCAAAATAAATAAAAAATTACATTTAGGTTGTCATTTTTTATTTCCATTTTTCATATCTAATGCCCCTTCTAAATATTTCCAGTAGGTTCCTTGCTGTTTTTTGTTGGAATAAAAGGGTGCAAATTAATATTTCCTTGGAAATCCAACATTGAAGACGACTACTGAAGGATGGGGTATCTGGGGCTAAAACAAGTAGGTTCAGCAAACATCTAGTGAATAGGACGATATTTCGTTTCCGCGGTTTGCCAGCTTGATTGCCCAAAAACAAGCTCTTGAATTAGTTTCTTGTTTTTTCTTACAAGTTGTACCTGCACACTATTAAAGTTTTCATCTTACTATTATTCTTTATGTTTTTAAGCAGGTTTAGATAACCGATTGGGTTTGCAATTAAGATAAATTGGATTTTATGGCATGAGGCTGAGCAATTATAAGAGATAAAGTTCTTTTCTTACTAATTCCTTTGAGTATGCCCGTGCAACAACTCCATGAGTTTGTCTTACATCACTAACCTCGGGTCTAATTTGCATCACCATTTGTTGTGAGGTAAAATCGCTGTCAAAATATCGAATTTTCTATTTCATATAAACTGGAAAAACACCGTTGAAATCACTATACCTTACAAAATAGCATGTGTACACTTTTTTAGCACCGACCATGCTTCACTTTTTAGATTTTTGTATGTATTAGCTTATGCCTATGGTATTCTGCACTAGAGCTTTACACTTCTTGGAAACATTTTGAATTTAAGACAATAGATACATAGAACTTAGTTGTTAAATCTTTTTTAATAACAAATTCATGTATCTCGTTGCATAACTTTTAGCTTTTATGAGAAGTTTATCACGTCCTATATTACTATTAATGCTCATTGCTCTAACCTTTTGATTTATGGATTATGTCTTTCTACTTACTCTTCAATCTTCTCATTAATTTGGATTATATTTTTCATTTCCTTTTCTTATGCTATATTATAATTTACATTTCTATTTCATGTTTCTAATAAATGAAGGTATGCAAGCGCCTTATGGATGAGTTCCATCATGTTTTGACCTCCTTTTATGAGCTTTAAACAAGGTATTCTTCTCATTCCAAAGTATTTGCTTATGACATTCGAGAAACATTATTAGTATGGAGTTTTAGATATATTTAGACGTTATTTTATGTCATAATATATACACAAGTATGGCTTAATCTGCTTGATTATAATGATAGAAGTAGTAATGACTTTAGCTCGTATTCCAATTGGAAATCAACAAACTTTCTTCACATAAGAAACAGTTGGATTGTTCAACTTATATCAGTTTGAAACGATTGATCCATCATTTAGTTACCAGAACGTATTGTAATTTTATTTAGCACTTTTAAACTAGCGACATGAATTTGATATTGAAATTTCATTCCCTATTTACACTACTTGATACATGTGATTGTGTCTTTGTTATTAAAATCTTTGTACATGTCACTACTACAAAACAAAGAATATACCCTGCGCGTTTCATGAAATATACACCGGGCCATGTCCGGGGTATAGATCATTGGTGTATATAGTTGATGTTTTTATACCCCAGACATCTAAGTTACACACCCGGGATATTTTGTGTAATAATTTTGTGTTATAATTTTGTGACTTTATACCCCGGACATAAAGGAATCCGAGATATAAAAATGTTCTTGAGCCGGGGTATTTAATTTGGTTATATACCCTAGACATGTTAAGGTCCGGGGTATAGAGTCTGTTTTTTATTTTAAAAAAATCAATGCACCGATTGTGCATTTGAATCTTCATAATAAAATATTTTAGAGACTAATCTCCATATAAAACAATAATAGAGTGCCAATGAAAACAATAAAACAAAAAATCCCACGCACACGAGGTTAACATGTAACTTTTTAATGATTTACATAGCCAAAGATTCAAATCTTAGTGATTATTTAAACTTCGTTTTCTTGTTCAAGAACCTGACAATAGCCTAATCTAGTTCATCAAGCACAACATGATCAATAATCCTAAGTAAATAAACAACAATCAAGATTTACAACAGTAACATACATAATCTATAACTAAACTAGTAAAAATTATTAGTTTCAAAAGAAAATAATTACTGAGATGAAAGAACAAAGCAAATAAGTATTTGCAGATGAGTAACACAAAACTGCCGCTTCATTATTACCGACAAACTGTAAAACTTACAAATATGAACATGCAACAATATTTTGTATAACAAGAACCCAGTTTGAGTGCAGCTGCACTGCTGCAGCATTGACAGATTAATAAAAGCTCCTCCGTGAAATGGCGAGATAAATGGGATTATGCTTAGTACGTGTTTTGGACAAAAAATTGACATTCAAACTTCTGTCCTAGATTGGGGAAACGATCGAATTGAAACTAGGGAAATCAATGAACAAAGCGGTCGTATTGATCGTGATTGAAAGTTACAAGTGTTTTCTCTCAAGAGCTAATCTTTGTTTTTTTTAGCGTACAACCGAATGAATCCTAAAATCCTACCTCTACCCTATTAAACTAGTCGTTTCTCTTGGTTTTCCCCACGATCTCCACGTCACTAGGGCATATCTCTAATTGTCAACCACTCCCCGTATACATCGAAGCAGGTAACTGCTGCCAACGGTCGGCCTCGAGCACGTGTCTTCATTTTACGACCATAGCCTTCTTCCTTCGTTGAGTGACTGTTAACTTCTTTCCGTCTCTTCGGGATTTCTGTCTTCTCATTCTTCTACGATTTTTCACTCGTTCTTGGCCTAGTATTGTCAATTGGACCGACTCAATTTTGGGCCTAACAATATCCCCGAATCTTGATCCAAATCTTTAGGCGGGATTTTGATCAGATTCGCCGCGCTTTCTACAGTTGATGTGCGCCACGTGGCTTTACCCCATCCGTCCGATCATTCTCGGGGAAGTGAAGAGTCTTGTCAGCTGAGCTATAATTACTCTGAGCACAAGTTCTCTCGAAGATACGCGTCTTCCTTATCTCTTTTCTCTTTCATCTTCTTTTCGTCTTCCTCCTCTCCAATTGTTTTAGATCCATCCCACCATGGTTAAGGAAAGGATAGTAGACCTAGGCTTCGAGTCCTCCCATTCCCTCGAACCCCTGCTCCATGTCTTTCGGGGAAGTGGAGAAAATCGTCAAAACCCACGGCTTCTCGGTGGGTACTAACTTTCATTGCCCTGCGCATGAGGCCGTAGACTGGGTCAAAGAGGGATGGGTCTGTTTCCTGGAGTACCCTTTCACCTTGGGAGCTCACTTCCCCCTTTCCACTCTAATTCTCAATTTTCTTCTGGCTCTTAGGGCATCCCTGACGCATCTGATGCCGTCTACTTGGAAGACCTTGTATCAAATTAGTGAAGTATGTTCAGAAGAAAAGATTGATTTTTCAATCTCTGACTTGTTGTGTGCTTATCGGATGTGTCCCCTTCGGGCTGGTCATTTCACCCTTCACGCTAGGGATGCTAAGAACCCATTAATCCCAAAGTCTAAACTGAACGACAAGGACTTGGCTACCCGCTTCGTGGAAAGGTCAACACTCGGTTCGATGTATCAAGCGGCCTTCTCTGATTCGAGGAGTTCCAAAGGTGAGTATTATGACCTTAATCTTCGTTTTTTCTTTGCAAATAGTTATTCCTTTTATCGACCTTTCATCCTGGGTTACCTCTGCGTGTAGTCCCTCCGGGTTTGGACACCCATGTTTTGGAATCCGAGGCATGAAGGAGGGTTTTCGCCTAGCCAGAGGCACGAAGGACGTACCGAAAGTCATTTGAAGTGGCACTAGAGGGTGAATCTAGTAATCGGATGACGACGCTGTCTAAGGATCAATCTGAAGGCGTGATTTACTTTTATTTTTTATGTAAGGTTCGGCTATGGAAATCACCAAGGCACACATGAAACCTTCGGTTAAACCTACTGGTAAGCGTCTCTCCCGGATTGTTTAATACTTGGTGTCTTTGATGTTCGTGTTTTTGGTCTAGTTTTAGGTGTCTTTCTTAGGTTGTTTAGTTTAGTTTTGTTTAGTTTTAGAGTTAGTTTTGTGTCTTTTTGGTTATGTTTCACTGCTGGAAAACGTGTATGTAGCCAGGAAAATAGACACGACTTCCACCACAAAAATAACCACGAAATCATGTTAACCACGACATCCCCAACGGATTGCCCTACGAAAGGTGCGCTGGGGCTAAAACGCGCGAGGCTAAATATCACTCTGGAAAAGAACCACAGAATTCTAGTTTTGTGGCTATTTAGCTGCAAATAATAGCCGCGAATTAGTTCATTGCTAAATGTGTGGCTATTAGCCACGAAAGTCACGTTCAACCATATTAGCCAGAATTGAATTTCGTGGTTGGTTTTGAGTGCATCACCATCAAATGTTAGCCACAAATATATTTTGTATCTAAGTTCGAGTCGAATTTGAACGCATAATCGCACCTATTTCGTGGCCATTAGCCTTGAAAATTGCCATGAATCTATTTTGTTCAAATTTTGTGGTTAAATAATTACCCATTTAAAAAAATCAAAAAATGATTATACCATAATATTGCATATTTGCATAAAAGCATTTAAAAAAAACATAATATTGCATATTTGCATAATCATAGTAATGCAATTACATACTTTATAATACTTGTTGAAACATCCAAAAACAAAACACATTCTATCCACATGCTAATCAAAACCCAAAACAAACCAAAAAAATCCTAGAAGATAGATGCATAGATGGTTCAACAATGAAATGTATCCCTAGGACTTGAGTTTGAAGCAAAGTGTTTATTCATCAAATCTGCAAACTTTGCTTCCCTAATCTCCCTTCCAAGTTTCTCCACCTGCATAGGAGTAGATTTCTCAGTCTTAAAAGATCGAGCACTTTAAAAAAGCAATAGAATCAAAGTTTGCAACAAAAATAATTAAATAAATAATTAGGAGGAGACAGCAAGAAAGAACTACCTTCTTGTAGTTATAACCTTCTTGTCCAAGCATCTTGCTATGCTTCCCATATTCGTTTTCGATCTACAAAACAAAATCAGTCACATGATTCAATTGTTTGGCATCAGGCCTTATAGAGTCTTTTAGAAAGCGTTCAAAGTATTGAAGGGGAAAGAGGCATCTGCAGGCTTCGAAATACACCTCTATTGAAAAATCCCTAGAAGAACCTAAAGAAACCATCTCTTCCTATGATTGCAAACAAACAAAAACCAAATCTTCAAAGTTCAATATCCAAACAAATTCGCAGTGGAGTTCTCAGCCACGCGCCACATTCACAAAACAAGTGAAAAATTGGATCTTTTCCAATTGTGAAATTAACTTACCAACAACAGTTTGGAGAAGAATTTGTGAAAAATCGAATCTCTTTCTCCCCGAGTCCGTCGTTCCATCATAGTTCTCTCTCGGGTTCCTTCCCCCAGTTTGGAGACGAATTTGTAGACTTTGACGAGGCGGGGAAGATATGCCAACGGTGTGGTGGCGGACCTGGCGGTAGTTGGAGTAGCAACATCACCGGAAACTGAGAGAATGAAGGTGGAGCGGCGGATTTGAGACGGAACATGCTCAATGTGTAATCCAGAAAATGAAAATTGGAGACGGAAAATGAAAAAGGCGGATTGGAGCTGGAAGATTGGAGATTGGAGCGGCGGATGAGAGAATGAAGGTGGAGCGGCGGGCTTGTATGTATTTTCTTAGGGTTTTAGAATACGGGCCTCCTTTTAGACAAGAGAAATTGAATATGGGCCTTGAACATGGAAGTGTTAAAAGACTTAGAGCGGGAAAACAAAATTTCATTTCCCTCCTAATTTGTCAAATAATTACCTTTTTCCTCTTAAAAATTAAATTTCACTTTTTAACTCAGCCCGCCCAATTTTTTTCATCTAAATATTCCCACCTTTTTCCCTCCTAAACCAAATATTCAAGATGATAAATTAACAAGTAATTTAAAAAAAATATATATAGAACTTAAAATATTTATTTTTCAAAAGTTTAGGTTATAGTTCCAAATGGATTATAATAAACCCAAAAATAAAAAATATTGTATACCTTTTTTTTGGGGGGTGCTGCCCCCAACCCCGCCAGGGGCGTTGCCCCCCGAACCTCCTACTAGGGGGGCGAACCCCCTAGGACCCCTGGTGTTGTCGGGGGCTCCGCCCCCGAACCCTTGGCGTGTACTTGTTAACATCAAGCATATAAAGACTATGATATTGTTAATCTTAAACTTTAACCATAACATGTGAACTAATTAGGTTTCTCATAAGAATGAACAGTTCTAAAGAAATAAACGACTTTTATTAGAATGAACGACTCTAAAGGAATATAATGGTTTCTTATAAGAATGAACGACTCTAAATAAATATAAAGTTTTCCTATAAGAATGAACGTCTCTAAAGAAATATAATGTTTTCTTATAAGAATGAACGACTATAAAGGAATATAACGATTTCTTATTAGAATGAACGATTCTAAATGAATATAACGATTTCTTATAAGAATGAACGATTCTAAGGGACTATAACGTTTTCTAATAAGAATGAACGATTCTAACGGAATATAACGATTTCTTATAAGAATGAACTGTTCTAAAGGAATATAACGATTTCTTATAAGAATAAACTATTCTAAGTGAATATAATGTTTTCTTATAAGAATGAACGATTCTAAGTGAATATAACATTTTCTACGTTTTCTTATAAGAATGAACGAATCTAATAAGAATGAACGATTCTAAATGAATATAATGTTTTCTTATAAAAATGAACGATTCTAAATGAATATAACAATTTTTATAACAATGAATGGTTCTAAGTGAATATTATGTTTTCTTATGAGAATGAACGATTCTAAAAATATATAACGATTCCTTATAAGAATGAGTGATTATAAAGGAATATAATGATTTCTTATAAGAATGAACGATTCTAAGTGAATATAACGTTTTCTTATAAGAATGAACGATTCTAAGTGAATATTATGTTTTCTTATAAGAATGAACGATTCCAAAGAAATATAACGATTTCTTATAAGAATGAATGATTATAAAGGAATATAATGATTTCTTATAAGAATGAACGATTCTAAGTGAATATTATGTTTTCTTATAAGAATGAACGATTCTAAAGAAATATAACGATTTCTTATAAGAATGAATGATTATAAAGGAATATAATGATTTCTTATAAGAATGATCGACCCTAAACCCTAAACCCTAGACCCTAGATCCTAAACCCTAGACCCTAGACCCTAAACCCTACCTAAACCCTAGACCCTAAACCCTAAACCCTAAGTGAATATTATGTTTTCTTATAAGAATGATCGATTCTAAAGAAATATAACATTTTCTTATAAGAATGAATGATTCTAAAGGAATATAACAATTTCTTATAAGAATGAACGACTCTAAAGGACTATAATGATTTCTTACAAGAATGAACAGATTTAAATGAATATAATGATTTGTTATAAGAATAAACGATTCTAAAGGAATATAACAATATCTTATAAGAATGAAGGATTCTAAATGAATATAATGATTTCTCATAAGAATGAACAAATCTAAATGAATATAACGATTTCTCATAAGAATAAACGATTCTAAATGAATATAACTATTTCTCATAAGAATGAACGAATATAAATTAATATAATGATTTCTCATAAGAATGAACGATTCTAAATGAACATAACGATTTCTCAATAAATGAACGATTCTAAATGAATACAACGATTTCTCATAAGAATGAACGATTCTAAATGAATATAACGATTTCTCATAAGAATTAAAAATTATTAATCTACTAGGAAGTCATTTATAATTTATTAAAAAGTATTAATTTCCTATGTGAGCATGATTGATATTTTATTTTAATAAATACTTTTTTATAAAGGCCTATGGATAATATTTATTAAAATTTTAAAATAATTGTTATTTATAGTGGAAATAATTTTACAAATAATAAAAATTGATTAGGAATGGACTTGTGAGGTAATTGAAACTCTGATGGGCTTGGGAGTCAAAAGAAATGGGCCCGTTTTTGGATCACCGTACTCGGCCCATATGGAGGAGCAGCCCAATCCAAACGTAATCTTCTCCTCTTCCTTCGTTGAAATCTTGTGGTTATTTCTGAAGATTTACCACGAAATGAAGAACTCGTGGCTAATCTCGTGACTGTTTCTGCAAATTTTTCCAAACAAACAAAGTTAGACACGAAATGAAGAACTCGTGACTAGTCTCGTGGTTATTTCTGCAGATTTCTCACGAAATGAAGAACTCGTGGCTAATCTCGTAACTGTTTCTGCAAATTTTTTCAAACAAACAAAGTTAGACACAAAACGAAGAACTCGTGACTAGTCTCGTGGTTATTTCTGCAGATTTCTCACGAAATAAAGAACTCGTGGCTAATCTCATGACTATTAGCGCAGATGTTTCCAAACAAACTATGTTAGACACGAAAATAAGAACTCGTGGCTAGTTTTGTGGTTATTTCTAAAAATTCTAACGAAATGAAGGAAAATTTATGAGTCAATGATTCAAAGTACCCACACAAATATCCACAAACCTAGCCACGACTAGTATGTGGGTACTTAGCTCCAGACTTTGTCCTGAATATACACACGAATCTTTTTTCGTGGCTAATTAGCTACTACTCTAGAAATGAATCTAGCTGCGCAAGAAATTCGCGTCCATTGGGCCTTAACGTTAGCCACAAGCTTGTTTTCATGATAATATGGCCAAAAATCTACAACCAAATCTAGCCGCGCTCACTTTTTGGGGCTATTCGACCCCAAAATTAGCCACAACTCTATATTTCATGGCCATATTACCGCAAACTGAAATATTTGTGGTTAAACTTATGTCCGTTGCCACCCAAATTACCCTCGCCAAAATTCGTGGCTAAATATTTTCTGGCTACAGACGCGTTTTCCAGCAGTGTTTGCATATTTTGTGAAAAGTATGGAAGTTACTCCGTTTTGTGTCTTTTTGTAGGTTTTAGAATGGAAAGGAGTACTTTTCAAGCAAAGTTGGAGTCAAGGTGTGGAAGGTGGAATGCATAGAAGAGAAGCGAGAAGATTGCATGGAAAGATCAAGTTAGAGTCCAAAAAAGATAAAGTCAAGAAAGAGCTCGTAATAAGCCAAAACAGAGGATCGGTAACGACCTGTGAGGGTTGTTAACGAGCTGTAAATCAAGAGTTTTTGTTAGGAATTCAGCAGAATCTACTGACCCTGTGCAGGTCATTAACAAGGGATCTATGTCGGTAGAAACGGCGTCGACTTTCGAGATTTATATCTTTTATCTTGTTGTCTTTTAAGTTTAGTAATTTTTTCTTTTAGCCTTTTTATTAGATAGTTTCTTAGTATAAATACCCTTGTTCTAAGCCTAGACAAGGGGGGGATTCACGCTAGTTCTAGGAGAAGTCGAGAGGAGAGAGAGAATCGAACTGAGGTCGACCGAGAGAGAGAATTGGTTCGGTGATCGGTTCTTGCTCAGTGTTCTTAGTGTTTTTGTGTTCTTCGAGTGTGTAAGATGATATTCCTTTTTTAATTTCAAGTAAGTTTTGCTTTCAATGTTCTCTTTGATTAAAGTTATTTGTTTTGTTTCAATGAATAGTGAGTAGTTTTCTTATCTAGGGTCGGGGTTGAAACCCGACATAGTTGTGTATGTTTGAATGATTGTGTTGAGTTTTTGATTGCCTTCTATCCTTTGAATTGCTTGTTGAGTTGTGCTTAGACGAGAGTCGAAGTAATTTGAGTTTTTATCTTGATCGAAAGAGAAAGTTATGAACTTGAATGTTGATATTGTTCGATAACGAAAGTTTCGAGCTTTGGATTCAAAACAAGTAATAAAGTGAATTGATTTATGAAAGTTAATTGATTTGCTTATTTAGTCGGCGAAAGTTGATGAGTTTATCTTTAAAGGCATGATCTTTATCTTCACATGAGTATTTATGCATAGCTATGTCGTGGTAACCCTTGTCCTAGAGCTTTCTATCTACTGAATTTGTTAAGTTTTGCTTTCGTAATCATTCGTTACCGAGTCAATTTGGATCGGTACCGAACCTGCAGTTAGTTCGTTAGTTTCTCTGTTTTCGGTAGAATTCCAGTTCGTTAACGACCCTGACAAGGTCGTTAACGAGGTTGGTCGTAGCTGTTTTTGCTTGTTTTGCTTTGTTTTCTTTTTTCTTTAGTTGGATAGACAGACAACCTTGCTTTCCGTGAACGAAGCTGACTTCGCTATACACAGCGGGGTCTTGATATAAATTTATTTGTTGTCAAGAAACCCTCTCAACAAATTGGCGTCGTTGCCGGGGAAGCAGTAGTGTTTGTTTGTTTATGTGTGGGTCTGGGAATAGCCCGACCCCGTTTTTTGTTTTTAATTTTGTTTTCTTCGTTTGTTTTCTCAACGTATGCCAGCAGGACGTCGCAGGCTCGAATTTGACAACACCGGTTATAATTCTAAACCTAAATGCACCTTGCACCGTAGACAAAGAGAAAATCGAGCCATGGCTACACCCGAAGAGATGGCTCGACAGATGGAAGTCCTCCAGAAGCGGATGGAGGAGTTACAAGCTGATCGAGATGCCGTTGCTTCCACCGCTGAACATGAACGAGTGAACAACGCTCTTTTACAAGAAGAGCTGAATGCCTATCCGAGGAATGCCATGCAATATATGCATCCAGAATTGAGGGTGTCGGAGTCTGCAATCGTGCTTCCCGTGATAGAGAAGACATTTGAGATTAAATCTCAATTCATATCCTTAATAAAAAGGGCTCAATTTGAAGGGAAACCTACTTAGTGCCCTAGTGAGACACCTTCAACAGCAATAGTGTCACATAAGTCTTATAGACATGGGTAGCTGACAAGTAGCAGTTTTGCATTAGTATAGCTTTTAGGTTGGTAGTTTCGTTGCAGTTCACCTGTTATTCTGAAGGTGCTTAGAAACCACATTCATGTTGTCGCATATACAAAATGTACTTAGATATCAATAGTTGTAGTTATTTTACTAAAATTTTCTTAAATGTAAGGCTTCTAGTTTGCTTGAGACAATGATGCAAGATCCTGAAATATTGTACCTTTTGTTCTTTATGACTCACAACCACCTAACAATTTTGAGTTGGGTGTACATACAACAATATGTATTAGATTTAATCTCGGACAACCAAATATTTTGGCAACATGTATGTCATCGCAAGCCACAATATTTTGAGTTGTCAAATTCGAGTCTGCGACGTCCAGATGGGAGATATCACACAATGCGTAAATTCATCTACTTCTTTGTTGCTTCTCTTAGGGTTCGGATGCCAAAGGCGTACACATACACACACTTTCAACACTGTCTCCTAAAGTGGATCTTTCCATTGAAGATATTCTTATGACTACAACAAGGTTCCTTGATGTATGTTGATGACAACTTTATAGATTCCCAATGCTAAGATATTTGCAAATGTGTCTTGATTTTGGTTTCTTGATTTTGTGTTTGATCTTGCATTTTGGTGTAATTATGTAAACTAATTACTTCATTGATGTAGAGTGTATTTAGAAGATACATTTTATGGATGCATGGGTGGTGGAAAAATCAAAATTGGATCCAATGAAGGGAGTCTGGCTAACGACGTAAGCATGGGGTGGCATGACGCATGACAATGCATGTTGCAGCGGGGTGAGTTTATATAGGCTGCATTAGCAGCCTCCTCCATGGCATAATGATCATAAAACATGGATGCATAAGATGGGACAGTCCGTCTCATTGTGGTAGTGCGGGGTCGCAGAGGTGGCGACGGTTCGACAACATAGTAGTCACACCGAGAGGAGCCGCGAGAGTAGTGCTCTTGGTACCTATCCCGAGGGGAGGTGTGATACTCGAAACGCTCTTAGTAATGATCATATGACCAGTAACGTGACTCATAAGAGTTGGTGTGTTACCATGGTGGAGACTTTCTAGGAGGATTGTGATGTGATCCCGCCCATGGATGCCCACCAAGAGGAGCAAGCTCACTCATTGCTCTCAGACGGCCGGTCACTCGTGCCCAGACCCTTTCCATCACAACAACGACTCAATCCATAGTGTTGTATGTACACCCAACTCAAAATATTTGGCTGTCCGAGATTAAATCTAATACATATTGTTATTAGATTTAACCTCACCGCAAGCCACAACGTGCCCGACAATGTGCCATCGCAAGTGTGCGTGCTTTCCCTTGTCGCCACAGACCCAAGCTTGTGCCATGCCGCGCCATCGGCCTCGCTAGCGACGTTGTGCCATGCCACGTATTCGCTCGTTCCAGCTTCGGCACCTCGGCACACTTGAGCTTCTCATGCTCGCGCCCTCTCCATCCATGTGTGCATGCCATCGTCGTGCCAATGACTTGTCGCGGCACCATTGTGACACTCTCGACACCTTGGCCATGGCGCCTATCCTTTTATTGTATTTTTATCTTTTCTTTCCACTTGAGACATTTCTATTAGTATGTTGTTTTTAATAACCCTTTAATGGGATAGTTTGGACGTTGGCCTTAGATTGCATCAAGCCGTAGTCTGCCACCTATCTCCTTGTTTTGACCTAGTTGGACGCCTTCTCTATTTAAGGGGCTCTCAGCTTCCATTTCTAGGTTAAACATTATTTAGACTCTTAATTAAAGTTGAGGATTGCTCCTTATTTTGAGTCTTGTGCGCCACCATTGTTACTTTCAATCAAAGCTCTCAAACACTCGTTTATCACGTTGAACGTCTCCAATCCCTAGACTCATCACGTTGAATCTTGTCCTTGATCCATAACATTGGATCGAGCCTTTTCCGAGTTTCATAATGTTGGAACCTCATTTACATGTCTTCCGTTTTGCTCGTAAGACCTACCACACGTTCGAGATAAAGATCAGGGCATCCTTAAGTCTTGACGGGTCTAAGGTGGCATCAACCGACATTAGAGCCAAAGATCGTGTAAGTCTTATTCTTACCCTCTTCGTTCATTGTTCACACTCTCCAATCCATTTCCACTCAATTTCATGCATACCTAGATCCAATCACCAAATTCATCCATCTAGGGCACACGATTTTTTTTTCTCTTGCTTTCGTATTTTAAAAAAAAAACCGTGACCTATCTCAATTATTGCCTTGCATAAATTAGTTGAACGCAATTGTAATTCACCATTTGATTGCATCTTGCTTTGTTCTTGTTCATTGCATTCAATTTTTCGAGCCTATCTCTTGTGCAATTGGTTAGGATAAAGTATAAAATCCATATCCTAATCTTTCTTGTTATAGAAGATATCATAAGATAGAAGATAAAATCCATATCTTGTGATTTTCGGCCAAATAAAAAAATATCCTTATTTGATAGGGGATAAAATCCATAACAAATCTAAAAAAGGAAAGATATCGGCCGAATATATGCTAGCGCTAATGCCGCATTGGCTCAAGCCAAGGGCAAGATGATAGCGCATCCCTCGTCCCAACATGGCATGATGCAACACATGGAGTCGATCAAGAAGTGTCGACCACTTCAAGAGGATCGGTACGATAGTGGTCATGAGACCGCAGATCGTTGACACATGAAGCGTGACTACATGGATGAACAGGTTTAGGACATCTATTTGGATGATGAGTATAACTCGGAGCAAGAATATAGACGCCAACACACCAACAACTCCAAAAAGAAGAAGAAGTAAGTCCTCCAATTGTCGGAAAGGCTATGATGGCTGATCCGAGACCCCCGCCCCCAAGTACTCGGGCCCGAAGCCTAAGTGCGGGAAAGACTCATATTATCATGCCGATGACTACCTGGTTGAGGATTTCTATAAGCATCAAACTGCTCGCATCCCCTATTCGGATCCCGAGGACTCATTCGAGGAGTACAGTGAGGATTCCGATATTGATATATTTGACCACCCTCGTGTCGAGGACCCCGAGGAACATCATGATAGACCCAAGGATTGGATCTCCCCTTCGAGACTGGCCAAAAATCGGGCTGAGTATGATCGGTACTGTGGAACGCCACGATACACAGCCTCGCGCCATCAGCGCGATCGAGACGGAGACGAGGATCGTCGGCCACGGCGTCACCGTGGTGATGACGATGAGGTGACTCATCGATGTGGTCGATCCCAAGACTCCGAATCGTCCCATATTTGCGAGGCGGTCCAAGAAATGGCTCGCTCCCTCCTTTTCTTTGGTTACTATGAGGTCTTTCACAATCCAAAAGATCCCTTACAATGCGAAGAATATTTAAACTATCCTAGAATAACAAATAATAAAGAGATCTTTTATAACCAAGATCTCGTACAAAAGGAAAAAAATCAAAACAAGTAAAATCAAATAAAGATATGCCTCTAAAATAGCCAGCCAAATTTGGAGAAAATCTTGGATTTGATTTGGCTAAGATCTTAGATGAGCATAAAATTCGCCCTTTGGAGGGGCAAACGAAGTTTGATATGGGCAAATTTTATATGCCCGGACTCGTATCAAAAAGATCTACAATATTCTGGAAGAAAATTTCATAAAAAAGGAATTTTTTAGGTCGAAATCTGGGTAGAAGTCGAGGCTATTTTTTGGAATTTATTTCGTGAAAAGTGGAGAAGAGATACTTCGGAGAAGGGACCTTTGGAGCCGTCTGCGCTCTGATACCAATTGATGTGAACCTACTCATCTTCAGTCCACGAAGGGCGGATCTAGGCTCAAAACGCTTGGATCTTCTCCGACAATAGTAACCGGATAGGTACGAGTCCAATGTGTTGGACTCGCGGGCCTCTGATGCTTGTCGGAACGAGGGTGGGCCGAGGCAGATATAAGAGGTGTCGGCCCAAGGGAGGACCGAGGAGACGAAAAGGGGTTGGAAGGTTTGGTGACATCGGGCCAAGGATAGGAGGAAACTCGACTCTACTATAAGCTTGGCTATTTTATTAGGACGTGGGAAATACAATGGTAGTCATGCCTCTTATATAGAAGAACACTCATGAAACCCTAGATCTAAGATGGGTGGCGGACTAGGGCTAGCAAGCATGATAGGCCCAACGTCCAATCCCATCATACTACTAAAAGTAAGTGATAAAATGGGAAAGATGCAAATAACCCTAATGGGCCTTATCCTTATTCTAGCATTGGGCCGGTCTCTTAAGCATAAGAGAGCACACACCCAAAAGACGGAATATAAAAGACGGAAATATAAATAATAATATAATAAATACGTAAACGAGACTATGTCCTAAGCCAAGGGAGTCTCCAAGGTCTAGTCCATCTCGGGATGGTAGGAGTCGGGTCCGAGCCTAGGAAGGGCCACACCACAGAGACTTCAAATGGAGAGGTGGCCAGAAAGCGCTTAAGTACCAAGCCCACCTAAACAAGTCCGAGTAAGCATTTAGATTGGAAAGATAATCCTTCAAAGCCGAGAGTAAGAATGGTTTTTCAAGTTGTACTAACCATCTTGGTATATTAATTATTGTGCATTGCACACTTATCTTTCATTAGTTATAACACAATACATCTTATTTCAACACTCCAAGAGACTAAACCAAAGGAAAATACGCACTTATAACAAGGATTCAATCGATTAAGTTGCTTTTCCACTTATACATTCATGAATACGAGATTTAAATTTTCAAAAAACTTTTTTTCTTTCAAGAAATAGATTCGGAATTAAAGTAAGGAAAGAAAAATATGAAAATAAGAGCATTTTTTCATAAAATTTATGAAAAATGTCGACTTCGTAGGCGGGAACGAATTATAGTAATCTGTTCCAACCTGAAACATAAACAACAACAAGGATAATAAGTCAACTGATAAAAGGAAACTTTCTAGCGGACTCGATGTACAAAAAAACAAGAAAAGATTTGTTTTGACATGAAATGAATATTTCCATACATCTTTGACTCATATTTATGAGACAATAAAATATGGCAGAGTGAAAAACGACCCCTCAATACGGTAGAGCTGGCAAAGTTGTGACCCAATATTAGGAGATGATAATAAAAATATACCACCCAATACGATGTTATAAAGAGGTATTCGGAGACTCAGCTCACACCACTATTCTACGCTAATCCATTCATGGTCTCAAACGAGACATTTTAAACAATCAACGCCAAAAATCACCAAACCTAAAATCCAAATTATCGCAATACTAATAATAATAACAACGATATTGTCGTTATTTCTAGAGCAATAAATAAACCTATGTTCATTTATTAAACAAACAAGGTGTTCCCAATAAAATGATTAAACGAGTTAGAAATCCACATTTAAGAAACTATATGCAGAGGGAACCATCCACTTGACTCATTTTTCGTGATATATCCTCTAAGGAAAAAAGTCGGGATTAGGTCTCACAAACTGCTTGAACAATTGTCAAACCCAACATTGAGTGAACTAAAAAAGCAACGTTGAAATTAATTATTATATTCTTAAAGTTGTTTTATATTCTTGCCCAAATTCTTTTATATATTTTTCTTTTTGCAAGTGCATGTGTTAAATATGGACTTAAAAATAAAATAATGTCTTAAATTATTATTATTTTCCATAACAATTACAATTATACCTTTTTATAATAACGAGTTACAAATATACAAATATATCCAAACAAAAAAAGAATGCTATGCTGAAGAATATACAAATACAAAAAAAAATACAAATGGAATGTAGGAGGTGTTGTATGCACCACTTAATGTTGGTTCCTGGAGTATCTGACTCCTTTTTTCCTATGCTTAGTTGTCCACTTTTTGGGTAGTTAGCACTCTTAAACTCAAAGGAAGTGATTTTAATTAGCTTGTTGTTCATGAGCCTTACATGTACAAGTAACCAAATGGCTAACCACAAAAGATGCACACATGAAAGGGATATAGGATCCGGGAAGGGTGAATTCATCACACCTCTCCACATAAGGCCATAAAAAAGCGAAAAAAATACTATATAAGATCCAACAAAAAAAAACAGTAAACTAAAGGCAACAAAACACAAACCAACCACGAGGGCAAATCAATAGTCATAAGGCACAAAGAATAGCAAGAAACAAAGAAACAAGCCCTACAAGGCAGCAGAAAGTAGCAAAAAAATAGAAAAAACGCAAACAAAGGAGGAAACAAATAAGAAAGACACAAGAGGGCTCAAGATTATTGGTAAAAGCTTTGTTAATATAATAACCGCAATTTCAAATAAAAATATATGGTTATTTTTTTATTAATTTCATTATTTCATTAAAATAACAAGATTATTCTTTATTATGATTTTCATAATAATAATAATAATAATAATAATAAAAAACTTGGTTAAAAATTTAACTTGATATCAAAAAAAATTTAAATAATTAATTATAAAGAATATTTTGATTTAGTTCCGTCAAATTAAGTTTTAAATTAAAAAAATAAAGGAATGTGGGCAAAATAAAAAAAATGCGAAAGGTGGGACTCAAACCCGTGACCTCTTGCACTTTCCAAACACCCAACACTACTCAATTCCACTATGCTATCAATACTTTTCTGACATTAGAAGAAATAAAAATCATTTATTTCTTTCCTTTTCTCCTTCTTGCAAGAAGCTCCCATGGTGGATTTGTGATTTGACATAGAACCAACCATGTCATCGCCACCTCCCTTCTTCACCAATTCTACCTCCTCTCCACCTCCTTTCTCCTCCAATCTCTTTCTTCCAACCATTGCACAGAAGCACAACTCCAACCAATCACCATGAATCTACCCATGCCATGAGAGGTCCAAGCCATGGAGGTGTGGATTATGGTTTTTCTTCCACCACTATAAATAGGGGCAACTTCTAAGGGAACGACACATCAATTTACTCATCCTACTCTTCCAATTTCACTCTCATTCAAGTTGATTTTCAGCCCCAATTGTTTGTTTAAAATTCTGATTTTTTTCACAAAAAATCCCCAAACCCAAGAGAAGCCACCGGAGCACCATCGGCGCACCATCAAACCGCCGACCACCACCCGCCGGACGTGCGCCGCCCTCGCTGGAGCTCCCGCCACCACCAGCCGCCGCTGCTGCTGCTCGTGAGTTCCATCGTCGTTTTTGGTCTTGTGCTCCTGTTCTACAGACGTGGAATTCAACAGGAGATAGAAGAAGAGATGGTGTTGGGCTAGGTAATTTTGGGGCCTTCCATCTATTTTAATTTTGGATTTTGAGTTGATTTTAAAATTATGCCCATTCATCTAATTAAAAATCATATTTTTCTATTCTAGGAAAAAGGAAGAAGAAAGCTCGATCCTCTTCGTCTCGATATTCGTGCCCAATTTCCGTCCCGTTACGCTCGACTCATATTTTTATTTATAACTATTTATGAAATAATTTTCACATTTATATAATATTTATTTAATTAAATGGAATAAATATTGCATGTGGGTTTTAAAAAGGAATTTAGAATAAAATACTTTCTCTTGAAAGAAAGAAAATAAGAAGAGGTTGTATAAGAAATGAAATAAGAATTTTAATATAAATTTGTTTCTTTATATTACCTCGAATTGCTAGGTCAAGGCTTTCGAGTTCGCTAAGACATTCTAAATTTTCGAGCCCTCGTGAAAGATCGAACGAAATTCAAGGCAAGTGGATATTCTCCTTGAAACTTTTCGATATTTCAATTCCGTTAAACTTCTCTATGTTGGGAACAACTTGTTTGTTGAAATAAATAAATATAGGAAATATCGATTGTTAGAAATAACGACCTATTGTTGTTATTATTATTATTATTATTATTATTATTATTATTATTATTATTATTATTATTATTATTATTATTATTAGAAATATACTTAGGCTTGTTTGTGTGGCTTTTCTTGTTTAAATCTCTTTTCGAGATTCATTATGGATTTAATATATAATATGGGATGCGGGTTTGGCCCCGAACATCTCTCTATATGTCGAGTGGTACGGCTTTACACCATCTCTTCCCACGACTTAAGGATCATGATCTATGTCCGCTCCTATTCGTTGGAGGGATGTTACACCCTAACTAGGTGTCGGAACTCCGTTCCTTTAAGTAGACTCGGTAACCTCCACACCCTTAAAAGTCATAAATGATATGAAACGTTTTGACACGTAATAAAGATAAGTTCTAGTGCACATTAAACTAAATTGAACCGGGTTCCATGGACGATCGTCTTCGTGCTTGTCAAAGTGGGCTTGGTACTTGAGCGCCTTTGGGCCACCTCCCCGGTCTGGAGAACCGAATAAGATGAGGTTGGTTGAGGTCCGAAAAGGGGGCGAGAGGCTTTCTAAAACTTGTTGTGTAATTAAAATGTTCCCAACATTATTGTACTCTAAGAAGATCTACAATCTCGTGGTTCTTTCTTTTCGGATTAAAGCTATCTCATTTCGAGATCGACTCATTTCCATACTTAAGTTCCACATAAATTTTATAAATCTCAAACACATCTCGCCTATATCTATTTGATGAGTTATTAAATTACCAAATTACCCTTGAGAATTTTCATTCTCACTTGCTTAGTCTCCTTAGACTAATTCCGCTTTTTTCCGCATTTTTGCCTGGTATTTCTCGCCCTTCGTGACAAATGCCAAACTCTAGGAAACTTCCCACACATATGCCTATTCCGTTCACGCAGGAGCATGTAAAATGTACAAGGATGTACGAAGAAACTTCTGGTGGCCAAATTTGAAACAAGAAGTCGCAAAGTTTATATCCAAGTGCTTAGTTTGTCAGAAAGTGAAGATCGAGCACCGAAGGCCTGGAGGAAAATTGCAATCCCTCCCCGTACCAGAATGGAAATGGGAGGATATAGCAATGGACTTCATAACTGATCTACCCAAGACTCAAAAGCAGAAAGACTCAATATGGGTCATTGTAGATCAGCTTACCAAGAGCGCTCATTTCATCGCTATTCAGAAGACGTGGAAAGCTCCAAAGTTGGCAACAGTCTTCATCAAGGAAATAGTCCGCCTCCATGGAACCCCGAAGACGATCATCTCCGATCGAGACGGTCGGTACATGGCATCTTTTTGGAAAGAGTTACATAAGGCCATGGGTACAGAACTAAAGTTTAGCACAGCTTTCCATCCTCAAACCGATGGTCAATCTGAAAGGACCATCCAGACTCTTGAGGACATGCTTCGAGCCTGCGTGCTAGATCACACCACAAGTTGGGATGACAGCTTAAGCCTCATAGAATTCACATACAACAATAGTTGGCATTCTACCATCAAGATGGCTCCCTTCGAAGCTTTGTACGGCAGGAAGTGTCGTTCCCCACTCTGTTGGGACGACAATGTAGACAGGATTCTTCTAGGTCCAAATTTGATTTAAAAGACTGCTTCCGAGGTGGCCCTTATTCGCCAAAGAATGTTGACTGCTCAGAGTCGACAGAAATCCTATGCCGACTTGAAGAGGCGAGACATCGAGTTCGTGGTTGGAGATAAAGTTTTCGTCAAAGTATCTCCCTCGAAGGGCGTTTTCCGCTTCGGGAAACGAGGCAAGCGCAACCCTCGTTATGTAGGACCTTTTGAGATCCTAGAAAGGGTTGGCAACCTAGCTTATCGGGTCGCCTTACCACCGTCAGCTCACCCCGTTCACAATGTGTTCCACGTGTCACTCCTAAGGAAGTATGTGCCCGACGAATCACATGTAATCAACTTCGACGACGTCGAAATCCAGTCGGATGGCACCTATGAGGAGAAACCACTCAAGATTGTAGAGTACCGAGTTAAGCAATTGCGCAACAAAGAAGTACCGTTAGTCCGTGTACTCTGGTCCAAAGATGGCAACGAAGGTACAACTTGGGAAACCTGGGAAACCGAGCAAGATATGCAGAGACGTTTTCCCGAGTTAATGTCTTCCTAAGCATCACTAGTATGATCTTTTTAAGGGGGTACTAGACCCCGTAGCATCCTCACAAGTCGTGAGTTTTGTAATTGCTTCTGTCTCTACATTCCAGTACCGCCCTACTTTTCTCTAGTTTCGGGGACGAAACTAATTTAAGGGGGTACTATTGTAATATCCGCAATATTCCAAGGTTTTTAAACCAAAAATAATATAATATTTAATTTTTATAAATACTTTTCTCAAACTAAAGAGAGAATTTTAATATATCGTAATAACCTCTACTTTCTCTTTTAAAAGAGAATTTTCAAGTAAATTCAATTCAGGAAAATTCTAATATAATATGGTAGGAGTTTTGAATAAATAAAGAGGCATCAAGTAAAAATAATACCTTATAAAAGCTTGATTTTTTTAAAATAAAAAGGTATTGCATTAAGGCATAAAAATCCCTTTAAAAAGCTAACAAAAAGAATGCAAGAGCCGGGACTTGAACCCGAGACCTCCTGCATTACACTCACACGCCCAACCTCCTTAATCCGCTAGACCATTTGCAATTGCTTACACTTTTACCCACCCTTTTTATAATAAACCTTCTTCTTCTTTTTCTTCTTCTTCTTCAAAAAGTAGTCAGACTTTGTCTGATGCAACTGACGTAAAAACAAAAGGAGCCATTGCATGCTCTTCTTCCCTTCATACTCTACAACTCTAGCCCCATGACATCATCAAGCTTACATCACCAAGCTTGCATCACCATTCAACAACCCTCCCCAATCACCATTCTTCCTCCTCTTCATCCATTGGCCCTCCCCCATGGCCATGGATCTCAAGCTCCATCTCTTGGCCTATAAAAGGGGCATCAAATCAGCCATGGAACTCACACCTCTCATTCCTTCTTCTTCTCATTACAAATTTGCTCTCAAATCCCCCAAAAATCAGCCCCTCAAGCTTGATTCATCCTTCAAAAATCCCACCAAAGAGCTCCTCTTTGCCCTCCTTTGGACCGCCGGCCACCGCACCTGACCACCGGCGCCTCCACTACGGCCTCCGCCTCCTCCAGTGCGCCGCCACTGCTCGTCGGAGCCTCCCCTGGTGTCGCCCCTCACCGCCGGCCCTCCCTGCCTCCTCTTCTCCTGTGTTCTGTAACACAGGCAAACAATAGTATAATCTCATAACCCTATTTTTATTTTATTTTATTTTATTTATGTTATTAAAATGTACTAGTAATATTAAGAAGACTAAATAGAATTATTTTGCAATTTTTTAAGACTTATAAAAATGTTATGTAAATATTGCTAGTTGGAAGAAGGGAATAAATCCATTAAATAAACCACGATTAAATTATTATATTATGATATGATTAGTAAAGACATTATTATTTAAATAAATTCTAAGAAGACCTTATAAAAGTATTTTCATGAATTTAGTAGCCTATGAATTTATCTCAATGTTAAATATGACCCTTATAAAAATATAGAGAAAATTGCTTTAAACCACCCGTTAAATAGGCCAATTTACACTTAACCACCCGTTATACACGAATTTGTTTTAAACCACCCAAAACTTCGATTCTGTTAACAAATAACCACCCATTGCGTTATTTCGTCAAAACATACCGTTAGATCGTGTACAATTACTACTTTGCCCTTACTAGTTTGCCCTAAAAAACCGAGATAAAAACACAAAAAATTTACCCCAAATCGTTTCGTTCGATTCTAGGGTTCATGTTTGGGGGAAATCGCCAATTCGATTTGGTGGGGGGGATTTAGGGGCTCTTCAATTGGGAGATTCAAACGTGAGCAAAACGGGGCTATTCTATTGTTGTGGCGACCCCATTAGGCGATTTCTGAGGCGATTTCAGAGACGAATCGAGAATCAGTTCAGAAGTGAGAGATTTCAGAGACGATTTCAGAGACGATTGAAGCTCCATTGCAAGGTGAGCAATTGGTCTTGGCGATGCAAGGTGGATTGAAGCTCCATTGCAAGGTATAGTGGCTTTGTGCTTTAAGCTTTAAGCTTTCAATGTTAACAATGAAAGATTCCTGACATTGTGCTTTAAGCTTTTTGTCTTCTTGAAAGGACTACTCTGGCACAATTTTCTACTGCATAAGATGCTTTGCTAGTATGCATATTTGAATATAATAGGTTAGTATGCATATTTGAATATTGTTGTGGTGGGGCCAAATTTAATTCGTGACACATGCTTGTTTAATGTAGATGAAAATATCTATAAGATATTTGTATGGGGGGGGGGTATTTTACAAGACTCCAAATGGAGATCACGTGGCCTATAAGAAAAATACAGTGTTCTGTAAAAGAGGTGTTGATCCAGACTTAATGTCCTTGATGGAGTTAAAGGTTAGCTATTGGAGTGTGTTAGTATAGACAACATAACAGAGATGTGGTGGCTTAAGCCTGGGATGATTTTGCATGATGGCCTTAGGCAAATAATTACTGACAAGGACATTAGGGAGATGTGTGAGAATATTGGTAAGGATAGGATGCTGCATATTTATGTGGTCCAAGAAAATGAGGTGAGCCCAAGTGCAATTCGGGCTTCATTACATGGAAGTCCATCTGTGACTAAAAGCCCATTCAATGCTGGAAGATTTTTCCTAAGTCAAACTGGTGAGACTACAGACCAACTCAGCCAACAGTCCCAAGCATTAAATGATGTAGCTCCCTCAACTAAGGCCATAGAAAACCCTAGAAACTTCACAAACGAATTGTCCATAGAAGATGAAAGTGAGCCATCTGAAGATGAGGTATTAATTTCAGAATCCTCATCATCTGATGATGAGTTTGCTCAGCATGAGAATGTATTTGGTGAGGAAGAAGATGATGATGTGTTATTTGAGCAGAATGTAGATCCTGATGTTGTTGAGGTAGTCAGTGAAGATGGTGAGCCAGATGTGTTTCAAACAATTCCTGGAGATGAGGGTTATCTAAGCTATAGTGGGTCTGATGGTCATGGTCATGCAAGGTACCCAGAATTCAATCCATTGGTTGATTTTGGATCTCCAATATGTTTCAAGAAAGGTATGAGATTCTGCTCAAATGAGGTTTTCAGAAAGGCACTTAGACAGTTTGCATTGGAGAATGGATTTGACTATTATTATCTACACAATGATAACTCTAAAGTCTCTGCTTATTGTAGAAATAAATGTGGTTGTCCTATGATTAGAGGTAGGAAGAAGTGTCATTGTGGAAAATCTAGTTGTGAGTTCAGGGCTGTGGCTAGGAGAATGGGTACTGATGGCAGTTTTCAGTTGAAGCAATTTAATGGAAAACACACATGTGGTAGGCAAGATGTGAACACCAAAGCCACTTCTGTTTGGTTAGCTGAAAAGTATCTGGAGCATTATAAGGAGGATGCAAAGTGGAGGATCAAGAGCTTCATTCTAACAGTGAAGAGGGAGCATGGTATAGTTATACCATATCATCAAGCTTGGAGGGCAAGGTTGAGAGCCATGTTAATGACATATGGCCATGCACCTGAGCAGTATGCAAAGGTTTGGAGGTATGCAACAACAGTTAAAAAGTGGAACCCAGGCAGCTCAGGATTTGTGAAATGCTTACAAGAATTACCTCCACCATAGAAGCCAATCTTTCAAAGGCTGTATTTTTGTCTAGGTGCTTGCAAAAATGGGTTTTTGGCTGGTTGTAGACCCATTGTTGGGGTGGATGGATGTCATTTGAAGGGTGCTTACACAGGGCAAGTGCTTTCTGCTGTGGGGATGGATGGAAATGATAATATTTTCCCAATTGCTTTTGTTGTGGTTGAGGCTGAGAGGAAGGAGACGTGGTGTTGGTTCTTGGAAATTTTGCTTCAAGATGTGGGCTCTCAACACTTGACATTCATGTCTGATAGGCAGAAGGTTTGTTGTATTACACACTTAATCAATAGTTATTGTTTTGTAGCATTTGTTGAGTACTGACATGTGCTTGCCATTTTTGCAGGGTTTGATTGAAGCTTTAAACATCGTGGCACCAACTTCGGACACTAGAGTGTGTCTTAGGCACCTTCACAACAACTTCAAGGTGAAGTGGCCAGGCAAGGCTTTCAAGGATGCAGTCTGGGCTACTGGGAATGCCATGACAGTGCATGATTTTGGGTTGCGCATGGAGGTGATTAAGAAGATGGATGTCAATGCATGGAAGTATCTCATGGATGCAAACCCTTCCACTTGGTCAATGCATGCATTTACTCATCACTGTAAGTCAGACATGCTGCTTAATAATTGTTGTGAATCTTTCAACAGTTGTATTAAGGAGGCAAGAGAGATGCCTATTTTGTCAATGTGTGAGTGGATCAGAAGAAAGCTCATGAATATGTTTATCAGTAAGAGGGACAAAATGAGATAGCACAATGGTTATCTAACACCAGAAGTAGTGAAGAAGGTAGAGCTTGCTAAACAGGAAGAGCTTAGGAAGTGTAAATGCCATGGAGCAGATGATATGTATGAGGTTGACCATGGCACAAAGAGGTTTGTGGTGAATTTGGTCCAGAGAACATGTGGCTGCAACCAATGGGATCTAACTGGAATACCTTGCCCACATGCTATGTGTTGTATTTTAAAGAGGAGAGGGGACCCTCAGCAATATGTGCATCCATTCTTCAGAAAGGAAACATACATGTTGGCTTATGGTGAGGGTGTGCATCCAATGCCAGGAGAGGATCAATGGGAGCTCACTAACTATGTTGAGCCACTCCCACCTTCATTTATAGTCCAACCTGGTAGGCCAAGGAAGAGTAGGAGAAAGGAACCTGGAGAAGGGACAAGCACCAACACAAGGACAAGGCAAGGGAAGAACAAGTGTAGTAACTGTGGCCAAGAGGGTCACTACAAGAACAAATGCACCAATCCTGCCAAAGAACACGTGCCATCAACAAATCATAACAAAGGAGGGAGACCACCAAAGGAAGCTAGCACTGTCATTCCTTGTAGAAAAAGGAAATACACTAGAAGGGTAAGAATTTTTACCTCTTGTATATGTGTCTCATAAGCAATTTATAAGTGACTAATTGATTTGTTATTTCTGTATTGCAAGATGCCTACAAGAGATTTCAACTCAGGACAAACTGCTACTGAGAATGTTGAGGCCAATGTGGAAGATGAAGAGTTGCACATATCAATGCTTCATAGGATTCAAGATGAGGAGAATGAAGATGCTCAAGACATTCCAACTCAAGGGTCAACTGCAAGACCCAATGGTCAAGGAATTCCAACTCAAGGGTCATCTGCACAACTCAGGGGTCAAGAAATTCCAATTCAAGCATCCAATACTCAGGTGCAAGTGAGCCAAGATCACTCTAGGATGCCATCTACACTACATAGTGGACCATCAGTTGGCGTGGCTACATCTGCCTCCAATGCAACAAAGCAACCCAGGAGAAAAGCCATTGCCTCAAAAAAGAATTTGGAGTTTGTTCTAAGGACAAGCAATAGGCTCAGGGAAAAGCGTGTGTAGGGTAGCAAAAATCTTAGGGTAGTTTTTTGGGTAATGTCTTAATGCTACTGTGTTTGACTTAATGTGACTATGTTATTTCTGACATACTTTAGGATCTAGGCTATGTTGTTTCTAATGCTACTGTGATGATGAAAACAACTATGACAGTGCATTCTATGCACCACTTTTGGTATGAATTGCATGGCTGTTTATTCCTCTTGACAGATGAATTTTGCTATGTTTATACTGGTGTGTTTCTAATGCTACTGGTGTGTTTTTAATGCTATATTTATACCTCATGACAGATGCCTTTTGTTGTGGCATACCTCATGAATTTTGTTGTGTTTATACCTCATGACAGATGCCTTTTGTTGTGGCATTATGCTCAAATTTTTACTAAAAACACAACTGTTACATTGTTACCATTCATCCATATGCTCAGCTGAAATTTCTAGTAAACCATTTCATTCATATGCGAGAAAGAAGATGATACAAAGACAAACAGTGAACAAATGTCATATTGTCTTAGCATAGAACATTTCACCATGTCAAATTGCCTTACAAAACAACATCATCACAAATGTGAAATTGCCTTAGAACACAACATTAGCTACTATTGAAACTACTACAACAACTACCATTATCATATTCCTGAATTTGGAATGAGCTTGCAGGATGGCAAATTCTTTTTCCTTGGATGCAACCTCAATTTCCAGCTCATGGCATCTTGTTTCCAATCCATGGCATTTTGTTTCCCACTCGTTTTTCTGGTGCACGAGCCTCTTAATTATGTGTGTTGCCTTGGCCTCGAATGGGTCATCGATCCATGCAAAGAACCCACAACCGCGGTTCACAGACGGTGCATATCTTGGACAATAAAAAAAACGTCTTCCATAGTTGTTAGGAGTATAGGCAGTGGAGATTCTTGCAACCAAATTGCAATTGCAATGCACCTGCTTGTTTGACCAACATCCACTACTCGAAGACATCCTTGCAACCAAATCAATTCAATTCCACACCATAAATCGCATATATGCACCCTAAATCGATAAAATCAAAGGAGATAGATAGAAGATTACCTTTATTTTGATGCCGAACTACAAATGTCGCACAAATTGGAGCCCTAAATCTGCCCGAAAACGAGTCCTCCACACCCCAATCTGCCAACTCAAACTCCACAGCTCACTCTCCCACTGAAATTGCCCCAGAAATCTGCCCAGAAATCGCCAATTTGAGCGATGAACCCTATAAATCTAACGATGGATTTGGGGGAAAGTTTTTGTGATTTTATTTGGGGGGAATCGTCTCTGAAATGCTGAAGAAATTGGGCTTTGATTTGTAACTCACGAACCAGTTTCAAGTTGAGGGAAAAATTGAGGGCAAAGTTGTCTTCTTACACAATCTAACGGCATTTTTGACGGAATAACACCCTGGGTGGTTGTTTGTTAACGGAATCGAAGTTTTGGGTGGTTTAAAACAAATTCGTGTATAACGGGTGGTTAAGTGTAAATTGGCCTATTTAACGGGTGGTTTAAAGCAATTTTCTCAAAAATATATGATTTTTCCAAGTATAATGGTACTAAGCTCTAAGAGTAGATGATATCAAAATTTTATGAAATTAAGTAGAGCAATGTTAGTTATATTAATAATTTAATAAAATTAGTTTCATTTAATTCTAAGTGTAAAGAATTTTCTATATGGGATAAACCTTTATTACAAGTACAAGAGTTATAACAATAAAATAATTACAAGATAAATTGTAACCTTATATTGCTAAGTATATAGAAATATCTCACCTAGAAAGATATTGTAAAATATAGGAAAATATTATTTTGGGGCTTAGAATATCATAAAAATATACTATAAGGAAAATATTAGATATTTTATACCATGATCATATATAACTATGGATAAATTATGGGAAGAAATTTCGAAATAAAATAAATAAGAATATTTATTTTATATTATGATAGTTTTAGAAAGCTTACCTTATATAGTAAATAGGAATTTCTATTTATGGAAAGTTACTAAGAAATAACCTAGTATTATCCTATCTCTATTTTTTAATGTGATTCCTATAGTTAAATAAGAGTTTATTAAGAATGCATCGTTGATAAAATATTCCTTGTAGAAGAAATGACTTTAAATAACATTGTTATATGGTGGAGAATAAAGAAACTATTTTGAATAATCAATGAGTTTTGCTTTAAAGGAATAAAAAGGATATTATGAAATTAAAATAATAATAAAGGAAAATTATTATTTTAATTTAGCCACCTAAATTATTATCATAACAATTTAGAATTCCATTTTTATACTAAGTACACGTGAGAAATCCGAGCCTTGAAAGAATTCGTATTTAAGAACCGTTCATGAATTTCGTGTCGATAGGTCGAGATTCTCATTTGAGGTTGCGAACCACACCTCCGTCTTATCACTAAATCCGTCATCGTTAGAACTAAGGCAAGTGGAAATTCCCCCTTGTGACCTTTTATCGTTTCGTGAAATTCTCAACTTTGGGAACAACTTGTGTGCTAAGTAACAAATAAACCTAGGAAATATCGATTGTTAGATATAATGACCATTGTTAGTATAGTTCGTTATTATCGTTTGATAGGACTATTTATGCTAGTATGGTTGTGACCTTGGTTGTTATGATCTTGTTCAGAGATCACGCCAAACGAACTAGTAAGGGGCGCGGAATAACCGACGCCTCTATATAATATTACTAAGTCGTAAGTGCCTACGTGTTTGAAGTACGACTTTCAGGATCATGATCCTATCCGCTCCGATTGGAAGGAGGGATGAGCGCACTCTGGCTAAGTGCCGGGAAATTGGGTTTCCCCTTGGTGGATCGGGCCATCCTAGCCCCCACCCTTTTAAAAGAATCATTAATGAAATCGAATACTTTTCGACACCATAAGATAAGTGCCTAAGGTACACTTAAGATACCAAAACCGGACCGGTCTCAAATGATCGATCCGGCTCTCGGTCCGCCCAGGGCGCGAGAGGTTTTTAAACTTGTATAAATTAATAACGTTCCCAACATAATCTCAACCTAAAAGAAGTCTACAATCTCGTAGTTCTTCTCTCGATTAACGAGCTATCTTCGCTTAAAGATACGCTCTCCCTCGTACCATTAAACCTCACATAAATAAACCCTATCGTAAAACACAACCCGTTGTTATCTTACTCGCCATTACTCAAATTACCGAATTAGCCTTGGGAAGTTTCCATTCCCGCTTGTTTAGTCTCTTAGACTAATTCTTCTTTTCTGCATGTTTGCCTGGCATATTCTCGCCCCTCGCGAATTATGTCAGAACCTAGGACTAATCACAAGGTGTAAGGTGAAGAGCAAAGGAAGGGCAAGAAGTTTCAAGATGTAATCAAATCTCCCTTTAGTTTATTTACATTATGTTTTAAAGACAGTTTCTTTTATGAATTGTAATTTCCGAACAAATCTTAATGATGTGATTTGGGTTGTAAGAACAAAGTCTTCTTCGGAAGCATCTTTTATTTACATAAGTATGTTTAAATTCCGCATTTTATTTTTCTATATCACTCTAAAAGCCTTGGGTGACTTTGGATGGTAAAATCCGAGGTCACTGGCGGTAATACCCAATGTTGTAAAATAGGGGTGTTACATGAACTACTTCAAAGCGAAACTGAGTTTCAGAAATAAGAACTTAAGGAAGACTTGAGGAAGATTTTGTTTAAATAGAAGGTTGTTCTATTTATTTACTAATTCTTTTTAAGTTAAGGCTTGTATAAGACCTTTTATTCTCTATTCCGCTGTAAAGTTTTACTTAATTTTGTTAGCTTTTAAATGGTTTCATTTACCTTATTCTAGTAAGTTCTGTCAGGTTAAAGCCTTGGGTAACTCTGGTTTAGTCCTAATCGGGGTTACTGGCGGTAATACCTCCAGGGTAAGAAGGGGGTGTTACAGAAGTGGTATCAGAGCTAAAGGTTCCTAAGTCTTGCTTAACACTTTCATCTTCTATATAGAATTACGGAGAATTCTATATTGGTGTTGTCTTAGAACCATTTACAGAAAAGTGGTTAAGATTGGAGGTCAGACTCATGAAGAGATAGAAGGAGAAAAGGGAATTGGAGAACACGAGGTAACAAGTTTGTAATGGTTTATGTGAAAAAGGTCCTATAGTGGACATTTGATTCCCTAGAGATGGGAATGGATTCCGAGAAGAATCCAAAGTAAGATTAGGTGAAGATTCCTAAAGTTGACCCGGTTCTAGACCAAGTTCTCAATGAATTCCTATTCTCTCTTGAGAGTCTAAATTGGGTGTACCCTCGTCGTTTCTTCCATATTAGGAAAATTCTTGTGAGATTTTGAAGTTAAGTATTGTACTTCATAAAGCCTTTCTAGTTTGAAGGTTTCCTATTTTAAGTTTGTATGATGAAAGATTTCAAGTTAAGAATTTTGGTTTAGAAAGGATCTTGATTCAACTTATGTGAAAGAAATTATTTTCTTGAAATGTGAAAGCTCAAGTGTTGTCTTTAAAAAGGAAATTTTAAAGTGAGTTTCTTTGAAGGGTAAGAGTTTTCACGAGTATATTCTTATAGGAATTTCTGAATTTTGAAATTCGAGTATCAAGAGAAGTTTGGAGTTGGAACCTCTACTTCTAAGTATTAAGATTTGGAAAATCTTGTGAGTGTTGAGTGATTCTAAAAGATCAGTATGGATCATGAAGGGGTGTAAAAGAATCCTGAAAAGAAAAGGATTGTCTTTGGAAACTTTCTTCAACAACTGTGTTTGTGACTCTATAGTATAGAATCATGGATATTCTGTACTTTTCTTTGCCCAGTGGGAAGTTAAAGAGCTTTGAAGTGCTCAAATGTTGGATCAATTGAATTGTTAATCTATTGGAAGATACAATTCAATTTTTAACCTGATAGTGTTCAAACTTGGATTTTCATATATGTTGTTATCCTTTGAGTTAAGAGGATTAAGAATCCTAAATGAAATGGGAATTTCTTATGATTATAGTAAGAAAGAAAGGAAGAATGTTGGTTCAGTTTAAGTTGTGAACAAGTGGTTAATCATCAAGATTGTTGTGAATAAGGTTGATTGGTCAAAATGGATTGAACAGGTAAAAGTTCATCAGTAATGTGTTTATGTTCAATTGACTACTTAGCACAAGTGTTAATTGATTACATGAGTTGTTGATATCCAGATGACTAACCTATGTGACAATGTTATTGGAGTTTCATTGTATGATACCCAACTCGGGATAATGAGAAAAGACTTGAGGTCTATAGTGGACCAATAATGGAATCAACAATAAGATGTTCTAAATTACCATTGGTATTGGCTTATGTATCTTCAAGGATGGAAATGATAAAGTTCAGTTTTGAGAAGATCATTCAAGCAATGATTTTGGGCATGTTCGTCTTGATATTTTAAACGGTTGGGAGAAAAATATCAATCATTCAATACTATGGTCAATAAAGCTTAGACCTTATCCTTGGAAAAATAATTCCAGGTGGGCTTGATTTTGAAGACAGCTATTGCAAGCAGATTTGATGCATGTAATGATAAGAGAGAAATTGTTGGATTGTTTTAAGTTTTCTCGGATTGAGCAATTTATTAGGGAATATAGTTTGCATAGTGAATGATAAAGAAATTTGGTTTGATTACCCAATGCAGATTTGGGGAATATTTCAGAATATCATGTTTGATCATGTGCTTTTCCCTACTATAAGATATAGGAAATTAAAGGAACATCTTGACTTGAAGATAAAAGGATTGAAAGGCCTTAAACTCATCAGAAGAGTTTGATAGTTTACTTTTGGATATCAGAATTTATATGAAGATTCACTTGCAGAAGGCTCGTTGTCTTGTGAATGGATGAACTCAAGTATTGAATTTTTTCAATGGATCATATTTGCATAACTTTAAAGTAGTATGTCAAGGGAGACATACAAGTTGAGAACGACCTTCGAACAATCTTCCATGGATAAGAAGTGGTTGAAACCACATCTTTACTAAGGATGGCAAGTAAGTGGATTTGAGCGATCAATTCTTTTATTGAACTTGCGAAATTAAGTTGGGTTGAGGTTGAGTTAAATCAGGCAGAGATTCCTCAATACTATGGATTATAGAAAAGTCTAGCAGTATGTCTAATTAAGAAAAGTCAAGGAATGCCACCAGGTTCTATCTTGAGGAAGGAATGAAGTATTACATTCGAAAGAAAATGTAGTACGCATAAGTGAATTGGATTGTCTTAGGTCCTTTGAGGCTCAGTTTTGATTTGAAACTTTGGTCAAGTTGGTAAGGCCAACTAATGTGCAAATGTCAGCACAGAACTAGGGTAAAGCGTTAGTAGCATCATGAAATTAAGGTCAGCAATTTTATTTGATGCATTGGCTTGACGCGCCCATTTCTTCATAAAGTAGTTAATCTTTGTTTCAGCGACATTCAAAGTTAAAACCTGTATGCTTGTAGACTATGTCGAGTTCCTGTCAAACTGTTATGATTTAAGGGATATTTGAAATTGCCTTATGATTTTCTCTTTTGAGAAAAACCTTATGACTTTGTAGAATTTTGGTATGAATTTTTTTTAAAAATGAAATGTTGATTTGATATACGGGATTCATGAATAAATTTTCCACGGTTTTCATAGTGGTGAGTAAGAATGTGATTTGTCTTCCATCTTGATCACATGGTAAGGCAAGATTACATGTCTTATTCCTATGAGAATGCAGTAAAGGATTATGTTTATTTTATCTCCCCATCTTGATCACATGGTGGAATAAGATCACATAATTCCTTGGGTTTTAAAGAATGGTTTCTAGTACGATTTGGCAATCATATAAGTTTTGCAATTATATGAGTTTTGCAAGTGTAGTTGTTTGAGATGAAAAGATGTAAACTTTCTTTTGCATTATAGCAATTTCTATATCTAGTATCTTGTAAAACTCCTTTGAGTTATTCCATCTTTGGTATCCTATACCATTTAAGGAGTATGGTCAAACTTCCCCAAACAGTTCGATTATAAGTAAAGAAATTTGGTAAGATTCTTTACAAATCTGTGTTGGTCTCTAAAGAGCATGGAGTAACTCCGTACTTCTCTAAAAGTTGGGATTGTTTTCAGTCAACGATTATTGGAATTCTCTAAGCAGTTTGCTAGTAGTTCATCTTGGTTGACGTCATGAGCTAAGAAAGTCATTGCCTTTTTTAGCGGAATTGTCTTTGAAAGTAAGTTGATATGGACTCCTGGAATGGAACCCTTTCTAAGGAATGATATTGTAGTAATCCTTTCTTTGGAATAAAGGATGTACTAGTAATTTCCCCATTAGTTGTTATTTGTTTTCATGTTGTCTTGAAAACTTAAATCTTTTTGAGATAAGATAGTCAAGTGAGGACTTTAAGCGGAACCCCAATGGGTCTGGAGTTTGGATATGTAAATTAGTATTGATATTCAATCTCAACCTGATAAGTTGTTGGATATAGAGAGTGGACACGTGAGGATATGTTTTTAATCCTAAGAGTTAAGTTACTCAACAAGTCAGAATGTTAAGTGAAGTCTAAACAGTTCTTTGATGAAAAAGACTGAAAATTGTCAATGGAGACAATTTTGTTGGAAATTAATGGACCAAAAGTATTTTGTTCAATATGTTGGTATAATAAAGCGTAAGAGTGTAGTTTGAAGTAGTTGAGAGAGATAACTACTTTTGGATGTTAGTATGTTCAAGCTGAGTTTTGGTTGAGAAAAGGATGTAAAGGATTGACAAGAAAGGTTATTATCTTGTCATGTGTTGGATAAATCTCATATTCTTGGTGAAAGTAATACTGAGATTTTATCTCAAAAAGGAAATTGAGTAAGGATTTTAAGTAATCCTTGTAAAGAAACTAATTTGAGAAGGACTAAAGGTTTAGTTTGGATGACAACAAGGTTGTGTGAATACCCTAGGATTCTATTCAGAATTTGTTGACCAGATCAAGGAAAAGTAGTATGGGAAAGTAATATTGTTTAAGATCAATGAAGAAGATCAAGAAGGTAAGACAACGGGATTTGTTATTCAAGATTATGGATTGCTTGGTTTTGAAACTGTTCATGTGTATCTGTTGTTAATGAGCTTTGAAAGCTGATTTCAAAGGAAGCATATTTATTTGCTTAGTTAGTTCATCCTAGAACAAGTAAATGTATAAGGTTTTTAAGATAAAACTTTTGATGGACTGACATGAAGCGAAATGTCACCGAGTTTGTTTTGGTATGTTTGGTTTGTTTGGAAGTCCTGTTTGAGCATAGAAGACCAGATAGAATGTTATAGTCTCTTCCTGTTTCAGAATGGAAGTGGGGAGATGTTACAATGGATTCATGTCATTAGTCGTTCAAGACTTAATGAAAGAAGGATGCATATGAAGATTGTTAATAAACTCACCTAGAGTGTTCTTTTTAAATGCATTTAAGATGACTTAAAGAGTACAGAAGTTAGCTAAGGTGTTCATGTATGAAGTATTTCATCTTCATAAAACTCCAAAGACTATTATCTCTGATTGAGATGGATGGTTCATGCCAAAGTTTTGAAAGAAGTAAAATCAAGCTTTATGGAGTGAATTGATTTTTAGCGCTAACTTCAATCATCAAAGTGATGAACAATGTAAAGAAACAAATTCAAACTCCCGAGGACATGTATTTTGGATTTCACACGAGTTGGAATGGTAGTTTGAGGTTGAGTGAATTCACATACAAAAATTTTGATCACACAATAAAGAAATGAATCTTTTAAGGCTTTATAAAGCCGGAAGTGTTGGTTGTCAATTTGTTGGAATGACAACACTCACAAGGTTCTTCATGGGCCAGATTTGGCCAAGAGAACAACAGCTGATATCGCTCTAGCACGACCAAGGGTGCTAACTGCTCAAAATCGACAACAGTTGTGTGTTGTTTTAAGTGAGATCATGTTGAGTTACTGTAGAGAACGACGTTTTTGTTCTAGTATCCGCCTTGAAAGGCATATTCCGTTGGGGAATGCGAGACAACGTAAATGCTCGCTATGTTGGATCTTTTGAGATATTGGAAAGAACTGATAAGCTTGTTTATCAGTTGACATTGCCACCATCAGTGCATTCTATCCGTAATGTCTTCCTTGATAGTATGTGTTCAATATATCTCATGTACTCAACAATAATGAGATGGATATTCAACCAAATGACACCTGTGAAGAAAGGCCAGGTTGAATCGTGAATAAGAAAAAAAAAATACCTTTGATTAGGCTACCTTGGCCTAAAAATGGAGGTGAAGAAAAGACTTGAGAAACTACACAGGAAATGTTGAGCCATTTTCGAAAATTAATGAACGTTGTAAAGAAGGAGTTTGGTAACTAAGCAATGGTTGATTGTGCTTGGTGCAGAAGTAACAGTATGTTTTTTTAAGGGGGTACTACAAACTTCTGTATAGGTTTATAGTGGTTTTGTGTGCTTATGCTATCCTTCTAATGTAATAACTGTGATTTTTAAGGATATTTTTGAATTTTTCTCGGATATCCTTTTAACCTCTTTGTCGTTTTAACGCTTAATCCAATATTTTTGTTGGAATTTAAATCCTAGAAAATTCTTGGTGATATCCTAAATTCACAATGAAATGATTTTATGGATCGGTGTGAATTCTAGGATTTTTCAGTGGAAAAAGAATATTTATTGGATAAGCCGTCTTTTTAATTATGTACTGTAAAAGATTTAAAATACAAAACGGAAGCCTTAAAATTGAAGGTAGCGTGATAAAATCATGGAAAATTGGTTTTATTGGTCTACATAATTTATGGGACGTTTTTCGTTTAGTAAGCTTTTCCATCCGAGGTACATAATTTTACCGCTTTAACGCGAGTCCCGTTCCGAAACGGGAAATCCCTTATTAACCGACCTTCTCTTGCTTAATTAGGAAGGAACCAGAGAGAGTGGGATTGGGACGGCACATCTTTTCTGCCTTGTCAAGACGAATCAAGACGACAATGGACTCGGGAAGAAGAAAGGATTCGAACTCCTCTTCACCGCCGGTCATCTTTTCGCCTCGCCATACGTCATCGTCGGCGATCGCTAGCTCCTCCGACCACCACCCACTTCGAGAGAAGCCGTCGGGCCATACTCGACCACCCTTGGGCTCGGGGATCGAGCCACTATCGAGCCAAACGAGCCATGGGCTCGAGTAAAGGTATTTACGATAGAAATTAATTAGCGAGTTGATTGCGGAGCCACCGTAAGGACCTTTCGGTTCTGCTTTGCTAATTAAATTTATGGTTTTTTATAATCTTGACGTTGATACGGTCTCACAGGTTCAAACCGCTCGAGAAACGGACGTCCGGATCTTCAGTTATAGCGAATACAAGTTTTGACATCGATTGGCAGGTAAAGGACTTCGGATAATTACTCGGGATTCGTTGTTAATCCGTTTGATCCGAGATTTGGTCACATTTAAGAACTGTTGATAATGAACAATTTTTATTTAGAAAATTGTTTCAAAAGTGAAGCGGATAATTAGTTATAATTCCGCCAAGATGGCTCCTTAAAGCATGATAACTAAGGATTTATTATATATCGATATTCGGAAATTAAATCGTTTATCGATTAGGAAGTTGTAGAATTTGAGTATACAACTAAGAAGTGTTTCCGTGAGCTCGTTGTTAAATCCTTTTGTTATATTTGGCAGAAGGGTGATAAAGATTACTATTGGAATTGCTAAGGACGTCGAGCACGCCTTCTAAGGCAAGTGGACGATTCTCTATTGCGTTATTGTTATTAAATGAGGAATTGAATCCCATTTAATATTTGCGTTGGGAACAACTTGTATGATTAATAAAAATGATAGGTTGTTGTTTTGTTAGAAATAATGACCATATTGTTATTCATTCAGTTTCGCGCTAGAACTGGATTTAGGTCTGTTGTATGTGACCTTGTATGTTTAGTTGTCTCATGCTGAGACATTGATATGGATTAACTTAGTTCAGGGATGTGAGCTTAGTCTCGGAAGCATCTCTTTAAAACTCGTATTAGGCAGTATCAATATTGATCCCCAAATACTTAGGTCATGACCATGGCCCGCTCTACGCTTGAGGGGTGACTATGCACTCTAGCTAAGTGCATTTATTAATATGTGTTGGTAGAGGATTATGGATGAAACAGGCCCTCTAATCTCTCCATCATTGGGACCTGTGCTATTCGTTGTTCAAGGATGAAACAGGCCCTCTGACCTCGATAGTATTGTGTTCCACCGGCAGTAGTTCGAGCCGATTAAAAGTTGCCAACTTGTTTGTGAAAAGTTTTGCAAGTAATATAAGATAAGTGTGTTAGGCACATTAATGTACCCGAATGGTTAGTCTATTCGATAACCATTCTTGCTCCCGGTTACGAATAATTCTTAATCAAACTTTGATTAAGTCAACCTGATTAGTCGACGGAGGCTTTTCAAAATGTGATGTGATTAATATGAGTTCCCAACAATTGTTTATGCTTCTTAAAAGAACCACAAGCGGTGGTGTTCTCTCTCTTGATTATGCAAGTCTCCTTCTTATTCTCTATAAGACTGCTAACTGTTGCATCATAATCAGAGTCTATTCGGATTTGGATGCCAATATGTTTAGTTACAACCATAAGAACCAAGTTAGTTCTTCGCTTGCTTAGTCTTTCATTAGACTAACCCGTCCATTTTCTTTTCTTTTATATGATCGGCTGGTGTCCACCGTTGGTATACGACACATCAGGTTCTTCTTGGAAGTTGATTCAAGAGGCGGATTCAGAGGTTTGAAGTTCCAGAAGTTGAAGAAAGGTTTCCAATGGCTATACTTGAGTGAAGATCATGGTTGAACTACTTCAAAGCCAAGCTGAGTTTCAGAAATAAGAACTTAAGGAAGACTTGATGAAGATTTTGTTTAAATAGAAGGTTGTTCTATTTATTTACTAATTCTTTTTAAGTTAAGGCTTGTATAAGACCTTTTATTCTCTATTCCGCTGTAAAGTTTTACTTAATTTTGTTAGCTTTTAAATGGTTTCATTTACCTTGTTCTAGTAAGTTCTATCAGGTTAAAGCCTTGGTAACTCTGGTTTAGTCCTAATCGGGGTTACTGGCGGTAATACCTCCAGGGTAGAAAGGGGGTGTTACAACAAGTCATAGATCGTGGTCAAAGTCAAGGAAGAGAATCATAGAATCTATCTTAAACAGGTGAGTATACACCGGAGATTCAACCCTATGTGTTATATGGGCCATACGAATATATATGATCTATATGGATATATGTGCTATATGAGGTATATAGTTATATGTGCTACATGAGTTATATGGATATATATGTTATATGTGATAGCTCTGAAAATTCTAGAGTTGTTTGCACAGAAAGTATGATAGCAGATGACATATGATATATGATTACAGGATGCACTTGATTGCATAGCATATTGCAATGAGATTTAAAAGGACTTGTGACTATCTTGCCCTGAATTTGTATTACAGGACCTACGGGTCATACAGGTCTTCAGATCATACAGGACCTACGGGTCATAATGAGGAAATCTTCGGATTTCTTTCTTAAAGGGACCATAAGAGTCCATATACAGTAAACCCGGGGTAGATTCAGGCTTGAACTGTTCACAGAATAATGAATCGGATACATCGGCATTTGCATTTGCATAGTAAATTCATATATATATATATATATATATATAATATGTATGTATATGTAGATGGACTAATTGTTTGACTCTGTGTGAAATAATTGATGATGGTTTATATTCACTGAGTATGCGACTCACGTAAATCGCAAAACAATTTTTCAGGTTCAGCTAGTTCTTACTGACATGTGTCTCTTTTAGAGGTCACATTCATACAGGTCGGTCGGCTGAAGCTCTATGCAACCTTCTCCTCCTCGTTTTGCATCATTGACATATGGGTTGTAATAGAAGTTAGAGTAATAGATGTTTTAGTATGAGAAGTAACAACATAGATGTGTGTGTGTGTACAACCTTTTATGGTTGTTAATTTCTGCTATTTGCTTACGTGAATAGTTGGTATATGTGAATTAACTGTGTATATAAGAGATAAGTTTTACGAAGTATACGTCATAGGGTATAAGGGTGTCACACCCCTAAGGAGGGCGTCCTAGAGCATCCTTGCGGATGAGAACATAGAGTTCTGGATTATCCAACAGGATGTTGGTAGGGATGTTATGGCCCAGCTTAGCAATTTTATTTTTAATGTATCTTTTATAAATATAATAAATGTAAAGTATTTTCTTATCTATTTTGGTCAAATCTACTAATATTATTTTATCTTTATGTTTATTTGGGGATAAATTTTTACAAATATTAATTTATTTTTATATTTAGTTGGAGATAACTTTTTTTTTTATGTATTCCCGTACCTTGTACGGATTTTTCTTAAATAAAATATTAATAATAAAATATTTTCAAATATATTTTTATCCGAGATAAATAACCATGTAAATGCTTAAATATAAATTTTGAACAAATATTTAAAATCAATCAACTATAAAAGTTGTTTATTTAAAACAATAATTTTTTATTAGTATTACGAATTAAATTAATATCCAAAACATGATAATTTATTTATTTATGAAAATTGATTAGTAATAAGATAAAAACCGATTCTATCTAAAAATAAAATAAATATTCTAGAATTTGTATGATAGCATAAAAAATTATCCTAATGATTTTCATATCTATCATATGATTCATATCCGAAAATAAAAGATTGTTTAATAATGAGATTTTCTATCCTATATTCTAAAAACATAAATAAGAATTTATAATATCCAAAAATAAAAGATTAGTTTTTTTAAAAAAAAAGGGGTGATGTGGTCCAATCTAAAAGTGACATGTGTCGTTTAATAATTTTTGGAAAAATGACTCTTAATAATACCAAGTATCTACTTTTAACCAATAATAATACGAACTTTAAAAATCACCCAGAGCAATACGAACTATTTTAACATTAACCCAATACAATACGGAACCATTTTTCGGTGGAAAAGTTGACGTGGCAACCGGAAAATCTACGTGGCACATTGAAATTTCAATTTTTTTCCTTTTTAACTTAATGCCATATCATCACATGATCTTTCCATATCATAATAATCACAAAAAAGAATTAAATCCAACTAGATCGGATAAAAAATCAAATCAAATTCCAATTTGAGATACTGTAATTAAAATTAACTAAACCCTAAATTAAAATCAAATAAAAAAAATCGTTCACCATCCGAAACGAACAGTAGAAGAACAACGCCTCGACGAGGAAAAACCATGGAAGAAATGTAATAATAAGGAGAGAGATTCATCTCTTTTGAACGTCTCAAGTGGGTAGAGATATCCGGAATTATCAAATTCTAAGAGAAAGGTAAGTATTTTAAATTAGGGTTTAGAACTGAAAATTCTAGAATTGAAAATTTAATATACAATTGAGATTCCGTCAATATATATGTGCACAATTGAAATCAACCTTTTCTTTCATGAGGCAAGGTAAAAATTAATGCACTGTGTGATAATGCATAATGTGTTGATTAAAGTTACATGTTCTGAATTGCTTTTTTATTCAATCTGGGTGGATTTAAATTTTTTTTTGTGATTATTATGATATAGCAAGAGAAGGTGATGATATGACATTAAGATAAGAAGAAGAAAAAAAAAGGAAAAAAATGTGAAATTTCAATGTGCCACGTAGATGTTCTGGTTGCCACGTCAGCTTTTCCACCAGAAAAATTATCGGAAAATGGTTCCGTATTGTATTGGGTTAATGTTAAAATAGTTCGTATTGCTCTGGGTGATTTTTAAAGTTCGTATTATTATTGGTTAAAAGTGGATACTTGGTATTATTAAGAGTTATTTTTCCATAATTTTTTAACCTCCGCTTTAGGTTATAGTTATGATGTGCAAAAAATATATAAATTATTATATACTATATAAAAAAGATAAAAAAAATAATGAGTAGAGATAAAAATTTATCCAATCTCATATAAAATTGATAAAAAAAAATATAAAATAAGGTGAGTGGATAAAATTGGAAATTCCATTAGAAATCTAGATTATTAAGTTTAAAATTGAAGATAAACATACATTATTAAGATAAAATAATCTACATTGTTCTTTTTCCTTGACAATATTACATAACCAGGTTTAACTCGTTATACTCGTTGTGTTGTGCACGACTATATGGACTTAATATTTGATTTATTTAATAAATAATATTTTAATTTAATATAAAAATTAAAAATAACGTATTTATTAAAAAAATCACTAAGTTGAGCCAATATAATGTGAGGTACAACCAAAGTTGTTAAGCTGAGTCCAATATAAGTTTGATAGCTTAATGATAATTTGTTTATCAAAAAATATAAATAAAAATTATTTTAATTAGAATCATTAAATTTTATAAATGTTTTAAAAAATAATTAAAAAGGCAAAATAATGTAAATGTTTATAATTTTTTTAATCAAATTCAATTCTTTAAAAATATTTTCAATAAAAAGTTAAAAATATAATTAATAAGAAAACATAAAAAAATATGAATGAATATAGAATTTTTTAAAGAAAAAATATTTTATATTAACATAAATAATCCAAAACGTAAATTAAGGAAAAGATAATATAATTTATTTATCAAAATTTAATTTAGGAAAGTAATTATGTACATACTTAAAAAAAATTAATCTAAATTTGATATAATTTTTTAATATTTTACATAAATAGATAAGAGGATAAAGATAAAATACTTTTTATTTTTAATTAAAATTCGAATTAATTGTTTCCAAATATAAAATATAGTGTAAATGTGTAATGTTAGTTTTAGATAGCTAAAATTAATAGTAAAAATATTTTCCTACCTTATTATGATAATAATCTATCGTTATATATTAGAAAAATCTTCAGTTTTATTTTTCCTTTCTTTTAATTTTTTATTAAATATATTAGAAAATTAATTTTATAAAAATTAGATAGATATTAAAATTTTAAAAGAAAAAATTATAAATAATAAGAATACAAAATTATTTTATAATTATAAGGTGGGGCCAGAATTGTTCTGGTTGCTCGAAAAGGTTCGGCTTTAATATATAGGTATAGATAGATGGATATTTCAAAGATATTATCATTTATAAGGCTATTTTTATTTCAAAGATATATATATGTGACCACATGTACATATTTTTCTTATATCTTTTACAAATATGATAAATATAATATCCTTTTTTATCTATATTGGTAAAATATACTAATATTATTTTATCTTTATGTTTACTTGGAGATAACTTTTTTAGCATAATTTTTTTTTGGTAGAAGGAGAGGCGGTACTCTCCGTTCCCTCTAGGGGAGTTTTATTAATATAATAAAAATGGGCTAAGTAGTCAGCAAACGGGGGACAGCCCGGCCCCTAACATCATCAAGCAATAGAAAAGAAATCCCCTCCGGCGGGGCAAACAATACATGATGTCCAAGCGGAAAATTAAAAGCTATAGACGCAAGGCGATCGGCCACGCAATTCGCCTCACGAAAAACATGTCGGAATTGGATATTCCAATCCCTACTTAAGAAGCCTTGGCATTGCAATACCAGGCTAGACAACGGATGACACTTGTTCACATTAGACTCTAAGAGACGAATAACAACCTGAGAATCCGACTCTATAATAACTTTCTTAAAACCTTGATTCCAAGCGATCTTGATCCCGTTCAGCACTCCCCACAGCTCCGCCATCGGTACCGAGCAAACTCCGATGTTGTGGACAAACCCGGCTAACCATTGTCCTTCAGCATCTCTTAAGACTCCACCCGACGTAGCGTTTCCGTCTTCTCTAACCGCTCCATCGGTGTTCACTTTAACCCAATCATCTCCCGGTTTGTTCCAAGCAATCTCCTACACCTTCTTATTATGAATAACACTAAGAGAAGGAGAAATACCTGTAAGTTCGTGCATTTCACGAGCTTGTTGAAGAATGAATGTCGTCCTGTTGGCAGGGGCGTCAGATCCGTTAAAAACCTTCTCATTCCTCCACCGCCATGACCACCACAAGACCAAAGCAAACGTTGCATTCCAGCTTCCCTGTTCAACCCTTCTGTCTGCTAATATGTTCTTTCTGATCCAAACAGCAAAATTATCCTGGAAAAAAAAGTAGATCAAAATTAGTAACTGAAAAATCCAACCAAATTTGTCTCACCTGGATGCAGTCTCTAAACAAATGCTCGAACGTCTCAGCTCCTCCATTGCACAAACTGCAATCTGAATTAGCGGTAAGGTGTCTTCGCCTTCGTTCAGCGTTAGTTAGAGCCCCTCCCTTACTAGCAAGCCAAACAAAGCTCCGAACTCTTTCAGGAACTTTGATTTTCCATATTTTGCTGAAGAAACTGCTATCCATTCCCAATCTATTGTAATCCCCCTGTAGTAATCTATAACCAGAATTAACAGTGTAATTCCCATCAGAAGTGTATCCCCAACTGAGCTCATCATGCAGCTCCTGATTCACCGCCATCGACGACAGCTGCAACAGCACAATAACTGGCAAAAACTGCTCCAGTAAACCCCACTTCCAACCACTGTCTTCGTTCCAAAAATCAGACACAAGCGTATGTAATTGATCAACACTGAGCGGGCATAACGCAGCATTCATAAGAGGCGTGTTCACGAGCCAAGGATCCGACCAAAACCTGATGCTATTCCCATCACGCAACAACCATTTCGAGCCACTGATTATCACTTCGGAAATACCAGTTTTAATGCTTTTCCATATATGAGAACAGGAGGACGATTTACCGAGTGCCTTGTCAACATACTTATGCTTGAGTACCGACGTCCATAAATCCCCCTCTTCCATGACAAAACGCCATCCAAGTTTCCCAACTAAGGCCACATTAAGCTCCCTCATCGTGCGAATACCAAGTCCATCTTGGAACTTCGGTTTCACAACCTCATCCCATGCAACTTTATGCATCTTTCTCTTTTCCATACTACTGCCCCAAAGAAACCCTCGGTTCAAAGCATCAATCTTGTCACACACACTAATGGGAGAAGCGCAGTTTGCATTGAGTAAACCGGGAGAGAGGTAAGCACGGATTTAACAAGGGTCGTTCTTCCGGCGAAGCTAAGCGTTGAAGCCTTCCAGCCAGCTAACTTGGATTTAAACTTATCCAGAAGACCATCAAAAGTACCCTTATTAATAGACTTATGAACAATAGGCATGCCAAGGTACTTGCCAAAATCGCTCGTCACTGAAAAGCCGCTAACCGAAGCTAACTGATGCCTCAACGAACGCCTTACATTTTTCGAGACGAAAATTTTAGACTTGGTTTCACTGACTTTTTGACCAGAGGCATTACAGAAAAGTTCCAAACACTTCATAATGACCCTCATTTGAGCAACTGATGCTTCGGCAAAGAGAACGATGTCATCGGCGAAGAAAAGATGAGAGAGGAGAGGCCCCGATCTTGTTAACTTAATCGGTTTCCATTCACGCCTATCCACAACATGATGAATAATATGACTCAACTTTTCCACACATAAGAGAAATAGATAAGGGGATATAGGGTCCCCTTGTCGGACTCCACGAGAAGCCGAGAATTGAGTAGAAACTTCGCCATTCCAAAGGACTTGCATACGTGGGGACGAAACACAAGCCATAATCCATCTAACACAAGTAGCCGTAAAACCCGCTTCCACAAGCGTAGCCTCAATGAAATCCCAATTGAGACGGTCATAGGCTTTTTCGAGATCCAACTTAATAGCCATCCATCCCTGCGCCCCTTGCTTTTTCCTCATAGAGTGCACAACTTCTTGGACCACAACAATATTATCTGTTATCAATCTCCCCGGGAGAAAGCTTCCTTGCGTCGGTCCGATAATATCAGTCATGATTGATTGGATTCGATTAACCAAAACTTTAGTAACAACCTTGTAGAGGACGTTGCATAAGCTAATGGGACGGAATTGTCCGATATGTTCCGGTTTTCCCACTTTGGCTAATAAAACAATGAGCGTATCATTAACGCCGATAGGAGGAACTGTAGTGCTGAAGAAATCATGGACAAACTTAACCACGGATGGGCCAACGGTCGCCCAACAACGCTGAAAGAATCCCGGATTGAACCCATCGATCCCAGGAGATTTGAGAGCACCCATGCTCTTAACTGCGTTCCAAACCTCCTCTAAAGATACCACTCTCTCAAGAGCATTAAATCTAGTAGGATCAATTCGAGGAAAGCTACAATTCAAGGCAGGAAGTTGAACATCACTGGACCCCTCCACACAATAAAGCTTTTGAAAGAAATCAGTAGCTAACTTCTCCAAAGCATTTTTGTCTTCTATCCATTCTCCTTCTTCATTTCTCAATCCCTCTACCCTATTCTGTTTTCTTCTAATCATGGTCGAAGTGTGAAAGAACGACGTGTTTCGGTCTCCACAATTGAGCCATTGTTCCCTCGATTTTTGTAGCCAAAAAACTTCCTCTTGTTCCAAAACTTTCTCAATCTCGCTCTGCACAATCGTCTCTAACTCAAGCAACTGATTTGTAGGACTTCTAGCTATATTGTTCTGAAATAGCTTCCAATCTCTCCAACAACACCCTTTTCCTTTGGTGAAGATTTCCGAACACCTTTTTATTCCACACACGAAGGTCTTTTTGCAGCATCTCGAGCGCACCCGGGGTATCAATATCCGACTTCCAGCTATTTTTAACTTTGTCGAAAAAAGTTGGATGGGAGAACCACGCCGCTTCAAACCGAAAAGGGCGCCGCTTTCCGTCAAGAACCACAGCCGGATCCAAGGAAAGCAGAAGAGGGCAATGGTCCGAGGAAAACTTAGGGAGGTGACGAACCCTGGCTTCCGGCCATTGAAGACGACCATCCACATTCACAAAAATCCTATCAAGTCTCTTGTGTACAACTGAGTTATCCGTCAATCTTCTACTCCAAGTGAACTCCTGTCCGGTGAACCCCAAATCAAGCAACTGGATTTTGTTTTTCCAATCATTAAAAACAGAAGAGTCAGTATGAAGCCCTCCTTTGCCCCCCTTCCTCTCATTCTTGTACAAAATACAGTTGAAATCTCCACCAAAGAACGCCGGGCCAACCACTTTACTAGCCGAAGCATCTAGATCACACCAAAAACATTCCCTACGGGTTGCTGAAGGAGGCCCGTAAACCACAAAGAAATGGACTGACTGGCTGCCATAATTAACTTTCACGTGAATGAAGTTGTTGTTCCGTTCAACCACATCAACAAGTGCACTAGTATTTTTCCAAAATAACCAAATGCCGTCGGCGAAACCAATAGCTTCAATCCTACAGTAGTTGGTGAAATCTGATTTTGTCAACTTGTTACAAACTGAATCAGCTTTGTCCCCGAAAATCCTAGTCTCAAACAGCGCTAGCATATCCACCTTGTGAGTTCTACAAAGATAACGAATAGCTCTACGAAAACCTGGCTTACCTGCACCAAAACAATTCCAATATAAGATATTCATCATGATTAAATAACTAGAAGAGAACACAACGACCAAAAAAATCAGTTTGGCCCTCGAGCCGTATCGCTCTCCGCCATTGTGGAGTCATCATCAATTGATGCATCTGATGTATTAAATTGTTGTGTAACTCCATGCTTTATAGCCCCATCGTCCACCTCCCTTGCATCAGCATATTCCGAATCCCTACCATGTTCATCATGAACAGCAATTTCCAAACCACCAGTCTTAGAATGTAACCCAAGATCTGGATTGATAGATTGCAAGATCACATTCTTCTGCGCATCAGTGTTTGCAACTTGGGTTTCTGGTAAGTAGGCTTGATTTCGCTGCCTTTTCTTTGGCCCATCCCTGATGTTAATTTCTGACCCATTAGGCCCATCTTGAGATTTATTCTTAGGAGTAAACACTCCTTCAACTCTACCAATTTTGGGCTTTCTTTTTACCATATGGGCTTTACCATTATTTGGCCCAACTCCTTTCCCTGCATTGAACAAGAGTTGGCCGGTAGTTATTGATTGCGATTCTTCCTCTAAAACAACTTGATTTTGTGCATTGGCACCATTAGCTTCAAAAGTGGGCCCCGTAATTTTTGTGGCAATTTTCTCAATATTATCTTCAACAACTGCCTTGGCTTTATCCTTGATTTTATCACTTTCCTTCTTATTAGAGCTCTCCGAATTTCCCGGTCCCCTTGATTTAGCACCTACACAATCAACACTTTCCTTCTCCGTAATTTCTAGCGCACCAAATCGATTTGTTGGCAAGGAAATTTTCCTAGAATCGGGTGAGATTTTATCTTTTCCTTTTCCACCTGTGACCGGAATATTCCTCAGACCCGACTTCTGACTACCCTCAATCGCCGGATTTTGGTGATCTTCACCGTACTTCATTCTCGATCTCACCGGTTTTTGCTTTCTTGCAACGACCATCCAATCACCGTAGGTGCCACTACCCTCGTTACCCGCCGGAATCTGTTCACCTTCCATAATATTCTTGATATTACGATGACTCGGCTCTCCCTCCAAAGCTTGCTCAACATTACCTGTCGGTGAAATGATTGTAGGCCTGAAAGGACAGTTGTTCTTTACATGCCCGAATCTACCACATCGGAAGCAAATCGTTGGAATTCCCTCATATTCAATAAGGAATCGATCACCGTTGATACTGATAGCGCCCTTTAATGGTCGCTCAAGATCCACCTCTACACAAATTCTCGCAAACCTCCCCCTGTTTGTGTACAAGGTTTTCGAATCGACCTTAATCGGTCGACCAATTCCCGCAACAACCTTGAGCAATATCTTCTCTTCATACAAAGTTATCGGAAGTCCAGTCAGACAAATCCAAATTGGTGCCGATTTGATAGGTTCCGAGGTACGGAACTGCGGTGACCAGCTTCGAACAGCAAGGCACCGTCCAAAGACAGTCCAAGGACCTCCTGTTAAAGCTGCCAAATAGTCATCCTCACTTCCAAATTTGATCAAATAACATCCATGTTCCAAGTCAAGGATCTGAAAACGGACATTCGTTCTCCACATTTCTCGTATCTTTTTCTCCATGATGTGAAAGGCGATAGGTTGGCCCAAGAGTTTGATCACCACCGACCAATTCCACATCGAGGCAAGCGCCTCCATAACATCCTCGGCAATGGTGACCGCTGGGTCCCCGTTCTCCCCGTCCGGAAAAGAAACACTAACTTTCCCCTCCAGAAACTCTTCATTCAACAATGTCTTCGTCTGATACACACCTCCGACCGCAATATCCTTCCAAGAACTTTTTTTATCTGGTGGATCTTCCGGAGGACGACCACCCGCCGCATTATCGATTTGCATACCATCACTTTCCGATCTTCGTTGATCCGGTGCGAACACCGGATTTGAAACTACGTTCATCGGGAAAAGTCGTCTTCAGAAAGAGAGCGTTTTTCCTTTGCGTTATTTTAATAAAGGGGTGATGTGGCGCAACGTGGTGGCAGAAATTGCTCCGACTTTAGTTATTAGTAATAGATAGATAGATAAATAGATATAGAAGATTCCTTTTTAATTTTTTTAAGTTGTTTAAATGTATTTTGAAAAAGTTATTTTATTCCATTGTTTAGCATGAGTTTTAAGAAGATAGAGTTTTTTTAACCCTTTGCAAACTCTTAACAAAAAGTTGAGAGTTTGCAAATCTTGAAAAATTGTAACTAAACAAGTCAACGACTCCAAGCGGACCAGTCTCTCTCCTCTCCTCCCAAACTTACTTGCCAGCGATTGTGCGTACTAATTTCATCGCTCTCTTCATATCTTCCTTATTCTGTATCCATTGAGCTTTCGGTCTTACTAGTAGGATCGGGAAATTCTCCGGCTTTCGGAATTCGATTATCTTTCTGTAGTTTTTTCAGAGATGACGCCAACGGATTCTAAACACACAAAAGGTTCTGGCGGTGGCTTCTTCGCATCGATCGCTTCCGCTATTTCCACCGTCGGTTCTGCCATGCACAAATCTGTCAACGGGTAACTTAATCTCCGATCCGTTTTCTTCTTTTCCACTCTTTCTTTAATTTCGTCCAATTTCCAGTTGTGCGTTTTTTTTTTAGCTTTTGAATTTGAAGAGGTTGCATTACTCTGGATCTCGATTATTTGCCTCTTTGAGATAATTTTTTTTGGTGTCCGCTTTAGATTTGCAACTGACTTTTTGGTTAAATTAACTCAAGGATTGAGTCGTCGCTATGTCTGATCTGCTGTTTTTTTTTTGAGAAACTATACTAGATTGTCTGAATTCAGCATGTCGATTGGGGTTTAGGGTTGAAACTTGAAACTGTCAGTGTATTCGACGATTCATTAGAAGAGCTAGCATATACATTTCATTCTCGAATAGTGGTGGAACAAGGTTCTCCCTTGAGCTCAATTGCATTTTCCCAAGACGAGAAACACTACACTTACATGACATCAGTGAACTTTCAGATGTTGATTTCTGCAGCTATAATCAATGCATTTGAATGTTTGGTCATTCAGCTTGATGAACGGGTGTAGATAGGCAATCAATTTTCATTTTGAATACTTGATGACAATGATAGGTAATCATAGAGTGCTTGTCACTGTAAAAGCTACCAATTGTGTAACTTCTGGCTTAAATTGACTTATTGCCATTTGCCCCGTTAGAAAGCCAATAGATAGGTGTCTATATATTTTTTATGTTTAGATATAACTGCTTTGTATCAGTTTTTAGTTATAGAACTATTAATTTTGCATTTCAAAGAAGCAGATAACAGGGTTTATTCACGCTCTAGGAGAAAGAAAATACTTATATTACACTTACATGTGAAAAGAGAAAACATTGCTTTTGCATTGCACCTATTTGACACATTTCGTCTGACAATTTGACTTCTTTTTTTTAATTTATTTTCAGTCTACTGGACTATGAGGGTTTAGAAGTTATAAACCCAGAAGGAGGAACAGAAGATGCACAAGAAGAAGCACAGAGGGGTAGATGGAAACAGGAGGTGTGCATTGCTCTTTCTGGTTCTTGAAATCTCCACTGGAGAACACCTTGTTGTTTCCTCTTTTCCTCTAGTTTTCATCTATGTCTAGGAGAACACCAAAATTGATATAGATGTATATAACCCCTATATCAATTTTGGTGCATTCTAACTAGATTCAGCTATCATTGTCACATAGCTGAATTTTAGTTTTCCTTGGGTCTTCCGGGCAATGATTATACTTGGGCCTTCTTCATACACCCTCTCGATTTTGCGAGATTAGATGAAGAAGAAAGGCTTGAGAGTCCATTGTTTATGCTGGTAACTAAGCTACATACACCATATATTGTCACAGGACAGAGATAGTTACTGGAAGATGATGCAAAAATACATTGGATCTGATGTAACTTCAATGGTTACTCTTCCAGTTATAATTTTTGAGCCAATGACTATGGTGCAAAAAATGGCAGAGGTATTTGTTTTCTTTGTCAATATTGTACATTAATTTACATTTTACTTCTATGTGTCATTGCATCTAGTAAACTGTGTTGTATTTGTCACAGTTAATGGAATATACTTACCTGTTAGATCAAGCAGATGAATGTGAAGACCCTCACATGAGGCTTGTTTATGCTGGTAAACATCTTTACACTACATTTCTCTTACCTCTTTTTTTGTTTTTTCTTTTCTTTGCATTACCTGATATGACACCTACTTTCTACAGCTTCATTTTTTATCTCTATTTATTATCCATTTCAAAGGACCTGGAAGCCTTTCAATCCCATTCTTGGTGAGACTTATGAATTGACAAATCATGGAGGCATTTCATTTATATCTGAACAGGTAATCTCTGGCTTATTCTCTTTTTAGTTTTTTCCACCTATTATTTTGTTTCATTTCTTATCTCTGGGCGCATCCTCATGCTCATTGGCTTTTATACATTGCCTTTGAGATGGATTTAGTCCCTATATCAATTTTGGTGCATTCTAACTAAATTCAGTTATTATTGTCACATAGCTGAATTTCAGTTTTTCTTGGGTCTATCGGGCGTACCCCTTTCCCTTGGGCAGGGGTACCCCCATCTTGACCTCCCAGATTTCGCTGTAGCGGAGCTCCACTAGGTCAATGATGATGATGATGTCTTCCATTTTATTGAACTCAAATTATATACAGTACTAGATGCATAACTTTGTTTTCTTAGTTGTGAGATGGTACTTTATATTTGAATTACACTGGGTATGATTTCAGGTCAGTCATCATCCTCCAATGAGTGCTGGACATGCTGAAAATGAGCACTTTACTTATGATATAACATCAAAGCTAAAGACCAAGTTTTTAGGGAACTCCATCGATATATACCCTGTTGGAAGGTAATATCTTTAAAGTAGATTGAATATCGATCTAGTTTTTAAGTATTCATTGCTATTTTCTGAGATGCATCTTTTGAGCAAATATATAATATAATATCTTATCCATGTCATTGGGACAAGTTTTTATTAGTTTGCAATGGCTTTGTCATGGGTTACACAGTATGCTTTCAAGAATTTGTCTCTAGGAGTAAGTCACTTAGTTGTTGTTGCCTTCTGGATACAAGAAAAGTTTATTATTTGTATGGATGAGCTTTGTTGATTCACTGTTAATAACTTGGGTTGTAAATCACTTGCCATTTAGAATTCTATTAGGGGAAAATTATATAGAGTTGGAATTGTTCAATAATAGATTTAGCTTTTTCTTTATTTGTAAATTTTGATGAGAATCATCTTCACTGCATTCACATTGCCTTTCCTCTTCAATCTCCTTGGCGGGGAGAATATGTTGATTATTTTAGTTATTTTTTTCTCTCTGGAAGTTAGATTTCAGCCTTCAAGAAACAAAGATACCTTTATCTCGGTCAATTACTCCATCTCCCAATCTACACACTAAATAAAAACCTCACTTGCCCCCACTTATATTACTCGTTGGCATTTGTAGAGTAGATAGGTTTATTTTAAGATTCCTACATTCTATGAAGTGTCTGCTAGTTTCCTACATGTATAAATCTAAAATTGGTGCTTAATTGGTATATCACGTTCAATACATTTATTATGAGCTGTAATGCGGGCTAAATATTGATATCAGGATCTTAATAGACTTTAGCTCTGGTGAGTGTTTTGGATATATTTGTTTTGTTGAAATAATCTCTTCAGTAACAGGCAACTGGCCTAATGCTTCATTTCTTCTCTTCATTGCTACTCGCAGGACACGTGTGACCCTGAAAAAAGCTGGTGTAGTACTAGATTTGGTACCTCCTCCGACAAAAGTTCATAATCTTATTTTTGGAAGAACGTGGGTTGATAATCCAGGAGAGATGATCCTCACTAACTTGACCACTGGGGACAAAGTTGTCTTATATTTTCAACCATGTGGCTGGTTTGGGTATGTTTCCTTCTGCTGTTTTGGTCATGCTATGTGTTTAGCTCTTCTTCCTGCTTGCCAGCAGGCCCAACACAGTGTGTATATATATATACATATGTATAAAACATGTACAGTTATTTGCCTTACCTCAATATCCTCGTTGATCCTTGTTATATGTTCTTTTAACTTTTTTCTCTCACATATCTATCTTTCCATCTATCTGTATTTATTTTGTTTTGAAGTTTCAGAATAAGATATTAAAGTTCTAGTGGAACGTGACTACATGAGTGGTCGATTAGTTGATGGATAATCTTCATTATCTTGTTTAATCAGTCCAAATGTGTCATGTTGAATGTTACTGATTATGATGTGCATATGCAATATTCCATCGTGTTTTGCCTTCACTCTGGAAGCTCAGTGAAATATGCAATACACAATTGATAAATATTTTCTTCTTGTGATATCGTTAAGAGTCTTACTTTACCCGGCTATGATAGATGTCTGGTTCCAATGTAGGGCTGGTCGCTATGAAGTGGATGGCTATGTTTATAATGCTGCCGAAGAACCGAAGATGTTGATGACGGGAAAATGGAATGAGTCTATGAGTTACCAGCCATGCGACATGGAAGGGGAACCGTTGCCAGGAACAGAGTTGAAAGAGGTAAGGCTGATATTATGCTTTAGTGGAATTACTAATCCTTCAAGCTTCTGGTGTCCAGTTGATAAAGATCCAATCAAAATTTATTTTTGAAACCCCTTCCCTTTTTTTTTGGTTCCCTTTTTGAAGTGGGTGATTGTGATTTGAGAGGATTGGAGTGCTAGGACTAATTTTGGGGCATTTCCATGTTGGAAAACCTTGTATATCTTAATACGTCTCTCGGGTAATTGCAAATCTTGGTGAATGTTTTGCAGGTCTGGAGAGTTGCTGATGTCCCAAAAAATGACAAATTTCAGTACACACATTTTGCGCACAAGTTAAACAGCTTCGATACAGCGCCCAAGAAGTTGCTGGCATCAGATGCTCGATTACGTCCTGATAGATATGCTCTTGAAAAGGGAGACCTATCAAAGGCTGCTTCTGAGAAGAGCAGGTAAACAACCACCTTCTTTTCATGTTCATGGCTTTACACGAATGCTTCTTTTTGGTCACATCTTTTTTATGCCCTTTTGATCAGTTTGGAGGAAAGGCAAAGAGCTGAAAAGAGAAACAGAGAAGCAAAAGGCGAAAATTTCACCCCTAAATGGTTTGATTTTTCGGGTGAAGTAACTACTACTCCATGGGGTGACATGGAGGTCTACTCTTACAATGGTAAGTACGCTGAACACCGTGCTGCTGTTGATAGCTCTGGTGACGTCGAGCCTGACGATTTCAAATCGATTGAGTTCAGTCCTTGGCAGTATGGAGATTCAGTAGCTGCAAAATGAGTCTCTGCTCGTCCTTTTCCTGCTTTCTCCTGATAGTTTCACAGTTTACTACTTTTGTATTGCATTTGCTTCCACGCCACTAAAAAGAAGTTTCTTCTTTTCATGTGCTTATGCTCGATTTGATATGCATCAATTTGGTCGTGTAAATTATGAAAAGTTAGACATTCTTGTAGAGTTTAGACGTAATTTTTAAAGATCCATTTTGTTTGAAAAAATGCTAAATTGTGGAAGAATACAAGGGACGAAAATGAAAGCAATGCCACTGAAAATGCACTTTGCTTTGTCTTACTAATGTTTCTTATGATGTTTTTAAATAGAATGAATGGTTTAGCTGGTTTGTGCACTTTTATTCTAGGAAAGTTCTGGTTTGTGTACTTTAAATAGAATGATATTTTGTCTTACTAATGTTCAAGGTTATTTTGGTTGGTGCTAAAAATCTAACTCTTTTTCAGTTTGATATTCTGGAGGTTTTGGGAAAAATCAAACATGGCTTGAATGAGCTTGTCTGGGTGCGGCTAGAGAGCGTGGTATGTCTTGTGAGAAGTTAGAGAAGCACAAAACGGTGGCTTGACAATTGATGACTCTAAAATTGGCTGTGTGCCCCTCTAAAAACATCCTTAAAATGGTTAGATTGTTAGTTTTCAAATTGGGATGGTAGGGTATGGATTTGGTGTTTTAGGAGTTGAATTTTAGGGTGAGTTAACAACGCATGAACCCCGGACATGAATTTAACAATTCAAACCCAAGAGACACAACTAACTAGGAAACCAAAAGCACCAATGTGAAAAGAGTTCGAATTGCTTCATGACAATTAATTAAAGCTTATTCTACCAAAAAATTAATATTAATATTAATATTATTATTAATATTATTATTATTATTATTATTATTATTATTATTATTATTATCATTATTATTATTATTATTATTATTATTATTATTATTATTAGGGTCCGGTTCAGGTGCGAATGGGCGCCCAGGTGCGAAATAAGAAAGAACAGGAACCGTTGGATGGAGAAAAATCAAAGGCGTTGGTCATTTCACTTAAAAAGGGGAAACACGGCATGAACAAATTATTCGCGTATTTTTGAAAAAAAACACGGAAATAGGACGTGTGCACAGATTGTTCATCAACAATGTGAATTTGTTCATCAACACTGTGATTTTGTTCATCAAAACTGTGATTTTGTGCCTAAATAACTTATTGTTTGTGCATCAAAAATCTATTGTTTGTACATAAAAAATAGACGAATGTGTATCGAAATTGTACATAAAATCTATGGTTTGAGACGATGTTCTTTGTGGGATTCGGAATTTTGCAGATTATTTGAGTATTTCGCATGTCTTTAAGGTATTCTCGCTTATTGTGCGATGAATGAAGGGTGTCTGCGACACGTCGCATAGAACTAAAAGGCATGGTTTATACGTCTGGTAGAAAGTGAAGGGACGTAATGGCGTCTTGAAAATCATACAAGACAAAATTCCCTCGTAAATTGTATGAGGCGCAAAAATCGCTCATATGATATGTGAGGCGTAAAGATCGTTCACATGAGGAATGAAAGGGGTACGACACACTATGGACTTAGCTCAGAGAGACTATGGGATACCTGGTTTTGATGAGGGTTCTCCGGAAGGTAGTCGTGCACCTTGACGGGCACACCATACTGGAGGGGGGGGGGGGTCTTGGGACCCTCGTATGAAGCCGCTGATATGGGTCATTTTTAAATGCGCGGGATTTTGACCATAAAATTGTGACATTTAAAAGGACCTGGTGGTGGACTAACTTTTGACCAATTAAATAAGCTAACCAACTTAATAGAACTTTAGTAATTAATCTCATCCTCATCTAAACCCTAACCTTAAAAGAGCCTTCTTCTCCCCTTTATAAGAGGTGCCCCATGAATAGAATGTGCATATTCTCTTTAAAAACTTCAAATCCTATTTCTCTTTATTCAATGTGATTCTGTTATTTTTTATTTGATTGTTTGTTTAATTGTTGTATCAGAATTTTACTGCACTAATTTTTGCATCAATAGTAAAACTATAACAATATGTGGTACTATGATGGTTAACTATTAGTTCGGTTACATACTACCAAAAAAACTACTTCATCCGATCCAAAATAAGTGACGTTTTAACACTTTATTTTTGATCCATTTTATGTATCACTTTGAGTTTTCTAGGCAATTGATTAAGAGTGGGTTATTAGAATGCTTATTGGAATGTGTTTTTATTGACTAAAACTATTCATTTATTGGTCCAAAAGGTGGTGAGTGATAAGATTGAGAAAAAGTTTAAGCTTTTGAGTTTAACTAGCGTAATTCCCGCACCATGTGCGGATTTTGTTAAAATTTTATTTGAATTTTATATCTAAAATGAATCATTTTGTATATTGATTTAACATATGTTCATATCATAGATTGAATACACACCCAAAATTGAATTCCAAGGGCAATCAATGGAAAAAAAATCAAATAAGCATCCATAAGCTCGAATAAGGTTGGGAGGGGTAGCTCAAATTTTAGGTGAAATTTGAACTCCGATCATGTCACGTAAGATTGAGTAAGCTGCATCAACTCTTTGTACCGAAAAGATGGTACAAATTAATTTTTTGACTTAAGGTTGGATAAGCTCAAAATAAACACCGCCGAACAAACACCTTATAAAATCGAGGTGACTTAATGTAATGGCCTTATTTCTTACCCGTGATGTGTTGCATGAGAATTTTGTAGAATTTTATTCAAAATTATCATTTATTAATTTTTCAGAATCTAGATTATCTAAAAATAGTGTTATTTATGTGCAAAACAATTGGTATAGTAAGAGCTATTAAGTCGTTACTATAGTTGAATAAGGATTCGAATTCGTAACCTAGTAGTCATGGTTGTCAACACCTACCAACAAAATTTTAAAAAATGTTAAGAAACTCTAAGTAGGGAAGGTCCACCTAGTTAGACGATTCAAACAGGCGCCTATGCAAACTAAAATACTAAATGAGTTGGGTGCTTCAAATACATAAGTAGAATTTTTAGAACAAAGCCTACTAACTAAACTACCAAGACTTTTACTATGTGAAAATAATTTACATCACATTATGGAACAAAAAAAACATAAATGTTAATTTGTATTTTTTTATTTTAAACTTTCAATAAATAAGACCCATATGTTTTAAATAACAAAAAAAAATAGGTACATACAATTATAATTATGGTTAAGATTTCTTACCTAAATAATATTGATTTTTCTTGATTTATAAACTTGAACTTACCATGTTCGAAGGTGTGAGTATATCTTTTCCTTAATTTTTCTATAATAAAATTATCACCAAATTTTCTGAATAACTTGCATTCCCATTTTGGTAAGAATTCATTTCCTTGTATTTAATTGCATGAAATTTAAATTAGTCCTGCATTTTATCCCTTTTAATTATATTTTATAAATTCATCTATTGTTAGAAACTTAAGATTTTATTTTTTTTAATTTGGAAAAAAAAATCTGCTTACATACATATAATCTTAGAGTTTGGTTCACATAAAACACCCCTTAACCTGAAACGGAAGGAGAATTTTGGGCCCTTAGATCACCTTGATCCAAGGGCTGATCTTTTTTCTCCTTTTATTAAAGACGGGGGCAATTATGTCTTTTCTCTCTCTAATTAATTAATCATTTTTTTGTTTTTAGGGGTAAATTGAAGACTCAATCGATTGAATCGATTTTGCCCTTCGATTTCGTTCAAACGAGATTGAATCGATTTTGCCCTTCGATTGAAACAGAAGTGGTAAGAGGTAATCGCCGAATCCGAAAGATTGTGCCCTTCGATCGAAGATTTCATTCAAACGGAAGATTGTGCCCTTCGATCGAAGATTTCGCAATCGCCGAATCCGAAATCCAACGAGTTTGAATCTGCGAGTCTCGTTCCAACCATGGCAGAAAGTGGTAAGAGGAATTCACAAATCCATTGAACGAGATCGAACTGTGTGATTTTTCGGAATCGATTGAACTGGTCAATTGAACTCGTTGAACGAGATCGAACTGTGTGAATTTCGGAATCTATTGAACTGGTCAATCAAACTGTGTGAATCTAGTTGGATTTCGATTGAACTGTGTGAATCGAACTTAATACTACTGTGTGAATCGATTGAACTGTGTGAATCGATCGACCTGTGTAAATTTTCCTGTAAACTAGGCCAATCTTGCAAAATTCAACGTTGTACTTTTCGGACTTAATACTGCACTTTTCGGACTTAAGAATGCACTTTTAGGACTTACTAGTGCACTTTTCATACTTAAATAACGCACTTTGCACTTCTCGTTGATAATGCACTTTTAGGACTTAATAATGCACTTTTCATACTTACTAGTGCACTTTTCATACTTACTTGCACTTTTCATAAAGGAATATTACTAGTAAATGACAATGCACTTTTCAGACTTACTAGTGCACTTTTTATACTTAACAATGCACTTTTCATTTTTGTTTCGAGAACATATATTTGACCTTATAGAGAACATATTTTTATTGCACTTTTCACAGTTAATAATGCACTTTTTACACTTAAAAGTGCACTTTTTCTACTTAATAGCACTTCGTATGTCTTTTACTTTTCATTGATTTAAGTAATGCACTTTTCCTAGTATATAATGCACTTTATTATACTTTCAATGCACTTTTACTGATTTTCAACTAACACCTTTATATTTCCATTTTATGTTGTTGTAGTGGGGACATCAAACTCTTCTTCAACTACTATTTTGAATGAGGAATCACCTAAAAACAGTGGTGAATATTTCATTGAGCTATCTCAAGGGGGAACGACATACTATTTGCCCCCGTGTCCATCCGAGTTGAAACCATATGAAGGTCAAATTTTTGTTTTAGTACAAGTAGCCTATTAGCTCAAATGGTAGAGCGGTGTGCTTTGTGCACAAAGATGTAGGTTCAATTCCAACATAGGCTAATATGATATCTTACACAAATTAATTCTTAACGCATTTATTCTCAACCTAACTAGCTATGTACTAAAAAGAAATTATATTTTATCGTTGTACGCCAAATAACTAATTAACCACTATTTTTCAAAGAAAATCATGATCAAATTAGCTTATATGGGATTCAAACCCACATCTATGTGCGTAAGCACATTGCTCTTCCATTTGAGCTAATAAGCTTTTCTACAATTATGCCTTTAAACATGCACCATAAATCCATTAAGTATAGATTTTTATTAAAACTTTTCAATGCACTTTTGAAACTTTTCAATGCACTTTTGTAATCAGATGATGCACTTTTCATATGTCATTTATCAATGCACTTTTCTTATGTCACAATGCACTTTTGAAATTTTTCACTGCACTCTTGAAACTTTTCAATGCATTTTTTCAATCAGATGATGCACTTTTCTTATGTCATTTATCAATGCACTTTTCTTATGTCACAATGCACTTTTGAAACTTTTCAATGCACTTTTGAAACTTTTCAATGCACTTTTGAAACTTTTCAATGAACTTTTTTAATCAGATGATGCACTTTTCATATGCCATTTATCAATGCATTCAACCTTCACTTTTATCTTATTCAACCTTCACTTTTATCTTATTGCACCAGATCTCAATTTGTTTCTCACTTATAGTGTGATGCTTGTGGTGTGTATATTAAATTCAGACCTTTTGGAACTGCCGAATTGGTTTTCTTTTGTTTTGATGGTCAGTAACTTTGTATTATGTGTTATCTCTTGTATACAAAGTTTAAACCTAATTCAGATGGACAGCCTTCTTCAATCGCATAAACAAAGAACAAAAAATATCAGAATCTGGCAAATTTCCTTCTTCAATCGCATAAGGTGAAGAAAATTAGGGCTTATACTTTTTCGATTTGTTTTTGGAGGCATCGTGATTCGTGGGCGAGATTGAAGGCGAAGGTGAGATCGTCCGTCGTCCTTCGATCGTCCGTCGTCCTTCGTTTGCTTTGGAGAGTTCGATCGATGGAGCCTTCGATCGAGCGTTTGGAGACTTCAATCGTTGGAGACTTCAATTTGGGCGAGTCGAATCGTCGTGGGAGTTTGTTTAGTGCGATCGATTAGGGCTTATTTTTGATATTTGAGAGTGAAGTTAAGCATATAGAAATTAGGTGTATTTACAAAATTGCCACCTTGTTGATTTGTTTTATTTTTTTTCAAAATTACAGGAGTAATCTGAGCCATTGGATCATGTTATCCGACGGGTGACAACTCTCCTTCCGTTTCATGTTAAGGGTTGGTTTCATTTGAACCAAACTCTCTTAGAGTTTGGGTTATGGACTAATAATAATTTGTAAAATATCCATATGGTTAAATAAAAGAACTAAAATTTTGAAATAGAAATAATAAATAGAAAAAAAATTAAATATATATCTTAAATGAATGATTCACAATTTTTCTTTCGAATTTATATTTATATATAAAAAATTCATAATAATTTAAAAAAAACAAATTAACTTATAACATAATAATGAGATTTGGTATGAGATATTATTATTTAAAAATAACAGATAAGAGTAGATACAAAGTGAATTATATCATAAGTTTTTTCAAAATGTATGTAGAAAATATTTAGTAAAATTACACATAATTTAAAAAAAAGGAAAATATAAATCTATATTTTTTAAATATTTCACGGGTAAGAAATATCTTATGCAACATATCTTTTAGTTTTCAAGCGAGGTCACTTTGTATCTATTTTAAATATCTCATGCAACATATTGTATATTTTAAATATTACCCGTGTAAGTAGAAAATACTAGTTTTACCCGTCGTACCATGTACGACTACGATTCGATATTTTATAGACATTATAAATAGGATATTAATAAATAAATAAAAATATGATATAAATTTTATTATAAGTAATATATTGCTCGTAGAATGTATAATTTTTTAATCAAATATTATATTCTTCACATTTTATTACTTTTTATTTACGTAAATTTAGGTTTATCAAATATTTCATTATATCTATTAAATATTTTATTATCTATTTTTATTAATTTTAAAAATTATAAATATTTATCATTAATTTTTTATAAAAGAAAATCACTATATATCTATAAATAAATTCGTCAAAAGATATATACTGTAAGATTTATATTTATTTTAAAATATTTTATCTTTAATTTTAAATACTTGTATAAGGAAGTTTTGAAAAGATATTGTTATACTAAATAGATATTTGTTTGATGTTAAAGACAGAATTAAATAGTTAAAGAAAAATTTAATAGAAAAAAGTTTAAATATTAGGAATAAAAAATAATTTTGTAATTATAAGGTGGGGCCAGAATCGTTCTGGTGACTCGAAAAGGTATAAATTTAATAGGGTTAAATATGGATTTGGTCCTCAACGTTTGTGCTTTGTTCTATGTTAGTCCTCAACCTTTATTGTGTTCCAAATAAGTCCCCAACCTAATGGTTATTATTTCAGAAGTGATCCTTTCTTCAAATGAGTGCTGAGGTGGATGAAATATATAATATAATGAATGCTGAGGTGGATAATTTATCAAGAATAGGGAAGAGATTTCAATTAGGGACAATTTTTTTTGAGATTGAAAAGTTAGGGTTTTTCAGTTGGCTGTAAACCGATCTCCCTCCATATCTTCTACTCTCCTTCACAACGCCTTCTACACCGATGCCAGATTCGGCACCATCGTCTTCCCCTTCGACCTCTCCTTCCTCCAACAAGTCCCATGCTCCTCCTCAGTCACACCTCCGCTCTTCCTCCGTTCTCCACCGACCGCCTCAGCTCCCTCCACCATTATAGATCTGGAATCCCTCTGCCCTCCTGTCGTTCTCTTTGAAAGTTCAAAATTCAAATGCAATGGACTCGATTTGTATATTTGGTGGGGTTTAGGTTAGCTATTGAATTTCGAGAAATTTGCTCATGAATCATGATAGGTATCATATGCTGCTCATGTTGGTCATTGCTTTCAATTCTGTTGGTTCAAGAGGGATTTAATGAGCAGAGTTTAATTTTCTTTTTGCAAATGTGTTTTTTATTTTATGTTTCTAAAACAAAAATCCAGGTCATAGGTGTGTTTTAAAAATAAAAAGCCATTTAGGATATAAATTGGCCAAGTCATCAACCACGTCATACTATTAACCATTAACTCTTAAATAAGGACCAATTTTGAAATGAATTGCATTAGGTTAGGGACTTATTTGGAACAGAATAAAGGTTTGGGACTAATATGGAACAAAGCACATACGTTAGGGACCAAACTCATAATTAACTCAACTTTAATATATAATTATAGATTTAATAAGATAACAGTGATTTAAGTAATTAATTAAAAACTATAGTTTAGAAATCGTAGTTCCAAAATATATTTATTCTATATTTTTTTTGATGATATCTTCTCCATTTTAGTAGTATATTTTCTTTTATTTTTCAAGCATATTATCGGATGAAAAGGGAAAAATATCTTTTAGATTTTGTTAGGATATTGTCAAACAAAAAATTGTAATTTATTTTATTTTTTCGTAGATATTCTATTCTATATTCTATATTCTATATTTTTGTTTGATAATATCTTCTATAATTTGGTATTATTTTTTCTTTTATTTTTAAAGCGTATTATCGACAAAAAGGAAAATTATCTTTTAGATTTTGTTAATATAATATTAAACCAAAAATTATAATTTTCTTATGGTGTTTTGGAAATAAAATATATGGATTAATATGGTGATGGCACGTGGCAAATCCGACGTGGCACATTCTCGGAACGACATGTGGACAATGATGAGGTGGCGCAAGAAAATGGCTCCAAACCTTATTGCTTTTAAGTCTGGTTCAGGTGCGAATGGGCGCCGAGGTGCGAAATAAGAAAGAACAAGAGCCGTTGGATTAAGAAAAATCAAAGACGCTGATCATTTCACTTAAAAAGGGGAAAAAACGGCACGAGCGAATTATTGGCGAATTATTCGCGTATATTTGAAAAAAATGAAATAGAACGTGCGTCCAGATTGTTCATCAATATTGTGGATTTGTTCATCAAAATTGTGATTATGTTCATCAAAACTGTGATTTTGTGCATAAATAAACTATTGCTTGTGCATCAAAAATCTATTGTTTATACATAAAAAATGAACAAATGTGTATCAAAATTGTATGCAATATGCTCATCAACATTGTGATTTTGTTCATGAAAAATGAAAATATTTGTTCATTGGTTTTGACATATTTGTTCATCGGTTTGTGCATATTTGTTCATTAGTAACATCAATTTGTTCACTGGTTTATGCATATTGGTTCATTGCCTTTTTCATATAATTGTTCATTGCTAGATGCATATTTGTTTGCTAGTAACCTCAATTTGTTCATTGCTATATGCATATTTATTCATTAATAACATCAATTTATTCATAGCTAAATAATGCACAATCACTCCTCTTCGATTTATTACTATCTCGTTCTCTTAGCATACACCACATTATTGCAAAGTCAGATTCTTTATCTATTATCCTTTGCATTCAAGTTTCTACATCAAACTTATCTTATTTTGCTACTATATTGAGCACTTCATTCGTATTGACAAGTTAGCCTTAAAGCACTACATTCATATTATCCTTTGCATTCAAGATAGCCTTAAAGCACAAAATAAATGCAAAAATACACAAATAGACAGTCCTAAATGTACAAGTTGATAGTATTAATAGTCCTAAATGTACAAGTTGATAGCATTGACACATAAACATAAGTTTATTTCAATTCACAAATAAGGGTATAATAATGAACAAATAAGGTTATATCAATGAACAAATAGAGGTATATTAATGAACAAATAATGGTATACCAATGAACAAAAAAGAAGTACACTAATGAACAAATAATGGTATACCAATGAACAAACATGGGTATATCAATGAACAAATAGGGGTATATCAATTAACAAATACGATTATATCAATGAACATATATGGGTATATCATAACTAATTATGTGTGCATAAAAAACTACATAATATTGTATTCCTACACATAAATAAGGTTAAAAAATAAAATTAAAAATTAAAAAAGTTCAAAATCGATGAACAATGTTATCAAAAACTCGATGCACAATTAGTTAGTATTGATGAACAATTGGTGAATATTGATGAACAAATCGCTACTTTTGATGAACAAACTGGGCGCGTCTCATAAAAACGTATTTTTCGAAAAAATCGTGAATAATACGGGAAAAATTCGCCTATGCCGTATTTTATCCTTTTTAATGAATGTTTAATCAGGGACGTTGATTTTTTGGAATACCACCACTTAGAAATACAATATTCACCAAAATGGCTATCAAAGTCCATGCAACTCCTTCCAAAAATAACTCCTTCCAAAAATGGCTCACAAAGACTTTATCCCAATCTGACACAATGCTTTCCGGAAGTCCATGCAACTTGAAAACAATATTCATGAACTCCTGAGCAATGGTTGCAGCAGAAAAAGGATGTCTCAAGGCCACAAAGTGAGCATACTTGGTGAAACGATCAACCACCACCATAATAGCATTTTTTTCCAAATGAACTTGGTAACCCCTCAACGAAATCCATACTAATATGTTGCCAGGCTTGCTCAGGAATTGACAAAGGCTGTAACAATCTCGGATAAGCTACATGCTCAACCTTATTCCGTTGGCAATTATCTCAAAGCCTAATAAAGCTCTCCACCATTGATTTCATTCCTGGCCAAAAAAACAATTTCCTGAGCCTCTGATATGTTCCTTGAATTCCCGAATGCCCACCCATAGGTGACTCATGAAATTCAGCTATCAACCTCTGTTGCAAATCAGTAGATTTTCCCACATAAATTCTTCCTTTGTATCTCAATAATCCACACATAACAGTATAATGCGAGTTTGGAGTAATTGAAGAAACTGTCAAGAGTTGCTTAGCCTCCTCATCACTCTCATAGCTATCTACTACTTCCAATATCCACTTAGGTTGTATCACTGACACAACACAAAGTGCACTTTTCTCATCTTCAAACTGCCTAGAGAGTGCATCAACAACTTTATTTTCTGACCCTTTCTTATATTCAATAGAATAAGAAAGTCCTAATAACTTTCTGAAAACTTTTCAAGAAGGTACCTGAGAGGTTGATGGTCAGTTCTGATCACAAAATGCACTGGCTCTAGGTAATGTCGCCATTTATCCACAACCAACAGTATTGCCAACAGCTCTTTCTCGTAGGTAGATAACAACAAATTTCTACCATGTAAAGCCTTACTAACAAACGCCAAAGGTCGACCCTGTTGCATCTGATGAAACCCGATATAATACGCGCTATAAACGGGAATTAAATAAATATTAACTCTCGGGATTTGTACAACCGAACGGTTTTCGTACGCCTCCCACCCCTCAGTCGGTTGTTTTTGTGCTCTTTACGAATAAAGCCTTTAGACTTTATACCGTTTATAGCGCGATCTCACTCGAAGATCAAACACGTTGAGCTTTGGCAAACGAGATAGTTCTCGAGCAAGAGAGGATTTTCGACCTTTTTATTGGACTCATTTTGTTCCTATTTATATGATCGGCCAGCTGCTAGCTTGCCTCGTTCCGTTCGATTTGGGATTAAAACATGTAAATCTCCCACACGAAGTGCATGACAACACATATATATTTTGAACGTTAGATGATGACACATAAAATTGCATGCACGAAAAGCCTTACGTGGAGTGTTGTCGGCCGATCTATGTGAGTGAATTTAGGCCGGACCCTTTCACTTTTTTTCATTGGGCCGCACTTATTCAATTTTCAATATGGCCAAAGCCCATTAAAATCAAAGAAAGGCACCCTATTTGAGTTTTGCATACAGGAACACCAAATTAATATTTGAATTGATGTTCATATGCGTACTATCAGTGGGTATATATGATGCCTCATTGGGCCAAAGTATACATATGGCCCAATATATATATTTGCTTGTTTTGGGCCCATAGGCCGAGCATATTATATTTATCGCTTTAGACGCGTACACATAACGCGACGTACGTATTATCTCTTTCCTTATATTACCAATTTACCCCTTGATTATTTAAGCGGTTATTTCGCACACCATCACAACCCCTTAGCTCGGTATCCTCGTTCCACAAGGACAACGAGACAATAAACAGGTGCGCCCTTTTCGAGAGTTTGGACCTCGTCCATAGGAGAGTTTGGACCTCGTCCATAGAGAGTTTGGACCTCGTCCATAGAGAGTTTGGAACTCGTCCATAAGAGATTTTGGACCTCGTCCATAAGAGAGTTTGGACCTCGTCCATAAGAGAGTTTCCAACCCCAAGCGGGAAGCGAAAGGGTGGGTTCGCGCACTTTTCGAGAATCTCCAACCCCAAGCGGGAAGCGAGGGGTGAATTCGCGCACTTTTCGAGAATCTCCAACCCCAAGCGGGAAGCGAGGGGTGGATTAGCGCATTTTTCGAGAATCTCCAACCACAAGAGGGAAGCGAGGGGTGGATTTCGAACTCGTAAAACCGAGAATCTCCAACTCCAAGCGGGAAGCGAGGGGTGGATTAATCATAACAGAAAATTAGGAACTTGGTTCCAGCATGCGAGTATATACCGAATATAATTAATTAGCGAGTCAAGATTTCTAGGCTTACCTCGTTCCACGACCATGCCTTAATTAGGCATGTGATTCCCTCTTGTTTTGACTTTGGTGTTTTTAACAAATTAAATTTGTTTCTGCCCTGCCAAATCTTTGTACGAAGCCGGAATCCAAACAAAAGCAATCCATATAGCACTAGATTGGCCCAATTGACGAGTGGATTTGGCCCAGCAAGTGATATTTAGCCCAAGAAAATGTGGATGACCCAGGATATATAATTTGGCCCATTAAATCCATTCGAGAGTACTAAACCTTACATACGACTTATCCTGTTATACATGACGCATGTATGTATGTATATCGATACATGAATGATTTTTGTGCTAAGAGGGGAAGAAAGATTTACCTCTTGCCAACAATGCCCGATAGTTAGCCATGGAGGATCGAGGGGACGCTTCGAATAACATGTGGCCTTCAAATTTGATGAAGCAACCCCACACTTTTTAGTGAGTCGAGACAACGCGCACATCAGCCGTGGTTCAAAAACCCGCGTCACCTGCATATCGTGCCCCCTCACCCATGCTCAAATATCTCGCCTTAAAAAGACCTCGCCTGCTCGACCTCGCTTTTCTGGCCAAAGCGCGCTCGGCCCGAGCACCACGCAAGATGGCGAAATGGGCGAGCATGGAGACCGAGATAGTTGGCCTCGCTAAAAGGAGCGCACCGCCCTTGCCCGTCGAGTGTACGTGCCACCCCGAGATCAATGTTTCGCGCGCCGACCTTGTCGAGGGAGCCCGCAAGTTGGCCTCACTAGATAGCTAGACCTTCAACTTCGTTACTGCCAAAACATCGCACGCCTCTCCAGAAGCACTGCATAGAGTAGGTGCTGCCAACCCCGACGCCGAAGCTAGCTAATGGACCTCGAGGCTTGCCAATCTCTATGCGAGGTGACGTCGACCTCGCCCGCCATCTTTGACATGACACGTGCGCCTCTTTGGACCTCGCTTATTTGGCCCAACCACGCACATCGGCCCGCAAAGTGACCTCGCACATTGGAGATGGTCACGCAAGGTAGTGAGGTCGAGCCGACCACGCGCCGACAGTGGCCATTATGCTCCTCGCCACCTGGAGCCGCGCATGAAGAACATAGTGCAAAGCCTCGGAAAGATAGCCTTGGAAAGTTTGGCCGAGATGCTTGACCGCGGAGATTGGCCTCGCTCGCCGGTTTGCCCTCACAAGGACCCCGCATGCTTCCTCTTTAGCTTTTGGCCTCGCTCGGCATGACCTCGAACCGTAAGATCTGTAACAAACAGGTTGTGCATCTTGCTTTAGCACAATCCGGTGTTCATGACCCCTAAGTGGTGGTAGCCCCTTTGGCTCCTCAAAGACATCAGCATAATCTGTCAAGAGAGTCTGTATTCCCTCCGGGACCACTACTGACTGACCCTCCAAAGAAAATATACGAGCAACCTGTGTGATCAGTAATGTCACCCTCTTTCTCAACAGTTTCTGAAGTTTACTTCCTGTCATCATTTTCAGTGTTGCCTCCTCCTTGTCACCACAAATTTCCACAGTTTTCCCATTCTTCACAAAAGAAATCTTCAGCTTTTTAATATCAAATAACACTGGGCTGAATTCCCACAACCAGTCGCCTCCCAAGATCATATCACAACCACCCAATTTGAGCACCCTCAAGTCATGGTGAAACCGATGACCCTGCATAGTCCAAGACAACCCTCTACATACTTGATTGCAATACATTTTTTTCCCATTAGCTACACACACTTCCAAAACTGTAGCTTCCTGTATCTCTACCTGTTTTGCCTTTAGGATTCGTGGGTCCACAAAGCTATGGGTAGCACCACTGTCAACTAAAATAACAATTCCTTGCTCCATCATTTCACCTCTAATCCTAATTGTTGTCTTAGGATTAGTACCAGCTATAGCATGCACATATACCTCCGATTCCTGGTTTTTTTCGACCTCCTCAGCTTGCTCTATTTCATCTCCAATCTCGCCTAACTCGCCCCTTTGTAATTCATAGATTTGGGCCGCCATCAGACTATGCAACGTTTGAGTCTTGCAGCGATGGCCAATGAAGTACTTCTCCCCACACTTATAACACATCTCTTGCTGTTTTCTTGTTTCAAATGTCGAACTAGCACTGGAATTTTTACTTCCCATAGGTCCTGTCGAATTACTGCTACCAATAATTCCCGGTTTCTGAAATTTTTTCCCCTCAACAGCTCCATTACGAATCTGAGGAGAACTTGCTGATGTTGATTTCCATGGTGGTTTACTGATCTTGACAATAGCTTGCACGACTTCGTAATGGAGTCTAGCTTGTTCGAATGCCATGGCTAGATTTGTAGGCCTGCTAAGCTTAAATAACGATTTGATCTCTTCCTTGAGACCGCTCACATAACTAGCAACAAAGTAAGCCTCAGGGAGATGTGAATCATATACCAAAACACACGCACGCAGCTCTTCAAAACGTTCGGTATACTCCTCGATACCCTCTTTTTATTCCAGCTTATTGAACTCTTCTATAACTTCTACCCCTTTCTTTTCTCCGAATCAAGCACAAATTGCTTCCCCCAATTCGAACCAAGAAACCCTAGGTTTCTGCATCAGAAAACCTTGTAGCCATGTATCAGCTCTCCCATTGACATAAATCGACGCCAATTCCACTTTCTGAGACTCCTAAATACCAAAGATTGTGAAATACCTTTCACACTTTCGAAGCCAGCTTCTTGGTTTCGTCCCATCGAAAACAAGGAAGTCTACTTTCGGAAATCAGTTCATACCTGTTCCAAACGATGAAGAACTTCGATCCCCTGATTCTTGAACTGGTTGTGAATGGTTAGCTCCAAATTGCGTACTCGGAATTCGATTTGACAACCTTCCGACACCAAGAAGACTCAGATGACTCTCACTGCCGGAATTCTACACCTGAACTGACTCTGGTATCACCGGATTCAGTACCGGAGATTTCTCCACCTGATACGACGACATCACAAATTCCGACAGCCTACTCAACGTCTGATCAATCCTGTCCAATTTACGATCTGTTGAAGAAAACCGATCCTGATCTTCTTCCTGTCTCTTCTTGGTAGCCTCAATGAATTCCTGCGTAGTCTCTCTAAACTTCTGGTTTTCCGCGTGATTATCTCTCACCAGTTGTTGTAATTGCAGGAGTTGTGCCTCCTTTTTTCGGATATTTTCTTCCACCAAACGAAATCGCGTTCCATCTGCCATGCTTCAGAATCGCGAGCTCTGATACCAATGTAACGACTTCGATCTGAGAAAGAAGAAGGAAGAAGGATAGAATAGGAAAAGAAGAGAATGTGAGGGAGAGAAAAAGAATTTAGGGGGCGTTTGGTAACTGGGTATGGGGAATGAGGGTATCGGGTTCGGGAATGAAAACCCCATACCTAGTGTTTGGTACGGTATTTTTTTATTTTCAAACCGATACCCTAAATCCGATAGGTATGGGGTTCTCAAACTCTATTCCTCTCTTGGGTATGAGATTTTATTCCAAGTGGGAATGAAATTAAAACCTAGATCTTTCGTTCTCCAAGTCTATCACTCCTCCTCCGTTCAAATTCTTCTGCTCCTGTTTCAAATTTTTGGGCTCCTTCATTCTAAAACTCCTGCTAATGGCTTAAATTTTTCTAGTTCTCATTCGTTAATTTTCAATTGTTAGAATTATTACCTTTCAACCCAAATTCATGGGTATATTTGTATGAATTTCATTAAAAAAACCCCTAGAAACTAGTAATCATCGTTTATGGACTTCGTTAATTTTCAATCTAGTTCTCCCATTAATCTTCGTTACTTTTCACTTTCGTTGGAATTGTGTGAATTATGCCCAATTGTATCTTTTGCTGGAAGCATATATATTACAGTATATAATAGTATAGAAATTCCAAAAGCATCAGTAAACAAGGAACTAGTAACCAATGCAAGATATATTTTATACATTATAGAAATTTTAAAACAATCAGTAAACAAGACCACAAGGATGTGCATAAATACATGTGATTTTTTATTCTGTTGAAATTGTTCTGAAATATTTTTTATATAAATATATAATACATTTTTTTTATCTAATATTACTAACCCTATAATTTTATTTTACAAATTTATGTTTTTAACAAGAATAAAGTAAAATACTTATAATTTCATTCCAGATTTCAAGTTTCGTAATATCAAACAGACAAACACTAGGTATAGGGTTGACTCTCATTCTACAATTGTAACCAAACACATGTTTTTTGGAATCAAATTCCAACCTCATACCTTTCCAACCCCATACCTTATTCCAACCTCATACCTGATTTTATACCAAACGCCCCCTTAGAGGGAAATAGGATTCTGTTATTTCGATGAAAAACCACTTACAGGTAGGCCCACAACTATTTATAGCTCATTCCCTTACAAGAGCCCACTACAAGATACAATTTAGCCCATAACCCTAATTCATTTGTAATACTATTGGGCTTATAACGTGAACGAGCGAGATTTATTCTCATTTCTCATATAGGCGCCCATTCGCACAAGACTCTTTCTGTTACATATATATAGTAGATTAATACTTTTCTTAAAATTTGTGTCAAAATATAGAACGACACTTATTTTAGATGGGAGGAAGTATTATTATTAGGTTACAAATAAAAAAGGTTTTGTAGACATCCGCTGAGGTAAAATATTTCTTTTATTTCGCAAATTTCCTCTTTAATTTTGATGGCAACATTTATTTTTCACTAATGACATCTTAGCATTTATTGATGTTGAAATCGTTTCCTAGAAATGATTAACCCGACCCATATTTACTTATTTAGTTTTCAGCTTCCCAAGGAAGCCTTCCAACCTCGTAATCGTAACGGACCAAACGGCAACGTCGGTCATCTTTATATTCGTTAAGACTTTTCAATTTTTCATTTTCTTTTCTTCTGTTCGTATCGACTCTCTCTCTCTTTCCCTCTCTCTTCCAAGTTCTATCAACGGACGTGTTTCTCCGAACCCAAGTGCTATTTCTCTTTTCCCTCTTTCCTCTCTCTTTGTTGTCCTTCTTCGCCTTCATCTGCAAGGATGAGTTTCTTATAATCTTATTCCCGCCAGTATATCTTCTTCTGATCCTGGTGAGTTCAATTCCGAACAATCAAGTTGTTTTCTTTATGTGTTTGTTTCATTTTGCTGTTTATTTAGAGTGATTTAATTTGCCTAAGTGATTCGTGTATCAAGATTCAAGATTTTTTAATGGATTTGGCAATGATTCTGCTTCGAATTTTGTTTATCGGGTTACCCTAGGAGTGATTAGGCAATTTGTATGCAGTTCCCCTGCTTTTCTTTGATTCAGGAGTTAGATGTAGATCTGTGCTGGCTCTATGCTGTTTTTAGATTTGGGGGAGTTGTTTAGGGTTCGTGGGGTTTAGCGCGACTGCAAATTCGGCTTCAATTCTGTATTTGCTTGGTTCTAAGTATGAGAGTGAGCGGTTCTGATTGAATATGCAATTGTAGGAAATGGCTGAAGGTGAATGCTTCATAAAGGAAAACCATTCACCAGCAGCTTTGAGTTCTTCGGTTCCTGGAAACAGTTCAAGTATCAGCTTGAAGTCACCAGGTTTTAGCAATCTGCCTACAACATCCTCCTCCCATCGGTATTTATACTAACTCACATCTATGCATTTCATTCTTTAAAGCTCTGTGAAGCCTTTTTTTTTCCCCTTTCATGTCTAGTCCATTAGTTGAAGGCAGAACAATTATAGGCAGTTCAGGTTAGAGATATGAAACTGGTAATGCAGTGAACCAAGCTATCTGCATTAGAGCATATATTTATGATGATCAATATTATGATCATTAGTTAGTTTATATCTCAAGTCTAATTTTGTGACTGTTACAACCTTAGAGTATATGCCATCAAGTCAAGTATCTTGCTTGTAACTTTTTCTTCTATAATTGCTGAACTGGATCATATTTGAGTTTAATATGAACGATGGTGGCAATGGGTTTTGCTGTTTATGGTCCAAACAGAAGACCTCCAGATTTAATAGTTATTTGGTTCCACTCTTGCTACATAGCATCTCTATTATGCCGATTATTGATTATGGCTTAGAACACAATCGATATTTTCTGTCAAAATTATATCTCTTATTTGATGCCTTGGTCTTCCTAAATATACAGTATTTACGCATAGCGATGAACCATCTTTGTTTTCACTTTATATGGATGTTATAGTATTTGAACTGTCATTTGAAAGCAAACACATGAGCTTCTGTTTTTCTGTTCTAGGAGGACTACGGGCCCCATTAGACAAGCAAAGGGTGGTTGGACACTGGGAGAGGTCAGTTCCTCTTCTTGCTATGTTAAAACAGTAACATTTTTCTGTTTTCATTTTCATATGCAGTAATCAATGTGCATTCTTCTCTCTCTTTTTAACAAAATATTCTTCTATTCTTGCAACTTGAATTCTAATTCAGTGAGGTTCTATCATCCACTACACTTTACATGGATTTTTAATTAGCGTGTTCCTATTCCTACAGGATGAAACATTGCGCACTGCAGTTGCTATCTACAATGGAAAAAATTGGAAGAAAATAGGTATGTTTCTTCTAAACAATGCTCAACTGAATTGGTACCTGTTGAAAGTATATAGCTTCAACTTTTAGTTCAAATAAGACCAGCAGTCAAACTCTAGGGGACATTTTACCCTTTACACTATTAAATGCATGCATTGACCTGGTACAATTTGTAGAGGTCCTTGGATTTTGTACCTCCCTAGCTGGAAATTCATTGAATAATTGAAGGGGGAAAGATCTTACTTTGCACACCGTAACAACAGAGGGAAAGATGATTAGTCTTCTGTAAATCCATGAAACTGTGCATTTTATGTGGCTAAATGAGATTAGAATTTAGAAGTTGTCTTTGCTTCTGTACAAGGATTTGTCTTTTCTTGTATTCAGCACACTGCAACTCAGCTCCTGTTTTACCTGTTTATCAGATACTCTTCTTGCGAATTCTTTCTATTTGTGTTCAGTCTTGACCAGCTGTTCATTTTCTCAAACTTGCATTGAAAATTTATATGCCACTGGATTTCTTCTTTCTCAAGCTTGCGTTGAAATTTGTATGCAGCGGAGTTTTTCCCAGATAGATCTGAAGTTCAGTGCTTACATAGATGGCAAAAAGTTCTTAATCCAGAGCTTGTTAAGGGACCATGGAGTCAGGAGGTGCATGCCACTTCTTACTTCTTTGTTTTCTCACGATAAACATGATAGAATTATTATATGTATTCAATTGTTGACATTATTTGGTTGTAGGAGGATATAAAAATTATTCAGTTAGTTTCAAAATATGGTCCAACCAGATGGTCTGTGATTGCAAAGTCTTTACCAGGACGCATAGGGAAGCAATGCCGAGAAAGGTAATTTTAGACTTCATTGATTGCAGCATCATTCTAGCCTTAATCAGAAGGATTACGTACTGTTTACTTTCCCTGTTAGTGATTTTATTTATAAACATGTTAACGTTTCTTGATCTCTCAACAAAACATCCTTTTTATTTACTTGTTATTTAAACGATAAGAAATCTTTGCATACATTTTCTTAAATCATGGTCAACATCCTATTGCTTAAAAAAACATGGGATGCATAATAAATTCCACACCTAACTCAGTGATGATGAAGAAAATGTTTCCTTTTGAGGAAGTCTACTGTAGACTTAGACATTCTCCTTTTATAAATCATATTTGCCTGAACTATGACAATGTTTTTCTGTTTTGTTGTGTGATCTTCAAGGTTTGGCTGATTGCTTCTTTTGAATGTTCTGTTATCCGGTTTGGCTGTTTTAAGTTATTTTTCTGAGTTTCACTATACATTTCTTGCAGGTGGCATAATCATTTGAACCCAGAGATAAAAAAGGATGCATGGACGTCAGAGGAGGAGTTAACCCTCATGAATGCTCATTGTGTACATGGGAATAAATGGGCTGAAATTGCAAAGCTCTTACCAGGAAGGTACTGAAAAAGTAGTTCACTGTAGAAGTAACTTTCTCTAGTTTATTTAGAAATGAAAAAAAGGTACCCTCAGTAATACTTATAAACCATGTCTGGACGTTATATATCTAAAAGCAGTTAGGAAGATCATTTTTCTTGGCATCCATTTTTCATTGTTATTCTCTGTTGAAAAGTAATATCAACATCTTTTGACACTTCATGTGTGTCATTCGGTGCTCAGAATTGAGTATCTTTTGTTGATTTATGACAAGTCTTGTTTTAATTCAGTTTGCTTTCATGATCATAAATTGACTGTTTTCAAACTGTGTATATAGGAGTGACAACTCGATTAAGAATCACTGGAATAGTTCGTTGAAGAAAAAACAGGACTTCTACCTAACTACGGGTAAACTACCACCTGTATGGAAGAGTAGTCCCCAAAGTGGCAGTGTCAAAGATGAAAAGAAGCCATCAGCAGTAAGATGCAAATTGCTTCCTTCATCCAAGAAGGAATCTGATTCATCTGCTCAAACTTCATCAGGCACTACAGAATTTGGTAGACTAGAAGAGAGTAACAATAAGACGGAGTTCTATGACCCAGTTCAATTCATTGGCTCCCCGTGTGATAACCGCTTGAATGAATATGCATCTGAGATAAATCATCCGGTTGATGATAAGAAAGTTGATGTTACTCCTCTCAGGCATCAATTTCCGACTCCTGGTTGTGTGAATAGTAACAGCTTGTCTACAAATAGCCCTGAATCTATTCTGAGATTCGCCGCCAGCACGTTCCCCAACACTCCTTCGATAATGAGGAAGAGAAAGGCGCAACCTCAATCCCCTAACGTTTTGGATCAGATTAGCAACTGCGATGATGACCGTTGTTGTAAAACACCAGCCTCTCAGTGTGACAACACGCTTGAGTTTTACTCTAGGAAAAACTTCAATGCATCTCCCCCGTATCGAATAAGGTCCTACCGTACTGCTGTTTTGAAGTCTGTGGAGAAACAGCTCCAGTTCACAGCAGAAAGTGAGAGAAGTGAATGTAACGCTGAGCTCCAAAAGAGTATCACATAGTGGAACTCAAGCAAGTTAGAAAGTTTTGCCTCTATGTATGTATCACAATATATTGCTTTTCTTTTCACCGCCCTATGTTTTTGAAGTTTTTGCTCTAATCTTATATGTTTTCTATTTTTGAATGCCAGGCAGAAAGATAATACTAAATTTGAATTCATCAAGTAGGAATTGTTTATGTAAGCCTTATGAAGGATTGTTCAGGAGCTTCAGGTAAGAGAATATTTGAAGGAACATTTTCTTAGTACAGGCTAGTTACCATAAATTACATTGCAAGGTTGTGTCATGTTTAGGTGGAAGATGTGGAAGAAGCTTGATACACTCAGAACCACCATTTCCGGGCACACGAGTTTTTGAACCGAGTTTTCAAAATCAGTACATGGTGAAGGTGGGGTACTTCTCAATTCTCAGTTCCCTCGAAGCGCAGGATTTTGCACATTGTAAGAGGATTTGGGGTCATTGCAGCCATAGCTCTGATTCCAAATTAGGGAGAATTGAATTGATCTCGAAACGATAAAGCAACAAAACTTTAGCCTTTTATCAACGGAACAAACAAGAAAACATGTATTTAATCTCTTAATTTTGATTAATATTTGGCACCAATTGGAGTTACAGGACTCCACAAGACCCTATTTGGGTCTGCCTCTGATTATTGTAATAGTAATAATAGTAATGTTGTAAGATGTAGGTGACAGACATACCCAATAAAACTAGAACTAGAAAGATCTTATTCATGTCTAGTTACCAATTTTCACTCCGATCTTTCTTTCCTGGATAGCCTATCCATTGGAGATACATAACTAGAGAAAACGCGCAGGCTGAAACCTAAAAAACGACGAAGAACACATATATAACATCTTCGAGAAACTAAAGAAGTCTTAGCTTCCTCATAATTAGTGGCTAAGCTACTACAACCTAGGCCAGAGGTTGATTCATCTTAGCAGGAGTTCTCATGCTCCACGCATCCAACGTCTCAACGGTCACAGGGGAAGTTCCATTGTTGAAGACATACAAGTGAGCTCTTTCAAACACTGCCTTAGTCGGATAAACCCTTGATGTTATACAAGTCTTTCCTTGCGCTCCAAAGCTCTCTACCACCGAGTGGTCAATCTACATACATGTTGGGATGTATAAGTTTTAGTGATGAAATTGAAATCTCACTTGAACGATATACAAAATGGAGGCAATTCACATACCAAGCTTCTGAGAGAGAGTTTTCTGTCCTTGAGATCCACGTCTACAAAGCCGGCAAATGAGGGCTTGTACATGTCTTTGTTTGAGATCAAAGATGATCTGCAAAATTGGTAGGAAACCAGCAAAAGAAGTTTAATGACTGGTAACGAGATGGTTATTGTTATGGGAAAAAATGAATTTGAAATAGACCTGGATGCATCGGAGCACATGAGCACGACGTGCTTATTGTTATGGGCCTTAAAGACCCTAAAGAAGACAGGCGTGTACTCTTCAAGGCCCACTGAGGCCAACGTGAGAAGCCCAAACGGCCCAATTCCACCTTCAACGGTCGAGCCCTTTTGCCCACACAGAGCCTGCGGGTCCACCCACTTGGGGTCAAACGCCTCCGCCGTTTCCAAGCTACTCGGCAGAGTGAACACCACCTCCACGTCAGCCTGAGCTGGCGTAACGCCCTTAATTTCCAGCAAATGGCCTTTGTGAATGTTTTGTTTTTTGAGGTGAACCGGGTCGCGCCTTAGAGTCTCCAATTCTTCAATAGGCCATTGCAACAACTGCTTCCTGCTCGGGTCAAGCCATACTTTCCTTGGAATCGCCTAATCAATCAATCATCAATTTATTAATAATAATATGAGACTAAGATTTGTACATTAATGAATAATTAGTACCTGAATTCCAGCCCATCCTTTCTGCACATCCATGGGCTTGGCGTCGGATTCGTTCGCCCAACCCCACAAAACCCTACGGTTCTTCTTCGGATCAAAGAACGTCTTGGACGCGTAAAAGTTTCCATAATCATACCTTAAACCGTTCCAACCGTCAAGAGAAGGGTCATCCGGGAAGTACCGGTCAATGCTCTTCTCATACCTCCCAACGGTATAATAGTCGTAACGCGTCCTATCAAGGCTAACCTTGAGCACGTACTTGTCGCCCCCGGCCGACGTGTCGAGCCCGTTCCGACCCGTGACGGAGACCGGGTAGAAGTCGGGGCACTCCCACATGCCCGTGTTCCGAGCGGCGTGCAAGGGGTGCTTGGCCTTGATCCACGTCTTGAATTCCTTGCTCCGGTACAGGTAGGCGACCCCGCTGCGGCGCTTCCTCCCGCCGACGAGCATCTTCCAGTGGCCGTCGCTGAGCCAGGCGGTGGTGGGGTCGCGGAAGCAGCTGGTGTTCATGTCGGGGGCGGGGACCACGAGGGGGTTGTAGTCGGGCTTGACCCAGGCGCGGAGGTAGGGGTCGGAGAGGTTGGCGGGCAGGGCGATGTTCTGGACCTGGTTGGAGTCCGGGTCCAGGCCCGTGTAGAGGAGGGCGGGCCCGGTCCCGGGAAGGATGGTGGCTGAGCCGGACCAGCAGCCCTGGATGTCGAAGGGCTTGGAGGGGGAGAGGGCCGGGTCCAACGACTGCCAGTTGACCATGTCCGTCGACACCGAGTGGGCCCACACTATGTTTCCCCACACCGAGCCCTTGGGGTTGTACTGGTAGAACAAGTGGTACACTCCCTTGTAGTACATAGGTCCTGATCGATCATATACATTAATTCATTGAGACCAATTATTTTTATCACATATATATATACATGGAAAAACACGTAAAGAGTACTTGTATTGTATGTATAAATGTATAATTAAGTAAGTCGTTACCATTGGGATCTGTTGACGTGTTTTGAGGTCATTTATATATGTCCACAGTGTCATGTCGCCATTGATCGGAGATCGATCGAGACAATGAAACATAAGATTATAATCAAGAATTAGTTAAATTAACTCGGATAAGCTCAAACTTGCAAGTGAAGAAGATATAGATTGTGCATATATATTCAGATATTCTTCGATAACAATAATTGGATGGGAAAATCAAATGAAATGATATACATAAAATAAAATTGGTTAAGATTTCGCAACCATTTATCTGTTAATTAATGGTAAAAATTTCTCAAACTCTATCTAGACTACCTCAACCTTCGCCAAATCCGAAGAACTCTTCCAGTAACAGATGGAGCGAAAATACTAATTAATAAAAAAATTATGATTTATTCAATTCAATATATTATTCGATCGAAGATCAACATTCAACACAACGAACAAAGTAATTAAAGATATAATTAAATAAAATAAAATTGGGAATGGAAAGTAGGTACCGTTGATCCAGTGTTGGGGGGGCCGAAAATGGAAGGCGGGGCGGAGGAGTTTACTGACGGGAGAGAGGGCGTGTATGGAGTCAAAGGTGGGGTTCTTCTTGTGAGAGCCTTCCGCCACGCCATTGTTCAAGACCAGGATCAACAAACTAATTACCCATACTATATATATGTAATTCATCTTCAGTATTAATTAATCCCTTCCAAAACCCACTTTTGGATACGAATTAATCAATACTGTGTACGTCGTCACCCAGGAAGTGACTGAGAACCAGGGCTAATTATGTGTTATTCTATGAAGATAAATATTTTAAGAGGGATTAGATTCTAGATTTATGGATTCATTCATTTTTCGTTGATCTTGATCTTAACAAAGCCCCGGAGAACTGGCCTATATATAAGCTTCAATTCTATCTAGTTTGGTCAAATTACTAGACTACTCTTCTATTCCCACGTTTCCTTCTTTCTTCTATCTTCCATCCTCTTTTTAAAAAAAAAATGAGCCTAAAATCCTAATCCTAATAACAATAATTATATAAAAAAAAAAGCGTAGTTAGTTGTTTTTTTTATCCAAATCCATTTTTGCAATTTAGTGCAAAAAAAAAAAAAAATCGTAGATATCTAAAATTCATAGATATCCAAAAAGTGTAGTTACTTAATTAAAAGATTTAGTGCAAAAAAAATTAGTAGATATCTAAAATTAAATTATTTGCTAAATAATTAATCGGTACCATAACAATGGATTGAAGTAAAATTCTCATCTTCGTCTTGTCGATTACATTAGATCACAAATTATAATTAGTTTTTCATGAAATTATTATACTTGTGAAGAAGCTTGGTTCTAGAGTTTAAAGTTCCATCTTAAGATCTAGGATCAAAACCATAAGAATTAATCGAAATTCTTGTTCCTGGATTCACAAAGACTCCAATGTATCCTTCATCAGTCCAATTATCATATATCACTTTTAAACGCCTCCTACTATATAATTTACCATACTCCTGATCACCCCTTTGATCGACTCTTCTACCAATTTGTGCAATCCTTAATGTCTCATCAAAATCCATTGTCCTTCGCCTTCTTGAATCCACTCTATCTATCGCTCCAATTTTCTCAAAACCAAAATCCTGTTTTTATGCGAATCTTTGCAAAATAGCGAGAAATCCAAAAGGGTTGAAGATGAGTGGAATTAGTCTTTTTTGAGTTTTCCATGATCGATTTTTTTTACTCTTTCAATATATTTAAATGTTTGTTGTCAATTGGATTGAACAAATATAAATAAAATGATTTGTACATTATTAAATGATGTGTAAATTGATGTGTGGTAAACAAGGATGTGTAATATGAAGTGTTAAAAATTAGATGAAGTGTAAAATAAATGGATGAAGGAAAAATTGACTTGTGTTAAAATCCTATGTGACGCAATATGGGATCGCCAAGTGGCATAATCTGATGTGGCGCAATGTGGTCGCTTGAATTCTTAGCGGTTTTAGTTATATATATAGATGTTACAAGTATGATCCTTAATTAACTAGGATATATTCTATTGGTGAAATTGTAAGATCGAAAAACACGTCAGTTAAATAGGCAAGAAATTATTTCAAGACTAGTTCTTTACGCAACGAAAATTAAAACAACAAGATCTAATAATAGAAATTAAAACAGGGATACAAGTCCTTTGTAGAGGAACTCCACGTTGACCAACAAGTTAAGCGGGTAATCCTCTACCTTCTTAGAGGATTTTGAATGGAGACTTTATTAATCGATTAGTTCCTTAGTTACACAGTAGAGATTTAAACTTCTTTGTCACTAACGATCACCAAATTCTAGCAACACTAATGATCGAATCATCTTAACTGGTTGCTAAGCTCACTCAATTAATTAATTAAAGAAATCAAACCTCACACGATCCGGTCGCAGTTCTTTTTAGCTTTGGAATCGTCTTTGTCGTAGTTGAGATCGGACACTCGCCGCCGATGTCTTCTTCTTCCATGTTCTTCCTTGGAAAGCTCTCAATGCTTAGTTTTAGATATTTTCACTATTCACTTCAAAAGCGGCACAAAACCCTAGGTCATCTCTATGTACTTATAGTGAGTGAGTTTTGGCACTTGTTTTTGCAAAGAATACAATTACGCTTCTATCATTTTCTATTTGGAGCGCAAGACTTATTTCCTAATGACCTCTGTGTCCCTGTGCGCTGGCTATGATAGTGGACACATATACTCTTCTTTCCTTGACGTGCAAGAAAAGCTTGGTTAGGGAACGGTTCCACATACACTTTGCGCTTCATTTCCATTATTATTCTTGTAAACCTATATTTTCTTGAAACATTTAGATCAATAAACACATTATTTTTTAATGATGTTTATTATCATCAAAATTTATAGAGGAACGTTGTTCCAGTATTAGATACGTAATATTTCCTAATATTGTTCTAATAGATATTCTGTGGTAAGGTATGAAGGAAAGGTGTTGAATCTAATTACTACTCGAAGGATAGTGCCATCTCCAATTAAATTGAAAGTGGTCCATTTAAGTCCACCCTTGGGCGGTCTAGGATTGTAGAATCTGAAATATCTTTGAAATTTACAAACAAACTTAGGCATTTTTCATCCATGAAGGATTCCAAATGACGTTTAACGAGAATGAAAATCATTTATTTTCATTTGCGTAGCCTAGAGTATTCTTTTGTACGTAGTATATGATATTTATCTTTTTTCCCTTAATGTGAATAATGGAAAGAGTTCCCGGACTAGCCAGGAAATTTAACTCCATGCCCATGTATGTTAAATATTTTATATGTGTTCCTGTTAACTTGCATGAATGTAATTTATTTATTAAAAAAAAATAGTTTTAGGTATATGATTCGATTGAAATTTGGTCTCCGTGTTTGTTTTTCTGTTTGATCAATTTTATTTTTGTTGGAAAAGAACTAAACACACAACAAATTACAATACATACATGTATTTGACATAATGCTAAACCCAAAAAAAAAAACGTATTGCCACACAACGCTACCAAAGGATATTAATTAAAAGAATGAGTTCCCTTTAAAATACGTATTATAAAGTCACATTATTAGCTTCCTACTCTAACATCGTGATTAAAAAAAAAAAAAAAGTCAAGCTTTCACAGCTTAATTAATTGGTTGGATGAACGCGATTTGAATTCAATCTCCCTTCGTTGTAATGACCAACTAAATATCATATGGACAAGAAAAATTATGAAAATTTTATATGAATGATTTTTTTTTTGTAAATCTATAAATCTATATGTTTACAAAAGTATTACTATATGAATACTTTTTTTTAAAAAAAATTGAAAATCTAAGAAAAGGTTATTTTTTTTTATAAGAATTCGGAATACCAAACAGACTTGGTAATCCGAGAGGCAGTAAGAAAACGACAGTCGAGAATGACTAAAAGAGTAAAAAACAAGAAGAAATAGCTATAAAAAGTACTAATCTCTGAAAAAATATAAGAACTAAGAAGAGTTTGAAATCGGGGTGAGTAAAGCACTATAAGAATAACGTTGTAGGCAACAGGTCGACCCCTCGTGGACATGCGAAATGGACACTCGACGTTCCCTCCCCGTTGGGAAAAAGTTATTGCCCAGTAATTAACATACACAAATTTGAATAATAAGTTAAAAAGAAAGATTATAAGGTGGTAGGTAAATACGGTATAATGGAAAGAGTATCCTTTTTGTCACCCCTTGAAGTCTTGAACATCCACTATCCACGGCCTCCATCTGCCAAACGCAAGCATGAGGAGTGATGAGTTTGGTTTTTCATTTTAGGGTAAATCAAAACAACATGCAAAACAAGTATCAACCGTGAGTCACACAAAAGCAACTAAAAGACGTGTGCTTGTTAAGGCAAGGGGAACCATGTGCTGTTTTTCTTTCCCTACAAAAACAATTATACACCATTACATGCATATTTACATTGTTTGTACGTGGTCTTCTTGGACTGATTTTAGGCAACCAACCGATTAAGCTGTAATTGATCGATGCCCGATGACAACTTTTGTGTGCATGCCCTTGTTCGTGAAATCCATCTCTACTTTTTTTTAATTTGCATTACTTTGTTGTAATACGGTTTGTGATCCAGCTCTTTTCTCGGCTCCTGTTTTTCATCTCTTGAGCAATATATAATAAGATTCGATCATGCTTAGTTTTGACACATCACGAAATTACCACATGCATGCCGTTTTATTTATTGAAAATTTGGAAAAGTCTACGTACCACCAGTTGCTGCTGCCTTATTTATGATGTTTTATGAATACTTGATCAACTTAATTAATAAACGCACATTTATATTTAATTAATGAATAATCTGGAGTATACCAATTGATTTTGATTGATAGGGAAAGGGTGGCTAATTAAGCTAGATGGATGTAGTCAAAGCGAATATTTGGTTCAGAAACAGAGAGATACTAGTTGTTCCCGTCGTACCCTGCACGTCTATGGCTCGATATTTTTCTAGATATACTATAAAAAAGATATTAATAAATAAAAATATAATATAAATAATAATTGTGAATTGGTGATTTATATAAATTGTAAAAAAAAGAAGCATATTTCTAAATTAAAGATTTTGATAGAAAAAATGAAAATAATGTGACATTTAATATGGATTAGCATATAAAATTGACATGACATGTACGTATATTATCAAAAAACATTACCGGGAATTTCTTAAAATAATATCTTAAAATAATAATAATTATAATAATTAATTTCTAAAATGATATAAAATTAGATGAAGAAAAAAACAAAATGAATATATATAATTACAAAAAGAATACTGAGAAAATTAGATGTTAAGAGATTGAAAGATTATACGGCTAATTAGTTAGCTATTAATTAGGCATGATATAATGTAGTTTTTTATGTAAAATATAAGAACATAAGAACTCTAGACTTGTTTTGTTATGGTAATCGTAGATTTGTTTTTATTTTTAATTCAAAGATTTTTTTGATTTGACAATTAACATGGAAGTACGTAATCTTATATGATAAAGTTAGCTTTTTTAAAATTTAAAAATCTTATATCATATCTTTTTGGTTAACAAATAAATGAAATATTAAAAAAATCAATTAAACATTTTTAATTAAGGAAAGATATGAAGTTTTATATCATAATATTTTTACAATTTTGTTCATAAAAATTAATTAAAGATTAATATCAATCCGAAATTGATCGTAGTAATTTGGAGAGTTAACATTTTTAATCAAGGAAAGATATGAATCGTAGTATCTTTACCAACTACATTTTTTAAGGTAATTTTTTTTTTATTTTGATAGTTTTTATCATCTTAATAAATCTTTAAGGTAAATATAAATAAAACAAAGATTGATATTAATCAAAGCATTGATATCAATGGCATCGATAGAGATCCGAAACAAATCCTATGCTTTGATTGAAGCTACAGAGAACTTCTTCAATGGCTTTGATAAGGAACCGAAATCAACAAACTTATCAATAGCATCGACGGAGTGCGTTAATATGTAAAGAACAGAAATAGAAGTTTCATGACATTAGTGAATAGAATGTTAAGAGAAGGAAAGTAGAACCTAAGATACGTCATTATAGTGGATCAGATCTAGAAGAAGTAATGAAGTCGAATTCGGGATAGATAATAGTGAGTAGTATCATCGTCCGGGAGTGGCATCGACAACGTTGTGCAAGGAGGTCGGCAAGGCAGCCATAAAGAGTGGCATCAGTGGTCGTGGAGGTGGCCATTGATGACATTATAAGTTCTATGGAAAATTTCGATAAAGATGGCAAAGAAGGAGGAAAAGAGTTTGTAAATGGGTTTTTAATTAATATTTTTTATTAGATTATTTTTTTATTTATAATTGTAGTTAAATATGACATGTAAATGACGGGGCAAAATAATATGAAGTGGCATATGACGTGTAAAAAATCATATGACATGGCTTAATAAAAAGATGACACGTGGCAAAATCCAAGGTGGCACATTCTCGGGGCGACATGTGGAAAATGATGAGGTGGCGTAATGTGAAGGCTTCAAACCTTATTGCTTTTATATATATAGTAGATTAGGGTTACCCGTCGTGCCATGCACGAAAATATATTATAAATATGATATAATAAAGTAAATATACAAAAATAAATAAAATGCCAAAATAATGTAGATTCTTAAAAAAATTAATCAAATTTAATTCTTTAAAAATCTTTTCAATAAAAAGTTAAAAATATAATTAATAAGAAAAGATTAAAAAATATAGACTTTTTTAAAGATAAAAATTCTTCTATATTTACGTAAAAAAATCCAAAAAGGAAATTAAGGAAAAGAATTAATGTGGTGGTTAGAAAAGTTACAACTTTATATATAGTTATAGATAGATTTTATTTCTAAGATATATATTTCATATCGGTACATTATTTTGGAATCTTTTTTATTTATCATTTACCAATATAATAAATATAATGTCCCTTTCTTTATCTATTTATGTCTATTTGAGGATAACTTTTTTGTATAATTATTTTTTTCATAATTTTATATTTCAATTAATTATAAAAAACTATTATTTTAATAAAGGGGTGATGTGGTGTAATGTTGTGGAAGAAATTGCTTCGACTTTAGTTATTAGTAATAGATAGATAGATAGAGAATAGGTCAATTTAATAATGTAACCCATTTCAGTAATTGTTTATATAGAGCTTAAACGGTGAAAGGAAATTTTACCTTAATAAAACCAAACAGCCAAATGCAACAATTATTTCCACCCTCTTTCCCAGCCCTCAACTATGATCCATGACTCAAATTAACGTCCCATTATTATTAGATATCTTTACTTTATTTTCTGGTGGGTACATATTTTGGTTACATAGTCATATATACCCTATCACATGGGAATTGAAAAAGAACGCATGAAATATCCCATGCCTCCAACAGTAAAAAAAAAAAAAAAAAAAAAACATGATGACTACAGCATTTTTAGAGGTGCTCTAAAACTTTCCTTAAAATGGAAAAATAATTATTATATTCTCTATAAATAAATTAGTCCAACTCCAATAAATTTTCTATTTTAAAGAACACTACATTAGTCCAACTCAAACAAATTTCACCATCAAGCGGTTAAAAAATCAAATTTACCTCTACCTCTACAAGTGATCTTAGCTTAAGACTCTTTAGTGCAAAGTCGGTTCTGCCAGACTTATATTTGTATTTCATGTTAATAATTCGGTTCTCTTAATTAGGCTGCCCACTTTGGTCATGTCATTGATATCAAACGTATGGGTTTTGCGTTGCGTTGTCATCTAAGAAGAGTCGTAGTGCCATTGATATAACATGCCGGTGGAGCACAATCTTGCATGAATTAGATAACACATTTAGGTATAAGTTTCAATTTCCAGATAGGTATTTGAATGAAATAAAGGTTGGTAGGCTTTCAATTGGTTTTATGATGAAATTTCATCGCGCTTCTATGTTGGGCTTATCCGCGCATCCATGCTCGCTTCTAAGAGCACATCTCAAGTCTGCCTATCGATCACAAACTTTATCATGGTAGTATAGTAGGTCTGGTAAGTTCTAGGAACAACTATCAAATGTTGACATCTTGAATTGGAATGACAAAGAAAATCAAGTTCAATGACCATTCTTTCATTTACATGCAAAAAATCATATAAAGGATAAGTACATGTTAATAAATTACAACATTTCTGTTTACACTTGGATCTATATTGGTGTATGTGAGACTTGATAACATCTATCCCTCCTTCATGAGTTCACCCATATATGTCCTAAGATTTTTCTTTGAATTCACTTTTCCTAGAAAGCTCAACCCACTAGTGAAGGTAAATGCACACCAAGACCAATATTTCACTAAATGCAAGATTCCAAGCAAAAAAAAAAAAAAATCTCTCCAAATTGCAAGTGTTTGCTCATAAAGCACAAATTGCAAATGTGAATTCCATAAGCACTCAGTGTACAAGTCAGAAGCAACTTTTTCCGTATTTGAAAGACTGTAACTAGTCAGAAGCAACTTTTTACCGTATTTGAAAGACTGTAACTAGTGATTCCTAGAGATTTGCAAGATCTTTACCTTGTGAAGTATGCCAGCTTAGCAGGCAAATCTTCTCTTCATCTTTCATTGCTCTTTAGCAACTTGTTCAAATGTCAAAACTCAAAAGAGTTTGAGAGCACTAAGTAAAATTCTTGTTCAGGAGTGCTTTTCCCAGCAGTGCAATAAGTACTTCAACAAAAACACCATGCTTTCCAGAGTAAAAACAGAATCCAAGAGAGTAATTTTTTTTCCCTAGAGTTCTATACCAGCAGATCACCAGTAGTCCCCACAAGAGCATACACCTTGACAAAAGCAATGAAATCGATTCGCATCGCGGGCAATAATCGTCCGCTTTGTGATTTCAGATACCATCTTACTAAAAGTGTGACAATCACCACAAATCCTCAGATTCTTAGTTATCCTAATAGGAGTTCCATCAGGAGTAGCAATCAAACCAAACGCAATAGCCAACTTTTCACTGTGCTGAAACAACATTTGCTCCTTAACCTCCTCATCCACATCATGTAGCACAAAATCCGTATCCGGCACATAACCAGCCTTGTCCAATTTTTTCTTCAAGCATTCCAACATCTTATAGATCTCCTTTGATCTTAAATGGGTCCCATCTCCAACACTGAATCTGTGGATCTCATCACCAACTTCAATCCAAGTCCAGCTAGGAATCTTCTTCAGTCCTTTATGAGTCAATGATCCCCTGACTCTCGCCACATCGTTCCATCTCTGTGCCTTAGCATAAATATTAGACAGCAAAACATAATGGCCCGCATTTTGGGGCTGCAACTCTAGAAGATTCTTTGCAGCCTTCTCCGCAAGCAATAAGTTTCCTTTTAGTCTACAAGCACCAAGAAGAGCGCTCCATAGACCCTCATCTTTCTCTACTTTCATATCATCAATCAGCTTAAAAGCCTCATTGAGTTTTCCTGCGCGGCCCAAAAGATCAACCATACATGTATAGTGTTTCACATCTGGGTTTATATCGTAGTCATTCTGCATTGAGGAGAAAAGCCTAAGACCTTCATTAACCAAGCCAGAATGACTACAAGCGTATAAAACAGAGAGAAAAGTGATATTATTGGGCCGCATTCCACCGTTTAACATTGCAGTGAACAACTCAAGAGCTTCTTGACTCAGTCCATGATACCCATATGCAGCTACCATAGCACTCCATGTTACGACATTCCTGTGTTTCATCTTCTCGAAGATTTCCTTAGCTTTTTCAATGCTTCCACACTTTGCATACATATCAATCATTGCTGTCCCCAGTATTACATCCACAGAAATCCCCCTGTCATTTATGTAATTTTGAATGTACCTTGCCTTGTTCATTGCACCTAGTCTAGCACAAGCATTTACAACAGTCGCCATTGCGATCTTGTCAGGAACAAAGCCTTCCTCTCTCATTCGATCAAATAAAGCCAACGATTCCTTTGCATCCCCACAGTCTCCATGTGCACTGATCATAACTGTCCAAGTAACAAGATCTCTGACAGGCATTTTGTCGAACACTTTGCGGGCTTCTTCAATTTCCCCGCACTTGGCGTACATATCCACCAGAGAAGCAGAGACGAATGGATCCGAACTCATCCCAAACTTGAGGACAACATGATGCACTAATCTGCCTGTTTCAACATCTCTCCTATCCCTACAAGCCCTTAGCACAATAGGCAGTGTATAGTTATCTGGTCGAAACCCAGATTCAATAAAATCCCTAAATGTCTTGAAACAATTGTAAAAATCCCCAATCTTAACAAACCCACCAACCATCACGCTCCAAGAAAATGGGTTTTTCTCATCCATCCCACTGAAAACAGAAACGGCACAGTCAATGGCTTTAAATTGACAATATATATACAGCAATTTGTTCATAACAAAAAGGTTTTGAAGCATCCCGGTTGCAACAATCAGGGCATGCGCCCTTTTGACCTGAGAAATGTTCTTGCAATTTTGCAAACAGGAGACATGGAATTTGGGGTCAGAGGACAAAGATAATAGAGACGTTGAAGGCATCTCTTTCACAGTATTGAAATCTGATGAATTTTCTTGATTAACCTGAACTTGAGATGCGCCATTGGTATAGTGCAAAGCCGATGAGCCTGAGAGGAGCCGAGGATTTTCATAGAAGGAGAACGCGGGTCGTCGGATTTTGGGTTTTAACTTGAGCATGAAATTCGTTTTTGCGTGTTTAACACCGTCCCGCATAGATCAGTGATAACGGTCGAGAAGGGGATGGCGGCAGGTAAATGATATGAAATTGCCAAGATGTGTACTAAATTCGGGTCCAAAAAAACCGAAACTGAACCGAAAAAAAACCGATTAATTTATTAGGTTAATCAAACTAATATTTTTTAAAAATTTCGGTTTGGTTAACCGAATCGGAAATATTTTCGGTTTATCGCTTCGGTTTCAGTTTAATTTTTTTTTGAAAGAGGTAAGAATTCGATTGGCCAAACGAGGTTGGAGCAATCGAGAGACCGAAATAACTAGTGACTGGATAAGCAAGAACATGATAAAACTGGTAGCAAACCGTCGACGACAGGAGGAAAACTCCATACCACCACGAACTAGCTCGGGAGAAAGGGTGCTACAGCAAACCCACCAACAAATACACTTGGACAAACAAGAAAATAAACATGAACTTTGGGCTTACTCAGATGTAATGAGAGGTCAAGATTCTCATGTAAACCGCCAAGCCAACAGAGCCGCACATGAGCTGGCGCAGCTCTCTTTCAAATACTCTCAACCTTATTTAGATTTAATGGTCCTGCCTGATAGCATTACTAATCTTATTTCTTTTGATGCTAATAATAATGTAACTCCTCCTATGGAGAACTAGTTTGTTTTAATACATAGATTAAAAAACCAGCAAATATTCTTCTCAGAAGCACGAAACAAATTAAACGAACAAATAGAAATTATTCCCGCCAAAACCCCTACAACATAAGTTGCAGAAATTCACGAACACTGCTACTAATAACACTAGAATGAAAGAATTAAAATTATACCAGCAATTACCCCTCTTACAATTTCAATTGTCAGTGGCATATTGCAAAAATTCAAAACTGCAAGAATAAATTAACTTCATAGAGCCAAAAAACAAGGATGGTAGAAGAATTTCTCATTTAACGTATCAAGGGAGCTAGAAGTCCACACACAAGTCTTCTTAGAATTAGAAACACTTTCTGTGGACGATTGATGGCCCAGACTCATCGTACTCGGCCTTTGCAATCCACATCTGCAAATAATTTTTCAACATTAAGAACACTGAAGTAGAACAAATCTGAATGGTTTCATATGGATTTATTGATCAGTATTTTGGTTGGTTGAAACTTGAAACATGAAAGTGAAGATACCTGCTGGAAAGTACTGAGAGATGCCAAAATGGAGCCTCCAATCCAGACACTGTATTTTCTCTCAGGGGGAGCAACCACCTTAATCTTCATGCTACTGGGTGCTAATGCAGTGATTTCTTTGCTCATTCTATCAGCAATGCCGGAAAACATGGTTGTCCCTCCACTAAGCACAATGTTTCCATATAAATCTTTCCTGATATCAACGTCACACTTCATAATGGAATTGTATGTTGTCTCGTGAATGCCAGAAGCTTCCATTCCAATCACGGAAGGTTGGAAGAGGACTTCTGGGCACCGGAAACGCTCAGCTCCAATGGTGATAACTTGACCATCAGGCAACTCGTAGTTCTTTTCAACAGAAGAGCTCGTGTTGGCGGTTTCAAGCTCTTGCTCATAGTCCAAGGCAATGTATGATAACTTTTCCTTGATGTCCCTAACAATTTCACGCTCAGCTGAGGTGGTGAAAGCGTAACCGCGCTCCGTCAAGATCTTCATGAGGTGGTCAGTTAGATCACGTCCAGCCAGATCGAGACGAAGGATTGCGTGTGGAAGAGCGTACCCTTCATAGATGGGGACAGTGTGACTCACACCATCCCCAGAGTCCAGAACAATACCTACCAAACAAAACAACATTTTTCAAAAGACAACTTTGACAACTTATCAGAATTGAGGGTATAATGTCAAAAAAAAAAATCCTCCTCTAATTTACCTTCATGTTGTTATACAAAATTTTCATGGAAATCATACGTCCGACATTTTCAAACTATTTGCATACTAAAGCCGAGATGAATAGATGATCACACAATGAAGAGAGGTTAATGATGTTTTATACATATTCAATTGAATTCGAAGTTCATAGATGAAGTGATTATGAAAATAAAAGGAAAATTTATTTTTTAAGCTTATGTTCAACTACTACAAACGGTAAAATCAATCAGTCATAGTAATGCAAATCAAGGGAGGATCAAAGCGAACGATTCGTTGAAGACGAATGGAGGACAAACACCAAGACCTTTACTAAGGTCCCGAGCATTCAAGTTCAAGAAGGTTTTCATGGATTCCATATTGTGCTTTGATTATGTTCATCAATGGCGTCCAAGGCCAAGGAAGAGGATGAAGTCATGAAAGTTCGGAAAGTTAAGAAACCCGTTAAATTATAAACAGTGCTCAGTAAAATGGTCATACCTTGGGCTAGAAAATTGATCTCAAGTCCGTTCAAATTGCGTTGGATAGATAATTAAAAGATCTACAACTTTGTAGTTTACGTCAAATCCAGAATCCAAGAATAAAGAGGTCAAAAATGCGATTTACTGAGAGTTGTTCAAGTCTTACGGGAATCCTATCTTTTATTTTGATTCTATCTTTATCTTTATGATAATTTCGGCCATAGGAAGTTTGTTAGGGCTGAAATATATCTTGCTTTATTATTATTTATATCTTTTTGAGTTTTAGGATTAGCTTTTTAGTTTTCTTATATAAATAAGTCAAATAATTATTTATTTGATTTATTTATGATAAGGAGACTTAGATAGATGCTTTTTAATTATTTTATGTTATCTTGAGAAGCAAGTCATTGGACCGAATTGTCCCTACTAGGGCCGGCCATGCCATGCCTTGCTCTCCAATGAACTTTGTTTTGTATTTCTTATTTATAGTTTGCATCTTCATTCAATCAAAACCAACTCAGTAAGATTAAACCCCTTTGGTTTAATCTTGCTCTTGGGCCATTAAAACAACTCGTGTTCTAGCATTCAAACCTACGAAGATCGATCATCATACTCCATTCGAACTCTCTCTCTTTCGTGTGTTCAATTTGGTTTATTGATTTAGTCAATTGAGATTGTTCTAGTTTGATTGTTAAAGATCAAATCTAGTTAATCAATTGGATTTAGCGTTAGAGCCAATCCAATTGAACTATCAAAGTTGATTGTTTCAATCTATCAAATCAGTTTCGTCTTTTATTTGATTACTTGTTCAACAAGTTTCTAACTTTATTAAGCAAATCAGGATCAAAGAGAATTACTTGTCAAGATCGGGCCAAAACAAGACCGAATTGTCATCATCGAGCAATCGAGGAGATAATTAATTGAAGTTTTACTTTTCAAGCCTCATCTTATTACCTGATTAACTGATTTGGAGACATAGTCAACAAGAGAACTAACCCGTTGTACGACCACTGGCATAGAGGGAAAGGACAGCCTGGATGGCAACATACATAGCGGGAGCATTAAAAGTTTCAAACATGATCTGAGTCATCTTCTCACGATTGGCCTTGGGGTTAAGAGGAGCCTCAGTGAGAAGAACAGGGTGTTCTTCAGGAGCCACACGGAGCTCATTGTAGAAGGTGTGATGCCAAATTTTCTCCATATCATCCCAATTACTCACAATTCCATGCTCAATTGGGTATTTCAAGGACAAGATACCACGCTTTGATTGAGCCTCATCCCCAACATATGCATCCTTTTGACCCATGCCAACCATGACACCAGTGTGACGCGGACGACCAACAATACTTGGAAATACAGCTCTTGGGGCATCGTCTCCAGCAAATCCAGCCTATTAAAAAAAAATCACAGTTCAAGTACTTAAAATTAATTGTAGCAGATATTTGTTCATTCAAAAAGAACCAAAAGCACTATTGTATACGATACCTTGACCATGCCTGTTCCATTGTCACAAACAAGAGGTTGAATGTCCTCACCATCAGCCATCTTCTAAAGCCTAAAACAAGTACTTAAAATTAGAAGCAACACCATAAACAAACTTTTACCACATTATAGTTCTCAATTGACATGTTATTATGCATACACACATTTGGAATGCATCAACATTATGCCATCAAAACCAATAAACCAATCAGCAAATTCAATTAGCATTAGAACAAGACTGCTCTAAATTAATGCTATTAAATTGAATATTATCCAACCCTAAAACTAGAAACATCCATGTTCACCTGCTCAATGGCCATAAATTATCCAGTGACATGTGAGGCTAGTTCAAGAATGAGAATGTATGTATCAAGATTTATTAGTTTGCAAATTGCAATAAGGTAAGTATTTATTCCACCCAAACCCCACCCACAAACGAGCTATTCTAATATGGTAATAAAACCAATTAACATGTTCAAGCCCATGGTTATGTGGCAATAGAAATACTCTCAAATTCTCAATTAAGATACAATTTCAACAAGTTATCTCTAGATACAATGTGTAAGCCCATATCACCGTAAAGGAAATTTTTTGACCGAATCACCCGATAGCACTCATTTTCAAAAGATAGGATCAATCATATATTTTTTGTCCTTTTAAACCCAAGAGAATATGTAGGTAGTACCATTAAATATCACATTTTTTGTGCATGGAGATGAATCATATTATGTGAACACTGCATTTGAGAAAAAGATGTTCTGCCTTATTAGACAAGTTTTGATTGTCAAACAAAAACCTTTTCGCATACTTTTCCCCAAATTTCAGCAATCAAAAGGGGGATCGTTGAGGTCAAACACATAATCTTGGAAACAGAATGTTAAATGTGGACACAAAAGGCAATTTAATACATATTAGATAAGAAAACAACAATGCCAGATGATGGAACCCCCAATTCCGATCTAGATCAATCTCGTAATATTTTTCAATAAAAAAACATTTCCAAATTCGAGACACACATACACTCAACCAGTTCTCGAAATTAAGTAAAAGAAATACCAATCATGGAATCATAACACGCATAGATTTAAACAACAAAATGGCACCGATCTAACACGACCGTTTCATCAACAACAGGAAATAAAAGAAAAGAGAATGTAGGTACAAAAACAATAAGATGAATATAGCTAGAAATGAACATGATCAATATAAGAGGAGAAATCTACCTGTTTTGCCTGAGAGAAATAAGAGAGAGGAAGGAAGGACAAAAGAGAAAAGAAGAGCTGAGAACAATTACGAGGTTCAAAAATTCTGCCAAGGGAAATAAAAAGGCGAGGGAGAAGTGCTTTTTTGAGTGGTGGAGGGTGCGAAATGGAAATTGAAATGAGAGAAATGCGGGCCAAATTCTCTCCAGCTTTCCATATCCATCGAGCAATCTTGAGTTCTTGACCGAGTAACATTTCAGATCCAACGGTCGATGTAATTTTACGTATTTTCAATTTCCCAAATCCAAAAGCAACAAATTTAATGCAGAAAAATATTCTTGGTTATACGCGGGTTCAGGGCAGGGAATACCCTTTCCGTCCCATCCTCATTTAGAATTTTGATTCCCATATCTATCCCCCTATTCCCTTTAGTAATCGTACCCATTAGAGATTCTCCATCCCTATTTTATTTTTCCATTTGGAGTTCTGGTGGATTTCCCGATTTAATTACCCATTAGCTTCTCATAAAAAATCACAAATTTTATAATTATCTTCTTGAAAAATAAAATTTCTCATTTGCAATTAGAATTTTAACAAATTAAAAAATAAATTAGATTAATTTAATATAGATGAACATAATTTTTAATATAAAAATATTTTAAAATTTTAAAAAAATTTATAAAACTCTACAAAGAGTAATTTGTAAAATTATCAAATGCAATTGTTGAAATACTCTACTTTCAAGAAAATTCATTTACTTACCTGATCTATTAGGTATATAAACACTAAAAATAAAATTAAGTGGAAAAATTAAATTTATAAAATAAATTATAAAAATATGATATTTTAAACATACGATTTTTCATTTTCACCCAAACAATATATTTGAAAAAAACTTTTATTGAAAATAAGACAGGATTCATAATGAAAAGTAATAATAATGTTTCAAAAAAAAATTAATATTGCTTGATGATGTGGCATTATTTAGAAGTTGGCACGTATAAAGACTAATAGGCCGAAATAACTATATTATAAGCACAATCGATTTTGTTGAGTTTGTATATTGCCAAAGATGGAAAAATTGCAAGGTTGAGGTTGATATGATTAATTTTTCACAATAGGTAAACACTATGAGGTCCTTAATTATCTAAGTTGACAATCTTTTAAAAAAACTAGCCAGGTCAAACCCGTCCGTTGAACGGGGCAAATTTTATATTTTAATATTTGAAATGCATAGATATTTGTAAGCATTTTTATACAAATCACAATAAAAAGAAATTAATTTAATAAAAATCATAGAAATTTAAACTTTAAAAAAGTTCTTTTGTGCAAACCTAATTACCATCCACCAAAAACCTTCATGTCTTGCGTTCTCACATTCACTCTCCCCGTCTCAATTCGTTTTGATTCGATCAATCTTTCTTGCAATTTGAGGGTAGGCTTCTATACTTCGCTTCATAGTGGATGAAATTATGATGCGTTCATACAAACATAAAAGATGTATATAGTTAGAAAAAAAAAGATAGGAATTAAATTTTATATTATGTTTTGTTAGCTATAATGTCTACAATTGTGTTTGATGTTGTGTTTTGTATCTACTATCAAAGGTTTGTAATCTAATGTGTAATATCAAATGTTATTATTGTTATTTGAAATATCAAAGGTTGCAAAATTAACTATTTTAAATTAAGATAGTTGATTATTTCGCAAATCCTCCAACTTTAAATAGAAGGATTTTGAATATTTTAAGACATCAATAAAAAAATATTTATTTGATTTTGATGATATATAAATTCGCATGTTGTAAGATTATAGCTTTAGTGATTTGGATTAGTCTAGTAATGGTTTCAAAAAATTTCCATTAAGATTCACAATTGGGGTGTAATAAATCTATTTTTTTATGAATGATTTCGTCTATTATATATAGCCTTATTGTATCATTTGAAATTCTCTTAATATCCATCTAAAATTGAATTTGATCCTATAGCAAGTGTAGGCTAAATAAAAAGAGATTCGTCTAAAATTTAAATGCACTCTTATATCTAATAAAACTGCATTAAATTAAAAATATATAGTAAAGTCGTTTTGATTGTTTGAAAGAATTGGATCACCTTATTACAGAATGTAATCAAATGGATTTGTGTATACTTATCAAAATCATATATTAGTTAACACACTAATTTACATTGTTCTGTGTATTTTTCTAATACAACTTAGCTCATATTTTAATAACAACTATAATTTTTTTATAAATTAATTATAACAAAACGTTTTAAATATTTTAAAAAATATGAATCACCTTATAACTACATATAATCAAATAGATTGATGTATAATTAATTAATGATCAAAATCATATATCATTTTTCATACACATGTGTAATTTGTAATATAAGCATAATAAAGTTTTTATATATCATTCACATACTTTTAATATCAAATTTAAATTGAATTTAGTCTTTTGTATGGGGTCTTTTGATTGTGGTAAAAAAATTTTTCCAAAGTGATTATTTGAATAATCGAACCTTAAACCTCCAATATAATTGTCAAAGCTTCAACCATTGAGCCAAAATTTTATATAAACATATAATAAAATCAACATAATATAGTGAGATGTTTTTCATAAATTTAACATGTACACCTAGTACATAGCATTTTAATGTATAAATTTCAAAAATAAAAATTAAGGTGAGTCCAAAACAATTTGTTTTATTATATAATAGTGTAGTAGTGTAATCGACTATACACAATGGTGCCTAAAATATAATATACCAATGACTAAATAGTAAAGTATTTCAATTAAATAAAATATATGCAACAAATTAATGATGGTCAATAAAGGATGATATTATAAATAGTATATACCAATTATAATTAAGCCTTAATACTAAATGTGAATAAAAAGATCTACATTGTTATTTAATAGTGTAATTGACAATGCATATGGTACATATGACATAATATACCAACAATTCAAAACTAAGAGTTTGTTATCTACCCAAACAAATAGTTGTCAAGATTTGAATCGTGATCTATAGGCAGTTTGAAAGATTCTTTACCACTGAGTTATGTAGAATTATTTTATTATTTAAAATGATAAGTTTTCATAAAAATAAATATTATGTAATAAATGTGGCAATAAATGTGGTTTTGTACATAAATTTATCTATTTATTATAAATCATATTAAAGGTGGAAAAACAATTAGAAATTAACATTAAATGCATTAAATATGGCATGTACACAACTTTATATATGTAGTATAGATATCACTATAACTTTGTTGTCTGACTTAACTATCACAATTTTTGGATGCCAAGAAGTTTGTAGCCATGTTTCCTTCCATATACTAGTGGAGATTTCTAACCTCACCAAAGCATGTTAGGAAGTGCCTAATATCTTCAATGAAACTCCAAATTTCCTAGAATGTGTCCCAAGTTCTCTTAAAAAGGAGGATGAAAAAGCACCCAATATCTTTGAGATGAACGAAAGGAGGATTTTTATGAACCGACGTTCATAATGATTTGGCTCTTTCAAAATAGAAGAGGGAAAGTTGTTTGTAAGTCATGCGGCCATCAAAACACACTCCCTCCATATATTTCAAAGGAAGGTTAGATGAAAACTTTTGCCTAAGAGGTCTATGGTATGTGTTTATTAATAACATGTTTATTTGCTACATCTTAGCCCATATTATCCCCACTTGTGTTCATAAAAAACTTAATTTCTTATCCATTTTGTAGGATTTTTGGAACTTTCTTCAAAACTCTACCCTCTCGTCGAATCTTGTAGGAACATGTTTGGGAGCATAATAGAAGTGATTTAGACTTGGATGGAGATGGGATAAGATTTGAAGGGCATTTGCTTGGTGATTTGGTAAAGAAAAATTGACCTTCAAGAAGACTTGAGGGTGTCGACAACACATCAACACTTATTCACATGCTAAAAAGTTAATAAACTGTTTTCACCAGGGCGGTTATGTTGACCAATGTGATTGGGGTGCCTTTGTAGCTTCAAAGTTCATGTTTTGTTTTCTCATTGTTGGCCAGGTGGCCAACGCTACCATGTTGGCTTTGAACGCATCAAAACATCATTCAAATCCAACTTTCTTTTCTGGCTCGTATAACTAGCTTATGTGAAGGCAAGTTGAATATCTAATCCTTTCGATTTTCCCCCTTTTCTAGGGTTGGAACTCTCTTTCATCTTCATTTCATATCTCTTAAATTTTCTTTTTCATTATCTAGATTTGTACTAGTTTTACACTTTGATCTAAATTCTAAAATCCATTTTAGGTTATTGAGCTTTCTTCTAATTGAAGATTTAGAAGAGGAATTCAATCTTAACTTCATTCTAACCTTTGAATGAAACACAAAATTTGGGTTAATGATAATTATTTTTTATCCATTCTCTATATTTCTTGCTTTTCTCTTCAATTTTATTATATTTATGATAGTCGAATTGGCCTATTATGTCATGTTCGTGCAAATTATAAGTGAGTAGTTGATTGTGCTAGGATTCGAGGGAAGCCCAATGGTGATTATGTGATGTTTTGGCAAATAATTTTCGTTGGTTGAGTGATTTTTGGTCTACTAGTTATTCTTGCACACCAAATGTTTGTGAAAATGCCTAGGTAGTATTTTCTCATATTCTTACACACCAAGTCCAAATCACTTCCATTATACTCTAAAAAAAGCACACTAAGTATTTTCACACTAAGTGATTTGCATACCAAGTGTTTGTCCAAATCACTTCCATTTTTGGAGCATAATAGAAGTAATTTGCATATCAAATGTATCATCATCCTCAAAAGTGTCTTCAAGTGATGGTTCCTCCATGTATTTACGGAACACTTCTCCTTCTAACTCTCTTTTACAAACTGTTGTTTCTAATTCACCCTCTCATCCCTCATATTTTTGACTTATTGTCGAATCTCACCGTCAAATGGTAACTCGCTATTAAATTGACAGCCTACCAAAAACCTTTAGCTCTACAAAACATATCTTGCCTCACTCTGTAACACCCCTATTTTGCAACACTGGGTATTACCGCCAGTGACCTCGGATTTTACCGTCCAAAGTCACCCAAGGCTTAAATATTTTAATTAAATGTAAATAAAGATCAAATTGACTAAAAGCAGAATTTTATTCATTGATAAGAACCTTCGTTCATTACATTGAGAGTCGTTTTACAAATGATGTAGCAGCGGAAAGTAAAGCCCTTTTAAAAAGGGTTGAAAAGACGTATTTAAACAAGTATGTTTTTCCAAGACAATTCATATGATGATGATTTGCTTGGTTAAAATAGAAGAGTTGGTGCACTATCTTCAGAATGCTTTGCTCTTATGAAAATTCCTTCCTTCCAACAACGTCGTCTTGCCTTGACTTTCTATCCTTGTATAACGCTTCTCGAACCTTCTAGACTTTGTCTTCAAAGCTTCGGTGTGAACTTTCTAGAGTCTAGCATTTGTCGCGAAGGGCGAGAAATACCAATCAAAAAATGCGGAAATAGTGGAATTAGTCTAAGGAGACTAAGGAAGTGACAATGGAAATTCTCAAGGGTAATATGGTAATTTATAACTTATCGAGAGCGATTAACGAGAAGTGTTTGAGATGTAGAAATTTTATGTGGAGCTTTAAGGACGGAATTGAGTAACACTCGAGATGAGATAACTCTTAAATTGAAATCAAGAACTACGAGATTGTAGACTTCTTAGAGTAGAAAGTATGTTGGGAACGTTTATTAATTCATATAAGTTTTTGAAAACCTCCCGCGCCCTCGTCGGACTTCAACCAACCTCATCTTATTCGGTGCTCCAGATAGGGGAGGTGGCCCGATGGCGCTTAAGTACCCGCCCACCTTAGACAAGCCCAAATAAGCATTCAGATTGGAAAGACGATCTTTTCAAGAACCGGGAGCCGGGCGGTCTTTCCACGTTGTACTACTCCGACCCGGTTTTGGTTTCTTTTAATTGTGCTTTGGCACTTATCTTATATCGTGATGAGAACTTTCACTTACGTCAATGATTTTTAAAGAGTGTGGGGGGCATGCATGGGCCCGGTCCACTAACATGAACAAAGTTCCGGGCACTTAGCTAGGGTGCACTCATCCCTCCGTTGCGTGGGAGCGACATAGATCATGATCTTGAAAGTCGCAATTTATGCATGGTGGCAATACGACTTAGTAGGTTATATAGAGGTGTCGGGTTAATCCCGCACCCCTCACTATTTCATCCAATCGATCTCTAAACGAGATCTTAAACAAACAAGGTCACAAACAAGACTTGCGTAATAGCCCTAGAGAATAATAAATAGCGTAACAACGATAATAATGGGCTCATTATTTCTAACAATCGATATTCCTTGATTCGTTTATTATTAGCAAACAAGTTGTTCCCAACATCGAGAAATTTCACGAAACGAATTGTTAAGGCTACAAGGAGAAATTCCACTTGCCTTAACTTGTACGATTGTGTACTAACAAATGAACGGAAACGTTGTCTTTAAACGTAACGGAGGCTCGATCTATCGACACGAGAGATATGAACGAACTTTAATAAGAATTTCTTTAAATTCTTTTAAAGTTTTAAAAATCTCTTATATCCTTATTATAAGAGAATTAATTACTAAATTATTATAATAATAATTTAGGTGGAGGTGAATAAAATAATAATATTCCTTATTATTATTTCATATTTGTAATATCCTTGTATTCTTTATAAAATCTTTATTTTAATTTATTACTATTTTCTTTTGAAGATCAAGTCATAACATTATTTAAATTATTAAAATATTCCCTTTTTGCTTAACTTATTATTCTTTTATTATAACTAAGCAAGGAAATATCTTTATAAAATTCATTTAAGATATAGTTTCCATATTTATATGAAATAGTGTTTATAAAAACTCTTCTTAGGATGTGAAAAGTCTAAAATGCCCTTGTCATAAAAATATCTTTTATTTTTCCTTATTATTATCTTTTTACCCAAATTAAACATATAATATCTTTTTAAATACTAGAATATATCTTTATTATTTTATCATCTTATCATGCTTATTATAAGAAGACATGTAATATTTTTGTAAAGATATTCATATTATATTATGTCCTTTTTCTAGTACTTTCCTTATGTGGAAAAATTCCAATCACTTAATATAGCATTTGATATGTGATCGTCTCGGATTACTCCTCGTTGACCAAGTATATGACCCACACAAGTCCCGATCTTGCCTTGTAATGTGAATTTCGAACCTATAAAGCTTTCAAAGTTAGAAACTTGTTGCGCAAGGAACAAAACTGAATTGAATAATGAATGAAAGGAACCCATCTGAATTATGGAGATAATCAACTTGATAGTTCAATCGGATTGGCTCTAATGCTAAATCCGAATGATTAACTAAGTTTGATCTTTAACAATCAACTTAGAACAACCTAATTGATCAAAGAAATCACTCAGATTTGAATTAACATGAGAGAGAGAGAGAGATCGCGAGATTGATGATGATGTTCGGCTGAAACAATTGCAAACACGAGTCTTTTGGTGGCCCAAGAACTAGATAAAACCAACTTAGGGTTTATCTAATTCCAAGGTAATTTTATTGAATGTAAATTGCAAAGTATTTAAAGGCAATACAAAAGAGTCTTCCTTGGAGAGCAAGCAAGTCACCCAGTCGGCCCTAGAGGGTATTTTTGGGCTTTACTTGCTTCCCAAGATAATAATAAAATATCTATCTCTAACTAACTAGATCTCCCGTAAATTAAATAAATCAAATCTGATTTATTTAATTAAGGAAAATATCCTAACAAACTATAGATATCTTAAAGATAGAATAAAACATAGGAGAGAGATTATCAACCACTAACAAACCTAGTTGGCCGAAATTCCTCTTAACATAATTAAATAAAATCGTCGAACATAAAAATAAATAAAGATGATATTTTCCATTATTTAGATTGGTCAAGTCAAAGGGTTGACTTTGACCCATGTAACAACTCATCTCACCCGGTCACTTACTAAATTCAGCCCTAAAGTGAGACAAGCTATTCCATGTTTCTAAATAAGGAAATAAAGTATGAAGCTCACCCAATTGAGTTAATCCATTGAATCTGGGCTCAGTTGATGTCGAATGCAAGTGACCCATCTTGTCTTGTTGGACCCTTCAACAATAGCTGCCAATCGAACTAAGATCACCGTCGTCCCTTGAGCAATCTTCTTAGTCCGACTCCTAGTAATTGGTCCATCAGATGGTACTCGAATCAACTCATCGACGTCAGTAGGAGACATGGCTGGCTTCAATGCATCATTCTCCTCCAATTGAGCTCGAATCGTCTCTGATTCGACGTCGGAATCAAAATCTAGCACATAAAGAGAAAGATCAGCCACATTAAACGTCAGATGGACATTATACTCACCAGGCATGTCGACTTGATAAGCATTAGAGCCGATGTGTTTGAGTATTTTGAACGGTCCATCTCCACGCTGATCTAGCTTGTTCTTCCTTTGGTTTGGGAACCTCTCCTTCCTAAGATGCACCCAAACAAGATCACCTTCTTCAAAGATCACTTGATTTTCGTCCCTTGTCAGCATTGGCCTTGTACTTCATGGATTTCCTCTCCAAGTGCATCTTAGTTCTCTCATGTAGCTTCTTCACAAACTCAACCCTCTTGTTAGCTTCAAAGCTCTCTTTTCCCTTGTATGGTTTAGGCGTCAAGTCCATTGACGTCCTTGGATTCAGCCCATAAACAACCTCAAAAGGGGTCATTTTAGTAGCTGGATGGATTGACCTGTTATAAGCAAACTCCACAAAAGGCAAAACATCTTCCCAATGTTTGAGGTTAGCTTTAAGCATAGTTCTTAATAAACCCCTAACGTTCTATTAGTAACTTCAGTTTGCCCATCAGTTTATGGATGACATGAGGTAGAAAATAATAACTTAGTTCCCAACTTAGACCACAGACTTTTCCAAAAATAACTCAAAAACTTAGCATCACGATCTGAAATAATAGAACAAGGAATGCCATGCAATCTAATAACTTCTCTAAAGAACAAATCAACAATTTGCACAACATCATCAGTCGTGTGACATGGAATAAAATGAGCCATTTTAGAAAAACGGTCTACAACCACAAATATTGAATCTCTACCTTTCCTAGTTCTAGGCAATCCAACAATGAAGTCCATAGAAATGTCTTCCCAAGGTGAACTAGGAATAGGCAAGGGTTGGTACAAGCCATGAGGGTTTAATCTAGATTTGGTTTTAGCACACACAACACAACTTTTGACAAACCTAAGCACATAGTTACTCATTTTTGGCCAATAGTAGTGTTCTTTCAAGCCTTCTAAAGTTTTCTCTAACTCTCTATGTCCACTTGATTCATGCACTTCTTTAGTTAAAAGCCTACGAATACTAGATGAAGGTATACATAATTTTCCAGCGTTAAACAAATAACCATCATCTATAAAGTAGGAATCAACTTCTCCCTTAGACATGCAATTCTTATAAATTTCAGCAAAGTGAGGATCACTAGCATACAATTCCTTAATAATTGCAAATCCAAGGATTTTCACATCACATTGGTTCAAGAGAACGTACCTGCGAGAAAGGGCGTCAACTACCACATTCTCTTTGCCTTTCTTATGCTTTACAACATAAGGAAAGGTCTCCATAAACTCAACCCATCTTGCATGTCGCCTATTGAGTCTGGATTGGCCTTTCAAATACTTCAAGGCCTCATGATCAGAATGAATAACAAACTCCTTAGGCCACAAATAATGAGACCAAGTTTTCAAAACCCTAATTAAAGCATAAAGTTCTTTATCATATGTAGGGTAATTCAAATCAGCCCCACTAAGCTTTTCACTGAAATAAGCTATGGGTTTCTTGTCTTGCAAGAGGACGTCTCCTATGCCATGGCCTGATGCATCCACCTCAATCTCGAATGCCTTGGAGAAATCAGGGAGCTGGAGCACTAGAGCGTTGCACAACCTGTCCTTCAAAGTGTTGAAGGCGTTCTCTTGTTGCTCTCTCCATTTGAATGATGTATCCTTCTTTGTAAGCTCATGAAGAAGGGCTGCAATTGTGCTAAAATCACGCACAAACCGTCTATAGAAGCCATCCAAGCCGAGGAATGATCGAACCATTGTTGGTGTAGTCGGCTGTGGCCACTCCTTGATAGCCTTGATTTTGTCTTCATCTACTTTCAATCCACCTTTAGACACAACAAAACCAAGAAAAACAGTAGATTCCAAGCAAAAAGAAAACTTCTTTAAATTAACATAAAGCTTTTCCAATCTCAAAGTGTCCAAAACAGCCCTAAGATGATCTACATGTTCATGCAAAGTTTTTCTATAAATTAAGATGTCATCAAAGTAGACAACTACAAATTTTCCTAAGTATCTTCTTAAAACATGGTTCATAAGCCTAATAAAAGTACTAGGTGCATTAGTCAGTCCAAAAGGCATTACTAACCATTCATATAAGCCATACTTAGTTTTGAAAGCAGTTTTCCACTCATCCCCTTCCCTCATTCTAATTTGATGGTATCCACTTCTTAAATCAATTTTTGAAAAGAAATTAGCACCATGCAATTCATCAAGCATATCATCTAATATAAGAATGGGATGGCGGTACTTAACTGTTATTTGGTTGATCGCCCTGCAATCAACACACATTCTCCAAGTGCCATCCTTCTTTGGCACCAATATCACCAGAACCGCGCATGGGCTGAGTGATTCACGAACATAGCCTTTGTCCATGAGGTCTTGTACTTGTCTTTGAAGTTCATTAGTTTCCTCTGGACTCGCTCTATATGCTGCACGGTTTGGTAAAGAAGCTTCAGGCACCAAATCAATTTGATGCTCAATGCCTCTAATTGGTGGAAGGCCTTGTGGCAACTCTTCAGGCATAACATCCTCAAATTCCTGTAAAAGATCCTGAATACACTTTGGAAGATGAGAGATGTCTTGATTTAGAATTAGTATTTCTTTCCTCATAAGAAGCAAACAATAAGAGTTAGGGAAAGAAGTACTAGACTGTGCTAATTAGAGAGCGCTTTTCTACACTGCCTCTTAAGCCGATTTTTGGCTCATTTTGCAGGCGTTTTTATTCCTGTATTGTAGCTCTCTGAATTTCTGAATTTCTCCCAAAATTTGAGCCAGAACGCTCGGGTGGAAGCTGGGAAACCCCGCTTCACTCTGTTGGAGCGCTGTGCGCCGTTTGGCCGCCTTGGCTGCGGCGTCGGCTGCCTCTTGCTCTTCCTTGGCACGCCTTAGTGCCCTAGCTTGATCTCTTCGTACCTGGTCTTGTAAAACTTGTTGGGGCAACAATGGTAGAAGAGAAACTCTCCTCCCGTCATAGTTAAACGAATAGGTATTAAGAATGCCATCATAAATAACTCTCCTATCGAATAACCATGGCCTTCCTAACAAGATATGAGTGCATTCCATGTTTACCATATCACACATGATATCATCAAAATAATTACCAATGGAAACACGTACTAAGCACTGATGAGTAACAAGATTAGGACCATCTGAATCATTTATTCCATTGAAACCATAACTAGTAGCCCTAGGTTGAGTTTTTAATTGTAAGTGATCAACTACTTCGGCATTAATAATGTTACAACAACTACCACTATCAATTATCATGCATAAAACTTGATTCTTCACAGCACACCTAGTATGAAAAATATTTTCTCTTTGATCTAGCCTAGGTGTTTCTTGTAAAGTAAGAGTACGCATGGTTACCAAGGTTAATGGCTGTTCTGAGCAATCTGGTTCAATGGCCTTTGTGTCGTCCCCTTCTTGTCCAATGTTCTTCTCCTCCACTTGATTTGGAGGTATTTCTTCATCACTCACATAACCACCATTAGTGGTAAGGAGCACTTGCTTTTGGTTTGGACAATCTTTAGCTAAATGGCATCTTCCTTGACACTTGTAGCACACTATGTCACGTGTCCTTGGCTGCACTTGAGCACCATTTGTGGGACGTCTAGGCGTCATTTTACTTGGTTTAGGTGAGATAAAACCTCCCTTTTTCTGCATAGAAGGATTAGAAGAATAAGAATTGAATTTGAACTAGAGTTACAAGGATACCTTTTTGGTGCATTCCAAGCTTCTTTCTTCTTACTTTGATGTTGCTCATAGAGTAGCTGGGCTGAATGTACTAATGCATTGAGATCCTTGATTTGTTGAATCTCAAGTGTGTCTTTAATAGCTTGATTTAGTCCAGCCATGAATTGGGTCCGTAAAGACCTCTAAGAATGATGAATTCCAGCCTTGAAGCTTAAATCTTCAAGCTCATTGAAGTACTCGATTGGTGACTTGGTTCCTTGTTTGCATGTGACAACTTTAAGCCTCATGTGCTCGGTAAGTTCTTCTGGCACATGCTTCTTTCTCATGACAAATTTCAGCTAGCCCCAAGTTTCAATAGGTGGCAAGGCCTTTCGATCTCTATCTTCCTTCATTCTGAACCACCAATTTCTAGCGGTTCCAACAAAGTGAATGACAACAACAACAACTTTTTCCCATTCTTCATAGCCCTTGTGATCTAGAATGAAGTTTGTAGCTTGCTCCCATTCTAGGTAATTCTCCGGATTAAGCTTTCCGCTGAATGGCTCTATTTTGATCTTGATATCTCTTTTGCCAATTTGAGCTACATTCTGGTTGGCGTTGTTGTTGACTGACCTTTGTACTCCATAAGCCGGTGGAATCTCTTCTACAACCTCAGCTTAATTGTAGAAATCATCAAGGGGAGGGTGCCATGGGCGTCTTTCTTCCCCGGGATAGCCATAAGTCACATCATCATAAGGATTGTTGAATTGTTGTTGTTGATGATGCATGGCTTGAGGGAACCGTGCCGATTGCTAAGTATAGAGTTGTTGATGTGTAACCGGTGGCTGCCTCATCATGTTGCCTCTTCCTCTACCTCGGCCACCATTTGGAGAGTATTGGCCAGGTAGATCGTTGTCTCTATTCTAGCTAGCAAGCACATCATGCACTTTGTTGGTAGGGTTTCTTGACAACAAATAAATTTATAAGTCAAGATCCCGCTGAGTATAGCGAAGTCAGGATCGTTCCATGGGAAGCACGGTTGTTTGTCTATCAACTACTAAAAACAAAGCAAAGCAAAACAACACAAATCACCTATGTCCAACCTCGTTAACGACTTTGTTAGGGTCGTTAATGAACCTGGATGACTCTACGAAAACACACACTAACGACCATAACACAGGTTCGGTACCGAGGCAAGTAATTCGATAACGAATGTAACGGATGCAAACTCAAATAAGAATAAAATCCTAGGACAAGGGTTACCACAACATAGCTATGCATAAAAACTCATAAGAAGATAAAGATCATGCCTTTAAATAGATAAATTTATCAACTTTCGCTGACTATCAAGTAAATCAATCAATTCTCATCAATTTATTCACTCAATCACTTGTTTTAGATCCAAAGCACGAAACTTTCGTAATCGAACAATATCAACCTTCAAGTTAACAACTTTCTCTTTCGATTGAATTGCAAACTCAAATTACCTCGACTATCGTCTAAGCATAAGCACAACAAGCAATCTAAAAATAGATAAAAGGCATTCAAAACATCAACTCATCATCAAACATGCATAACTATGTCGGGTTTCAACCCCGACCCTAGATAAAAAAACTAATCACTACTCATATTAATAAAGCAAACAACTTCAACAAAAGAAAATATTGAAAATAAAACAAACTTTCTTCAAATTAATAATAGAAATATCTCTTACAAACTTCAGAAGAAACCGAAAACAAAACAATACCGAGCAGAAAAACCTGACTAACGACCCAACTCTCTCTCTCTCTCGATCGACCTTGGCTCTCTACTTTCCCACTCGACCTCGTCAACTTCGGCCCTCCTAGAAGAAATAAAATCGCCCCCCCCCCCCTCTAAGCTAGAAAGAAGGGTATTTATACTAATAAAGCTATCTATTAAAACCTCTAAAAGATAGAAACTAACTCTAAAAAGATAACAAGATATAAGATAGAAGATATAACAACCTTAAAAATCATTAAAAACCCTAAAAACACTTAATATCCTACCGACACGGAACCATCATCAACGACTTCCGCACAGGGTCGGTAGGAATACCAAATCCATCCAAAAAATCTATCTTTAAGCCTCGTTAACGATCCTTCACAGGTTTGTTAACGAGCCTGGGATTTGGCTTCTTCAACTCTTCTTCTCTTACAACTTAGACTTCAACCTCTTCATCTTCAGATTCTTCCGACTTCTACCATAGCACTCCAATCCAGCTCCAAAAGCACTCTTTCCTGCTCAAAACCTACAAAAAGACACAAAACGGAGTAGCTTCCATACTTTTCACAAAATATGCAAACTTATCCAAAAACACATCAAACTACCTCTAAAAACTACTAAAACTAAACCTAAACAAACTAAGAAACTAACCAAAAACTAGACTAAAAACACGAATATCAAAATACCCCATACTTAGACTTGCTTGTCCTCAAGCAATCACTAAAACATTAATCAAAACCAAACAACCATACTCATCAAGCAAATAGCCATCAACTCAAAAGCAACTTCAAAACCATAACAGAAAATGGCAAATGACTATTAACGTCATCACACATATATACACCAAATAAACATAAGCAAAATACAATCCAACCTCTCAAGGGATATATGTGTGTTTCACTCAACTCTCATGTGTTCAGGCTTATAAGTTCAACTCTCAACTCATCTTATATGCAAAAACTCATAGAAATTGGAACTTATATCACCAAACTCTCCACCTAAGATTTGTCAAAACACATAAAAATCATCAAGAGAAACTTAGGCTCAATGAAAAACCTCATAGAAGCTTCCATTCGGCCGGGTTGTAATAGGGCTTGGTAAAGACAAATAGGCATGGAAATATTTGGCTATGTGGTGCTAATAATATCCGGGAATCAAAGACTCCTAAAAACTCACACATAAACAAAACTCTCATAAAAGAATATACCAAACTCACTCTTAACATGCTCATATTCTTTCACTCACCGAATATATCCTAGAAAGTCTCACAAAACAACTCAAAAGAATCTCCAGCTTATCTATTAAACACAAATGCACAACTTACTTCCCTTCATTTTCATGTAGCTTTTTCTCTTCTTTTTTTTCTCAGCCTCGTTAACGAACCAACTAGGTCGTTAACGAGCTTCATCGTGTACACTTCCTCTCTCTTTCTTTCTTCTATCAACAACTTTTCTTTTCTTTTGTGCATCCTTTCTTACCAAGAGATCTTTCTTTTACAAATCAACACAAGAGACTTCCAATCTACCCTTCAAAAACCCTTAATTTCGAACCAAACATATCTTTTCACTCAACAAACCTCTCCAATCTAAGTCCTAATCCCCGGATAGGGTCAAGCTTATCTCGGCAAGGGAACAATTTTGTGGAGCTAAAAATAAAAGGCTATAAGGCTCAAATTGGCTTCAAAAAGAGGATCATGATAAGGTAGATAGGGATAAATAGGGCTTATGAGAAATAAGTTCTCTATCATATGACTTCGCATGCAATGAACTATAAATCTTATATAGGTTTCAAGAAATAGATAACCATCACAATTCCAAGAGATAATATGCACATAGAGAGTAAATCACACAAGAAAAAGAAGAGGGAATTTTTGATGTTCTCCCTATAAGGCTAAAAACAACTCACAAGGTCATTTTGTTGGATTGCATTACTCATGCTAAAAAGTATACGTGCTCAATTTCATCAATTGCTATTCCTCTATAAAACAAATTCATATCAAGAATCAAGCTATACTATCAAAGACATGCTTGAAAAGAATTACATGATCACGCTAGCAACTACTATCATAGAACCATAAGAAAAGGGTATCTATCAATTCTAACAACTCTCTTTGTTCCGAATTTTTCAATTTTTCAATTTTTTGTGATTTTTTATTTTTTTTAAACAAAGAACTACAAAAAACACACTAAACATATAAAACACATAAAACAAACAAGACACAAGCTTTCTACCCTTTCCCACCTAATACTTAAAATTATAGTGTCCCCACTGTAATAAAAATAAGCAGAAGAAAAGAATAGAAAAGAAAAGAAAAAGAAAAACTTACAAGACGTTTAAAGTAGAAAAGAAACAACTCAAACTGAATCAGTGCCTTGGTGGAAATTGGTGCTCGAAGTTCCTCATGAAGTCATATATTTTCCTCCAACGCTCTGCATCGTCCACCTCTCTCTTTTGATGCCTCGCATCATCCAACGCCATGCGAGCAGAATAGACACTCTCCCACCTATCCATCCTCTGGTGAATGTGTGTCTGCTGAAGGTTAAACTGCTGCATCTGAGACGAAAGATCTTCGGCCCAAGGAGGCGGGATACTCGATCCAGTCTAATCGGGCTGAGGTGGTGGTTCATAGTGGTTGTGAGGCTATAAGTGGTCTTGAAAAATTACCGGATTGTAGGGCATAAGACCATAGGAATGTGGCTCGGTAGGTTGCTGCGGGGGGTCGTTACCGACGTTGTGGGCCTCAGTAGTAGCCTCGAAGTGGTCGTTAATGACCTTGGTAGGCTCGTTAACGAAGCTGTTGTTGCCCAGAATTTCTGTATCGATGTCATCTTCCCCGATGTCGAGCTCCTCCGTGCCTGCCTCGGTAGCTACCTCAGTCTCTCATCATCTTCGTCCATAGCCTCTTCCTCCCTCTCGAACCGGGACTCACATGGCCTGAGCGTCACCTCATCTTGCGGCTTAGGCTCCAATGGGAACGCATGCCCTGTCCATGCCTCATACCAGTTCGGTACATAAAGTAGCTCTAATTTTGCCAGGGTGGGTACAATTTCTCGGCCTTGAACTGTTGTGGTGTACCCATCCCGAACCTGAGTAAAAATGCCAAAGCTAAACCAGTAGTTCCTGTTGAGCAGTTGAGCGTGGGCCGCTGTGTAGAGGAGAGATCGACTCCAAGATTGGTCGCCAAGAGACTAACCAAGTTCCCGCACCATACTTCCTTGGACTTCATTCCTTGCTTCTCCACATATAGTAGCCATTCATACCCCAAGTTCAATGGGGCGGGATCCTCAAATAATATGGTTCGGAGGCATGCTACTTCCATCCTCGTTGGCCTATTCAACTCTCTCTTGGGCCAAAATGTTGCGGCTAGGACTCAGAGAATGATCCGAAAAATGGGGTTGATGATGCTTGCCCCGGAAAGTGCTGCAGAGGAAGGCTCTACTTCCCCGGTGATGTAGCTCCAAGTCCTAATCACCTTGTAGTCCTTGATGTTGTAATCCCGAGATGGATTATGGAGATCGAGGATAGCATTGAACTCCGCCATGGTGTAATCACGACTGACATTACCGAGCCTGAATCTAATTCGCCCTTCCGAAGTCTTTGTCGGGAATCTTGTCTCAAGAGTAGCCAGAAACTCAGAAGTGAGAGCCGGGAAGTGCGGTACCGCTTCCTTCTTCAACAAGTGAGGCACGCCAAGAATAGCAAAGGCCTCTTTGACATCATCATAAAGCCTCATTGCCTTAGCACTTGACCTTGAAAACCACCTAGTGTAGTGGTCCTTGTCTAATATAACATTGTACCAGTCGGCTTGTGCTTGGGTGCGTAAGATCACATTATCCATGCGTGGAGGAGATGGGGGCCGCTGAGTCCTCTTCTTCTTGTCGGCTCTTGTTGTAGCTCGGCTAGAACTTCCCACATGGACCTAGAAAGATATGAATTGATAAAGATAAGATCCATACAAATCAAATAGAAAAGAGACCCCATACTTGGTCTCGAAATTGCTCTCGAAGTGCCTCGTTAACGACCCAACTGGGGTAGGTAACGAGCCTGGACTGGTGTTTTTGGCTAAACAATATGCAGGGTCGTTAACGATCTATGCAGGGTCGTTAACGAGCCTGGGCAAGAACCAGTTCGCAGTTTTCGAGTGCAAAATATCCAAAATTATGCATTGAATCAAGCATGCATGACACACAATCCTACATAAGACACACAATCGGGCATGTGCACCCCATACTTGCGCGATTACCTATCCGAACATGCTATAATTGCCCAAAAATTTCATGGTGAAGATCACTCAATTCTAGAACAAGGTCACTCATGCTTTTTCTAATCAAATTTCAATGGAGAATCAAGCAAGAATAAACCAACATAGATAGAAATCAACCACCAATAAATCTATCACAAAAATCATTGAGCAAAAATAATCATGCCATTCGATCCACTTCATACAAGCAAGATATGAAATTTTGACCCTATAAACCATGAATCATGCAAATAGAGAGTTAGGGTTTAGAAATCATACCGTTAGATCGAGAAATTGAAGAACAAAGATCGAAAATTTGGAGTGGTTAACGAGCTTTGACTCTCGCCGATAACGAATGCAAGGTTTTGGGGATTCGTTAACGGGGTAAAATGCGGGGGTAGGGCGGTGGTGCAGATTCCGATCGGTAGAAGGAGAAATCGGTAGGACTTTTGAGGGTTTAAGCTTTGGATTGAGAATTTGAGAAAGGGATGTTGGGAATTTTGGAAGGGTTTTATAGGAGAGGGGTAGAGGTAGGTGAAGGGGTAGGGGCGACACAAGTGGTAAAAGATAGAGGATAGATTAGGTTAAGAACTTACCTGCCCGTTTCGATTTCGGGTCGCCAAACTGGGTCGTTAACGACCCAGGATGGGGTCGTTAACGAGCTTGCGTAACCTCTTCCGAGTGATTTTCGAGCCCAACTCCCGTTTCAAGTTAGCCTAAAAACAATTATATCTTGCTACTTCAAAAACTACTACTAAAACTCAAAAGAAAGCTAGGAAAAAGATCTAAAAAGAAAGGAAAAACTAGACTATACTAAAAACCGAGTTGCCTCCCGTAAGCGGTATTTTTAACGTCGTCAGCCCGACGTACTTACCTTGGCTCAAGGTGGTTCTCCTGTAGCTAGGTCGGGGTTTTGAGGGACCCCATACTTAGCCTTGTAAACATTATCGGCTCTTGTCACTAAATTTGGTCATCTATCCTCTAATAATATGCCCGATATTCCTACACAAGGGTTAGTGAAATCCGAAACCCAAGGGGGCTTGGACTCCTCTATTGCATAAATAGTAGGGTATGGTGTAGGAACAGAATATAGAGAAGAATTATAACCAGTACTAGTGAATTCATAATTAGAGTACGCACCTTGATTTATTGGTAAAGATGTGGATACTGAGGTCGTTAGAACCATTGTCGACCTTGTGCTAACGATTCCGTCATTATGGCTTTGCATAGGGGACTCGGAGCTGGACCTAGGAGGATCGGTAGGGATTTGTGTGAAATTTTCGTCCTCTTTGGTAATTGGGGAAGGATCGTTAGGAACAACTATGTCGAGTTCTGGCTGAGTCAACTCGATCTGTGCAGCCGCAGTTGGGTCATTTGCGTTCTGGTCAAGGCTGAATTCCACGCGTTCCTCTCCAATATCAAAAGTGAGGAGTCCTTTCCGCACATCTACCCTAGCACCTGCTATAGCTTAGAATGGCTGGCCTAAGATAATGGGGACGTGAGGGTCCTCAGGCATGTCGAGAACGATGAAATCATTTGGAATAAAGAATTTCCCAACTTGAATAGGATAATCGTCCATGACTCCTGTAGCTTTCACGCTTGATCCGTCTGCCATATAGAGATTCATGTCTACAGGCTCCAATGGTCCCATATTGGCCTTTGACCAGATTGAGAGAAGGAGTAAACTAGCACTGGCTCTCAAATCACATAAAGCTTTAAAACAGTGAGTTCCAATACCAATTGAAAATAAAAACTTACCTGGATCACCGAGTTTTTCAGGGAGCTTTATGGAATGAACCTCATTATGCAACTTTAAGATATATCTTTTCCTGCTCAAAATCTCTTTCAAAAATTTAGCGTAGGCAGGCATTTCATTAAGGGCATTAGTAAATGGAATTGAAATATTTAGCCCTTGAAGAATCTTAACAAACTTTCTAAACTTTCCTTCCGTGACATCATTAGACTTCTTAATTGGGAAAGGAAGAGTTTTTGATGGACTTGGGGTAGAGAGAGACCCGGATCGAGGCTCCGCCGAATTGATAAGAGGGTCGATCGGTATAGATGAAGGGTCGGTACCGACCCTGATGGGGTCGGTAACGAACTGAGAGCTTGGTTCAGGAGACTTACCTGGCATGGATGGCGCGTTATCGAGTTGGGAAACCTCGTTAACGACCATGTTGGGGTCGGTAACGAGCCTGACCGGGGCATCATCTTCGTTGTCGTGCTCAGTGTCTTTAGGTTTGGCTCGATATGGCAACTCCTTGCCATTTCTGAGGTGTATGGCTGTAATTTGTCCTCTAGGGTTCTCTTCGGGTCGACCCGAAAGTTGACCTTGAGGTCTTAGAATCCGTGCATCTAGGTTACAAAGTTGTGAGTCAAAGCTCTTTTTCCAGATCTCGAACTCTCCCCATTGTTTCATTTGATTGCTAAGATTGGCTTGGACTCCATCAATCTTTCTATGAACTTCATTGAATTTTTATGGACTCCGTTAATTCCCTCCTGTAACCCTTGTACCCAGGATGGTGGCTCTTGGTAGGTCGGGGGTCTGTAAGGTGGAACTCTCTGTTCTTGCTGAGGAAGTTGGCTCCCTTGGCCGTATGCATAATTGCCCTAGGTGGGCTAATTGTAATTCCTCCCTGCATAAAAAGTATCACCTTGGTTCCTATATGGACCCCTCCTGTAATTAGCTTTTTTATATGCCTCAGCATCTTTGGTTTCCCTTTCTCTCTGGATCTCCTCTATCTCTAAACAGAGTTCAACAATCTTCTTAGTTAGTTCGTCAGGCGTAGCCATGGCTTTGCGTTTTCTTAATCTCCTGTGGAGGGAACGCTCGAGTTTAGGGTCTACTTTATTGGATTAGAGACAACTCGACGTCCTTTAGTTGTCCTACACTGTAAGCAAAAACAAAAACAAAAAACGAAATCAAAAAGCAAAACGGGGTCTCGGAGAGGGTCGGTACCGAGGTTCAGAGGGTTGGTACTGAGCCTGGAGTGATCCCGTGAAACAGAAACTGAAAAGAAAGAAGCAACTATTTGTCGACAGGGTCGTTACCAACCCTAGGGGGGTCGTTAACGACTCGACAGTGACCTAGAAAGTAAAAAGAAAAAAACACAAAAACTGGGTTGCCCAGCAGGGTCGGTACCGACCCTGGGGGTTCGTTACCGAATCGGTGGAGCCCAAAAAAAACGTAAAAAGAACAAAACTTGGCACTATTGAAATCTCCCCGGCAACGGCGCCAATTTGTTGGTAGGGTTTCTTGACAACAAATAAATTTATAAGTCAAGACCCCGCTGAGTATAGCGAAGTCAGGATCGTTCCACGGGAAGCACAGTTGTTTGTCTATCAACTACTAAAAACAAAGCAAAGCAAACCAACACAAATCACCTACGTCCAACCTCGTTAACGACTTTGTCTGGGTCGTTAACGAACCTGGATGACTCTACGAAAACACACACTAACGACCTTAACACAGGTTCGGTACCGAGGCAAGTAACTCGATAACGAATGTAACAGATGCAAAGTCAAATAAGAATAAAAATCTAGGACAAGGGTTACCACAACATAGCTATGCATAAAAACTCATAAGAAGATAAAGATCATGCCTTTAAATAGATAAATTTATCAACTTTCGCTGACTATCAAGTAAATCAATCAATTCTCATCAATTTATTCACTCAATCACTTGTTTTAGATCCAAAGCTCGAACCGTTCGTAATCGAACAATATCAACCTTCAAGTTAACAACTTTCTCTTTCGATCGAATTGCAAACTCAAATTACCTCGACTATCGTCTAAGCATAAGCACAACAAGCAATCTAAAAATAGATAAAAGGCATTCAAAACATCAACTCATCATCAAACATGCATAACTATGTCGGGTTTCAACCCCGACCCTAGATAAGAAAACTACTCACTACTCATATTAATAAAGCAAACAACTTCAACAAAAGAAAACATTGAAAACAAAACAAACTTTCTTCAAATTAATAATAGAAATATCGTCTTACAAACTTCAGAAGAAACCGAAAACAAAACAATACCGAGTAGAAAAACCTGACTAACTACCCAACTCTCTCTCTCTCTCTCTCTCTCTCGATCGACCTTGGCTCGCTACTTCTCCCACTCGACCTCGTCAACTTCGGCTCTCCTAGAAGAAATAAAATCGCCCCCCTCTAAGCTAGAAAGAAGGGTATTTATACTAATAAAGCTATATATTAAAACCTCTAAAAGATAGAAACTAACTCTAAAAAGATAACAAGATATAAACACTTAATATCCTACCGACACGGAACCATCATCAACGACTTCCGCACAGGGTCGGTAGGAATACCAAATCCATCCAAAAAATCTATCTTTAAGCCTCGTTAACGATCCTTCACAGGTTCGTTAACGAGCCTGGGATTTGGCTTCTTCAACTCTTCTTCTCTTACAACTTAGACTTCAACCTCTTCATCTTCAGATTCTTCCGACTTCTACCCTAGCACTCCAATTCAGCTCCAAAAGCACTCTTTTTTGCTCAAAACCTACAAAAAGACACAAAACGGAGTAGCTTCCATACTTTTCACAAAATATGCAAACTTATCGAAAAACACACCAAACTACCTCTAAAAACTACTAAAACTAAACCTAAACAAACTAAGAAACAAACCAAAAACTAGACTAAAAACACGAATATCACTCTTCACCTTCTACATGTTGTTTGCCTTTGTTGCTAGCCGAGGCATTATTCGGGTCATCTTGTACTTGAATTGAAGGAGCAACCTTTTGACTAGATTGGGAAGCTTCTATTAAGACTGCAAGTTGCTCCTCTATTCGCTGCATTCTTGGATTAACCGACGCATTCGTAATTTCAACAGCACTTTGATGACCTTCTTTGACACTCTCACTAATGGACAACCTAATGAAATCGATTGCCTCTTTAGTGAGATTCAATTCAGCCAGGTTAGGCTCGTTTGGGATCACCATTGTTCTCCTGAAAACAAAGCAATAAAACGAGAGAGTAGTGTGTTCCAAAAGCAATACAAACAAGCAAGTATCACACTGTTATCAAGCCAAAACTTGCCTCAAAGCAATCCAATCAACTAATTCAGTTTTTGGGTTGAATTGAGGGAGTAAAGGTGTAGATATGGTGTTCTAATGATAAATAAAGGAAATATGTAGTTCAAGCAATTAGCAAGTATGCAACTAGACAAGCAATGCACAAAATCCCTTTATAAGCTTTCAAACACAAGCAATCTCTCAATTGACTCTATGCAAGATAATAAAGCCAATTAATGTATGCAAAGGCAGAAAAATAAGGTAGGCTATGTGACTTTTCTTTTGTCACTTTTTCTTCAAAGTGATTACCAACTACTTTTCTAGCAAGCAATCACTAGGGGTGAAAATGGCTTGAAACTAGTTGGGGTAGATCACTTCTTTTTGCACTTTTTTTTTATATACGCACAAACTACTCTTGTGCTAGAACAAAGCAAAGCAAATAATGCAAATAAAAAGGCAGGAGAATTCGAACTGAATTTTTTTTATACTAAGTGACTTTTGCGACCAATGAAACCAATTATAAGCCAAATTAAATAAAAGAAAAAGGGTAGGTCGAATTTATGGAATGCAAAACAAAAATAAGCAAATATCAATCAAGCAATATGAATCTCAATCAATCATGCAATATGAATTGAAAACTCATAAAACTGTAGGAAAAACAAATGCTAATCTTAGATTGCAATTAAACTCAACCAATCAACCATAAACATGCATCAAATCCCTTAAATATCTCCTAGGTGGTTTGTTACTTGGGGGGGGGGGCAAGCAACCAAGAAAGGCAAATTTTTAGGGTTTGGGGGCGGTTTAGGGTTAGGGTTTGAGAGCCGCGGGTTTGGGTTAGGGTTTCGGTTGGGTTTTCCGCGGGTTTAGGGCTAGGGTTTCAAGGTTACGGTTTGGCGATTAGGGTTTGTTGGTGGTAGGGTGATTCGGTGGTGGAGGATCGAAGTGTGGTTGTCGGCGGTTTTTGGTGGTGGAGGTAGCAGAATTCGGTGGTTTAAGTATTGAAAAATCAAATTTTGGTCTCAAAATACTAGCTTTGGGTAAAGGTGCGAACTTTGGGATCAAAAACTGAATCAAATTGACTAGAAAGCAAATTAAAGTAAGAAAAATTACTTGGCGAGACGCTGGATGAATGATACCACTTGATACGTGATCGCATCGGATTACTCCTCGTTGACCAAGTATATGACCCACACAAGTCCCGATCTTGCCTTGTAATGTGAATTTCGAATCTATAAAGCTTTCAAAGTTAGAAACTTGTTGCGCAAGGAACAAAACTGAATTGAACAATGAATGAAAGGAATCGATCTGAATAATGGAGATAATCAACTTGATAGTTCAATCAGATTGGCTCTAACGTTAAATCCAAATGATTAAATAAGTTTGATCTTTAACAATCAACTTTGAACAACCTAATTGATCAAAGAAATAACTCAGATTTGAATTAACACGAGAGAGAGAGAGAGATCACGAGATTGATGATGATGTTCGGCTGAAACAATTGCAAACACGAGTCTTTTGGTGGCCCAAGAACTAGATAAAACCAATTTAGGGTTTATCTAATTCCATGCTAATTCTATTGAATGTAAATTGTGAAGTATTTAAAGGCAATACAAAAGAGTCTTCCTTGGAGAGCAAGCAAGTGACCCAGCCGGGCCTAGAGGGTATTTTTGGGCTTTACTTGCTTCCCGAGATAATAATAAAATATCTATCTCTAACTAACTAGATCTCCCTTAAATTAAATAAATCAAATCTGATTTATTTAATTAAGAAAAATATCCTAACAAACAATAAATATCTTAAAGATAGAATAAAACATAGGAGAGAGACTATCAACCACTAACAAACCTAGTTGGCCGAAAATCCTATTAACATAATTAAATAAAATCGTCCAACATAAAAATAAATAAAGATGATATTTTCCATTGTTTAGATTGGTCAAGTCAAATGGTTGACTTTGACCCATGTAACAACTCATCTCACCCGGTCACTTACTAAATACAACACTAAAGTGAGACAAGCTATTCCATGTTTCTAAATAAGGAAATAAAGTATGAAGCTCGCCCAATTGAGTTAATCCATTGAATCTGGGCTCAGTTGATGTCGAATGCAAGTGACCCATCTTGTCTTGTTGGACCCTTCAACAATAGCTGCCAATCGAACTAAGATCGCCGTCGTCCCTTGAGCAATCTTCTTGGCCCGACTCCTAGTAATTGGTCCATCAGATGGTACTCGAATCAACTCATCGACGTCGGTAGGAGACATGGCTGGCTTCACTGCATCAACATACTTTCCATGTATGAGAAATACTAATAAAATTCCATTATCTATTTAATTGATTTCCCCATGTGTTAGAATATTATTTTATAAAACTAACATGCATAGTAATTATTTATATTTACCTAGGAATATAATAACAAGAGTTTATCTTGTCTAACAACCTAGATTTCATGCTCTTGTTATAATGTGTTTCTTTATATACAAACACATGCAATTTCTTTAATATATCTTTTTAGTCTTCAACTTAATCCTATAAAATTATTTTATGATAAGAATATCTTATCCATATTATATATAAGTTTATAATATGATTTTGAAAGACATGTTAGTTTTATTTTCTATTAATAAAGTCTTAAATTAATAAATCCCTTTATCTAGTTCTATTTTCTTTAATTCATTATAATTAAAATACAACCAAGTTAATATATTTTTAAAAATTCAACATTTACATGCTCAAAATTACTCTTATAAACCTTACAATTTATTAGGATTTATTTTATAATTCATGAAATTTATTTTCCCTTGAATCTTATGCAAGCATGTTATTTTTATATAATAACTATGTACACGTAATTTAAAAAGTTTATAAATCAGATTTTTATTATTTCTGAAATTAATAAGGTTAAAAATCTGATTTTAATTGATGGTTTGGGCCTAAATTTAATGACCCAAGTTTAAATATAATTACCAAAAATTAGGATTAGGCCCAACCTTCTTCTTCTTGTCTTTCATGTGAAAACCAGAGAGGAGCCAGGACGGACGACGATGGACGCAGTGAGGTACCAGTGCGGGGAGGGCGGAGCCCCTGGTGGCCGGCGGTGGTGCACCCAAGTGGTGGTGGTGACCGGCCGTCAGTTCCGTGGTGGTTCGGTGGGGCTAGGGTTCCAATTTAGGGTTTTTGTGGTGTTTTGTAAAAAAACGGCAAGTAAAACTAATGTGTTTGGGGCTGAATTTTGACAATTGTGAATATCAATGTGCTAGGAAGAGAGAAGAGAGAGTTTGTGTGATTTTTCTATGAAGTTTTCAGCCTTTAAATAGGCCAAATTGAAGCTCCATGGATCCTCCACTCCATGGATGAACCAATTGTAGAGAAGGAGATTGATTAGGATAGGTTGAGTTTGTGTTAGTTGAATGATGACTATGGATGATGCAATGTTTGGATGGTCTTAGAAGCAATTGAGAAGAGTGGAAGGCCAAAAACACATGCACTGGATGAACGTCAATTCATATCAAACAAGTTGAGTCTTTGAAGAAGAAGAAGAAGAAAGTGAGTTTATTATTAAAAGAGTTGTAAATTGGGTAGATAAGTTACAATGGCTTAGCAGATTGGAGTGTGTGATTGCATCAAAGGAGCGAGAGGTCTCGGGTTCGAGTCCCGACTTTTGCCTCCTTTTTATTTATTTTACCTTGTACTATTTTTAGCCTTGTAACACTCCATTATTAATAAAATCCGAAATTTATATTAATCTTATTTTATTTGAAAATTTTACCACTTTAATAATCCTTTATAATATGTTTATAATTTTATTCAAAATATTGAAACTCTCTATTTAAGAGAAAAAGGATCATCCAAATGGATACCCGAATTTGCTTAATATTTTTAATTAAATTCTTAATTTCCATTGTAGTGAACTTTTGTAACCTTTTATAATATAATATGAGATTATAAAGATTATTAAATTCTCTATTTTTGAGAAAAAAAATTATTGGGATAATTACCCATTTTATTTTATTTAGAATTTCGCGGATATTACACACTCTCCTGACCTCTACAATGAATCTTAAACTTTTATTATAGAAAAAAATTCTTGAATGCGACATGATATACATTTTGAATTTGACACTTATGTGTAATGGGACTTGGACTATTGTTGGTTGTATGTGAGTCTATAACATCAAGAGAAAAGTTGATGGCTCTACGGAACTATTCAGCATGTTTGGTTGCGAAGGGGTTCAATCAAGAAGAATGTGTTGGTTATTTTGACACTTTTAGTCTAGTGGTTAAGCCTACAACTATCAAGATTATTCTCACTATTTCTCTCTCCAAAAATTGGGGACTTCATCAAGTTGACATCAATAATTCATTTCTCAATGATGATCTTTCAAATAGGTTTATATGGCACAACCTCATAGCTTTGCTGATCATGTTAATCCACATGGAATTTTCTTGTTACATAAGGCACTCTATGGTCTTAAACAGACACCTTGCATGGGCTTGGTTACAGTAAGTTCAAACTATTTCTTCTACGTCATAGAATTTTACCTTATAAATCAGACACAACATTACTCATCAAGCGTCATCACTCTTCTATCTTATATATCTTGGCTTATGTTGATGATATGATTATTATAGGATTTATGCCTACTGATACTAATTCTTTTATATAGCTTCTCAACTCAACATTTGCTATTTGTGATCTTGGTCCTCTTCATTACTTTTTGGATATTGAGATTAATAGATCTAATTCGTCTATTTTGTTATCTAAAAAGAAACATATTTGTGAGTTCTTGCTCCGAAGTAAAATGGTTGATGCAAAGCCAATTTCATCCCTTGTTGTGTCGACATCTTGTCTAGTACATTTCGATGACCCACTTTTTTATCCCTGCCTTTAGAGAAGAATAATTTGAGCTCTTTAATATCCTAATATTACTCGCGTGAAGATATCCTTTGTTGTTATACAAGCATCCAACATTCACCGATAACAGCCTTAAAATTAATCCACGCGCCTTGCCCATTTGCCATGTGGAGAATGGACATCCTAGGTCCATTCCTAAAGGCTATTGTGGTGGTTTAGTTCAATCTTGTGGTAGTCCTCTACTTCAGCAAGTGGATTTACTTCACTAATCTTGTTGTAGTTCAATCTTGCTTGTTCTTATGGAAGAACCTCGTCTTCGATTTTAGGTTCCTATGACCACCATGATAGATCATGGCCCACAATTCGGTTGCGAAGAAACGCGCTATTTTGACACTTCTTTAGGCGTTGCCTTGAAATTCTCTGTATCCCACCCATATTCTAAAGGACATGTTGAAAACGTGAATGTGCGAATTTTGGATGATTTGAAGAAGGAATTGAGCATCACGCAGGGGTGATGGGCCAAATAGCTCCATCTATTGCTATGAACCTACCAAACAACCTCGCATAGGAAAATTGGAGAAATACCTTTTGCCATGGCTGATGGGGTAGACATCGTGGTACCAGCCGAGACCCTAGTTCTGTTTGCTTGAGTCTTTGATTTTAGCTGAGAGAGACATGAAGTCGCATTCAAGGAAGAAATGCACTTGAAGGTCGAGAGGCACGAGGTTGCAACGCTAAAATCTGTGGAGTACAAACGAAGGGTCGCAATACACCATGGAAAAATGATACGTCCACAAAGGGTCTAGTTTTCTTCCATCGACTCTTCTTAAGATGAGTCGATGGAAGAAAACTAGACCCCAGTGGGAAGGCCCATACCTCCTTGGAGAGAAAGTTGCCCTTAGAGCTTTCAAACTCAGGGATGAAACCAGTAGGACGCTAACCAAAACTTGGAATATTGCGCATCTAAATAAATACAACGTGTAAATACTCACAAACTTTCTTTTTGTTTCTACTAAATTTTGGTTGTTTATAAAGGTGACAAGTGAATTACCTCAACCACCTAGAACTTTAAACAAGTATGAGGATGAAAAATGCGCAATGCAAGCAAGGCTTGGGATCAACATAAATAATCATAAAAGGGTGTAACTCACGCAAAGCTTGGGGTTGCACCATCTCTTTTTGAAATATGCGCGATCTAAGCAAGGCTTGGGATTAACACAAACAATCAATAAAATGGTGCAACTTAAGTGAAGCTTGGGGTTGCACCAAATCTCTTTAAAATATGTTCGATCCAGGCAAGGCTTGAGATCAAGACAAATAATCAATAAAAGGGTGAAACTCAAGTAGAGCTTGGGATTGCACCAACTCTCTTTGAAATATTTACGATCCAAGCAAGGTTTGGGATCGATGCAAACAATCAATAAAAGGGTTAAATTCAAGCGGAGCTTGGGGTTACACCAACTCTCTTTGATATATGCACGATCCAAGAGAGGCTTGGGATTGACACAAAAATCAATAAACGGATGCAACTCAAGTGAAGCTTGGGGTTGCACAAACTCACTTTGATATATATGCAATCCATGTGAGGCTTGAGGATCGATGCTAACAATGAATAAAAGGGTGCAACTCAACCGAAGCTTGAGGTTGCACCAACTCATTTTGAAATATGTGCGATCCAATTAAGGATTGGAATCGACGCCAATAATCAATAAAAGGGTGCAACTCAACTATTCAAGTGAAGCTTGGGCTTGCACCAATTATGTTTGAAATATGCGCCATCCAAGCAAGGATTGGATCGACATGAAAAATCAATAAAAGGGTGCAACTCAAGCAAATTTTGGGGTTACACCAACTTTCTTTGAAATATGGACGGTCCAAGTCAAGCTTGGATCGATGCAAACAATCAATAATAAGGTGAAACTCAGGCGTAGCATGGGGTTGCACCATCTATCTATGAAACAAGCACGAACAATCGATAAAAATAATGAACTTCAAGAGATATAAAAAATAATCAGTATTAGACACATCTTATGGGTCAATAGTGCTTACAAAGTGAGCACCCTGAGCCATAGAGGAGGACGGGTGTCCGAACAGCTAGTTCTTTCCCACCCCATCTAAATAGAACAAAAACATAAGAAAGAAAAAACACTTGAATGTGCCGCGTGGATAGTCAGTTCAAGCCCTTATAGGGCCATTGGAACATTTTTTGTAGAATCCATAAACGAGAATTGTTCAAATATAACACTAATAAGGAAAAAACGCGTCACTTGGCCTAAGTGGCTTGACTATTCGATGCCAGTGTGCCCTTGAAGGTTAGGAGAAGAGGGGAATTTAGGTGAGAGGAGCAACTTGAATTGTGGGCACATCATAATTGGCTCTCAGGTCATAGAGCGTCGTTGGTTCTTCAATGATAGTTTTATCCATACCATCATCATTCTCGGTTGGCTTTTCAGACTTTTCATGCTCTTTAAGAGGCTCATTGATGTTATTCTTGTAGTTAGGAATCAAGAAGATAATGTACAGATTGTAATCTTTGAGCTTTTGGACTACTTGTATAACCCAAATACACATCGATTGACAGAATAAATTCATGCTCTCCTTGATGTGTACTAGCATATACTTGTCTAATGCCACGTACGTTGGACCAACTTTCTCCACCTCCTCATTGATCTCCTTCACTCTTTGATCGAGGAAATGTATTTCATCCTTGGCCTCTTTTAGATTTGCCTCTCTAGCCTCTCTATCAAAATGCTCATTTTTTACCTTCACCAATTTTGGAGTTTGCTTTCTCCCATGTGCCTTTAATTACTCATTGCTTGTACCCCTGCACTTCTCCAAATCTTCCTTATGATGGTTGGAGGCTTGGCGCACATTTCAAAATCAACCATTGACCTTAATGTTCTTCGCTATCTCAACCCTTAGCTCATCCTGTTTTCGGCGATAGGCCCTCTCGGCAAACTTTAAGCATTTTGCATTATAATGAGCAAAAAGTATGCCTACAATAAAGAAGAGAGGTGTTGAACATAAGTGGCAAGAGCACGAGAAGAATGAAAAAGGAAAAAGAAAAAATCTATAACAGAAGGTGAGGGAACTTATCATTTCGGCATATTTGAGACTCTTCAAATGTCTTGTTTATGGAGATATGTTCGCCCATTTCTCCTCCTCAGTGTACGGGGAAGCTTCAATTACTGGATAGTTGCGATAGAAGACCTAGGTGAATGAAAGTTTATCGGTTGCAAAGAATCGACCTCAATTGGCTCTCCGTCCTCCACCTAGTGAATATTGTGACTCTACTCAGAGGGCATAATATCGCACTCCTCTACCCTCTATTTCTTTTTTTTTTTCGATGGCGAGTGGTGGTGCGGGAACCTTCCTCTTTGCACCACCAATTGTGAAGCTTGGTGCATTAGGTTTGGAAGTTATGGTCTTATGAAGCATTGATAGTGCGCTAACCTTCAAGGGCATTGCCTCCAAAACAATCTTTTTGGACGCCAGGTTGGCAACAATGAAGTCCTTTCTCACCCCGCTTCCCGTTGGGTGAATTCTTCTTCTTTGCCAACGTGCTAAACATCACTGAAGCATTGAACATATCTACAAAGCAATAATAGTGATAAAAAATGTTAAAACAAATGACAAAGACCGAATTCAAGCAACATGCAAAAAAAGTGCAAGTACCCTATTGTTCCCCTATTTGGGGAAATGAAGACTTAGAACAGTGCATTCTAAATGCTCCTAGGTTATGAACTCTCTATGAGACCTCATATTCTCTGCTTTGAAGGCATTTTTAGCCATGTTAATGTCCTTTACTCCTGTAACATCTTGTCCGACCTCCGGTACGGACATGACGAGATGAGAGATTTGGAGATCTTCCCGAATGTCGTGGAAAAGAAACCACCTGTCCTTCTAGTTTCCTTCATTGGACGACGTGTTTAATACAATCAATGTAGAGATAATGAGATTAATAAAGCCATTGGTCTCTTTAGGCGTCAAAAGATACCCCATGGTGTTGATATCCGACTTATTGGATACTTTAACACCTTATAGTATATGCACACAAGAACCTGCATGCATTAGGGGCAATTGAGAGGCAAACATGTTCAATAGCCACAAGTTTTCGACAATGAATGCGGGGAGGAGGTGTCAAAAACCAACAACAAGGTTGTCTTAGTATACGATCAAGCAATGAAGCAATCCATGAAATCCCCCCCCCCCGTGTTTATGGAGTGCAAATTCAGCCCCATCGGGCCATAGGTAGTTCGTTGAAGCCTCGATCATCTTGGCCCAACGCAGTGTCTTCTTCGATTTGTGAGGCAAAAATACCCCCACCTTAGGGTTTTCCCACATTGGAATTTGCTTTTGAGAAACGAGAGGAACTGAGGAAATGCGGCCGTCGACGTAATGACTATAAAATTAGGTTGTTCAATGGTGTCAAACGAAGAACATGCAACGGAGCTAGTGGGCTCCTTGCTAAATACTGAAGGTGAAGCGAGCTCCATGCTCGATTAGGGTCGTGTGTGATCCATGTTGAGGGGACTTGACGATTAGCTCTTGAAACATGAGGGGTGAAGGCGAATCGCTAACAAATAATAGAGGTAGAGAAGACAAGATTTGAGAATTAGTGAGGTCCTCACTAAACGCACTTGAACTCATGGGCTTTGCGTAGAATCTATCTCAATCCCCGATATGTCAATTCCTCATGACACGTTAGAGGGACATCTCTTTTCGGACATATAAGGGTATACTATATAAGGCGTGAAAAGAGCAAGCACTTGAGAAAGAAGAAAAAGAGATGAAAAAGATGGAATGCTAAAAAATAACATTACAGAGAAGAAAAAAAGGAGTGTTTCTATGAAACATAGGGCAAGAGGGTCTTCAATAGAAGATGACTAGTGAGTAAACAACTTCCTTAAGAAAAATTCAAGAAAATAGGAGATCAAAATGAAGATGTGTCAACTCGATCATAAGAACAAATTTTATTAAGCTTCCTTAAGAACACACAACCTAAGAGAGAGAAAGAGGAGAATGAATCAAAACGGCAAACTCATCGTCGTCCTACACTGACAAGCACCCCAAACCCTTGGTGGCACACATCTCATACAAGAAGAGAATGAAAATGAAAAAAATGAAGATTTTCAAACTGTTCTAGTCTAAAAAGTGACGATTCAAAAAGACCATCACCCATCCGCCATGATGACCGGGAAAGGAAACATCACAAACATAAAATTAGGTCAAAAGCAAGGAAATAAAAACAAAGAAAGAAGAAATAAAGAGGGAACTTACTTGAAAGTGCAAGGGGTTGAAGCAGTTTGAACAACGACAATTGTGGTGGAAGAAGATGAAGAGTCACCAGAAAACCAAAACGTCCCAAGAGTAGGTACGAACGAGGAGAGTTGGGGGGGGGGATAAAGAAGACAAAATATAAAGGAATGTAAGAAGTTAGACTTTCCCCCACTTTTATTTCCTTTGTTTCCAGGTCGATCCATAAAGAGATCCATATATAAAGCCCAAAACAAGAAGCCTAATGGCTGGTCCAATAAGCAAAATGCTATAAAACGGCTAAGGCATGGATGACTCTTGTTGAATGATGTCATTGTTTCAACAGGTAGTCAATCTCCATATGTTTGTGTCTCGAGGTTCCCATATGTAGAAACACCAAGTCATGGGGATGTGATAGTGCACATATAAATCACGTATTAAACAACATATTAGATGATCTCTGCATTGGGGACTATCAAGAAAAGGTGACGTAAGCTGCCCGAATCTTGCATCGAAGCACAAATGGCATATTCGGGAGATTTTGAAGAGTGTGATGCTAGTAAGGTTGCAACCCCATAAATACAACAATATTCTCGCCAAGATCAAAACATTCCTATCAAGGGGAAGGATTTCTGGTACGCTAAACAAAGGCAAGTGGCTTGACTCGTGCACAACCAATGCATGGTATGACATGAGGTGCAGAATCTAAGATTCCAAGTGAAATTCCAAGTACAATATTCAAGCACAAAAACACACACACTCAATGCGAATATCCGATGTCCATAGAGTTTGCATGTGCCGAATAGTCGAAAGCATATGAACAACCGAGAGGATCTAGATAAACTCCAAGGTATATCGACACACAAAATGAAGTCACATGTCATTCAACAAAGTTTTGACGAATGGCAACGAGACACGTGTCATGCCTTGCAAGTTGGTCCACATGATAAAACGAGTCAACCAATGAAAACATGACACGTCGCATACTTGTCGACCTACAAAGCAATGCGTGTCTTCCGTATATTCCATGAATCAATGATTGACACCTCACCTACTAACTAACTTTTCCCACATCGGATGTTACCAACATTCGAGCCAACCTAATGCCTATAATAGTACGTGGTTGGAGGCAAAGGGAGAAAGGGTTGAAAAACATCTCTATCTCAAGACAATTCCTAGTTAAGAGATTCAATGTTTTGAAACAGTCTAAATGACAATATTGTTTACGAGAAGAATTCGAAATAGACTTTAATCGTTGTTTTATGAGAGAAATTCCTTAGCATAATTTGTGAAAGTAGACTGCGAGAATAGAGTGAGTAAAAGAACACACATAATCTTAAGAGGTATAAATAGTCTTTATTTGTAATATTTCTAGGAACGCGTGAACCATTTAGGAGCGTACAATTAGGGCTAAGAATCAGTTAAAAGCCGAATCGACAAAAACCGAACCGAAATTTGATTTATGGTGAACAGGAAACCGAACCGAATTGGTTCAATTTTGGCTTTGTCGATTTGAGATGGATAAAAGGTTATCCTTTGGGAAATTCATTCCGAACCGAAATTTAACCAAAATGAAAAAAAAACGAAATTTGGGAGTTCCTAAATCAAAAACCGAACTGAATAATTAATATTGGTTTCGGTTCAGTCGATTCGGCTTAATATTGTAGTTTGAACAACCCCATTTTCAGCCATACATACAATAAGAGTGAATTTTTTGTTTGTCTGTTTATTTCATAAGTTAAATCCTCGTTCTACCTAGCGCTCGTTTATTTTGGGTTCAATAGTAGTAAAGTGTTACTAGATTCCTTAAGTGTTGTTCAGGAGCTAGATTTGAGTTCGAATTAATCCCTCTGGTGGCATGTAGAGAAAGACTGATATTTGATGTCTCTCTATTTGGTGGTGTTTTTATATGTGATTTCCTTTGTAAATATGTTTCTTTTTCCCCTTTTCTTGTGTGTTTTGTTCCTTTTTAGCTTAGTTCCCGTATTTCTATGAGATTCGGAGACTATGCGCATTTTATGTGTTTTGTAGGTAATTTGGCATGGATCAAGGGTCGTTTTGAAGGAGAGTCGAGACATGGAGCAAGGCCCGAGCTAAAGAGGGAAAGAGAGGAGCAAGCCATGAAGAAGAACAAGAGGAAAGCCAACAAGAAGAAGGTGGAACGAGGTTCGGACCGAGTTGCAACCAACCTCGGGCCCGACTTGAAGTTTCAACCTCGGACCGACATGCACAGTAACTCGGGCCCGAGGGCCTCCGTGTCGGTCCAAGTCGGTCACCGAACTACTTGGGCTCCAAGGCACGAATTTGTGGACTTCCACTTTTGCCCCTCATCTAATCCATAAAAGGCCCTCTTGTCTTCTAAGAAAGGGTTCCTCCCCCTCACTCTCTCACAAAAAGGGGGTTCCAAGGGAGCCAAGAGGATTCTTGGAGAGCAAGGAGGAAGGAGAGGAGAAGGAAGAGAGAGAGAATCGGCCAAGGGAGAGGAAGATTGATAGGTTTGGTTGATAGATTAGCTTTGCTTTGTTTTGATCTTGTGGATTTGGAGACTCTTGATTGGAATTTGTGGATTGTTTTTGATTTGAATGAAACTTTGCTTTGTTTTGAGATTGATGATGTTGATTGCTTTCCCTTTTGATTTGTTTGCTTTCTTTGTTTGCCTTATGGAGTAGATCTCCTTGATCTTGGGTTATGGGGGAAAACCCTAGCTAGGTTTGGGCTAGAAACCCCAATTCCATAGCCTTGAGTGATTGATCTAAGGAACCCACTCTACATAGAGCTACAATTCCTTGCGAAAGTCGGGAATCAAGGCTTGAGATTGGCAAAGTAGCGAAAGTGAACATGTGTCAATCTCAAGACCTTGCTTCGAAGGGGATTTCCCCAATGATCAATGTGTAGAAGTGGTCGGAACGAGGGCGAAAGCACTCTATCCTAGTCCGATCATCACTCATTTCTTGAATTGGGGTGGATAAGCCTTAATCTACTAGAGAAGGAACCCAAAAGCCCAAAATCTACTTTTAATCTTTGAAGTTCGACAAACCTAGCTACCTCGGGCCCGACTTACCCTACGTCGGTCCCGACTTCCTCTTGTCGCCAACATCGGGCCCGATGTGACCTCTGTGTCGGTCCCGACTGTTTTCTTTGTTTTCCTTTGTTTTATGCTCTCCTTTCTAGCTCCCTAGTATCTAGGCACATCGATCGAGTAGACTTCCCGAGTGTTCGACACCCACCACGTACTACAACGGGGTCGGGTTATAAATTGTATCTCTTGACCCTCGCACACCGAGAGAGGCGATCAATATTAGAAGCTGAGGGTCTCTCCCAAAATGGGGTCACGAATTACATGGTCCAAAGTAGAACGGTATTGATCGACCGATCGTGCTGATTGAGCCAAAGGCAAGAGAAAAAAAAAACTATAGATACGAGGACTTGTTTTCATGTACATAAAATAACAGTTTTGTTCAGTTTATAGGTCAAATATGTTTGTAGTACGTATGTAAACTGTTAAACGTCCAGAATCGAAGATTACATATATTACAGTTTAACATTAAAATGTACTCACAATGTAGAGAAAATATTCATAAAATAACATGATGAACTAGCTAGGCATCATAGTACTATTAGGCAAGCCTTGGATGCACATGCGGACATGCCACACGTATATATATATACACTATACATGCTTTATGGTTTCCAGAAGACATTTCATATAGGAAGTTTTAAGCAAATGCCATTTAAAATTAAACTGCATGGGCCACCAATGTTCTGATATCTTCATCAGAAAAATACTGCAAAATAAAGGAAGAAAAAGGTATCATCCATGAGAGTGACATAAATTTATAATAAACTAGCAAATTGTAGTGGTTGGATATAATGAAAAATAATTCGAATTTATAGTAATAATTAAACCTTTTTATTTGCGGTCATTGCTTTGAAATGCATAAATATGTTGTCGAATTCCTTGCCGTGTAAGTTGTAACCAAGCTGATATAAGAAATTATAGGAAATATATTAGAGCGTGAAAAACAATATAAAAGGATGTATTATACTACTAATAAAATATTTTTTATGTTGACGAAATTAAAAAAATACATAATGCAAATCGAACTCAAGATGAAAAAATAGCGATGCATATCAACCTGTCGAAGGCGTGAATGGAATCCGTGACGTCCACTGCACAAAATCAACAGCAAATATGTAATTAAATTTCGATGTCATAAAATTAAAGAGAAAACTATTAATTTGTTGAAGATTAATTCATATTTGAAATATCTAGAAGGCTACTGAAATTTCTAGAAGTTTCTAGAAGATGCAAAAAGGTTATGGAAGAATCTAGAAGATGCTAGAAGGATGCAGAAGATTCTAAAAGATGTCAGAACTTTATGGAAGATTCTAGAAGACATTAGAATGTTATGACAACTTCTAGATAGTTGTGAATATATCTAGAGATTATTCTAGATTTGTAAGGAGTTATCTTTTTTTTTGGTGGAATGTAAGGAGTTATCTAGATGAGAAGGATCTAGACTAGTTTATATGAAACTTAGTGTAGGATTCTCTAGATGTTATCAAAAGATCGGTTGAAGAAAATGATAGGACCCACCAAAAACAGTCACACACGCATGCTTGTAGAGAGTCTGTTGGAGGAACCTCGAGTAGTAGGCAAGATGGGCCTAAAAATGGGGCAGATGAGGGAAATGGGATTAACATAAAGGGGGTGGCCCAAGATAGTTTTGTGCAAGTTTTTAATAATGGGTTGTTCCAACATAAAGTCCAACATGGTAAAAAGCCCGCTAAAGTGGGTAGAAGGAAAGGGATATTTACACCAAAGGCTACTACAGAGGTTGATCAGGTTGGGCCCAAGAATGGGGCGGGCCAAATTCTTTCTAAGAGACCGAGAACTGTGATTGAGGATAATCAAGAAATGAAGAAAGCAGATATATGTACTACTGTTCCTGGGGAAGGCATACAGACGTCAACTACTTTGCTAAGTGAGGAGTATGGCAAGGATGGAACCCCTAATCAGACAGGGGAGTCGAAGAATGCTAGTATGACGACGGAGCATCAGACTCAACCCTCTGGGGACTTGATGCGGATTCAACGATGGCGGAGAGCATAGATGCTCAAGGGCCAAACTGATTTCTTTTCGGTTCCGCTTTCATTTTCGTTTGTTTTATGATGAATATTTTACTCTGGAATTGTTTTGGTGCAGGTAAACCAGGTTTTAGAAGAGCAATTCAGTATTTATGTCGGAACAACAAAGTAGATGTCTTAGCGCTCTTTGAGACAAGGATTTTTGGGGATAGACCGGATCATGTTTGCAATAAACTGATTAAGTCTGATTTTTCGCACTATGAGAGAATGGAAGTTGTTGGGTTTTCAGGGGGAGTGTGGATCTTTTGGAATAATGCTAAAGTCCAGCTGAGCATTGTGGTGAAGAATAAGAATTTTATCCGTGCCACGTTCGTGGAAAATGGTGTGAGGAGTCATTTGTTCGTTGTGTATGGCCCTTCGTCAGTTGACCGTAGAGTGAGGTTCTGGAGAGATCTTGAAGGTGCTGTCAATAATGTCAACGGCCCGGTGATTGTTGGAGGAGATTTTAATTGTATTCTTGCTAATACGGAGCGAGAAGGTGGTACGGGGGGTTACACTCGGACTCGCCTACTTTTAATCAGTGGAAGAACAACCTTGGACTTATCGATTTGGAGTTTATGGGACCGAGGTTCACTTGGAGCAGAAGACTTTCCCCCGACTTCGATTGTGTCTAAGCGTTTGGATCGGGTTTTCATGAATAAGTTAGGGCGTGATTGCTGGCCCGATGCTCGTGTTAGACATTTGCCGAGATTTTCTTCGGATCACAATCTGCTTCTTCTTTCTTTTTGCCCCGTTATTGTGTGCAACAAGAGTAGGAGGCCTTTCCGTTGTGAAGTTGCTTGGTTCTCCCACCCGGAGTTTGTGGATAAGGTTAACAACAGTTGGTGTCGGGATTTGGAGACGCCAGGTGCGTTGACCGCTTTGAAGGAGATGCTTTTTGACTGGAACAAGAAAACCTTTGGTAACATCCATATTAGAAAACGGAGGTTAATGGATAGGCTTGATGGGATTCAGAGTTGTCCTAATAGAGCTAACTTTAGGAGCCTGATTGAGTTGGAGTCGAAGATCCAAGCGGAGTTGGAACAAGTCTTGGAACAAGAGGAGATTCTTTGGATGCAAAAGTCGAGGGTTCAATGGTTGCGCCATGGCGACCGTAATACCTCGTTTTTTCACACCTCGACTATTATTCGGAGGAAACATAATAGAGTAGATGGCTTAAGAAATGGGGAGGGTATTTGGATTGATGATGGTGTGGAGTTAGAGAGGATGGCTGTGGAGTATTTCCAAAAGTTGTTTAACTTGGAGTTGGATGCGACAATTGGCTCGTTGGGTGATATGCGGTCAGGATTTCCTATGTTAGATGATGGAATGTTGGGAAGTTTGATTCGGCCAGTTACGGGGGCAGAGATATGGAAAGCTGTGAAGAGCATGGGCGCGCTCAAATCGCCTGGTCTTGACGGATTTCAGCCAGGCTTCTATCATAAGTGCTGGGATACGGTTGGAGTTTCAGTGATCCAGTTTGTGCGGGAGTTCTTCCGTTCAGCTATCATGCCGGAGGGGGTGAACGACACTATTATTGTTCTTTTACCTAAGGTGGAGAAGCCGGAGATGTTGAATCAGTTCAGGCCGATTAGCCTTTGTAATGTCCTTTACAAGGTGATTACTAAGGTGCTAGCTAACCGTCTCCAACCAGTTCTTAATTCAATCATTGGGCCTACGCAAGGGAGTTTTATTCCGGGCCGTATGATCACTGATAATATTGTGGTGGCTCAGGAGGTTATCCATTCTATGAAGAGGAAGAAAGGCCGGTTGGGTTGGATGATTCTGAAGTTGGACTTAGAGAAAGCTTATGATAGAATTAGATGGGATTTCTTGGATGTGACTTTGAAGGATGCTGGGTTTCCGGATCAATGGATTAGATGGGTGATGGCTTGTGTGTCGTCCACTAGAATGCAGTTGCTTTGGAACGGAGAGACGACTTCTCAGTTTTCTACTTCACGTGGAGTCCGTTAGGGTGACCCCATTTCTCCGTACTTGCTTCTATTATGTATCGAGAAGCTGAGTCATTTGATCGGAGATGCTGTGGATAGAGGTGATTGGAAACCTATCAAGTTGACTAGAGCTGGTCCGATGCTTTCACACTTGTTTTTCGCTGATGATATCTTGCTCTTTGCGGAGGCTTCGGTAGAGCAAATACAGATTATTCAGCAATGTCTTGATGTTTTTTGTGCTGCTTCGGGACAAAAGGTGAGTGTCAACAAGTCGAAGATTTTTGTCTCGAAGAATGTGCCTCGAAGGCTGGCGAGAAGATTGAAAGAAGTCAGCGGCTTTATGGTAACCGAGGATTTGGGACGTTATATTGGGATGCCCATGTTACATAAACAGGTGAATAAGGATACTTTCTCTCATCTGATTGACAAGTTTAACTCCAAAATGTCAGGTTGGAAGGCGAAAAATCTTAGCCTCGCGGGTAGGGTGACACTTGTTAAATCGGTGCTTTCGTCGTTCCCGGTCTACACCATGTCCTCGACACTCATTCCGGTCAGCACTTGTAATAAAATTGATGAGATTAACAAAAGCTTCTTATGGGGAAGCAATGGTGGCAGTCGGAAAATCCACAAAGTAGCGTGGGAAGAGGTGATTAAACCTAAGAACAATGGCGGCCTGAGGATTCGATCGATGCATGAGATGAATAAAGCGTTGGTGGGTAAGCTTGGCTGGCGTTTTATTATGGATGAAGATAGTCTTTGGAAGTCTGTTTTGCAAAACAAATACGTGAACAAGGCTATGGGCAGTTCTTCAGCTTGTTCTCACGTATGGAGGGGTATCAGAGTTGGATTGTCTGAGGTGATTTCTAAAGGAGCAAGATGGATCCTAAGGAGTGCGAATTCTATTCGGTTCTGGATGGATGTTTGGGTGTCCGATATTCCGCTTTGTAATCTGGCTGTTACGAGGGTTGATGAGTCGCACAAACAGAACTGTGTCCCTGATTACTGGATTGAGAATGTTGGGTGGAATTGGGGTGCTCTTTCTCCATTTCTTCCCAATGAGGTTTTGATGAAGATTGTTGCTTGCGCTGTTATGCCGCCAGGGTCGAATGAGGAAGACGGGATATGCTGGAAGTTTTCGACCGATGGCAATTATTCGGTGAAATAAGGGTATAATCTTCTGCAGGGGAATTATGACAGAACTGAAGTCGATGGAATCATCTACAAGAGAATTTGGCGGATGCAGGTCCCTGAAAAAATTCGGGTCTTCATCTGGACGGTGTGTGATAGCATGCATTTTAGTCTAGGATAAAGCATGTTTATTTCCTTAGTTTAGTTGTTTTTATTTTATTTTCCTCTTGGTTTTATTGTCTTTTTAGTAGATTTTGTAGTTTCGGTTTCTACTCTTGCTTTGTTCGATTTCAGGATCATTTGGAGGTGGATTCAGGGAGTTTTGGCAACGACAAGGACAAGGGCAAGAGGAGCAACCCGATAGGAAGTGTCTAGGAGTTAAGCGGATGCAAGGAATTGAAGAGAAGATGGGCAAAAGCTCGGTGGAAGACACAGAAGAAAGCTCATTCAACGTTTTGAACGTAGCGGTCCACCAGGCAAAAACTCGGTCTGAAACTCGACCGAGTTTCAGACCGAGTCGCGTCTTTTTTCCGAAATTTCTCCTCCGCGTGTTTTATTTATTAATTTCGGGCCTTTTCTATCTTGTTTTTTAGGGTTTCATATAAATACTTAGAGATTAAGTTTGGATGGGGATGACAGATTATTTTCTTAGCCTCTCTCTTTGAAGAACCCTAGATTGGAGATTTGTGGATTTTTGGCAAGACTTGATTGGAGTTGAATTTAGATCTATTGAAAAGACAATTGGTATGTTTCTCTTTGATTTAGATTTCTTATCTCTCCATATTATGTCTAGCTAATTTCTTAGTTCTAAGGAAGGGTGAACCCAATGGTTTAATAGGTAGATTTAATGGTGATGATTGGTTGAATTGAGATTTGAATTGTTGTTTGATTCAACCTAGGATGCTTAATGACCTAATTTGCTTGAATTAGGAATCTTGTTATAATTTGAGACCGAGAGGAGATAAGAATAACAAGAGATTGATTGAATTGAATTCACAAATTGTTAATTCATGTTAGATCCCTAGATTTGAACTTGTTGAATTATTTGTGCGAGAGCGACTTAATTCACTTGTGGAACTTAACCTATCCTAGAAATTATTGATTGAGTAGTCTTAACTGAGCGCGAGAGCGGATGTTATTTCTATTGATTCATTGATCTCTAAAGAACTTAAAGGACCTAAATAAGACTTGCTTTGTGCGAGAGTGACTGCTAGTCGAGTCTAGGTACATGCATTAATCGTCTGAAAAGAGTTAATGTTGACACTTGAGATAGTTAGTCCTTCAAACAACATTTGAATTGAAATCCAAATAAATATCACCGGTAATCTACTGAATAATCATTGTGGGGATCTTGACCTTGGAATGCTTTTCTCCATTGATAGTTACTTCTTAATTTTGATTTTAATTATTTCTGAATACAATTACAACTTCTTTTTCTTATTTTTGGCTTAGTCTACTGAATCGTGTTATAATCAATACTACAAGTTCCCTGTGTTCGACACCTTGATTACTACAACCGAACCGTATACTTGCGGTGTAGGAAAATAGCCTATCAAGTTTTTGGCGCCGTTGCCGGGGAACTTTTCAAGTATTGGTTGTGTTCCACAACCGGTAGATTAAGTCTTGTTTTTATTTTTAATTTGTTTCTTTTTGGTTTTGGTTCCAGTTTGTTCTCCTTCTTATGAGAAGAACTCTGAGCGCTAGTGCACTTAACAACTACAATTCTGAACCCGAGCGTGCTTTTCATAGAAGAAGAAGAGAGCAAAGGGAAGCTGAAACACAAGCTATGGAAGGCGATCAGGCAAATGCACAACAACAATTATTGTTGCAACAACAGCTGAATGCTCAACCACCTATGACATTGGGTGATTATGTGTTGCCACGCCATCAAGGACCCACAGCTGGTGTGGTCCGACCTCCCATTCAGGCCAGGAATTTTGAGCTGAAGCCATCTCTGATTAATATGGTTCAGCAGAATCAGTTTGGAGGTCTACCTTCTGAGAATCCTCACCAACATCTCAACTCTTTTCTGGAGCTTATGGATACGGTGAAGTTTCATGACGTTTCTGATGACGCGCTTTATTTGCGCACCTTTTCATTCTCTCTAAGAGACAGGGCTAAAGCATGGTTCAAGGCCCTGCCTCGTGGCACTATCACTACATGGGATGAGTTGGCCAAAGCTTTCCTGACCAAGTATTTCCCACCTAAGAAGACTGCAGAGATGAGGAATCAGATCAGTTCATTTCAGATGAAGGATGGGGAATCTCTTTATGAAGGTTGGGAGAGGTTCAAGGAGCTTCTATTGTTATGTCCTCACCATGGAATAGACAAGTGGGTGCTTCTTCACACTTTTTACAATGCTGTTGACAACACCACCAGGCTGCTCATTGATGCCTCATCTGGAGGTACTATTATGAAGATGAATGTTAATAATGCTTGGGATCGGATTGAGGACATTGCTCAACACACTCACTATTATAATGATGCTCGTTCTCTTCCAAGTTCTAAGAGATCAACTGGGCTTTATGAAGTTGATAAAGAGACTTTGCACCAGGCACAGATTGATGCCATGACTCAGGAGATCAGACAGTTGAAATTACAGATGAATGGTTCTCCCGTTTCTACTAGTGGAAGTCCTTCTCAAGTTGTTTCGAGTGTTGTTTGTCAGTTTTGTGGAGCTAGTGATCATACCATCAAATCTTGTGAATTGTTTGCTTCTAAGGAGGAACCACATGAGGAGGAGGTGAGATACATGAGTAACTTTGACAGGGGGCCTAGGAATGACCCCTACTCTAATTCCTACAACCCTGGTTGGAGAAATCACCCTAACTTCTCTTATGGGAACAATCAGCCACAACAACAAGCACCTCTTGGGTTTCCACCAAGGGCTCCACTGCACCCAAACCAAGATGCTCAACCCTCCCAAAAGCCTGCATGGGAGATTGCTATTGAAAGCCTTGCCACCTCCATGAAGACGCTAACAGAAGAAGTGAGAGCTCAGGGGAAGAATTTGAAGATCATAGAACAACAAGTGGCTCAACAAGCTTTGAATGTTCCTAGACCGCCTGGTCAATTGCCTGGGCAACCTGAAGTCAATCCTAAGGAGCAATGTCGGGTTGTCACTCTAAGGAGTGGAAAAGAGCTTGAAGAGCTCCCACCGGTGAAAGAAGGAGTTGCAGAAAAGACAATAGAGAAGCCATCTAATGACGAAGAACCTAAATATATTGCTCCCCCACCTTACAAACCGCCTCTACCTTTCCCACAACGGAAGATTCAAGTGGTGCAAGAGCAACTATTTGGGAAATTCATGAGTATGATAAAGAAGCTCCACATTGACATTCCTTTCATCGATGTCCTCACTCAAATGCCTACATATGCAAAATTCTTGAAGGAGATTCTATGCAAAAAGAGGAGGATTGAAGACTATGAGACAGTCGCCTTGGTAATGGATCAAGTTGAGAAGATGCCAAGAAAGCTAAAAGATCCAGGCGAGTTCTTTATCCCTGCTGGTTTTGGTTCTCTTCAATATGATTGCCTTTGTGATCTTGGTTCTAGTGTTAATATCATGCCATTATCAATCTGCAAGAATCTGAATTTGGGTGATCCTATTCCAACCAAGATGCGTCTTATCATGGCTGATAATTCAGTCACTCATCCTGTGGGCATTATTGAGAACTTTCCAGTGAAGGTGGGCAAGTTCTTTATACCAGGAGATTTTGTGATCCTTGATATGGAGATGATGAATGATAGGACTCCTATCATCTTTGGGAGACCCTTTTTAGCCACTGCTGGAGCTAACATTGATCTCAGGAATGACAAGATCTCACTCACTATTGGGGAAGAGAAGATAGAGTATGAATATTTCAATGATAACTTCCTTGAAGTGCAAAAAAATCCTCCACAAGAGACTGTCAAAGTAGCTTGTTGTAATATTGAAGTGAAGCTGGGTAATGAGGAGATTCAATCTGATATTGCTCAACCCTTTCAAGAAACCTTGGAAGTTAAAAGCTTCATGGATGGTGATATTGCTACGGATTTGAAGGGTAGAGATCACAACAAAAAGAAGAAGGATCGAGCAAAAGCTGAGATTAAAAGAGGAGACAAGGTGATGTTATTCCATGAAAGATCCAACATGTTTCCTGGGAGCAAAGGAACAAGATGGTCAGGGCCATACATAGTAACTCGAGTTTTAAAAGAAGGAGGAACTGAGCTTTGGCATAAAAACTCGGGGAAGTTCAAAGTGCAACGAAATAGGTTGAAGCTTGTAGAAGACCCTGATCCAGTCAAGGTGAGTACCAAAGACCCTCCTGGCCCAAGCACTTGAAGAAGATGGGAGGTCGAGCTAACGACCTTAAACAAGCGCTGCTTGGGAGGCAACCCAAGGTTGGTGTTTTCTTATTTATCTCTTTTATTCTCTACATTGGGGACAATGTAGGTTTTAAGCTTGGGGGTGAGAACATTTTCATGTTTTGCATTGCATATAGTTTAGTTTGCATATTTAGTTTGAATTTTGCTTGCAAAAAAAAAAAAAAATATAAAAAATTTGCATTCTAGGAGCTATGGATTTCTCTTCAAGTGAAATGCCCCTTGTCCTCAAAATTTTCTCTATGGAATTCTAACCCCTTGACTTGCTTGAAATGCTTAAAATATTGATGATGACTAGCTATGTTATGAATTAGCTTGATGATTGAATGAGCTTGCATATTCTTTGAAACTTGAGTTAATATTGAAATTCTAGACAAAAAGCCTTGTGAGGATTATTGTTTGCCTTTCTTAGGACTAAATAATGTCATGATGTCCTTTCTTTTTATGTGTGATGCTCACTTTGATTGCTTCCTCTAGAACTTGCTTTAGACTCTTTTTCAAGACCGCTCTTATGACTCTTGCATGCGACTTTGAAGTGATTGAGGCACTATTTTCTTAGCATTTATACTCCGTATCCACCCTGCATATTATCTTTTTTTGAAGCCCCTTTTCGAGCCTAAATTAGCCTTATTCGTTTGAAGCTCCACAAAATTAATCCGAGCCTTTATAAGCCTGACCCATCCGGGAACTAGGATAATTACTTGATTGACTCTGTGGTTGCAAGCTAAGCTTGGGGGAGACTTATATGTATTTGGTGATTGGGTTGTGTAATGTGCTAGTATTTTTTATCTTGGAAAATCAAAGAAAAAGGAAAAAATCAATAAAATGCTTTGAAAAAAAAAAAGAAAAAAAAAGGAAAAAAAAAACAAAACAAAGCAAAAAGGAAAAAAATAGTATGAGAAATAAGGGAATAAAGGGTGTTGGTGTATGGGAATAAGTTGCTTGGAAAGAAAATCATAAGACATGGTGTTCAATCGAGTTTAGTTATGTCTAGATTCCCGGGATTTAGCACCACATGGCCTAAGTATTTCCCCACCTATTTCTTATCACCTTGGCCCCATTACAACCCAATAAAAGACCTCTTGATCATTGTTGGATGCAAGGTCCCATGCGGTGGAGATTTAGAACGCTTTTGCAAGCCTATGGTAGCTAAGCTTTCAAATGTGAGATTTGAGTGAAACACGTCCTATTTAAACACTTGAGAGAGAGCGAAAAAAAAACATTATCCTAAGTGAGGTCTAGAATGAATATGTTGACTCAGTTTCTTTGAATTTCTCAAATGCACGCTATGATTTTGATTGTTGATCTATACTTCTAAACTCTTTGTCTAGTTCGTTGTCAAGATGGATGCATGACTTGCTTGTTTTGTGGGGTGTCAGATTCTATTTCTTGCTTGAGGACAAGCAAGGTTTAAGCTTGGGGGATTTTGATAGCATGCATTTTAGTCTAGGATAAAGCATGTTTATTTCCTTAGTTTAGTTGTTTTTATTTTATTTTCCTCTTGGTTTTATTGTCTTTTTAGTAGATTTTGTAGTTTCGGTTTCTACTCTTGCTTTGTTCGATTTCAGGATCATTTGGAGGTGGATTCAGGGAGTTTTGGCAACGACAAGGACAAGGGCAAGAGGAGCAACCCGATAGGAAGTGTCTAGGAGTTAAGCGGATGCAAGGAATTGAAGAGAAGATGGGCAAAAGCTCGGTGGAAGACACAGAAGAAAGCTCATTCAACGTTTTGAACGTAGCGGTCCACCAGGCAAAAACTCGGTCCAGGTCACGACCGAGTTCTGGACCGAGTTGTACAAAACTCGGTCTGAAACTCGACCGAGTTTCAGACCGAGTCGCGTCTTTTTTCCGAAATTTCTCCTCCGCGTGTTTTATTTATTAATTTCGGGCCTTTTCTATCTTGTTTTTTAGGGTTTCATATAAATACTTAGAGATTAAGTTTGGATGGGGATGACGGATTATTTTCTTAGCCTCTCTCTTTGAAGAACCCTAGATTGGAGATTTGTGGATTTTTGGCAAGACTTGATTGGAGTTGAATTTAGATCTATTGAAAAGACAATTGGTATGTTTCTCTTTGATTTAGATTTCTTATCTCTCCATATTATGTCTAGCTAATTTCTTAGTTCTAAGGAAGGGTGAACCCAATGGTTTAATAGGTAGATTTAATGGTGATGATTGGTTGAATTGAGATTTGAATTGTTGTTTGATTCAACCTAGGATGCTTAATGACCTAATTTGCTTGAATTAGGAATCTTGTTATAATTTGAGACCGAGAGGAGATAAGAATAACAAGAGATTGATTGAATTGAATTCACAAATTGTTAATTCATGTTAGATCCCTAGATTTGAACTTGTTGAATTATTTGTGCGAGAGCGACTTAATTCACTTGTGGAACTTAACCTATCCTAGAAATTATTGATTGAGTAGTCTTAACTGAGCGCGAGAGCGGATGTTATTTCTATTGATTCATTGATCTCTAAAGAACTTAAAGGACCTAAATAAGACTTGCTTTGTGCGAGAGTGACTGCTAGTCGAGTCTAGGTACATGCATTAATCGTCTGAAAAGAGTTAATGTTGACACTTGAGATAGTTAGTCCTTCAAACAACATTTGAATTGAAATCCAAATAAATATCACCGGTAATCTACTGAATAATCATTGTGGGGATCTTGACCTTGGAATGCTTTTCTCCATTGATAGTTACTTCTTAATTTTGATTTTAATTATTTCTGAATACAATTACAACTTCTTTTTCTTATTTTTGGCTTAGTCTACTGAATCGTGTTATAATCAATACTACAAGTTCCCTGTGTTCGACACCTTGATTACTACAACCGAACCGTATACTTGCGGTGTAGGAAAATAGCCTATCAGTGTGCAGGGGTGGCATCATGACCAACACCGAGCGAAGACGTCGTCACTTCTCTACGGATGCTAATTGCGTTGTTTGCCAAGACCAGTTGGAAGAATCTTACTTGCATCTTTTTAGGGATTGCAGGCAGGTTTATGATATTTGGATAAGTTTCAGAGTTACTGATTTTATTTCCTCTTTTTTCCAGATGCAGTTCGCCGAATGGTTCCGTCATTGTATTTTGGTGGAGAGGAAAGTCAATGAAGTGATTTGGAGTGATCTCTTTGCTCTTGCTCTTTGGTGGATCTGGAGGTGGCGGAACGAGAAGGTGTTTAATGAACAGACAAAGGTTCTCGACAGAACGGCCTTCATTGTCGATAGGGTTAGAGAATACAGCGATGCCTCAGGTAAGGCTCAATTGAATATGTATTTACAAAATCATAGATTGTAGGAGATCTCTTGGGCGGTTCCAGGTGAGGGGTGGATTAAGCTTAACACGGATGGCGCGGTGAAGGGTGCTAGTATTGCAGGGGCTGGAGGAATTTTCCGTGATGATCGTGGCCAGTGGATCAAGGGATTCGTCCATAATATTGGAGCGTGTACGGTACCGGTGGAGGAGCTTTGGGGCGTTCTTCATGGACTCAAGATTGCGTGGGATAGTGTACAAGAGTCCTGGGTGGGTTGATTTCCCAACATAATTTAAGAATGTAGATTATTTAGGGTACGTAAAATGACAGAAATGCATGTGCATTTTCAGTCAATCTTTTGATTTAGCTGTAGTTCAATCTTATGTGAAGGCAAGCATATATAACCAAATCAACCGTGTACGTTAGATCCGTCACCAAACTGGGCTCCCACAACCGACCACCTGTTCAAACGGTGTTGGGAACTCATGTTCCACAACATCGAAACAACGATCTTTTCTAGTTTTGATAATAACAAAAATTATATGGGAACTAATGTGTTGTATCAAGTATTTCAAGGGAACTCCGTTGAACAAACATTCCTTTAAGGGAACTCAAGAACATACAATGACAAGAGTGGATGAAAGAAACAGTTCCCATCAAGGGAACTCTTAAGAGACAAGTTCCCACGACATGGAAACTCACACGTGAAGACAGACAGCTCAGCGCAAAACACCGAAGCCTGTTCCAGACAAAGCAGTGGCGTAGTCTGTTCCTCAGACTGAGCCGTTTAATCTAATGGCCCGATGAGCTTTAAGAGTTGACAAACTCAAATGGAATCACATGTGAAGAAAGTACACAATGGCTAGCAAGTCAAGGGACCAATGCAAAATGAAGATTGATCCCCAAGCATCAAGAGTCTATATAAGCCAATGAATATTGTACTTGCAAGACACTTCTCGAAAAAGCCTCAAGCAATCAGAAAAAGGAGGAAGTCAAGAACGAAGCAACCAAGAGAAGTCCCCGACGACGGTGAATCCAGCGTTCCCAAGTAAAAGGGAACTGAGCAAAGATAAAAGCATAGTGTGTAAGGTTTGAGTTCCTTGTTTTAGTTGATACGTTGTCCTAGTACTTAATTTGACAGAGTTCATTAATGTTCCCAAAGTGTGATGACTGTTGGGAATAGAGAAGTTTGAACTTTGCCTTTTAGTAGCTTAGGGAACTATCAATAAAATAAGGAAGTCATTCAAAGTCCTTGAAGCGGAGGTAGATGTTTACTCATACAACTTGGTGGTTGTAGTGAAGTTCCTCTATAAAGGAACTATGTCCTATCCTGTTTATTTACTTGTTAAATTCTGTTTTACTTCCGTTGTCTTGGGAACAGTTCTAAGTCTATTCCCAATTCTCTACTAACACTTATGATCCAACAATTGGTATCGGAGTAGGTGTTGCTCTAGATTTCTGTGTTAGTGCCATAGGTATACAGGATGTCTTCGGAACTGACTCAATCGGTCATGGGAACAACAAGCCTCCAATGCTCATCATTGGAAGATTCGAGAACTAGAAAGTCCAGATGTAGGAATTGATGCGCAGTCATCACTTCCAGGCCTAGTGCCTCATTGAGAGAGGGAACTTTAAAGTTGACCCAGCCATTCACGACGATTTGTCCAAATGGGGACAAAATGAATGGAAATGAATGGAGGCCAACTACAAGGCCAAGATGTATCTCAACAACTCCATGTGTGAGCAAGACAGCGATAGGGTGGCAAATTTGGAAACTGCCAAGGAGATGTTAGAAGCCATCCAACAAATGCATATAGGGAGTTTCGATCTCAGAGAGGACCACCTGATGAACGTCTGAAAGGCGTCCTTCAACTTCTGAATGGAAATGGGAGTCTGTTGACAGCTACCAATCTCACTTCGAGTCACTGTGCACCAAGCTAGCTGGACTTGGGATCACCAAGCAAGAAATCATAGATAAGATGAAGGTTCAATAACTATTCAACGGGCTGACTACCGAGTGGGCAAATGAGAGAACAATGTTCGAAGAAAACCCAAAGAATAGGAACATCATGCTCCACCAAGTATTCGACAAGCTGATACGCCACGAGAAACGAAAGCAAGAGGATAAGGAACAAGATAAGCCACACAAGGAAATTGCCTTAAAATTGGAAAAAATGCTCAAGTCCGTACAGGAACAGTACGAGGACACAGAAGAGGATGAAGGTGAGGAACTCGTGCATGTCACAAAGGCACTCCGATCCTTCTACAAGAAAGGGATGTTCAAGAAAAACTATGGGAAACAACAAAGAAACCATAGTTCCCAAAGCAAGCCCATGGAGAAAGACCTCAGAGATGTCACTTGCTACAAATGCTACAAGGAGAGGCACTTCGCTAAAAATTGTCCGCAAGGAACTGACATTTGGAAGCCTAACAAAAAGGCTTACATCGCCACTTGGAGTGACTCAGAAGATGAGGATCCAAAAGCTTAGACTTCATCAAACGTGTGCCATGGCCATAGGAGAAACCACTGGGGAACAACCCAATGAGGTAACCACTGAATCTATTCTTGACTCTTTATCTTGCTACGATAAACCTAAGCTCCTAAAATTAATGACTAAGCTTGTGAAAGATAATATATAACTTCAATAGAAGCTAGATGAATCGGAACACCTTGTTGCTAAATGTGTTGGTCTTGAAACTTGTCCAAACTGTGTAGAACTCATTGAAAAGGTTGAATCAACTCTTTCCGATTATCATGCTTTAAAGAAAGAGATGACCAACTTGGAAAGGGAAAATGATGAGTTCCTACAAAAACTGAATGAGAATAATCTAAACCTGGAAACCTCTTGTTTCCAAACCAAAATCATTAAAAATAATTTCTTTTCATCCATTTATATAAAAGATTTTTCTTAAATTAAATTTTGATAAAAAAAATAAAATTTATAATATCTTAATGATTATTTGCATAAATTGAATTTTGATTAAAAAAATCACATTATCGAGTCACACCTCACATATAAATTTTTTTTATCTCTTTGTTTTTAGTAAAATTAATGTGATTTTTTATTTAAAAAAATTAAATTTTGATAAAAAAAACAAATAAAATTTATAAAAACAATTTAATGAAAAATTATCTTTATTCTCAACTTAATTTTTAACAACCCACTTATGCATATATGACTATTTTATGATAGATAAGGCGATGTTTAAGCTGGGATATTTTTAGGATACATAAAAAACGAGACTTTTAATTTTCAAAAAATATTTTTAATATTTAAGAAAATGAACACATCTATTTTGCACTCCAAAAACTCATACCATGCCACTTACATAACATAATCTTCACCGATAGAAATTAAAAGATGATATATGATATTTGTGAATCGACGCAATACAAGTACAATTTTATAAACTAACAGACTAAAATTAAGTTTTTAAGTGTAGAAAACATACTAACAGACTAACAAAAGTCTAGTTTTTTTTTTTTTTGGTCGAACTAAAGTCTAGTTTATTTGAACTCGTATGAATCATTCTGTCGCAAATTAAATTAGCGATCACTAGCTAGGCAAAATTGAAAAAGAAAGAAAATGAAAAAGTCACAAGTAATTACCTGAGCTTCCCAAGCGCAATACCAAGATCTTTGGACCTCAATCTCCCTATATCTTCCGGTGATAATATCTCGTACGTCCCTCTATGCTTCAGAACTCCATCCTATTAATTAATTAATTAATTTGTACGTACAAAATTAATTAAAGATACATGCATGTTATTAATTAAGTTAATTAACATATTGAACATGCATGTTATCATTGAAAACCTGATGAATTCCAGCTGCGTGAGAGAACACGTTTGCTCCAACTATGGCCTTATTTGGTTGTAAAGCCAATCCGCTATACTTCTCCACCTGCGTGTTAAAATACGTACCATTTCTTATAATTAACTTGTTGTTAATTAGACCTACTAGTAAATATTAACTAAATTTTTTGGTAGAAAGTAAATATTAACTATAAATTTGATCGATGTGGAAAGAATAAAATTAGAATACGTACCATCTCACTCGTGGAGGCGATTAGTTGGGTATCTATCCCCGTATCGAGTCCTCCAGGTAAATCGTTGCCACGACATTTGAGTGCCATTACCACCTACGTACATTCATAACCAACTTTTTAATTCAGTACGTACGTACTTGAATATCGATCGATCAATTATAGGAACTATAAATAACATATAGTTAATCAATGACCTAACCTCTTCCAACGGAGCATTCCCGGCCCTTTCTCCTAAGCCGTTGATTGTGACTTCCACTTGCCTCGCTCCTGCCCCAACAGCCTGCATTAATTAATTACATTTACATACACATCTCTTGTTAATTAGTTACACAATTAATACATATATATAGCACTACTCACGGCTAGAGTGTTGGCAGTGGCAAGGCCAAGATCATCGTGACAATGTGTAGAGATGACCACATCTTGTATTCCTTTCACGTTGCTCCTCACGTCTGCGACGAGTTGGGCCCACTCATACGGAACCCTATAGCCCACGGTGTCCGCCAGAACCACCGTCGTCGCCCCTGCCTTGATCGCTTCTTCCAGTACGAGGTACAAGAACTCTTTGCTTGACCTCGAAGCATCCTCTGCCGCAAAGGCGATGTCCTCAAACCCTAGAGCCCTCGCGTAGAGCAGGGCGTCCTTCACCTGCTCCAGCACCTGCCCTCTGCTCTTCCTCAGCTTGTACTTCATATGAATCTCGCTCGTGGCAATGAACACCGTCACGCGGGGGCGCTCTGCGTCGCACGCTGCCTCCCATGCCCAGTCCACGTCCCTCTTCACGCACCTTGAGATGACGTTGACGATGGGAGCATGCCCTTCTGTTAAATAAAATTCAGGTGGGGCAATACAACATGAGGGCTACACGCCTTTATTAATTCATGCGCATATAACACACAAGCCCATGGGGTTCCATCCTAAAACTCATTGGCAATAGGAGGAGTAGCCCAAGTTGGGCAAGTTATATCAAAATTCCCGATGTGGGATAACATTCTTTCACACGCACCTTCCTTCCCCACCGCAACAGCTATGCTCTTCACTGCCTCGACCGCCTCGGGCGAGGTGGCCGGGAACCCCGCCTCGATGACGTCCACCCCGAGCCTCGCCAGCTGGCAAGCCACGTCAACCTTCTGCTCCAGCGTGAAGTTGACGCCGAATGTCTGCTCCCCGTCGCGTAGGGTTGTGTCCAGGACTCGCACATAGGATGGGTCCGAGGCCCACGTCCTGCGCCGCGGCTGCATGCTACATTTAGTGCCCACTTGTGGTCTTATTATACTCAAACCCTTCTTGGCTTTGCAATTAGGATGGATGCTGAGCCTTAATAATGCTGAGGCCATGGAGTATCTTGATTTTCAAGTTTTTGATAAAAAGTGATGCATATATTACATGCACTAATATATAAACAAGTGTAAACACGTTTGGGGATGTGCCCGCCCCCCTATCTAATTATATAAACGTACACGGTTGACAATGTTTGGCCATCACATGTATAAACGTACACGATATCGTGCACATCACAACAAAATTAATAAGCGCGCCAAATTAAATACCAAACTACATTCATATCATGGAACTTGGAAGCGTGACTAAAATTGAGCCTAAATTGGTCGGGTAGTTTTGGTTCGTACGTGTTGACTGTGACTCTCTATCCTAAGTCTTGTGATAGCTTGTATTTACGAGTAGATTAGGATGCATATTTGTGTTGGTTTTTGCTTAGTTTTAGTTAGTTTTAGCTTAGTTTCTAGGATTTTAGATTTTCTAGGAAATTCGGGTTTTTTTCGCTTGTTTTATTCGGTTTTGCAGATCTTTAGGTAAACAAGCGTGGACGGGATGGATCTTAGATGATTGTGGAGGATCAAGACGAGGCTTAAAGTGGTGCAAGTGAAGATTGGAAGAGCTAAGGCCCAAGAGCTTGAGGGATAAAACGCTTAAACCCGGTCATGCATTGGAGTGTTGTTTTGACACCTCTATCTTGCAATGCTTGGTTTGGGAGCTATAGTGGTCTGATGGAGTTGAATTTATTATCATTAGAAAGCTAATTCGAAGAGCTACAATTCATAATTTTACTCCAAGTCCAAATCCCAACTCAAAGGGGGTTAAAACAGCCTCTGAAGTGTCACTTGAATGCTGAACCGAGGCTGAGCGCGGGCAAAGTGTGCCGGAGCACGACCGCGCTCCCAAGTGTCAAACCGCGCCTAAGCCGCGTTGATCCGACGCTGATTTCGAGCTTCAGTTTATCTTTGGGCCGACTTATTATTATTTTAGGATGTTTTGAGGATATGATATAAATACTTTTTAGGGTTTTAGAAGCATTATTATGTTATTCAACTTTAGAGAGAACTTTGGGAGACAAAACCCTAGAGAAAGATTTGAAGAGAAACCCAACTATTGTAAGTTTGATTTCTTCTTTAATGTCGTTTTCTAGCTAACTTCTCATGTCCAACTAGTTAGTTGAAGTTGTATGCATGATTGATTGTGAGATTTGAATTATTTCAACTTGCCTTGACTAGGTTAAATTACTCCATGCTTAATTGATTTAAATTCGCTTAGGATTATAATAGCTTGATCACCTATTCTATTTCTAGGTTGAATTATAACTAGAATAGCTAAATATACGGTGGAATTTGGTTGTTCATGGATGAATCCTTTGATTAAACTTATAGACGGTGGAATAAGGTTAATCAAAAGAGGAGAATTCAATCACAAACCTTCATGAATAGACGGTGGAATTTATGAATTATGTTTCTATTGAATGCTTTGAACTAATTTGCATGATCAATTTGACATAGAAGGTTTTCTAGGTTAATTGGTTAAAAGGTTGTTAAAGACGGTGTATATTAATAACCATTTTGAGCTTGAATCCCATGAATTCACAATAGATTAGTCAATGGAACTGAAATAAGAATAATCAAGGATCAATAATCATGTGTGCAATGGATACGAAGCTAGTTGGACGCTTTCTCTTTACTTGAAAACTCAATTATTTTACTTGTTTGTTTTCGTTTTCTTAGATTAATAGTTTTAAATCTGAAAAATCCCCTTTTATTACTTTAGTAAATATTAATTAAACACAAGAAATCTAAGTCTATGTGGGTACGACCCTTGCTTTCACTATACTTAGATTTGAAAATTAGGATTTTTCTTTGACAACGCTTTTACCACGACATAAAAGTGCTCGTCATCTTGCAAAGGGCTTTTCCGTCGATAGAAAAGACACATTCAGGAAACCCTAGTACCAAACCACTGTCATCCACCGGAAAAGAGGGCCAGTGGCCGCCATCGCTCGCAAGGAAGTAGATCATTCGTTGAAGACCGTTGACAAACGTGAGTAATCTGTCGTCGCCATCTATATATAGCTCGCGATAACCGTCAAAGACCGCCACACTCCGGCAAGAAGTCGTTGTCGCCGCACTGTTGATTGTCGTCGCCAGATCGCGATCGTCGCCGAAATCAGAGGAGAAGCCGCCATCGTCAGAGTGGTATATAGACATCGTTCGCAAAGCCTCGCCTTAGCCACCGATTGGCACTGCTTATAATGCCACATCACAACAAAATTAATAAGCGCGCCAAATTATATAGCAAACTACATTTCATATTCTGGAACTTGAAGGGTCGTTAGTGCACAAAAATTTTGTCTTTAATTAATTGAATCCTCATTCTTTCTCTTTCGTTCCTATTGCCTCTTAACATGTAACCTGCAAAAAAATGGACAAAGAGGGTGGGGATCCCCTAATCCATCTCCGATGCCTAAGTCAAAAGATTAGTTTTCGAATGAGCGCAAAGGAAGAAACAAGAAAGCTAGAGAAATTCAGCAAGTATGATCGAATCTCCTTGAACAAAGAAGCTAAGTGCATATTAGTCTGTTCAATGCTAGAATGGGTGCTCTCCATATGCTTTCTCTAGACCGTGAAGACGTGTATCTATAATGGAAGAAGGAGAGCTAGGGGGCGAAAATTCTATCCCTATGGCCGACCCGATGCCTTAAATCCCAAGCAAACGATATCTTGCTACCTACTCCAAGGAAAATTCTATCTTTTCGCTTAAGATAAAATCTTTCATTATCGCATAACTACCATATGTTATTCTATAAGAAAATACTAAAAGATAATAAAAGCGTAATAAATAAAAATACCATTGATAGGAAAATAATTAGGGTGTTTTATTTTACGCACACGGAAAAGTTTGTAATAGCACAAGTTTTTTCACGAAGATAGGATTCGCGCGAATCCAAGTTTCACGAAAGGGTAAAATAGGAATTTAAGAAAAATATCAAAAATCGACGCAGAAAATCGCGAAGGAAGGATTCGTGACACTTCGCGAAGGCAGGATTCGCGACTTTTCACGAATACTGAAATTGTAAGTTTTTCACAATTCCTGGAATTGTGAAAACTGACCGCAAATTCAGCCTTCGCGACTGTTCAACAGCAACATTTTGAAAAATTAGTCGTTGGAATCGCACACCTGGATTCGTAGTATGTACTAACGGTAAAATATAACGGTAATAAAAGCCCCTATAAATACCATTTTTTTCTCATTTTTTGCAAACCTTCATTCCACATCATTACATAAAGATGTCGTCCCAAGAGGAAGAGACGTCATCTAGCGACTATCGTCTCGACGAGGAGGAAGATTTGTCATCAAGAGATAGTTATATAGACGAGGATGAGGAAGATGTACCAAGGGAAGACTACGAAACCGAGTTCGATGCATCGAGCGAGCCAGAAAAGGTATTTTTCATAAAGATTTTTCTAAGTTTATAGTTAAAATATGAATGTAGTATATTGAAATTATAGTATTAGGATAGTGTAATTTATAATATTTGGTTTTTTACATTTTGAAATCATAGGTTACTGGAAACGATTTTTTCATAGTTTTCCATAACGAGGGCTTGTGGAATGACCGAAGAGAAATCATTGATTGGGCTAGGCAAACTACAGTTTCGAAGAATTTTGTCCTAGTCATAAAAAAACTGAAATCCAAATAGGGTCATACTCACTTCACTTGTGACCTAGCCGGTAAACATAGATGTGGCAAGAGGGTATTGCCTGGATCGGAAAATAGGAGCATTTATAAGCCACTTACCGATAATCCGACCAGAAAGTGCGGATGTCCGTTTGAATTGAACGGGGTGCGAATAAATTAAAAAACTGGATGGGTCTTAAGTGTAAAATGTGGACAACACAATCATCGTCTCCCCACTAGTTTGGTAGCTCATCCATATGCGGGTCGATTGACAACTGAGAAGAAGGAGTTTGTGAAACAGAAGTTCCTATATCTAGCCACCCCGAAGATGGTATATCCAGCCACCCCGAAGATGGTACTTCAAGAATTGAGGGCAAGGTACCCGGGAAATGTGACCTCAATTAGACAAATCTACAATATGAGGGAGAAGTTAATGCTTGAGGATTGCGGAGAACTGATGGTGACACAATGGTCTTTAAAGTTCTTGAAAGATCGAGGATACATTGTCCATCCAAGACGGGTTACGGGTTCTGATGCTATGAATGCCTTGTTTTTTGTCCATCCTACGAGTCTGCGCATGGTGAAGATGTTTCCCTATGTCGTCATTATGGACTCCACATACAAGACACTTAGGTATGTTATTTTAAGATGTAATCTACTTGATTAGTATTTTTCCAATATAAATGTTTAAAATAACTTTTTCTTATAAGAATGAACGATTCTAAAAGAATATAATGTTTTCTTATAACAATGAATGATTCTAAAGTAATATAATGATTTCTTATAAGAAGGGATTTTCCTTTTGGTACCCCTAAGATTTCACCTTTTCCTTTTGGTGCCCAAAAAAAATTTAGCTTCCTTTTAGTACCCTTCTAGTTTTGACAAATTCCTTTCCATAAACAAAACTTACTAAATTGCCAATTTCATCCCTTTTCCGTCCAAAAAAAAAATAAAAAAAACAAAAATCCCACAATTCTCAATGTAAAATGGCAATTCCATCTCAACAATTCTCGGCTGAATCTTCCCCGAAGACAGTCACCCAAACATTCACATTCAAGCCGAGAAGGCCGCCGACTCCGTCAAATCCGGCATGGTGCTCGGACTCCGCACCGGATCCACCGCTGCCTTCCCGTTGCACGGATCAACGAGCTTCTCTCCTCCGGCGTCCTCTGCGACATCGTCTGGATCCCTAACACCAAGTGCACCGCCGAGCAAGCCGCCTCCCTCGGCATCCCGCTCTCCAACATCAACCAGAACCCCCGCCTTGATCTCGCGATCGACGGCGCCAACGAGGTCGATCTGAATCTCAATCTCGTCAAAGGCCGCGGCGACACTCTCCTCCAGGTGAAGATGGTGGAAGCCGCTCGTCGACAGCCTTGTGGAAGCGGATTGGCGATGCCGGTGGAATTAGTGCAGTTCTGTTGGAAGTACAATTGAAGAGATTGCAAGATTTGTTCAAGGAATTGGATTGTGAGGCTAAGATGAGATTGGAAGCAGATGGGGATGGGAAAACCCACGTGACCGATCATTCCAATTTCATTATTGATTTGTACTCAAGATTCAGATCAGCAAATGAATATTGAAAATTGTGGGTTTTTTAAAAAAAAATTTGGACGAAAAAGGGATGAAATTGCCATTTTATTAAGTTTTGTTTACGGGAAGAAATTTGTCAAAACTAGGAGGGTACCAAAAGGAATACAAATTTTTTTTGGGCACTAAAAGGAAAAGGCGAAATCTTAGGGGTAGCAAAAGGAAAATCCCTTATAAGAATGAACCAGTAACAATTTCTTATAAGAATGAACAATTTTCAAGAAATATAACGATTTCTTATAACGATTTCTAAAGAAATTTAACGATTTCTGATAAGAATGAATTGAATGATTCTAAAGTAATATACGTTTTCTTATAAGAATGCACGGTTTTAAAGGAATATAACAATTTCTTATAAGAATGAACTATTATTCTAAAGCAATATAACGTTTTCTTATAAGAATGAATGATTCTAAAGTAATATAATGATTACTTATAAGAATGAACGATTCTAAAGGAATATAACGAGTTCTTATAAGAATGAACAATTTTAAAGAAATATAAAGATTTCTTACAATGATAAGAAATATAACGATTTTCGATAAGAATGAACGATTCTAAATCAATATAACATTTTCTTATAAGAATGAACAATTTTAAAGAAATATAAAGATTTCTTACAATGATTTCTAAGGAAATATAACGATTTTCGATAAGAATGAACGATTCTAAATCAATATAACGTTTTCTTATAAGAATGAACGTTTTTAAAAGAATATAACAATTTCTTATAAGAATGAACGATTTCTAAAGAAATATAACGATTTTTGATAAAAATGAACGATTCTAAAGTAATATAATGATTTCTTATAAGAATGAATGATTTCTAAAGAAATACTTTACCTTAATAATTTAGTTTGATATTCTTCAATCCTTCATTCCCTCTATCTCATGAACATATTCTATCATTATCTCCTAAAAAAATAGACAAATACACCCAAAATGACGAGAAAGTAAAAATAATATGTGTGCAACTAAATTTAATATGAAGAATATATTTGCCTATTAAATTAGACATGATAATCATCCAAAGCAAAAAAATAATAATTTCTAAATAGAGCAAGAAAAGAACTAAAACACATTTTTTTTATCTGAATAAAATAAATAAAAAAATAAAAAAATAAGAGGCTTTGAAATGATAAACCAATTATCTTGTTGATCTTTGCTCATACTCTTGAAATGCTTTTGGTTCTCAAAAAACAAAACTCCGTCATTTTATTTTTAATTCCTTTTTGTATGCTATAGAAAATCCTCCAAATCAACTAATCTTCATCAACCTACATTGACAAATGATAATACCTCTTTTACTATTCTACTACGTATTTAATAGCCCATTTTAATGTGAAAAATTTAAGTTGATTTAATTAATTAGGGGTTATGGAATGTCAGGGGATTGAAAATATGAAGTGAGTATGCACATTTATTATCAGAATATTTACTTTATAAATTTATAAATTATTTGAAATTTGGTGTTGATAGGAATTTCACCCATTTTTTATAAATAAAAGTTGAATTATAAAACAAATACCACTTTATGCATTTATAATAATGGAATTAGAATTAAACATTTAAAATAATTGAATGATGCATTAATTGTACAAATTTTCTATTTTATATGATAGATAGATAGATTTTAATTTATAAGCAATGAGTTAATTAAATTATTTAACTTTTTTATATCCTTTTAATTGAATAGTTGGTCATAAATGGCGCTTTGTTTCTTTATAATATAGATAGATAGATAGAGAAGAAGAAAATTACTATTCTAGTTGATATTTTATATCACCGATTATGTAATCTTTTTGGTGAAAAAAATTGGAAATTGATTTGTGATTTATTGAAATTAAATTGTAGCATTGATGATATATGAGGGTTTAGTATTGTGGTCAAATTCAATTTGAATATTTTTGACTTTTGGTATTCTATAGGTTTCTATATAAAGAAAATCATTAATTGACATTTAATGCTTAATTAAAGTTGTTTATGCTCTTGTATCGAAATCATATATTATGTATAAAATGTAGGGTATTAATTGTCATTGAGATTTAGTCTTATAGAATTATAGATCGTTATATTCCTTTACATTCGTTCATTCTTATAAGAAATCATTATATTACTTTAGAATCATTTTCTTATAAGAAAATTAATCACAAATTTAGAAAGACAAACACTGCACATAAATAACTGGTTGTGGAAATTGGATACATATCCAAAAGTTAAAAACTTCCTTTGGAAAGTCGACAATAATGGACTTCCCACGAAAGCTAGACTTAGGGATAAACAAATCACAACTTCGGGTGGCTGTGTTTTGTGTGATTGTAGCAATGAAGACACAAATCACTTACTGACAAAGTGTCCGTATATGATCTATATAACTAACAAAGTAAACCCAAACATTGCTAATTCCATCCAAGGATATGACCCCCAAAACAAAACGCCGAGAATAATTCTAAGTGAACTACACCAACTCCTAAGGAAAAAAGATTTCACGTGTCTAGCAGTTGTTTGGTGGAGTATTTGGCATCAACGCAACAAATTGATATTTCAACAAGACCAAAGCGAAGGAATATCAGACCTAACAGCATATATAAAAAAACTAATACTGAACTGGGAGAAAGCGTCTAATTGGACAGAGGATGAAGAAACTATTCTAACAACTCAATCGAAGAATAGAAACAAAAACATAAGAGCCCAAAGGAAATGGAAAAAACCGAAACCGGGATACACTAAAGTAAACTTGGATGCCTCAAAATTGTCCAATGGAAACACTACTGGTGGAATTGTTTTCCGAAACCACCTCGGCCAGGTAACAGATATTATGGCGGCTAGCTTTGGAAAAGTGTCGGTATTAAAGGCTGAAGCTCTAGGCCTCCAGGAAGTGATTATGCAAATAAAAAACCGAAGGATAGGAAAAGTGGAAATTGAAGGGGATAATCTCCAGGTCATTAATGTTGTTAAAGGGAAAATCCATAGCCCTTGGGAAATCGAACTCATTATCGCCGACATCCTTGTTTCCATTTATGGAAGCCAGGACCTAGTGATTAATCATGTCTTTAGGGAATGTAACGTTGTGGCCGACAAAATTGCGAATTTGGGCCACGGTCTCCCTGTTGAGTGTATCAAGACTCATCCAGAACTTCTAGTTCTCATCCGAAAGGATGCTCTAGGGTGCCCTCCGTGAAGGAGAGCACCCTAATCCTTACCTAATCAAAAAAAAATCTTATAAGAAAATGTTATATTCTTGTAGAATCTTCCATTCTTATAATAAATCGTTATATTTCTTTAAAACTGTTCATTCTTACAATAAATCGTTATATTTCTTTAGAAATCGTCATAAGAAATCGTTACATTTCTTTAAAATTGTTCATTCTTATAAGAAATCGTCATATTCCTTTAGAATCGTTCATTCTTATAAGAAATCATTATATTACTTTATAATCATTCATTCTTATAAGAAAACGTTATATTCCTTTAAAATCGTTCATACTTATAAGAAATTGCTATATTCCTGTAAAACCGTTTATTCTTATAAGAAAACATTATATTGCCTTAGAATCGTTCATTCTTATAAGAAATCGTTATATTTCTTTAGAAATTCATGTATAGCACTAGGATGTTCCTTTTGTATGGATTTCGGATTTGAAGTACTATTGTGCATCTACGACACCTTTTTATGGTAGTGGATTTCAGATTTGTTTATATTAGTGCATTTCGGCACCTTTTTGCTTATGGTAGAGGATTTCGGATATCAAAACATATATGTATAAAATCCATAAATTATAAATAACATAAAACATAAGTGTTACTAAAAATCCTAAAACCCTAAAACAATAAAAAAATTTACTAAAAAGCCTAAAACTCATCCCACGAATGCTGGAATTGGAGACCAGGTTTCACAATTCCAGGAATTGCGGGCCATTTTTCACAATTCCAGGCTTCGCGCGAAGGCAATCTTCGTGGGTATTGCCCCAAACCCCATAATTCTTCTTAATCCCCGTTTTACCCCTTCGCGAATCCAGCCTTCGTGGTTTTTTCTCGCGAATCTAACCTTCGCGGAATTCCTGTGCGATTACAAAAAAAACTGAGTGCGTATGTACGCCGCGAATAATTATGGTAGTTATTTTTACGCGCTCACAAATACCCCACCTACGTCTTTGTATGCGTTTCCCACATATACTAGGACGTAGGGTACAGAGGTCCCTATTCGAAGTGGTCATGCAGATTAGTCGATTGCAAGTCCCCTAACTCGTTGATATATTCGTATATTCATACATCCATGAGCGAATATCATGGGCCTTTTGCTCACTTTCGAAAATGTCATTTGTCGATAATGAAGGTAGACTTATTAGAACAAGCAAAATAGAGAAGGGAGAACAAAACGTTATAAGTAAAAAGTTCTTGGCCAGGATTTAATTTAAGAAAACAAAAGAATAGAAAAACGAGGTGCTTGTTCTAACAATTGATGCAAGGAGCCCCCCAAGAAATCTGCTGTCTGCGATTCCGCAGTAGCGGCCTAAGGGGCCGCGATTGCGGCTGATAGTTCTGCGGCCGCGGTTTTGCTTCTAGGGATAAAATTTCTTCAAATGGGCGACATTCCAAGTCCGGGGGACAATTTTCCCGTCAAGACTTCTTAACTTGTATGCTCCTCACCCATACGCTACAGTCACTTGATATGGACCTTCCCAATTTGGGCGGAGTTTGCCATCTACGGGATCACGTGCGCTTCCCATAACCCGTCGAAGTACTAGGTCACCGACTCGAAAAGTACGGTATTTCACACATCAAGCTATGACCTGTTCGGCTGCCCCTTGGTAGGTCGCAAGGCGCACATATGCAATATCTCGCCGTTCCTCAACGAAGTCGATCGAGGGGGGTGGAGAGAGCTCGATTATTTTCTTCTGGCTCAAATAACGTTGTCCTCAACATTGGTAAGTCGACCTCCAGCATAACTACCGCTTCTGTGCCATGTGCTAAAGTGCATGGCGATTCCCCATGTCGATCTACGCGGGGTGGTACGATAGGCCCACAACACGGTTGGTAGTTCTTCAATCCATCTTCCTTTAGCTCTTTCAAGACGCTTTTTGAATCCTTCAACGATCACCTTGTTTGTTGCCTCTGCTTGTGGATAGCCAAAAGAGGAGTATATATTTTTGATGCTCGTCCCTTTGTAATATTCTTTGAACTTCTCACTATTGAAATGAGTCCTATTGTCGGAAATAAGAGCAAAAAGGATGCCAAAGCGTGTGATAATGTGTTCCCAAACAAACTTCTGGGTGTCAGAATCACGAATATTCGCGAAGGGCTTTGCCTCCACCCACTTAGTGAAATAGTCTGTGGAGGTAATAAGGGAACGCACGTTTTTGGGCGCTCTCGTGAAGGGACCGACGATATATCAAGGTCCCATTGCGCGAAGGGCCATGGACTAGTCAGAGAGTGGAGATCTTCAGCAAGCATATGTGTAATATTGGCAAACCTTTGACACTTGTCGCATTTTTTCACATACAGCTCGACGTCTCTTTGCATGTAAGGTCACCAATATCCTTGGGAACAGGCTCGAAATGCCAGACTGTGACCTCCGACGTGCATCGCGCATATGCCTTCATGAATCTCATATAATAAAGGCTCAACCTTGCTTGGGTGTACACATCTCAAGTTTGGCCCGAAAAAAGATCGACGATATAGAATCTTTTCTAGTGACAACCAAAACCTATGATAATAATATAGCACTTCAGTTGAAATTATTGTGGAAACTTTTAATACATCCATCTAACTATTGGGTAAAAATAATTAATGAAAAATATTTGCACGGTCAACATATTTTTAATTATAAACATAAATCGTCTTTTTGGCAATTTATTAAATATAAGAGAAAATTTTGCTACATGTGTTAAATGGATGGTTGGTAACGGGTTAAATATAAATTTTTGGTCTGATATGTGGTTAGGAAATTCTAACTTGGTATAATCTTTTGATAACATAGATTATAATTTAAAAGTAGCACACTTTATTCGTCCAAATAAAACATGGGATATTCAGGTGTTAAATTGTATTTTGCCATCCTGGGTGTGGTAATTAAGATATCTGCAATATTTATTTCTTCTTCGGATATGCATGACTCAATATTTTGGTCCCCATCGTCTAATGGCTCCTTTTTAGTCAAGTCTGCTTCTGAATTAATTACGTCTAAGAGATATTTACCTTTAACAGGCTTCTCCTGGATTTGGAAACTAAATGTTCCACCGGAAATTCATAATTTCATTTGGAAAATTGTACAAATTGTCTACCCACAACATAAAGACTTAATAGATATTATAATTCTGTCCAGCTACATGTTCGCTTGTAATTCACAAAATGAAACTGTAAATCATATATTCTTCCAATGCTATTTCTCTCTCGAAATGTTAGCAAGTCTAGAATCGAAATTACTAGTTACTTTTAAATGCTTGAGATTGATGATAATTGTGAATCAAACTCAAGTAAGAAAGAAGAAATCAAAGAGGATAAACGAGATGATCAATCATGATCAAAATAGAAGAGAATTATGTTACAACGTCACTCTCGTGAGTTGCACGCTTCTATTTTACAAGAGCTATTTATATCACTCTAGGATATGCTAACATAAGCCTAATATAGTGCTAACATAGGATGCCTTCTAACTAAGTGCTTATTACTAAAACACACATATACTATAGTTCATATCCGCCCCCCCCCCCCCCCCCCCCCTCAAGCTTGGACGGAGAAAAGACTAAACTAAGCTTGGAAGTCAAAAACAAATGTTGTTCTGCACCAAGTGGTTTAGTGAACACATCTGCCAACTGCAAGCTAGAACTAACATGGCATGTAGCAAGAAAGCCTTCCTGAACTTTGTCTCGGACAAAATGGCAGTCTATGTTAAGATGCTTAGTCCTCTCATGGAACACAAGATTTGCAGCTAAATGTTGTGCAGCCTTGTTATCACATGTCAAGGAACTAGGCAAGGTAGTTGAAACTCCAAAATCATGCAACAAACCTTTTAAACCAAACCACTTCACTAGTAGTATAAGACATGCTTCTATACTCTCTCTCTGTTGAAGATTTGGAGACAGTTTTCTGTTTCTTAGTTTTCCATGATACTAATGAGGAACCAAGAAAAATACATTAACCAGACAAAGAGCGACATGTGTAAGCACAACTACCCCAATCAGCATCCGAGTAGGCTAATAACTGCAATGCAGAATCAGAGGGATAGAAAAGTGAACAATTGAGAGTACATTTAAGGTATCTAAGCAAAAACAAGGTTGTTGTCATGTGTGGAACTCTGGGAGATTGTAGAAACTGACTCAATTGTTGTACAAAATATGAAATGTCAGGTCTGCTCAAGGTGAGATAAAGGAGTCGACCTATCAACCTTCTATAAGACTCAGGATCTTCTAAAACCTCTCCGTCATCAGGTCGAAAATGCAAACCCTTTTGCATTGGGAAAGTAGAAGCTTTGTAGTTTGTCAAACACGTATCAGCCAACAAATCTACAACATACTTTTTTTGATTAAAAAACAAACCAGTAGAAGACCTTGCAATCTCTAGGCCCAAAAAATATCTAGCCAAACCTAAATCCTTGATAGTGAAAGCCTTATCAAGAGATTGTTTGACATGATCAATAGTTGAAATTGAATTACCAGTTAAAAAACATATCATCCACATAAATAAGGGCTACAGTAATCAAATCACCACTCATCTTCACAAATAATGAGTAATCCTGTCTGGATTGAACAAAGCCTAGTGACAAGAGATGTTTTGTTAAGTCTATATTACATTGTCGACTAGCTTGTTTTAACCTATAAAGAGACCTCTTAAACAAGCACACATGCCCTGGTAAAGCTTTGTCATATCCTAAAGGAGGTGACATTTAGACTTCTTCATCTAAGAACTCATGCAAAAAAGCGTTATTAATATCTAATTGATATATGGGCCAGGATTTTGCAGAAGCTAAAGCAGGAAGCACTCTCACAGTAGTAAATTTTGCTACATGAGAGAAAGTGTACTTATAATCTTTCTCCTTAACCTGATTATACCCTTTGGCAACCAATCTAGCCTTCAATCTCTCTACTGTCCCATCAGCCTTGAACTTAACCTTATACACCCACTTGGAACCTATAGATTTCTTTCCAAAAGGCAATTGAGTAAGAACCCATGTATGATTAGATTCTAAAGCTACCAACTCCTTTTGCATAGTCTCTACCCATTCTGGATACTTGACAGCTTGTGCATAAGTAACAAGCTCTACTACTGACAACTCATTATTCAAAGAAGCAATATATTATGGAGAAATGTTTTTCAACTTAGGCAAGACCATTGTGCAAAAACATTGAGAAACAGAATCAGATGAAACCTGTTTTGTTAGCAAATTAGACCACACATAATCATCGAACTTCTTAGGCATATGTACCTCTCTAGTAGGACGAGGAAGTGATATAGAAGACTGCTTAAAATCTGTAATTGGAACAGGATTGATTTCTAGAATAACTTCAACAGAAGGAGAAGATGGGAAAGAAGAAGATCCAAAAGTCTGTGACGTGCTAGACAGATGAACATCATTATCTAAACTGTCAGGCACATAGCCTATATCATCTCTTATAGGACTAAAAGAAACAGGAGTGATATGATGTTGTTGATTCCTACCAGGTTGAGAAGAAACTGGATGAACTATATTATCACAACCATCATCAAGACCATAACTATCATGAACTGGTGACACCAGAGGTAAGTGAGATTGTGGTTGTGAAATAGAAGACACTGATTGATCTTTATAAGGAAGAGAAGAATCTCTGAAAACAACATGCCGCCCAATAACCACCTTATGAGTAGTAAGATCATAAAGCTTATAAGCTTTTTGTCCAGGGGAATATCCTAGGAAAATGCACTCTCTAGCAGTAGCATCCAACTTTGCTCTAAGAGCCTTAGACTTCAAATCATAACACAAACAACCAATAACATGAAGATCATCATAAGTAGGTTGTTTACCATAAAGAAGCTCATATGGTGTTTTCCATTGAAGAACAGATAAAGGTAATCTATTTATGACATTAGTGGCAGCTAGAATACACTCTCCCCAGAACTTAATAGGAAGATTAGAATGTAACCTCATAGCCCTTGCCATCTCTACTAAATGTCTATGCTTTCGTTCAACCCTCCCATTCTGTTCAGGAACACCTAGTGCTGACCTTTGATGAATAATACCTTTTTCTAGCAACAAATCACCCACAACTTTCTTCATGAACTCAGTTCCATTATCTGTTCTTAAAACTTTAATCACCTTATTAAACTGTGTCTCAACATAAACTATGAAGCTTCTAATCAACTTGAAAACTTGTTCCTTAGAGGCAGGTAAAAAAGTCCAAGTAGCTCTTGTGTGATCATCTAGAACTATATGAAAGTATTTTTCTCCACATAATGATGAAGCTCTATAAGGACCCCATAGGTCCATGTGAACCAGCTCAAAACAACCAGATGCTAAGGATTCACTTCTATGAAAAGGAAGCTTATGATGCTTGGATAAAATGCATATATGGCAATCAAGATGTGACAAAGTTTTACACCTTGAATCAAACAAGTGTTTCATCTTGTCTAAAGAATCATGTCCGAGCTTAGCATGCAAAATATCAAATGAATCATCAACTACATTGACAGAGTTTGATGTGTTATTCATATGCATAGTTGAAACCTGTGTAGAATGAACCACATTAGAAACTGATATGCTCTAGTTTAGTATAGTTATCTCTTGTATTTTAGACATGATTTGAGTGTGTTTAGGTTAGTTTTGAGCATAATTGTAATATGAAGACCAAAGACACGATTTGAAGGATTGCAAGAGTTTTGAAGACAAGTGTTGATTTGGAGTTGTTTTGACGCCATTTTCTTGTGACGCATCGTTCGGGAGCTACGGTGATCGGATGTAGCTGAAATTGGTATCATTGGAAAGCTAACTCGAAGAGCTATAATTCATGTTTTTACTTCGAGTTCAAATTCCAACTCTAAGTGGGTCAAAACCACCTCCAAAGGTAACACCAGAAAATTGTCAAAAGAAGACCCGCGCCCTCGGAATCCTACCCCGCTCGCGGTTTGCTTTATTATATTTTTATATTTAGTTTCATTCGGTTGTTTTACTTTATATAAGACCTAGTTTCGTGAGAAGTTTTAAAGAGCCTCCTTTGAGTTTAACCTAGAGATTATTTGAGTTTTTATTGAGAGCTAACCCTTTGGGGTTTGTTCGAAGGTGAAGCTCTGATGTATGAACTCGTGAGGTTTTGGTAATTGATTTCTATCCTTTGGTTAATATTAATTCTCTTGTGCTTTATTATATGAATGTTTATTGATTCTGCGTGAGTAGCATCTTGTTGAATTTGATTGATATTCTACAGTTTGATTAGGTTTGAATCATTGTCTATGTGATCTTACTTGATCTTTGAAACAACTTAATTTCTAGGACCGTGGACTAGGAATTGAGAAAGAGAATTGATTATAAGATTAATTCAATCAACTCGTAGCTTGGTTGTCTTGACTTGTATCTTGCATATCCTTGTTCTCTATGCTAATTCTAGGTTAAGCGTCCTTGCCTAGGGTTAAAGAATTGCTTGGACCGTGGACTTGCGATTGCTAATGATTAGGATTGGAATTAACCATAGGTATAAAAGGAATCAGTGGATGAATCTGTGATCGAATGATTATTTCAGAGTGGATCTTTTGAATAAACTTGTTTCTCTATTGATTTGTTTGATTGTTTGTTATTTGTTTCTTAGTTTAGTTTAGTTTAGGTCTTTCTCTTGATTTCCCCCTATCTTTAGTTGGTAAAAATATTGATACTAGAAGCCTCAGTTCTCTTGGGTTCGACCCCGACTTATCAACTATACTTAGTTGTTAATTAGGGTTTTATCTTTGACTTGGCACAACGACTTTAGCCCGGTCAGAAACTTCATTAGCTTCACTAGAAAATCTGTAAAGACCTCCTTCCTTCTTTCCTTGTGCCAGAATCCTCTTACTGGAAAGGTCCTGAAGGACATAATAATGAGGAAATAAAGTGAATGCTAGACCCTCAGTCAACAACCTTGGCACAGAAGGCAAACTATGCTTGAATGTAGGCAAAAACAAAAATCATGAATAACAAGATTATCACTCAGATTCACAGTCCCACAATATCTGATCTGTTGTGTAGTCCCATCAGGAAATGCAATAACTACAGACTTATCAAGCAAATGCAATTCACTAAAGATGCTTTTATCAAAAGTGATATGATCAGTAGCTCCTGAATCAACAATTCACATATGACTATTACCATTTAGCCTAGTCATATTAAGCAAGACTGTGTGATTACCTGCAAAATTGAAGCCACCAGTCTATCCTGAACTGCTACCTTCACCACCATTAGCCTTTGCTTTCATCATTTTCAGAACCTCACCAAATACTACATTGACTAGAGCCTAATTTGCAAATATTCCCCCTGTCTCCTTGTCTAAAGGGCTCTCCATCATGCCACCCTGATCCATTCCTTGAACATTAGCGACCATCTTGCCTTTATCTTTCGATCCTTTATACCAATCAGGATGTCCTATGATCTTGAAGCAGGTTTCCTTCACATGACCTTTTTCATTGCAACGGTCACATTTCTTTTCATACTTGGCTCTCTTGAAATCTTTCTTTCCATATCCACTCACATATGTTGTGACAGAATTAGATGATCTTCCTTTCTTCCCTTCTCCATTCTTTCCTGCATCATGATTTTCAGTCATTCGGTTGGCATTTAACATGCTATGGACAGTGTTTCCAACGGAAGTGATCATTCGGTTGGCATTTAACATACTATATGAAAGTATTTTGCTCCACATAATGATGAAGCTCTATAAGGACCCCATAGGTCCATGTGAACCAGCTCAAAACAACCAGATGCTAAGGATTCACTTCTATGAAAAGGAAGCTTATGATGCTTGGATAAAATGCGTATATGGCAATCAAGATGTGACAAAGTTTTACACCTTGAATCAAACAAGTGTTTCATCTTGTCTAAAGAAGCATGTTCGGGCTTAGCATGCAAAATATCAAATGAATCATCAACTACATTGATAGAGTTTGATGTGTTATTCATATGCATAGTTGAAACCTGTGAAGAATGAACCACATTAGAAACTTCATTAGCTTCTCCCACTTTTGGCGCTTCACATTCTCCCTAGGACGTCTTATCTGTTAGAGTAGCCCTAGGGTGCCACGTGCTCTCTTCCTGTTATCACCTCGCGTTTTCTTTCTTTTGTGGCTTTGTTCGATGTCTCAAAACCTCTTCTTTTCCAGGTGTTCACCTTTCGTGGTCTGGACGTCGCTCTTTCATGCCTAGAGGAACTTCTTCGAGCCCTCCACCAGGCTTCGCATTCAAGGCTCAAGAGAGGTTTTACGAGGAGCTTTCTGAGACTGAAGGGAGTGTCGAGACCAGTGATTCTCAGAATTCGAGGTCCCCTTCGCTCGTCTTTAGCGACCCTTTTTCTAGCGACTCCGACATCTCGGTTAGCTCGTGCTTTCCTCGACTGCGCACATCTTCTGGGGTTGAAATGGCCTCATCTTCGATTTCGGACGAGGAGGTTGTCGGGTCTGCTGCGAGATCGTCTGACTCCAACGACCAAGCAAGCTTTTCCGTGGAGTACATCACCGACTCCATGTCGAGTATCCCTCCAGTCCTCTAGGAGAGGATACCCATGTACCCGAACCCCTCGAGAGGGATCTATCTGCCCGAGGGGGCTTCTACAGTCTTGAAGCAGGATGACCTCGAGAAGATTGCCAAGGACTTCCCCTGGCCGGAGGGGGTTGAGTTGGCGCTTCCCGAAGGGGAGGGCTACTCTTTGGCTTCGTACGAGAGGTGCGTGGTTGTACACCTGCCCAGTCTCCAGGCTGGCTTCAGGTTGCCGCTAGCCTAGCATATAGTCAACTTCTTGTGGGCCATGCACGTCTGCCCTGCGCAACTATTCCCCAACGCGTAGCGGCTTCTGTGTGCTTATACTATTCGAAGCTACGAGCTCGGGGATGGACCGGATCTGGACATCATGTCGAGCTTTTTTATGGCGAGGAGAGAACACGAGTCTTGTCTCGTCAACCTTAGCTTGCCCGGGCTCAAGATCACCACGACCCCGTCAAACGTCGGTCAGTGAAAGGATAAATGGTTCTTGGTCCGGGACCCCATTGGGAGGTATCTCAACTTCCCCACGGCTCCGGACAACTTCGTCCGACCCAAGGGCACGCAGAAAGCCGCCGATCTTAAGGCTCGGTACGCTCCGGTGCCCCAAGTACCGTATTGGGAGTACCTGGCACAAGGAAGGCTTGAGCGGGTCGGCCTGAGTCTTACCCCTCCACCCCGCGAGGGAAAAGAGGGTACTTATTTTTCTTTTATTCCTGCGTTTTATTATTGTTTACTGCTTGGGCTACGCATAGCCTCGAGGGAGTACCTTGCTTATTTAGTGACAATGACGAGCTTCGCTCGGATCACACAACTTTGAATGTTTGCGATGTTCTGTTCTTTGCTCTTTTTATCTAACTTGTTTTTTCCTCTTGCAATGGATCTTTTTAATGCAGGGGAAGAAACCTGCGGCCTCCACCGCCCAGGTCCCCAGGGCCCCGAAGGGCCCTATCGTAAAGGCTCCAGCTTCTTCGGCGAAATCGCCAACCCCGCTGGCGAAGGCGACAGCCCCTGCGAGGGACGCAGGGGTAAATATTACCGAGGGGGCTGCTACCAAAGGAACACAGCACGTCACCAGAGTGTCCTCCCACGCCCCTCGAGGATCCGGTGATGGGGCCGGATCCAAAAGAAAAGACGTGGAGGTGCCCCCCGCTAAGAGAAAAAGAAGAAACACAAGGGGGACAACCAACGAGGTGCCTCGGGGAAGGAGATTGTTGTTAGCTCCGACCCCACGAGTCGGGTTCTCTCTCACGACGGTCCCCCCGTCGAAAAGTTCCACTGCCCCGGACCATCCAAGGGGGCACTCAGGAACTGGAAGAAGGACGATTGGAAGGAGGAGATTGTGTGAGCGAACAATCTCTCCGAGGAAGCCCTTACTGACGTGGCCCTCTGCTACTCGGCGATGGTATCTCTCGCTTCGTTTTTGTAGGCTTTGTTCGCTAGCCTCATGCCTTCTCTTCCCTGATGTATCTTTTGATTTTTCTTGTTTTCAGCATCACTTCTTTGAGAACTACAACTGTAGTCGCATCAACCTCCTCCAGAAAAACATGGACACCTTGGAGACGAGGCTCGAGGCTCGCACAACTGAATGTGCGAAGAAGGAGAAGGACCTCGCGGAGGCCATGAGGCGAACCCGGGCCGCGGAGGTTGTGGCGGCGGATGAGGCCAAGGCAGCCGCCAAGGCCAAAGCGGGAGAGGCCAGGGCCAGGGAGGAGGAGAAGAAGGCCAAGGAGGAGGCGGAGAAGGCCAAGGACCTGGTTGGGGATCTAAGGGCCAAGATCGAGGAGCTCCGGACCAAACTCTCCGTGGAGCACAACTTTTTCAGGGAGAAAGAGTCGGAGCTCCGAAAGGTTGAGGAGGAGAACAGCAGCCTCCACGAGCGCATCAAAGAGCTTAACGAGGAGGTGGAGGTTGCGGGGCCTAAGTACGTGTCGTCTGCCGAGTACAAGGAGCAGTTGTTGAGCAGCATCGACAAGATGTACCGGCAGGCCATTCGTGCGGGGGTAAAGCAGGCGGTTGCGAAGTATCAACATATCGACCCTCACATCGCCTTCTTTATCCCCAACTATGGGCTGACCATGGGTGAGGAAACCGGGGAAGAGCCCGAGGGAGAATGCGAGTTCCTCCTCTACAATGAGGACGGGGCCACGCCGAGTGAAAGTACTGAGGCGCCCACCACAGGGGCCCTAGGTCAGGGAGATTTGGACCTCGCCGCTAGTGACCTCAACCCCGCGCCGAACGCGCCGACCTCCAACCTTGAGGTGATCATAGCCTCACCCATCCGCCAAGTCCCCATGGACCCCGCCGCCGAGATCCCGAAGGAGTGAAGGGTGCCCTTGTAGTTTTTGTGTTTTTTTGTTTTTAATTTGGTGGCCCCGTTGGGGTCTGTAATTATGATACTCTGGCCTTCGCGGCCCTATTTTATGCAATTTTCTTTCCTTCTTTTACTTATGGTCGTGTTGCGTGTTGTCCAGGAGCTTGTCATATCCCGATCCAACTCCATGGTCCGAGCGTTGCAAGACTTGTGGTCCGCTCGGGACAAATCCGGCGTCCGTTCTGCCGCGAGCCAGAGCCTCACTTGGATCGCGCATGATAGGTTATATGCCGCGATCACGAGCCTCGCTCGGATCGCGCATGATTGGTTATATGTCGTGATCACGAGCCTCGCTCGGATCGCGCATGATAGGTTATATGCCGCGATCACGAGCCTTGCTCGAATCGCGCACGATAGGTTTTATGCCACGATCACGAGCCTCGCTTGGATCACGCACGATAGATTTTATGCCACGATCACGAGATTCACTCGGATCGCGCATGATAGGTTATATGCCGCAATCACGAGCCTCGCTCCGATCGCGCATGATAGGTTATATGCCGCGATCACGAGCCTCGCTCCGATCGCGCATGATAGATTTTATGCCACGATCACGAGCCTCGCTCGGATCGCGCACGATAGATTTTATGCCACGATTAAAAGCTTTGCTCGAATCGCGCATGATAGGTTATATGCCGCGATCACGAGCCTCGCTCGGATCGCGCATGATAGATTTTATGCCACGATCACGAGACTCACTCGGATCGCGCACGACAGATTTTATGCCACGATCACGAGCCTCGCTCGGATCGCGCACGATGGAGTTTATGCCATCATCACGAGCCTCGCTCGGATCGCGCACGATAGATTTTATGCCATGATCACGAGCCTCGCTCGGATCGCGCATGATTGTTTTGATTGTCTCTAGCCCCAAGCGGGGAGCGAGGGGTGGAATTGAACTCTTAAAACCAAGAATCTCCAACCCCAAGCGGGGAGCGAGGGGTGGAATTGAACTTTTAAAACCGAGAATCTCCAACCCTAAGCGGGAAGCGAGGGGTGGAACTGAACTCTTAAACCCGAGAATTCTCCAACCCCAAGCGGGAAGCGAGGGGTGGAATTGAACTTTTATAATCGAGAATCTCCTACCCTAAGCGGGAAGCGAGGGGTGGAATTGAACTCTTAACCCCAAGAATCTCCAACTCCAAGCGGGAAGCGAGGGGTGGAATTGAACTTATCAAACCGAGAATCTCCAACCCTAAGCCGGAAGCGAGGGATGGAATTGAACTTTTAAAACCGAGAATCTCCAACCCCAAGCGGGAAGCGAGGGGTGGAATTGCACAGGCCGTCGACGCGCGACGAGGTTTCCATATTTGAGACAATATTTGGAAAACATTGCATAACCCTTTATTCACAAAATTTTTGGAAACGTCGAGAGTTTTGAGAGTTTACATGTAATATCTTTTGAGTCGAGCGATATTCCATGTTTTGCTCAGAGTGTGCCCCTCGCTATCTTTGAGTTTGAAAGCCCCGGGCGCGACCTCCTCTCCGAGGAGGTACGGACCCTCCCAATTTGGATCCAATTTGCCACCTTCGGTACACCTCAAGACGAGACAACATGTGACCAGAACCCGGGGCCTAACCTTCTTGTTCTAATACACCGCCACACGTCGCTTATATTCTTTGGAGCGTAGGGCTGCGATCTCGCAAAGTTTGTCCCTGAACAACAATTCGACCTTGAGGTTGGCCTCGTTCTCTTTCTCGTCGAAGTCAAACACTCTTACCGAAGGGACTAATGTTTCTACAGGAACTAGTGCATCTGCCCCGTAGGTCAGAGCGAAAGGTGTCTCGCCTGTAGCGCGACGCGCGGTTGTTCGGTATGTCCATAGAACGAGTGGGAGAAGCTCTGCCCAACGACATTGCGCTATGCCCAGACGCTTCTTTAGATCGGACAGGATACGGGCGTTGACATTCTCCACCTGGTTGTTGGACTGGTGGTGAGCCACAGAGGAAAATTTGAGGGTTATGCCCAGCTCGGAGCAAAAGGTCCGAGTTTCTTTGTAGTCGAATTGAGGGCCATGGTTAGTCATGATGGTCATGGGGACCCCAAAGCGGCACACGAGGTTTTTCCATAGGAAGTTGCAGACCTTTGTCCATGTGATTTTTGCCATTGCTTCTGCCTCGACCCACTTCGTGAAATAGTCGACGATGACCAATATGTACTGCACCTAGCCAACGGCCTTGGGGAATGGCCCTAGGATGTCCATCCCTCACATCGCAAAAGGGTAGGGGGCATGGATCGAGTGCAGGCGCGAGGTTGGGGCGTGTTGGAGGTTACCGTGCTTTTGGCACCTGTCACACTTCGGGACATAGGCCCTCGCGTCTTGCCTGAGAGTGGGCCAAAAATATCCCAAATGGGCGATTTTATGTGACAAGGCGCGCCACCCGAGGTAGCCACCACAGACCCCTTCATGCGCCTCATACATGATGTGTTCCGCAGCCTCGGTTGGCACACACAGCAAGTTGGGCTCAGCGAAGCCTCGACGATAGAGCCGACCGTCGATGATGCAGTAGCGGGCCGCCTGCATTTTGAGCTTTCTAGCCTCCGCGGGATCTTTAGGGAGGACGCCGCTCTCCACATATCGTGTGATCGGAACCTTCCATTCCCCGACTGTGACGGAGAGAACCTTGTTGGTTACACTCCGCGAGAGCTTCCTTTCCACCATCACGCGATTTCCTACTTCCAAGGGGAGAGCCGATCCCAACCTCGCGAGTGCATCTGCTTTGGTGTTTGCAGCTCGTGGGATTGACTCTACCGCGAAGGTTTTTAGGCAATACACCAAGGCCTTAACTTTCTCTCGGTATGCATGTAGGAACCCCGTTCAGGTGTCATATTGTCCGTTCAGCTGCCTCGCCACCAATTTAGAATCGGTGTAGACTCTGATCTTGCGAGCTCCACTGAGGAGCGCCATCTTTATCCCGGTGATCATGGCCTCATACTCGGCCTCTCTATTGGTGGCATCGAAGGCAAACTTAAGGGCGTACTCTGTTTCAATTGAGGGACCGGCGAGGAATAAGCCAGCCCCACCCCCGGCATCACACCGCGAGCCATCAACAAAGACCTTCCATTCCTCCGAGCTCGCGTCAGTCTCGGGCAAGGTAACTTCCACGACGAAGTCGGCGACAGCCTGTCCCTTCATTGCAGTCCTGGGGAGGTAGCTGATGTCGAACTCGGAGAGCTCGATTGCCCACTTCATCATCCGACCCGAGAGGGCGGGCTGATGGAGGATTTGCCGAAGTGGGAGGTCGGAGAGGACCTGAATAGGGTGTGCGTGGAAGTAAGGGCGCAGGCGCCTCGCGGCGGTTACAACGACCATGGCCATTTTCTCTGTCGGGGAGTATCGCTGCTCCGCAGGTTGGAGCACGCGGCTTATGAAGTAGACCGGGTGCATAGCCTTTCTGGTTAGCACCGCACTGACTGTCTCTGGGCTTACGGCTACGTACAGCTGCAAGTCCTCGCCCGCCATTGGAGGTGACAATGTGGGGAGCTTTGATAAGAATGCCTTCAACCCAGAGAAGGCGAGCTCTAGCTCCTCGTCCCAAACAAACTTGTCGTTTTTCTTTAGGGCCGCGAAGAAGGGTAGAGACTTGTCCGCCAAACGGGAGCAGAACCTCCCCAGATAGTTTACGGCGCCGTTGAGCCGATGTACCTCAGTACGAGACCGCGGCGACCTCATTGAGAGAATTGACTCAATCTTGGGGGGGTTCACATCGATCCCACGCTCGCTGATCATGAAGCCCAAGAACTTTCCCGATGACACCCCGAATACGCACTTCTCGGAGTTCAGGCCGAGCCGGTTGCGCCTTAGTGTTGCAAAGACCTCAGCGAGGTCGACCAGATGTTCCTCGGGGGTTTTGCTTCGGACCACAATGTCGTCGACGTAGGCCGACACGTTCCTCCCCAGGTGATCTTTAAAGATCCGATCTATGAGGCGCTGGAAAGTTGCCCCCGCGTTCTTTAGGCCAAAAGGCATGACCTTGTAGCAACAGGTCCCTCACTGCGTGATGAAGGACGTCTCCTCCTCGTCGCGGGGACTCATCAAGACCTGATAGTATCCTGAGTATGCGTCGAGGAAACTCACGACCCCGTGACCCGCGGTTGAGTCGACCAGCTCGTCGATCGAAGGTAGGGGGTAGTTGTCTTTGGGGCAAGCCTTGTTGAGGTCCTTGAAGTCCATGCACATCTGCCATTTGCCGCTGGCTTTTTTGACTAGCACAAAGTTGGACAACCATCTAGGGTACTGGACCTCGCGGATAAACCCCGCGGCCAGCAGCTTCCCCACCTCGGTATTCGCGGCGTTTGCCCTCTCCTCATTCATCTTCCTTCGTCTTTTCACCACGGGGCGGGTGGTAATTACGACGTTCAAGGAGTGCTGGGCCACGGTCCGTAGGATACCGTGGAGGTCCTTGGCAATCCAAGCGAACACGTCGCGGGATCTGGAAAGCAAGGCCTCTAGCGATGTTGCTGATTTCCTGGAGAGACATTCTCCCAGGTAGATTCTCTCGGCTTCATTCTCGAAGAGGGCAACCACCCTTCTCTCTGCCTCTGGGATGGGGACCGTGAAGTCCCGGACTTCGAGGTCGGCCTCGCCGGGGGACTCCACCATGAACACCGGGCAATTCTGTTTTGCAGAGGTCGCATAGAAAACGTGACCCTCCTCTTGGTTTCCCTTCACTTCTCTGACCCCGCCATCGACGAGGAACTTCATCTTTAGGTGGTAGATAGACACCACCGCTTAGAACTTTATCAAGGATACTCTCCCGATGATTGCGTTGTACACCGAGGGCAGGTGTACCACAGTAAGTTCCACCATCTCGGTTCGTCTCGTCGAACCGGTACCCAGCGTCATCCAGAGGTCTATAAGACCTGCGACGTCGACCTCGTCCCCTGAGAAGGAGGTGAGTTTTCCAACATAGGGCTTCAGGGAGGTCTCAGAGATGCCCGACTGCTCAAAAGCATCGTAGTACATGATGTCCACGGAGGACCCCATGTCCACCAACACCCGCTTCACCATTTTCGAGCCTACTTGAGCATGCACCACCAAAGGGTTAGAGTGTGGCATGTGTAGACCCTCAGCGTCCTTGGAGGTGAACGCCAGCCCCACGTGGGACTGCGAGGTTTGTGCGATGCTGAACACCGAGGGCTCATGATGGCATGCCCTCGCGTACCTCTTTCTTTCCGCCTGGCTGGATCCAGCCAACGAAGGACCACCCGAGATGGTATGAATATACGCATCGTGCGTTGTCGTCTGTCCAGACCGCGCCTGCTTCGCGGGAGCCTACTGTTCGACATTGTTGACCCTGGCCTGACCCAGGCCTTGCAGTACGATGTTTGCTCCCGAGGCGGGGTTGGCGCGCCCCTTCTCGTTTGGATTATACAAAGGGCCTCCCTTGCCCCTACAACCTCGTTGCCTCCCGCCGAAGCAGTTCCAACTCCCGCAACCACCATCGCGGTTGTTATTGTGGTTATTGTTGTTGTTGTTTCTGTTGTTGTTGTTGTTGCTGTTGTTCCTATTATTATTGTTGTTGTTGACGGGGTCTTGGGCCTGTGTTACATACGCATCCCTTGCGGCCGGCGCGCCCACCTTTGCCTTTCCTTTAGCCTCGGCGACGATTTCCTTGTCGGTCGGCACGAGCTTTGGTTGGCGGCGTCTTCGACATACACATGGGCCGTAATCCGGGCTCACAGGCTGTCGTACGTTATCGAGCATTTCAGGAAAATGTAATTTTTGAAGGCCCCTTGGCATAGGTTGCCCATGAGGGTATCTCGCACCGACGATTTGTCGATGTGTGCGATCTCCGCCACCGCGGTTTTGAACCTCGTGAAGAAGGTGCCCAACGACTCGCCCTCTCCCTACTCGATATCGCGGAGGTCCCGCATGTTCTTCTTGCTCTTCCTCGAACCTGCTGAAGTGTGCGATAAAGGACTCACACAATTGAGCGAACGAGGCCACAGACCCAATCTTGAGACTTATGAACCACGTCATCGCGGCCTTCTCCAAGGTGGTCAGGAAGACACGACAAAAGACGGCGTCGTTGTAGGAGTTGACGTTATCTGGACAGCGAAATGCTTCACGTGCTCCTCCGGATCTGCCGCGCCGTCGTAAAGTCCCATCTGCGGCCTATGGAAGCCCTTGGGCATCGACGCGCTTTAAATCTCGTCCACGAAAGGCGAGCGGCTCCCGGCCTCAATGGGGCCACACTGCAAGCGGGACTTCAGGGAGTGCCTCACGCCCCCCGCCATTTCGGACAGCTCCGGGTCTTGTAACCTCGAACGTCGCGAGCGAGACTTCGAGATTTGCATGGGGTTCTAGGGAGGCCGCTCCTTCAATGAGCCGTTGGTCGACGTCTCCTGCCCTGGCACATGCCCGGGGATGTACGCGGGTACGTACTCGGAATGGGGTTGGCCTGGGGCGGGCATGGGGACGTATGAAGGGGCAAAGCCCTGCTGGTATTGCCCGTAGCCCGGGTAGGGATATGGGTTTGGGGGTGCACCGCCCGATTCGTACCCTTGGAACGGGTAAGGGTTTTGTGGCGCGTTGTATGCCCACCCCAGAGGGACACCGAATGGACAACCCGGTGGTGGTCCCGCATTCATCCATTGCGAGGTTTCGGGCATGTTATCGGGGTTTTTGGGAAAGAAATTGTTTGGATAAGCCATTTTGAGGGATTCAAAAGCCAAGATCTGCACAAATCGGGAAACTGCTTAGGATGAAGAGGTTCCCACAGACAGCGCCAGTGATGAAACCCGAAACAAACCAGCGCTAGAAGACAAGAAATGAGATTACTTTTATTCGACTGTGGAAACACTTGCTCTTTTATTTATGCCTTTAATGCGAGATTTACAAGATGCGAGGTTACAATTAACGTGGTTACAACTAGTGATTATGCCCTAGATCTCTCTAAGAATGTTCGAGATCTCGATCTAACAAGTTTCGGGATCTCCTAGTTACAACGAGGTTCTATCACCTGCAGGCTGAGTGTCGAGCTCCAGTGGCGAGGTTGAGGGGTTGATTTAGCACGCGGTAATGTGACCTGCGAGGCGATATAGCGAGATCTTTGATTGAGGCGGGATTCTTTTGGGTGACTTGAAGTCCTTTTGTAGACCTTCACTTGTCTGTAGTGTGGTCTTTGAGGATGTTTCCACACGTCGATCTTCAACGAGCAAGATAGTTCTTGAGTTCAAGAGGTTTTCGACCCTTTGCTACCTACGAGATTCTCCTCTATTTATAGAGATTTGAGGAGTCGAGTTTTGGTGCTTGCTCGATGTGGGACGCCCGAGATCATGACTTTTGATTGGTCGAGTGTGAGGCAGTTGGTCATTGGTTGGAGGAGCGGTGGTCGCTGAGTGGTTTAGACGGGGCGAGGGTGTCAGATTTTGAGCAACGAGGTTCAGACCTCGTTGTCGAGGTTTCGAGGACTCGCAAAGGTAGGGGTTTGTTTGTTTTTTAGAGATGGGTACGGCAATGGGACCCGAGTTTAACATTGGGAATCCCGACGGATCCGTTAATCCTCGTACCCCGGTCCCACTTCTTATTCTGCCATTTTGAGCACCATCATGGGTGGTTATTGGTAAAGTGATATTAAACGGGTGGTTTTGAGCAATATGGCCTATTATACGGGTGGTTTTCGGTCATTCAACCTTAATATATATATATATTTGCTACATATTTTATATCATTCAATATTTTTACAAAGTTAGTTAATCAAATGAATTAAGAATAAATTATATTTACTTAAATAATTTTAATTTAAGATAATATAAAATAATTACTAATAAAAATAAACTTAATTAACATTAAGATAACTTCAAACAACATTATAAAGTGTAAAAAAAATACAAATAAAAAATAGCGTTAAACATTAATTGGTTGGCTAAAATTTTGGGAAGATTGTTGAAATTGATTGGGAAGAATTTGTGGAAAGGTTTGGAAATAATTTGGATTAATTGGCCTTGGTTGATTACCAAATATTTGTAGCATGGCTTGAACTTCATCCAAATTAAATGTATTTAGATTATATTGGGTGTTTGAGTTAATTGGATTTTTATTGTGGTTATCCAAGGAAGGTAGTAGTAGTGAAGGAGAGAAAGAAAAGCTAAGACGAGTTTGTGAAAAATTAACAACAATATTATACTCTATTTATTGATAATAATAAATTATAAAAAATTGATTAATTTATTTTTTTTTAAAATATCAACATTAATTATTATTTGTTGGAAATATATTTAATGATATGTTGAAATGAAATAAATGAAGTTAGTTGAAAGTTGGATACATGTGACAACTTGTGAATTGGTGAATGTTCCTCTTTGGGCACAAGAGCCAAAGCATTCATTCCTCTATGGAAGGGGGATTACTCTCATTCCTCTTTGAAAGGATATTCCCCTTTCAATTTTTACAACCAAGAGGAGCTCCTCTTTGAAGAAAGAGAGTGCAAAGAGGAGGTTGATTCCTCTTGGTTGCACATGCTCTTACAAGAGCTATTTATATCACTCTAGGATATGCTAACATAAGCCTAATATAGTGCTAACATAGGATGCCTTCTAACTAAGTGCTTATTACTAACACACACATATACCATAGTTCATATCCCCCCCCTCAAGCTAGGACAGAGAAAAGACTAAACTAAGCTTGGAAGTCAAAAACAAATGTTGTTCTACACCAAGTGGTTTATTGAACACATCTGCCAACTGCAAGCTAGAACTAACATGGCCTGTAGCAAGAAAGCCTTCCTGAACTTTGTCTCGAACAAAATGGCAGTCTATGTTAAGATGCTTAGTCCTCTCATGGAACACAAGATTTGCAGCTAAATGTTGTGCAGCCTTGTTATCACATCTCAAGGAACTAGGCAAGGTAGTTGAAACTCCAAAATCATGCAACAAACCTTCTAACCAAACCACTTCACTAGTAGTATAAGACATGCTTCTATACTCTCTCTCTCTCTGCTGAAGATTTGGAGACAGTTTTCTATTTCTTAGTTTTCCATGATACTAATGAGGAACCAAGAAAAATACATTAACCAGACAAAGAGCGACATGTGTAAGCACAACTACCCCAATCAGCATCCGAGTAGGCTAATAATAACTGCAATGCAGAATCAGAGGGATAGAAAAGTGAACAATTGAGAGTACATTTAAGGTATCTAAGCAAAAACAAGGTTGTTGTCATGTGTGGAACTCTGGGAGATTGTAGAAACTGACTCAATTGTTGTACATAATATGAAATGTCAGGTCTGCTCAAGGTGAGATAAAGGAGTCGACCTATCAACCTTCTATAAGACTCAGGATCTTCTAAAACCTCTCCGTCATCAGGTCGAAAATGCAAACCCTTTTGCATTGGGAAAGTAGAAGCTTTGTAGTTTGTCAAACACGTATCAGCCAACAAATCTACAACATACTTTTTTTGATTAAAAAACAAACCAGTAGAAGACCTTGCAATCTCTAGGCCCAAAAAATATCTAGCCAAACCTAAATCCTTGATAGTGAAAGCCTTATCAAGAGATTGTTTGACATGATCAATAGTTGAAATTGAATTACCAGTTAAAAAACATATCATCCACATAAATAAGGGCTACAGTAATCAAATCACCACTCATCTTCACAAATAATGAGTAATCCTGTCTGGATTGAACAAAGCCTAGTGACAAGAGATGTTTTGTTAAGTCTATATTACATTGTCGACTAGCTTGTTTTAACCTATAAAGAGACCTCTTAAACAAGCACACATGCCCTGGTAAAGCTTTGTCATATCCTAAAGGAGGTGACATTTAGACTTCTTCATCTAAGAACTCATGCAAAAAAGCGTTATTAATATCTAATTGATATATGGGCCAGGATTTTGCAGAAGCTAAAGCAGGAAGCACTCTCACAGTAGTAAATTTTGCTACATGAGAGAAAGTGTACTTATAATCTTTCTCCTTAACCTGATTATACCCTTTGGCAACCAATCTAGCCTTCAATCTCTCTACTGTCCCATCAGCCTTGAACTTAACCTTATACACCCACTTGGAACCTATAGATTTCTTTCCAAAAGGCAATTGAGTAAGAACCCATGTATGATTAGATTCTAAAGCTACCAACTCCTTTTGCATAGTCTCTACCCATTCTGGATACTTGACAGCTTGTGCATAAGTAACAAGCTCTACTACTGACAACACATTATTCAAAGAAGCAATATATGCTGGAGAAAAGTTTTTCAACTTCAGCAAGACCATTGTGCAAAAACATTGAGAAACAGAATCAGATGAAACCTGTTTTGTTAGCAAATTAGAACATACATAATCATCGAACTTCTTAGGCCTATGTACCTCTCTAGTAGGACGAGGAAGTGATATAGAAGGTTGCTGAAAATCTGTAATTGGAACAGGATTGATTTCTAGAATAACTTCAACAGAAGGAGCGGATGGGAAAGAAGAAGATCCAAAAGTCTGTGACATGCTAGACAGATGAACATCATTATCTAAACTGTCAGGCACATAGCCTATATCATCTCTTATAGGACTAAACGAAATAGGAGTGATGTTGTTGATTCCTACCAAGTTGAGAAGAAACTGGATGAACTATATTATCACAACCATCATCAAGACCATAACTATCATGAACTGGTGACACTAGAGGTAAGTGAGATTGTGGTTGTGAAATAGAAGACACTGATTGATCTTTATAAGGAAGAAAAGAATCTCTGAAAACAACATGCCTCCCAATAACCACCTTATGAGTAGTAAGATCATAAAGCTTATAAGCTTTTTGTCCAAGGGAATATCCTAGGAAAATGCACTCTCTAGCAGTAGCATCCAACTTTGCTCTAAGAGCCTTAGACTTCAAATCATAACACAAACAACCAATAACATGAAGATCATCATAAGTAGGTTGTTTACCATAAAGAAACTCATATGGTGTTTTCCATTGAAGAACAGATAAAGGTAATCTATTTATGACATTAGTGGCAGCTAGAATGCACTCTCCCCAGAACTTAATAGGAAGATTAGAATGTAACCTCATAGCCCTTGCCATCTCTACTAAATGTCTATGCTTTCGTTCAACCCTCCCATTCTGTTCAGGAACACCTAGTGCTGACCTTTGATGAATAATACCTTTTTCTAGCAACGAATCACCCACAACTTTCTTCATGAACTCAGTTCCATTATCTGTTCTTAAAACTTTAATCACCTTATTAAACTGTGTCTCAACATAAACTATGAAGCTTCTAATCAACTTGAAAACTTGTTCCTTAGAGGCAGGTAAAAAAGTCCAAGTAGCTCTTGTGTGATCATCTAGAACTATATGAAAGTATTTTGCTCCACACAATGATGAAGCTCTATAAGGACCCCATAGGTCCATGTGAACCAGCTCAAAACAACCAGATGCTAAGGATTCACTTCTATGAAAAGGAAGCTTATGATGCTTGGATAAAATGCATATATGGCAATCAAGATGTGACAAAGTTTTACACCTTGAATCAAACAAGTGTTTCATCTTGTCTAAAGAATCATGTCCGAGCTTAGCATGCAAAATATCAAATGAATCATCAACTACATTGACAGAGTTTGATGTGTTATTCATATGCATAGTTGAAACCTGTGTAGAATGAACCACATTAGAAACTGATATGCTCTAGTTTAGTATAGTTATCTCTTGTATTTTAGACATGATTTGAGTGTGTTTAGGTTAGTTTTGAGCATAATTGTAATATGAAGACCAAAGACACGATTTGAAGGATTGCAAGAGTTTTGAAGACAAGTGTTGATTTGGAGTTGTTTTGACGCCATTTTCTTGTGACGCATCGTTCGGGAGCTACGGTGATCGGATGAAGCTGAAATTGGTATCATTGGAAAGCTAACTCGAAGAGCTATAATTCATGTTTTTACTTCGAGTTCAAATTCCAACTCTAAGTGGGTCAAAACCACCTCCAAAGGTAACACCAGAAAATTGTCAAAAGAAGACCCGCGCCCTCGGAATCCTACCGCGCTCGCGGTTTGCTTTATTATATTTTTATATTTAGTTTTATTCGGTTGTTTTACTTTATATAAGACCTAGTTTCGTGAGAAGTTTTAAAGAGCCTCCTTTGAGTTTAACCTAGAGATTATTTGAGTTTTTATTGAGAGCTAACCCTTTGGGGTTTGTTCGAAGGTGAAGCTCTGATGTATGAACTCGTGAGGTTTTGGTAATTGATTTCTATCCTTTGGTTAATATTAATTCTCTTGTGCTTTATTATATGAATGTTTATTGATTCTGCATGAGTAGCATCTTGTTGAATTTGATTGATATTCTACAGTTTGATTAGGTTTGAATCATTGTCTATGTGATCTTACTTGATCTTTGAAACAACTTAATTTCTAGGACCGTGGACTAGGAATTGAGAAAGAGAATTGATTATAAGATTAATTCAATCAACTCGTAGCTTGGTTGTCTTGACTTGTATCTTGCATATCCTTGTTCTCTATGCTAATTCTAGGTTAAGCGTCCTTGCCTAGGGTTAAAGAATTGCTTGGACCGTGGACTTGCGATTGCTAATGATTAGGATTGGAATTAACCATAGGTATAAAAGGAATCAGTGGATGAATCTGTGATCGAATGATTATTTCAGAGTGGATCTTTTGAATAAACTTGTTTCTCTATTGATTTGTTTGATTGTTTGTTATTTGTTTCTTAGTTTAGTTTAGTTTAGGTCTTTCTCTTGATTTCCCCCTATCTTTAGTTGGTAAAAATATTGATACTAGAAGCCTCAGTTCTCTTGGGTTCGACTCCGACTTATCAACTATACTAAGTTGTTAATTAGGGTTTTATCTTTGACTTGGCACAACGACTTTAGCCCGGTCAGAAACTTCATTAGCTTCACTAGAAAATCTGTAAAGACCTCCTTCCTTCTTTCCTTGTGCCAGAATCCTCTTACTGGAAAGGTCCTGAAGGACATAATAATGAGGAAAGAAAGTGAATGCTAGACCCTCAGTCAACAACCTTGGCACAGAAGGCAAACTATGCTTGAATGTAGGCAAAAACAAAAATCATGAATAACAAGATTATCACTCAGATTCACAATCCCACAATATCTGATCTGTTGTGTAGTCCCATCAGGAAATGCAATAACTACATACTTATCAAGCAAATGCAATTCACTAAAGATGCTTTTATCAAAAGTGATATGATCAGTAGCTCCTGAATCAACAATTCACATATGACTATTACCATTTAGCCTAGTCATATTAAGCAAGACTGTGTGATTACCTGCAAAATTGAAGCCACCAGTCTATCCTGAACTGCTACCTTCACCACCATTAGCCTTTGCTTTCATCATTTTCAGAACCTCACCAAATACTACATTGACTAGAGCCTAATTTGCAAATATTCCCCCTGTCTCCTTGTCTAAAGGACTCTCCATCATGCCACCCTAATCCATTCCTTGAACATTAGCGACCATCTTGCCTTTATCTTTCGATCCTTTATACCAATCAGGATGTCCTATGATCTTGAAGCAGGTTTCCTTCACATGACCTTTTTCATTGCAACGGTCACATTTCTTTTCATACTTGGCTCTCTTGAAATCTTTCTTTCCATATCCACTCACATATGTTGTGACAGAATTAGATGATCTTCCTTTCTTCCCTTCTCCATTCTTTCCTGCATCATGATTTTCAGTCATTCGGTTGGCATTTAACATGCTATGGACAGTGTTTCCAACGGAAGTGATTCCTTTTTGCCTTATTAACATTTGGAAGAGGATCCATTGACAAGATGTTACATCGAGCATTTTCATATGCATCATCCAACCCCATTAGAAATTGCATCAGCCTAGTAACCTCTTCCTTCTCTAGCATCCTTTTCATCAAAGTACAGATGCATCTATCCATGGCTCCACAGTTGCAAATCGGCATGCCTTACAGTACTTGCAATTCATCCCATAGCTTCTTCAATCTTGAGTAATAACCAACCACTGTCAAGTTCTCCTGCTTGACATTAGAAAGATCACGTTGTAGTTGATATATGAGAGGTGCATTAGATTCAGCAAAGCGCTCAAAGAGCTTGGTCCATAATTCTCGAACAGATCAGACAAATAAGAAGTTCTCTGAAATGTCGCTAGTCATCGAATTAATCAACCAGCACATCACCATATAATCACAGCGTATCCATCGTTGATAATCTTCACTGTTCTCATCAGGTTTAAAGTAAGCGCCATTGATAAAACCTAGCTTCAATTTGGCTCCCAAAGCCATTTTCACACTACGACTCAAATTCTGGAAATTGTGTCCATTAAAGAGTGTAGCAATCAGCTGCATACCTGGATGATCAGAATTAGACAGGAAAAGCAGATCGGAGTAATTTCCTCTATTGTTTCCAGCTTTGTTCCCGCTATTGCTGGTGAGGCCAAAATTATCCCCAATCGAAGGACTTCTCAGCTCATTCGAACCATTCTCATCGTTATTCTTCGCCATGAGACAATCAACAGCTTTCAACAATCAATTCAGTAAGCCGAATCACTTGAACAAGAACGATCAAGATTTCTTCGCGATCGCAAGAAGAAATCGTATCTAATCACTCAATTTTGAGAATAATTTCTCAACTTCTTCGCTTTGATACCATATAAACGCTTGAGATTGATGATATTTGTGAATCAAACTCAAGTAAGAAAGAAGAAATCAAAGAGGATAAACGAGATGATCAATCATGATCAAAACAGAAGAGAATTCTGTTACAACCTCAGTCTCGTGAGCTGCATGCTTCTATTACAAGAGCTATTTATATCACTCTCAGATATGCTAACATAAGCCTAATACAGTGCTAACATACGCTGCCTTCTAACTAACTGCTTATTACTAACACACACATATACTATAGTTCATAAAAGTAGTCCGTTATCACATGACCACCCATGTACTTTCTCCCGTTAAATTGACGTTAGTTTTAATTTCTATTAAAACAAAAAAGCAAAATAAAAGCTCACGTCAAATAAAATCGAAGACACTGCAGATCCAAAAAAGGAAGAACCCTAAAGCACAAATTCAAGGAAATCAAACCCATTTGAAAGGAGTAGCTGAAATTTCATCCCAATCTATCTATTCTACCTCCATGGTCTCTCACAAACTCGCCTCCATGAACCCAATTTGAAAGGACTAGACCTTGAAGCTTTCATACAAATATCACCTACCGCTCATCAAAATGTCAAATCAATTTCACATTGAGACTTTTATTCAAATTCCATGGTCTACCACTAACTCACCAAATAGAATCTCTCACGAACTCACCATGATGCAATTTGTTCATAATCTATGGTGGATTTCCCCCATATATGCAAGTAACTCAATCAACGAACAAGTATTCATTGAAAGAAGAAAGTGGTCGATCGTGAAATTAATTCGACACCAACGGCCATAGTGGATGATCGGTACATTTATACAAACACCAGAGACATAAAAATCTTTCATTAGTTTCTAACGGAAGTTTAACGAGAGGAACTAATTGGGTGGTCTTGTGATAACGGAATGTTTTTAAGGGCGGTTTTGGACAATTATTATTTTTAAGGGTGGTTTGATGAAAACAACCATATTTTAAGGGTGGTTTGATGAAATTTACCCTAGATTTTCAAAAATTAAAAAAATGACCCGCACAATATTTGCCCTCTTCCTTTCTACGCAATTTCACTCTCAAATTTTAACCTTCATGAAAATCGACAATGGCTACTTCAATTCATGATTTCTTTGATATTATTCAAGTATTCTACTCCTTAATTGATATTAATTCAACCCCTCAATTATCAAATACAAAATCAAAACCCTAATTCAAACACAAAATCTAAACTCTAAATTCAAACTCTAATCCATTACCCAAACTAATATCAACCAAACCCTAAATGGCTAAATACATTCTTCTGGCTTCTTCTTCGATCTTCTGGCATAATTTGGTTTGTTCGTCATTCAATATTTTATATCTATGATTGATAAATCCGCGTTCATGGGGATCATTGCACATTTTCGTTTCATTTATTCAATGTTTCTCCGTTTGCACATATATATTTGAATTGTGCGGTCTATAATTCAAGACAATATTTTTGAATTTCATTATCATAATCAAGTATCGGCATTGCTTGGTGAAGCATACTTTGCACATTTGTAAAACTGGAGCATATAATTTTGCAAGATCTCATGTCGTTTACACACCAATTTGTCCACGTAAGAAGGCCTAGAGAAAAGGGAGAGAGAGAGAGAGAGGGGGAGGGAGGAGAGGGAAAATAAATAGGGCCAGTTTTATAATTTTTGATAATTTAGAAATGGCAAATTATTTTGTGAGTGTTGCGTAGCGTTTATGAAAAAAACTAACCTCCGTACAAAAGCCAAATAAGCGTGGCCATTATGATAGAAGATTTTGTCCCGTCTCTAATTTAATTAGTGAGTATGTGTACATCTCTGGCTCGCTAGCTTCCAAGGGGGTCGATTGCGCAAAATCCAAATTGCAAGTTGAGGAGAAAACAGGGTCACAATATTATTAAAATTTGCGTATTATTAAAATGGTCATCCAAATTGATCGCATTTTGATCTTCTTCAACCTCCCCAATTCTGTTCTAGGGTTTCCAATTCAACAAGTACCATGATATTCATCTGAATTCAATACTAGATAGGAAAAATGGAAGCTCTTCCCTCTCCTGACGAAGAGTTGCCGTTGGTTGAATCAGATCAACCCTCGAAGACGACACAGAAGAACCATGCGAGGGATATCCACATACTCAGCGCTGCGTTTTTGCTGGTTTTTCTAGCATTCGGCGCCGTTCAGAACCTGCAGAGCACAATCAACACTGTGAGTTCGTTAGAGTTTGGGGTTTCATCCATCTCAATTTACTTTCATTCCTCCTCCGTAAATCCTTTTTATTTCTTAATTTCCCTCCTTTTTTTTGTGTCAGGGGAAAGACCTGGGAACGATTTCCTTGGGAATTCTGTATGTATCATTCGCCATTTTTTCGTTAATATCGTCCTTAGTTGTTCGAGCTATGGGGCCGAAGCAGGCTTTAATTCTTGGGACTACTGGTTACTGGCTGTACACGGCGGCAAATTTGATGCCAAGCTGGTAAATTTGTACAATCAAATATAAGATCTCCATATTTGTCGATGATTTGAAAAGCTCTTTTGCAATTGCGAAATGAAATGTTTGTAGATGCAGGCCTGTAGCCAAATTGTCTTTCCTTTTAACTCTTACACCCATGGTAGCTGTTTTTTGTAGTCAAATTGAAGTGATTTTGAATGCAAAACATAGATGCTAAGTGAAGTGACAATTGGACTATATTGTGCGAAGGAGATAGATACTGTCATTAGTTTGATATGCCAAGTAGAACATGATGCTTCTTCTCACCGTAATTTGAACCAAATGCCATGTGGAAATATATTGTGCATGAAAACTGTATGTGGAGGGAGAAAGTTGTATGCAGTAGGAGCATATTCTGATATATCTTCTGGCTTAATTTATAAATGTAGGTATACCATGGTTCCGGCATCTATTTACCTTGGATTCACAGCTTCAATAATATGGGTTGGGCAGGTTTGCAAGCTTATGACTATGTTCTTTGATGCTTTCATTTTGCTGTTCGACTTAGGAATATCATTCGATCCATATGCTTATTATGCTATGCTAAGATTTGTCTGGCATTACAGGGAACATACTTGACTTCCACTGCTGTGGCCCATGCAAGACATCTCAATTTGCATGAAGGCTCTGTGATCGGTGACTTCAATGGAGAGTTCTATGGTGTATATGCCTCCCACCAGGTGAGTTGGCAGTTGGCAATTCCTCTTACACACTAAATGTATCTATGGATATGAATGCTGATGCTTGATTGATGTTTCTAATTTTGTAACTAGTTCATTTGTTGTTGCAGGTTGTTGGGAACATTGTATCATTGTTTTTCGTAAGAGATGAAGAAGTATGTGCTCCTTCTCCTATGTGGATTCTCCGTCAATCTGTTTCAATTTATGCTTTTGCATAAGAGTGCCTTTGTCTTCTTTTTGGGGGGAGGGGAAGGTGTCTTTTTCTTTGTAATTTGGAAAGGACATTTCTGATTTTTTAGGTTTGGTCGTGAACCGTATTCAAGGTACAACTTAGCAACAATCTTCTATAGATAATAATAATAATAATAATAATAATAATAATAATAATAATAATAATAATAATAATAATGATGATGATGATGATGATGATGATGATGGCTATTTCTCGTTCTGCTTGAACAAAGAACCATGATCTAAATCAGACGGTGATTTCTTCTTTCTTCATGTGGTGTGAAAATAAATGTATTGTATGCGAGTATACAATAAAAATGTTCATGATCAGTTTCCTTTAAAAAAGAGTGGTTCAAGAAGGAATTCATCCCATCACCTTGTTGATTTACATGAAGGCTTTCCATATTAGTGTAGACTGAATGCAATAAACTAAATGCTAACGTAGAGTTCTTTGAGTTGTACTTTCCAGACCTGAAACCAGAACTGACTCCAACCTCCATGCAAATTGATCTGTTTCTCAGTCAGAACTACGTCTAGATTCCCCCTATGTAATTGCTTTTTACCATGACCTAATCCCCTCTACTGGAAAGACATACTGCATTCCAATGCTATTTAATTCTGAGTTCTGAAAAAACAAAAGGTCTTTTTAACTCCTGGAATATGTTCCTGCTTGGTATTCTTTCTTTCTTTCTTTCTTTTTTGTAAGCAATGGTGATGATGGTTTGCACATTCTTCTACTAGCTCTCTTGATGGTGGTCATATATGCAATTGTTTTGTTTCATTTCCGATATTGCAGGGTGGAAGTACAAGTGGCACAACTGTATTATTCATTGTGTTCCTATTCATCATGAGCATAGGTATTGTACTCATGTGTTTTTTGCATAAAAGCCATAACAAGGGAGAAGAGTATCCAGATATTTCCACCATCAGTTTCTTCTCTTCAGTGGCTAATGCTTCAAAGATGGTCATAGAACCCTTGTCTGACAGGCGGATGCTTCTGATTATACCACTTTTTGCATATTCTGGTTTACAACAGGCGTTTGTATGGTGAGTGCTACATTTTTTTTTATTCTGTTAATGTTTTCAACTAGGTTATAGTCTTATACTATTGCTGTCTTGCCTATTTTAAAATCTTCACTCTTCTAGGGCCGAATTTACCAAAAGTATTGCAAAACCTGCACTTGGAGAGTCTGGTGTTGCTTTTTCGATGGCTGTCTATGGGGCATTTGATGCAATAGTAAGTATAGCTTCCGTGCAAGTTTTATCATGGTTCTGTTATGATTTCTGAATTCCAAGTTTGCTACTTTTTTATTAGCTGTTGGCAACTTGAAAATTTCTTTTGTTATGGACTTATGGCCCATATTCTTTACATCAACAAATTGATTACCTTGCAAGATTTTTAAGTGTTACTACCACCATTTGATTTCTCTCTTCGAATTCAGTGTTCATTAGTTGGAGGTCGACTCACCTCAAATCTGAAATCAGTTACTTTAATAGTTGCCGGTGGATGTTCTGCTCAAGCCATTATACTCCTTTGGATCCTTCTAAAGTACAGGTAAGGACTATTTTAGAGATCTATTAAGTGCTCTATAGCATTCATTCATCCTTAATTTCCGCTAGGCACATAAATTCAGAATTTATAGTTTACTAAATGTGATGCAGCACCACCACTGGTGGAGTTCTTGGTGCATTATACCCACTCATAATGGCGGCTGCATTAGGCATTGGTGACGGCGTATTCACCACTCAGCTCAATGCTTTAATTGGCATGCTCTTCAAGAATGATACAGTAATGACCTTTCTTTCTTGTCGGGGGCTTTTAGAAAGTCAGGATATATACCTTATCTTTGCCATGACCTTGTGATAACAGGAGGTAGCTTTTGCTGGGCTGAAGTTATGGCAAAGCAGTTCGATCGCAGTGGTGTTCTTCCTCATGCCCTACATTTCATTGCAATCAATGACAGTCATAATGCTGACGGTACTCGGTATTGCATCTGCCGCTTTTTTTTACCTCACAATATCGGTCGAGAGGTCATTCACTGTTCCTATGAACTTATAATCCATATCTCCCCCCCCCCCCCCCCCCCTCTCTCCCCCCGATGTCATCTTTCCCTGTGTTTTGGTTTTTTAGGCCTTTTTTTACACACCCTCTCGATTTTTAGGTCGAGGGAAGGGTGGGTACACCCTGGCCTCCCAGACCCTGCCAGAGGCAGGTCCACACTGGGTTGTTGTTGTTGTATAGAATTTGTGAAAAATAGTGCAATCATTGAATTTGATATTAAATGTCATCTTATTTCTTTGCAACAAGTGGTCACAAGTGTATCTTAAAGACTAGAATAGATATACTTTAGGGTGTATTAATATCACAATAAAGTCCTTGAACTTTATACTCGGACAAAGCAGACTGATCCACACACTTCTCTAGACTTGGGTTTAGTGGAGATAACATCCACATTCTGCAGCTTCTGGCAACAAGCAATCCTCAAGCACGGGTACAAAATCTTGTTTAGTAAGGGTTAGAAAACACCCTTCCTTGAGTACTAATGTAGTCATTTAAATCCTAATGAAGCTGAAAGTAGACATGGGTTCCGGTTCTAGGGAACCGGTGGGAAACCGGCCGGAACCGGAACTCCGGTTCCCACTAGGGTTCATGCCAGTTCCCTGGTTCCCCGGTTCCGGTTCCGGTTTCATGCCAGTTCCCTGGTTCCCCGGTTCCGGTTCAAGGCCGATTTCGGTTCCGGTTCCGCCGGTTCCGGAACCAGACCCAGGTCTAGCTGAAAGTGGTACATACATGCGATCCTGAGAAACGATGCTTGAAAAAGCAAGAGAAGAAATTATGGAATATGGATTCTTAGTTATGATAAAGGATATATCTACAATTTAAAGGGTTAGGTAAGTAGTTAGCAATAATATAAATACTTGGGATAAAGAAGAACACACCTATATGACATATTCACTTTGGGCCAACTGTAAACAAACTCTACTGATTATATAGCTAATCATGCTAGAGAGAGAGAGAGAGAGAGAGAGAGAGTACATCAACAATGCCAACAAGAACACTTGAAGATTTAGTGTTGATCAGCAATAAATTGACCATAGATAAACAAACACTGCAGATACTGATTCTCGTATAAATATCTTCATATGAAATATTAAAATATAAAACAAGAACCTTACCAGCCAATTCCCAATAACACACAGAATGACTATTCAAATCTACCACTCAACTTTCGAAAGCCATTCATCTAGGTAGAAATCGTTGAAGCTCAAACCAGATGCAAAATTTCAGCCACAACTTCTTGTTCACTGCGTAATTCTTCAAGGCAACCAAACTGTTCAAGAGTTTAAACCTGATTTAGCATCCTTTCAACTAATTAACATCTTTATTGTCAACAAAAGGCCCTTTACTGCCAAGCAAAACTAACTTGTATGAAACATTCTAAGGGAAAAGAAGGCTTTCCACAAAGTCATAAGAACCATTAGCATCGGAAAAGATACAATCATCCAAATAATCGTCATCATAATAATTGAAATCATCATCAGAATCTTTATCCCTCAAATGAATGATACCCGCCCCGGTGTCATACAATACCTGCTTATCTTGAGCTTTTTTTAGAAGTCTGAATCTGTCTTCTTCACCAAGCACCCAGAAAACATTAGTTATGGGAGGTTCAAGGTTAATGTCAAACATGTTAACCCACAAACCTTCTTGCCTCATGTACATGTTGTATCGAAAAGGAAATCTATGATCCCTAACCACAAGTGAAAGAATACCTTGCCAATGTATAGGTTCAATATAACAGTGTTTCAGATCAGGCATGTCGATTAAGTCAAACCTTTCATGAACGAAGTCAAAGGACAGTATGATGCAAGCATCGTCTACAGATTTATTTCCTCTCCAGTGAGCCACTCCTTGTATCATCACAGGGGGGAGGGGCACCCAATTCCCCACCTCTGCAGGAGAAATTAGCCTCCATTCCTGTAGAACCGACGAGTAGAGAACGGCCTCCACCCCCACAGGCTCATCGTCTTCATCCAAAATTGAATTAAGCATAATGAATTTAAATTCTTTGTTGGATGGATCAATCCAGAAACCAAAGCAACTATCATCTTCAATGTACCCCCATCCGCAATCAGTAAATTTGGGGAGAGGAACAGTCAAACTCTTACGGATGGAAGGGTTCCAAAGCAGGAGGTTGGTGCCGTTAGAGTCATAAAGACGAACTACACCGTGATGGGTCCCCAAAAATGAAAATTGAGGATATTCATTTAGCTTATTAACCGAGGGGAGAGCATGGGGATCAACCACAAAATACTCCAAAGATATTTCATTTTGGACAAGGAAACGGGGCTTTTGGAGAGAGAGGTGCTCCTGGTGAAAGAAAGGGGAGTCGATGATTTCCTTCCACAATTTGCACACGCATCGGAATTGCAATAAGGTTTTCACAGGTAACCACCTCAAAATCAGAGCTAAATTATCTCCAGAAATGTAATCCGACATTGGAGAACTGATTTCTTTGCACAAACCCAGCAGAGGGAGAGAGGGGATCGGTTCCAATAATAAAATTAGGGTTTTGAGGGGGTGAGGCTAATATTGAGAAGCTCAGATGATGAGACTACTAAGCATAAACTTAAAACTTGAAAAGGAATTAGTTAACCCTAACATACCATTGAAAGTTTCAACCTTTGCACAACCAAACGCCTCTAAGGGAGTCAGCGGCTATCTTTAGCTGTAATGGAGCTCGAATGATTCCTTCTGATGCTTCAATGGTGCCCTACGGGTGGCTTCACCAACTGAATTCCGGAGGGAAAACCATGGGGTTTTTGGTGTGCGAGGGTGACTTAAAGAGTGAAGGAGAAGATGAAATGAGAGCTGAGAGCGGCAGTCAGCACAAAAGGAAGGCCATATGCGAGGTTTGAATATTACAATTTTTATAAAGAGAAATATATCATAATATAAAAACACTTTTTCTATCCTATGTCCTAAGGACATAGGTTAAGGCTTTGTTCGACATTTTCTAATTGAAGCTTTTTTACCCATTCAGCTAGCGGAAAAGCAAGAAGCTTGTGAGTAGAAGCTTCTTGAATCCGCTCAAAATTCCGCTCCATCTAGCTGATCCGCTCCCATTTCGCTACTGCCGAACAGAGCCTAAGAGTACTAGATTTCTTTTCCAACGTTCCATTCATTTTGTTTATTTTTTCGCCAGAATACATATATAGACACATGACTTTTGTATAATTGGTCATGTTAACACCTTATCTTTGAAAATGTTCGATTGAACACTTAAAAATACATACTAGAACCTATTGAACACCTCATCGTTGATGTGACAATTTGCGTGTATCTCAATCTTTTTTGAGCAAGTGAGAGAATTAATGGCACTGATGTGGCGCCAATGTGATCCTACTTGGCACAATTTTTTTTTCCATTTTTTTTTTCTATTTTCTTTTTCATCCTTTTTTTTAATCTTTTCTCCTTTTCTTTCTCCTTTCACTACACCATTGATTTAGTGAGAAACAAAGAAAGGGTTATCGTTCTCGTTGCCCAGCGGTACAGGTCCACGGCGGCGTCATCGACACGTGCGATGGTGTTGGGAGAGGAATTCTCTGAGCAAGATCCAGCGGCACTCGGATCTATCGTCCAAGAGCCTCCAGATTTGTTGCAGCCTACTCTAGATCTCCGCCCCTCCAAATCCATGGTCAAAGGCTTTGGCCACCGTCGTTCCTCCGTCTGGTTCGAACCACCTCTGCGCCCCCTCTCAATCGAACATTTTCAAAGGTGATGTGTTAAAATGATCAATTGGGTAAATGGCAGGTGTCTATATATTTATTCTGCCTTATTTTTTTCAACTTTCTTTTTATATCAAACTTTTCTTATAATTTACCTCATTCAATTTCATCTTATCCAACTAAAAATTTAACCCTACAAATTTTTTGATCATTTCTTTTCTCTTTTTTTCATCCTTATACATTGCCATTACAATCTCTCTCATTTCCTAATTAGTTACTTTTTCTTCTCTCATTTTATTAATAGACTGATTAACATATATACCTTGGAAAGTCGAGTTGCACAAATACCTATTTTTATTTGAATTTACAAGAATGCACCATTTAGAATATTCTTATAAAAATAAAATCAAGACTTAAACATTTTATTACTATCAAAATTGATAAATAATATACTTAAATATTTTTTGACTATAAAAATAGATAAATAATAGAGAATGAATAAAATCAAAAAAGAAGTTAACATATTTTGAGAAAAGTTAAGGTGAAAGAACTAACAAGGAACTCTTTGAGACGTTTAGCAATTGTGAGGTGAATTTTCCATTGTCGAGATTGATCAAAAGTGTACCCCGCTACGCTAAATTTTTGAAGGAGTTGTGCACTATCAAGAGGGGTTAGAAGGAGAAGAGCAAGAAACAGGTTAAGGTGAAAGAACATGTGTCCGTTGCGTTTCAAAAGTGAATGCCCGAGAAGTGTAGTGACCTTGGCATGTTCACTATTCCATGTATGATTGGAAGAACCAAGGTGAATGAAACATTGATTGATTTGGGTGCTTCGGTTAACATCATGCCCTAATCCTTGTACAAAAAGCTTGATGTGGGCCCTCTGAAAGAAACTTGGACCATCATTGAGTTAGCTGATCACTCCACTGTTAGGCCAAGAGGAAAACTTGAAGACGTGTTGGTCAAAGTGGACTCACTGGTTTTTCCTACTAATTTTCTAAACTTGGACATGGGATCGGGAAGTGATAGAGCATCCTTGCTACTTGGAAGGTCGTTTTTAAAGACAACCAGCACAATGATAGACATCCCATATCCTTGCTACTTGGAAGGTCGTTTTTTAGTTTAACAGAGTATCCAACATATCCTTCACTACCACATTCAGAGTACCCGTTGTCACCATGATCGGATTTCCCGCCGCCATACCCAGATCACTAGAGGCTTTGTGAGTATTTCTTTTTAGGGAAATTCCTTTTGGTACCCCTAAGTTTTTGCCTTTTGCTTTTGGTGCCCAAGAAAAAAACTTATTCCTTTTGGTACCCTGAGGTTTTGACTTTTCCTGTTGACGCCCCTCTCCGGTTCAAATTAGTTAAATTCAAGCTCACCATTGTGTTTCTCACCCTTCAATTAGTAGGATTTGACTATTAAAACATCAAAATTCATAACCTAACCATTCCAATTTGAATTTTTAAACAATTTTTTAAACAACCCCTTAAAATAGAGGGTTGTTTTAAAATTCAAATTGATGTAGTTTGGTTATGAATTTAAGTGTCTTAAGTGTTTAATCTTACTAATTTAAGGGTGATTAACACAATAGTGAGCTTGAATTTAACTAATTTGAACCGGAGAGGGGCATCAACAGGAAAAGCCAAAACCTTAGGGGTACCAAGAGGAATAAGTTTTTTTCTTGGGCACCAAAAGGAAAAGGAAAAAACTTAAGGGCACCAAAAGAAATTTTCCTTCTTTTTACTTTACTTTGGGGACAAAGTAAGTTTTAATCATAGGGGAAGGAAATTACTTATTTGTTTGCATTTCATGTAGTTGCATTAGCTTTGGCATGTTTATTTATTGTTGTGCATTGATTAAAATCTTGATAAATGAAAAAAATCAGAAAATTCAAAAAAAATATAAAAAAATAATATTGCAATTTAGGTCTCATTTTTCCCTATTGTGTATGATCTCTTGTTTTTCTAAGCTTAGATTTGATACTAACGCATGACTTGCTTGATGTGTTGAAGTTTCTATGATATGAGCATGATCTTTGATTATATATTTTGATTATAGGATTGAGCATGCATAATAGCTTGTGTCTTAGATTTATTTTGAAATTCTAGACACAAATGCCTTGTGAGATCTATTAGGCCTTTTATTGATTATTTGTTCTTTATTTCTTGAGTGTATCACTATGATTTGCTAGCTTTAGAATGTGCATTTAGACTCTTTTCAAGATTGCTTTTCATGACCATGATGCATGATATTAAAATGATTCAGGCATGTTTCTTTATTTAACCTATGTTTTCCCTATCTACCCTAACATGATCAATGTTTTTGTTTCCCCATATTTTTGAGTTTTAAGCCTATTTGTGATAGCTCCACAAAATAATTTCTAGCCTAATTAAGCTTGATCTATCCGGGATCTAGGACTTAAGGTTGTTTTGTTTGTGTGGTTGTGATTAAGTATGGGGGAATTACAATGATTGGAGTGGTAGAAGGAAAGACAACCCAAGAGTGAAAGTTGGAAAGAAATGAAGACGAAAAATATGTTGAAAAGAATTGAGCTTCAAAGTAGTCTTCGTAAGTGTTACAAAGAGTTGAAAAGAAGAAAAAAAGAGGCAAAAGAAAAGAAAGGAAATGTGAAAAAGAAACAATGAGCTTGAAAGTGTGTATGGAGTTGGTGAAGAAGTTGGAAATATTAAGAGTAAAGTGTTGGTTTAGGTTTTAGGATGTTCTATTTCCCGGATTTAGCACCACACGATCATAAATTTCCCCCTCCAATTTCTCTTTACATTGACCCCATTACAACCCTTTAAAAGTCTTCATGATTTTTGTTATGTATTTGGTCCATTACGGTGGAGAATTAGGACGTTGATGCAAGCTTATGGTAGTCTAGTTTTTTATTATTGATTTTGAGTGAAACACATGTCCCATAAACACTTGAGAGAGAGAGAGAGAGAGAGAGAGAGAGAGAGAGAGAGAGAGAGCAAACACATATCCTTGTTGAGGTCTAGAATGGATGAATGATCATTGCTCTTTGCTTAAATAAAATGCATGCTAGCACGTCTTGGTCAAGTTGTGATTATGTGTTGACTTGCTCTATGGATTATGAGATGAATGCATGGATTGCGATGTTGTAGTGTGACTTGGATGTGTGTCTTGCTTGAGGACAAGCAAGGTTTAAGCATGGGGGAATTTGATAGATTGCACTTAGGTAGTGTTTATTTTGCTTGGTTTTAGTCTAGTTTAACTTAGTTCTTAGGTTTTTAGGCTCTGTAGGAAATTCGGGTTTTGTGCCTGTTTTGTTTTGTTTTGTTTTGTTTTGCATATCTATAGGTAAACGTGCGTGGATGGTACGGGAACAATCCTAAATTTGGTGGAGTGCTTGATGGCAAAGTGAAGCTAAGAGGTGGTACAAGTGGAGTTAGGAAGAGCCAAGACCGCGTGAATTGAAGAGAAGGTTGCTGAAGAAGAGCACATGCTAGGTAGAGAGACGCGGTTGCGTGATGCTGACCAAGACCGCGCCTTGTGGTTTCTACGCGGATGACTTGGGTCGACTCCGGGTTTCCTTATTTTAGGCCCTTTTATGTATTTTTGGATAAGTTTTATGCATGGATATTAGTTTTCTATCTTTAAGTTGGATATTTAGACTCTTAGTTTTCTCTCTCTTATCTTGATCATTCAAAATTGCAATTTGGAAATTGGAGATTGTGTAGAGAGTTTTCTCAAGGGAGACTAGAAATCCTAATTGTAAGTTTTTCTTAATTCAATCATGCATTACTAATTTCTCGTGTTTGACTAGTTTATTGAAATTATAGATTGCATACTATTGTGAGGTTTGATTGATTCTCAACAAACTTGAGTAGTTTTTATTCCCTATGCTTAATTGAATCAAAGTTTATCTAGGATTTTGTTATATTGGCCACCTAATGATGTTTTCAGGTTAATTTACAACTAATCTGATTAATTCTGGTTGGGATTAGTTAGATAAAGTAGGATCTACAATTGTTTAGACCCGGTTGACCTATTCAGTGGTAGAAGGGGAAAATTAACAAGTCACTTAGATGTCTGGTTGCTCTAAGTGCTTGTTATTATCGATACTTGAATCTTTATGATGTTGTGTAATTGAATCTAGAAGGTCTTATAGGTTGTTAGATGATTAGTTTTGTTAGACTGGTAGTTGTATCAACTAAACTTAAAGTTCGGATAATAATCAACGATAGACTATTCAAGTGAAGTGAGAATCAAGAGAATCAATGATCAATATGTATACGGTATACCTATGATGGATTTAACTAGTTGAACATGCTTTTCTCATATTTTTTCAATACAAACATCTTTGCATTCATACTTTAGTTACAATTTGCATTCTAGAGTTAGATAATTTTTCAATCAATCCTAAAACCCCCTTTTCTTATTACTTAGCACGCAAGTATAAACACATATACACGAGTCTTTGTGGGTTCGACCCTTACTTATACCGCTCTACTGAGTTTGGTTAGTTAATGTTTCTTTGATAGGTATAACAACTGCAAAAACACATCATCACTATATTATACTTCTATATTTATTAAAAGTTGTTTATTAATCTAAACAATGGATTCTTATCATATTTATAATATGTCTTCATTTCTTATGAATTTTGTATTTAAGTTTTGTTACTATAAAGCCTTGGGTGACTTTGGAGGGTAATTCTGAGGTCACTAGCGTGTAAGGGGTGTTATAGTCGCACCCCTAAGGCATGAGAAGACATCACGTACCTACGACATGAGAAGACGTCAAACCCGCTGATAAGAAAAATCACACACCATACAAGAGAAAGAGCTCGATTAATGAAGAGAAAGGGATCGCATTCTGATGCGACCCCCGTCATGGATGCTAGCCAGGATGACGACGCATTCACACTTCGCTCGGATGGCCCCATCACTCGTGCCAGGACTCGGGCAATCCAGGCCGCGACACAATCACTTGTGGCGCGCCTCTCCGCAGGCCACGACGCGCCCCTCGCCGCGCCGACGCACACTGCCTTGTGCGTCCTCGGCGTCGAGGAACCTCAACTCGGGCCCATAGTGACAACCTCCAACCCCTTGCCACCATCGGACCCGAGTCTTGCACCGTGCCATGGATCGCGTCTTGAGGTTCGCGAGAACCCCGCGCCAGCGTCCTCGCCAGCGTCGTAGTTCCGCGCCAGACGCGTGCCAGCGTCCGTGTCTTGACCTCGCCAGCGCCGCGCCAGCCTTGTCGCGACACTCCTTGCTCGGCCACGGACGACATATCCCCTTTATAGTATTTTTTGCAATGTTTCCAATTCCGAACCTTTCTATTAGTGATTTTATAGTTTTAGGAAGTATTTTATGGGCCTTGCGCCGTGGGTTTATGGACTCGCGCCGATGGGCCTTAGCCTGCGTGCTAGCCCTAGGCGCGCGCCGCATCATTAGGGTTTTTTCTAGCTTGTTTTGTGCCGCCTCCCTATATAAGGAGGCTTAGACTTATTTTTACACTCAGCGCACATTTTAGGGTTAATTAAGTTGAGGTTTCTCCTTGTTTTCCCTTCTGTGCTTGTGCTGCCACTTTATATTCAAAGCTCTCGTTTTGTTCGCAATTGTTCTTGTGTGTTCGTGCCTTAATTCAATCAATCAAGTCTTCCGCTACGCTGAATTCGAGACCTACTACTCAAACATCGTTTGATCCGTCGCATCCCATACGAGGGACGCATCAACTGGCATCAGAGCCAAGGTTTGAGTAAGTCTCGTTCAACCCTCTTTCGTTCATTCTCACACGTCTCTCCGCTGCATCCAACCCTAGATTTCATCCTCCACTTCACAAATCCGCCATCTAGGGTCCTTAAATTTTTTTCTTACTTTCGTAAATTGTTAAAAAAAATAATCAACCGTGACCTAACTCGATAGATCTATTGATTTTGGTGAAGACTTCGCTTTGTCTTGCTAGTTGCATGAACATAGGATTTGTTTTGCCAATTTCTCTTGTGCTTCTTTCGACTTTATTGCGTGTTGATATTGCTTCTTTTGTTCTACAATTCTAGAGGAGTAAACCTAGTTTCGTTAGTGCTTAAAAAAAACAGACGTACTTCGACTACCATAGCCAAAATAAGGTAAGGTAGTCGATTGTGTTAAAAAAAAATCATTGTACTTTCACAAGCCAAAATAAGGCAAGAACGATCCATTGTGTTGGTTTCTCTTTCCACGCACTCATTCCTTCACATCTTTTGTTGTCTTGTTGATCTTGGTTGCAACTTATTCTTGTCGTGCTTGCTTGCATTGTGATTTTCGGATCCAAATCTTAGATCGAGTGAGTGACCTTAGCCTAGCCAATCCTTGTTCGTGTGATTTGAACTAAAGGGTCAGCTTGACTTAAGCGAACCGTAAACTCGTTGTCTTGTTTTTGTGAACTTCTTACTGCTTCGATGACTAGTGTTACAATAGGTACAATTTCGGATTCGGGCAAAGGTGTCCACAACGACAACCCTACCAACAATCCACCCGAATTGCCGAATCCAAGTCAAAACTTTTCACCCGAGGCATTGGCGCGCATACAAGAACTCGAGAAGTTCTTGGCCGAGAGCCAAGCTCAGTCCAAGCACACGGTGCCGGGAGCCCACGCTCTCGCCTCGGAGATCCATGCCAACCCGGGCGTGTCCGCGGATGACATTGCTCGTGCCAACGCCAAGGGAAAGAAGCATGCCCAGCCCTCGTCACAATTCGGCACCATGCATCGCATGGAGTCGATCAAAGTAAGTCTCATGATAAGCACAATGGTGGTCCCCGGACCGCGGATCACAATCAAATGACGCGAGATTATTGGGACACACAAGTGTACGACGTATATTCCGATGAGGAGTACGACTCCGAGGAGTATAGACGCCAACACATGAGTGGGGATCCCAAGAAAAAGTATTCAAAGAAGAAGACGTCGGCATATGTTTACGAAACCCCAAAGCGGAAGCACGGGGCCAAGTACTACGATGCCGACGCATACAGAGTTGAGGACGACCTCGGGCATCAAAATGCTCGGAGTCCGTTCTCCGATTTTGAAAATGATTATGAAGAATTCTCTGATTATTCTAATGAGTCGTCTTTTGAGCATCCCCATGTGCAGGATCCGGAAGAACTCGATAGCCGGCCTTAGGATTGGATCCCACCGCCGCATCTAGCCAAGAATCGCAAGGAGTACGACCGATTCTATGGCTCGGGACGCAAGCATGGCTCAAAGGGACGGTGCGATAGGGACCGTGACGCTCGGCGTCCGCGAAGGCCCGATGATGGATATGATCCCGATGATGGTGACGACGATCCACACCGAGGCCCGCCTCGGCACCGACGCGACAGGCGTGCGCACTCGCCTCGGCGCCCTAGCCCTCGGTGCGATCGTGATCGAAGAGATGCAAGGGATCCACGCCACAACCGACGCGATATTAAGGTAAAATTCGAGCCCTTTTACGGTTCTTATGATCTTGACGTTTTTATCGAGTGGTTGCAGGGCACGGAGCACACGCTCCGACACTTAGGTTATGAGGATGACGAGAAAGTGGAAGTTGTAACTTTGCACTTCCATGGTGCCGCTAGGACTTGGTGGAACCGATTCGAGTCCGAAAGGATTCGACAAGGCAAACCCCTAATCCGAGAGTGGCATCAACTCGTCTACATTTTGAAGAAAAGGTACATCCCGGCGGATTACAAGGACAAGATGCACATAGAGATTATGCGCATCAAACAAGGATCGATGACGCCAGAGGAGTATTTTTCCAAGCTTGAAGACATGTTCTTCAAGGCGGGAATGAGTGTGTCGCCCTCGGTGATGAAGACGAGGTTCATCTCGGGTTTACGACAATCAATCCAAGATCGCTTGGAGATTCTGCCAATCAAGGACATCAACAACTTGGTTCACACCGCCATGCAAATCCACAAGCAAGAAATGCGAACCAAGTCGGGTTGGTCCAATTCGAGGTATGTTTCTAACTCTAGTCAATCCGGTTTTTCTACTAATCGGGTTGCTCCTTCTTTGCCAAGTGCTTCGACAGGTTCCAAGGCCAAGACCGAAGCCCCGCCTTCCAAGGCGCCAACCGCACCACGAAGTGCCGAGCCGAGTGCCGATCGTGCACGAGACATGGCATGCTACAAATGTGGGGGCCGTGGCCACATTCAACGGAACTGTCTGAATGCCAAGAAAGTTTTGTTTACCACACAAGGGGAGCCATATGATATCCAAGATGAAGAGGAGATCGAGCCACCATTGATCGAGGACGCCGAGCTAGAGTGCGATCCTTCGGAGGCTCTCGGCGTGGCCAAGCTTCAATTGGTGACAAGACGCGCCTTAAGCATGCGAGAGGCGCCAAAGACGGATCAAAGAGAACAAATTTTCCACACTCGATGTTTGGTTAATAATGTTTCTTTGAGCGTCATCATCGATTCCGGGAGCTGCGCCAACTTCCTCTCCAAAAAAGTTGTTGACCACTTCAAATTGCCGACCACGCCTCATCCACAACCCTTCAAACTACAATAGATATCCAATGATGGCGGAGATTGGGTCGAAAAACAGGTAATTTTCAACTTTTCAATTGGTCAATATTCGGATTCCATTCTTTTTGACGTAACGCCAATGGACGCCACACACCTCTTGTTGGGGCGCCCATGGCAATACGATCGTCGTGTGCTTCACGACGGGTATTTGAACACTTACATGTTCAATTACCACGGGAAGCGCGTGACCCTCTTACCTATGTCGCCTAGTGAAGCTTTACAGGATGAAGCCGAGAGGCAACGACAGAAAGCTAGTGACAATGGCACCGGCGCACCAAACGCGACACCAACGGCGTCCACGGCAAAAACTGCAGATTCCAAGGGCGTTTTTGGTGCCAACACGCCCCAAAACAGAAATGAAGATAGGAAAGATGGGACACGCCGACAGCAGCTGGAGTCGGACCAGCAATTCGCGTCTAGAGGCCTCGGCAACGCGCCGAACGCCGCAGATTTCGATAAGAAGGGCCTCCAACAATTTTCTGGCGATTCCATGGGCGTTTCTGGTGGCAAACAGGTTAAGATTGAATTTCCATCAGATTTGAAGAAAAAACGCCCGGGAGCAGTTAATTTAAGCAAGGGACCGCCGAGTGTGCCTCCTAGCGTCGCGCAGCACGCCGTCGCTGCACGGAAACTGGGATTCCAGGAGCTACGGGACGAATTTCACGGCGTTTCCAGAGGCGTTATTCCTCAAAATCCAGGAGCTACTACATCACCAAAAATCGCCCCGGAATCTGGTCGTTTGAGCACCGACGCCGAGCCACCTTTGATAGGCACATGCCAGGATCGTCTACTATTAGCAAGGCGTCAGGACGTTGAGAAGTCCATTCAGGGGAGTCTTTCTTGTTTCATTCTTTTTCCCCTTCTTTCTATTACTAAAGCTGTGGATTCTTCACTTCCTTCTTGTATTTTGTCTCTTTTGAAGGAGTTCGAAGACGTTATGCCCGATGAGCTACCGCAGGGCTTGCCGCCAATCCGAGGGATCGAGCACAAGATCGATCTAATGCCAGACGCTTCCCTTCCTAATCGCGCAGCTTATAGGACTTCACCAAGGGAAACCGAAGAGCTACAATGACAGGTTCAAGACCTCTTGAACAAGGGCTTTGTTCGAGAATCTTTGAGCCCGTGCGCCGTGCCGGTGATCCTTGTGCCAAAGAAGGATGGTTCGTGGCGTATGTGCATCGACTGCCGAGCCATTAATCAGATTACGGTGAAGTACAAGCATCCGATTCCAAGGCTCGACGACATGCTAGATGAGCTCCATGGCGCCGCCCTGTTTTCCAAGATTGATCTTCGAAGCGGATATCACCAAATCCGTATGCAAGAGGGCGACGAATGGAAAACCGCATTTAAAACCAAACATGGTTTGTACGAATGGCTTGTCATGCCCTTTGGCTTGACAAACGCCCCTAGTACTTTTATGCGGCTTATAATTTTGTGTTTAGAAAATTTTTAGGACGTTTTGTCGTTGTGTATTTTGACGACATCTTGGTTTTTTCTAGAGACTTGGACTCTCACGCGAGGCACCTTAGGACGGTGTTAGAATGCCTTCGCGAACATTCATTGTATGTAAACTTGGACAAGTTTTCGTTTTGCACGGACACGACGAATTTTCTTGGGTTCGTCGTGTCCAAGGATGGGCTAAAAGTGGATGACGACAAGATCCGCGCCATCCGCGAGTGGCCCACCCCTACGAGCCCGACGATGGTTCGATCCTTCTTAGGGCTCGCAGGGTTCTATCGGCGTTTCGTCAAGGACTTTAGTTCCATCGTCGGGCCACTCCACAACCTCACCAAGAAGGCAACCACAATCAAGTGGATGCCACACCATGAGGCCGCCTTTCAGGCCTTCAAACAAGCTTTGTGTAGCGCTCCGGTCTTGCACTTTCCAGACTTCACTAAGCGCTTTGAGATCGAGTGCGACACCTCTAACTATGGCATAGGCGGCGTACTCCTTCAAGAGAGACGCCCCATTGCATATTTTAGTGAGAAACTTACGGGGGCAACTCTAAATTACCCGACGTATGACAAGGAGTTGTACGCGTTGATTCGGGTTCTTAAGACATGGCAGCATTATTTGTGGCCAAGTGAATTCGTGATCCACACGGACCACGCGGCCTTAGCTTACCTCAGGAGTCAAACGACTCTCAACAGGCGCCATGCTCGGTGGGTGGAGTTTATGGAAACCTTTCCATACATCATCGCCCACAAGAAAGGAAAGGAAAATGTCGTGGCAGACGCACTGTCACGCAGGTATGTTCTCTTGACTCAGTTACAGGCCAATTTGCTCGGGTTCTCCTTGATTAAGGAGTTATACTTGCATGATCCATATTTTAAACCGATCATGGAGAACCTCGAGCAAAGTCGAATCCATGAGTCCTATTTTTTTGGACAATGGGTACCTCTACCGAGCCGGAAAGCTTTGCATTCTGACCTCGTCTGTGAGGCATCTATTGCTCAAAGAAGCTCATGATGGCCGAGGCCATTTTGGCATCGCCAAAACCCTAGCAGCACTTCGTGAGCACTTCTATTGGCCACACATGGCCTCCGATGTTCACAAGTATTGCCGCGGTTGTGTGCCGTGCCAAACCGCTAAATCGAGGTCTCAACCTCATGGCCTATACATGCCCTTGCCCATTCCGGATACCCCGTGGGAAGATCTCTCCATGGATTTTTTCACGGGCCTTCCAATGACAAGGCGCGAAAAAGATTCGATCTTAGTAATTGTGGACCGTTTCTCCAAAATGGCTCACTTCGTGCCATGCAAAGGAAACAATAATGCGACGGAAATCGCAAATTTGTTTTTTGAGCATGTCGTGAAACTCCATGGCGTGCCTCGTACTATTGTTAGTGATCGAGACACGAAATTTTGTAGCCATTTCTGGAGGACGCTTTGGGGAAAGCTAGGTACACAATTGCTGTTTTCAACCTCTTATCATCCCCAAACCGATGGTCAGACTGAGGTGACCAATCGGACCCTGGGCACCCTTCTTCAGACGGTGCTCAAACATAACCCACGCCGGTGGGAGGATCTAATCCCAATTTTTGAGTTTGCTTACAACAGGTCCAAACACTCGGCTACGAAGATGACGCCGTTCGAGATCGTCTACGGCCTCAACCCCCACTCTCCCATGGATCTTGTTCCTCGGCCATTGAAGAACGGCGAGCACATTGACGCGTCCAACCGCGCCGACGCAATCCGCAAACTACACGAGCGGACGAAGACTCAATTGGAGCGCAGGACAAGCCAGTACGAGGCGCAGCATAACAAGGGAAGGAAGCGGCTGATTTTCAACCCCGGAGATCTCGTCTGGTTACATCTTCGCAAGGACCGTTTTCCGGACTCTCGGAAGACAAAGCTTCATCAAAGAGGAGACGGCCCTTTCAAAGTCTTGGAGCAAATCGGGGACAACGCCTACAAAATCGACCTCCTAGGCAAGTATTCCGTGTATTCCACTGTTAATGTCGCCGACCTCTCCCCCTATGTTGAGCCAGCTTATGAGGAAACAGGGAAGTTTCCCAACCAAGTGGGGGAGGGTGATGCGACCCCCGTCATGGATGCTATCCAGGAGGACGACGCATTCACACTTCGCTCGGATGGCCCCATCACTCGTGCCAGGACTCGGGCAATCCAGGCCGCGACACAATCAATTGTGGTGCGCCTCTCCGCAGGCCACGTCGCGCCCCTCGTCGCGCCGACGCACACTGCCTTGTGCGTCCTCGGCGTCGAGGAACCTCAACTCGGGCCCATAGTGACAACCTCCAACCCCTTGCCACCATCGGACCCGAGTCTTGCACCGTGCCATGGATCGCGTCTTGAGGTTCGCGAGACCCCCGTGCCAGCGTCCTCGCCAGCGCCGTAGTTCCGCGCCAGACGCGTGCTAGTGTGCGTGTTTTGACCTCGCCAGCGCCGCGCCAGCCTTGTCGCGACACTCCTTGCTCGGCCACGGACGACATATCCCCTTTATAGTATTTTTTGCAATGTTTCCAATTCCGAACCTTTCTATTAGTGATTTTATAGTTTTAGGAAGTATTTTATGGGCCTTGCGCCGTGGGTTATGGACTCGCGCCGATGGGCCTTAGCCTGCGTGCTAGCCCTAGGCGCGCGCCGCATCATTAGGGTTTTTTCTAGCTTGTTGATTGCCGCCTCCCTATATAAGGAGGCTTAGACTTATTTTTACACTCAGCGCACATTTTAGGGTTAATTAAGTTGAGGTTTCTCCTTGTTTTCCCTTCTGTGCTTGCGCCACCAATTTATATTCAAAGCTCTCGTTTTGTTCGCAATTGTTCTTGTGTGTTCGTGCCTTAATTCAATCAATCAAGTCTTCCGCTACGCTGAATTCGAGACCTACTACTCAAACATCGTTCGATCCGTCGCATCCCATACGAGGGACGCATCACATTCTACGTGGGCATAAGGGATCCCACGAATTTTTCCTTGAGGTCCCCAGGAGCGGTAACACCAAGTCATGGGTTTGTGATGGTGCACGAATAAAACCATACACAAATGGACAAAATAGATGACCTCTACCGAGGAGAGATGGCCTCAACACTCCATGAGCTTCGCATAAGCAAGGCTTCCGAGAGTATCTAAAGCGCGTCTCACAAACGAAGTTTCCCGCCCCCATCAGAAATGTGGCATACGGGCAAAATCTCTCATTCGAGTACAACGCGCTCATCGAACCGAAGGCAAATGAAGAATATAAGGCCCAAGTCGATCAAAGGAAGAAAGTATAGTTCGAACAACGTGCTCATTGAACTAAAGACAAATGAACACAAAACACGACAATTTTCAACATAATTGGAATGCTAGTTGGAGTTGTGTGATCATTTCAAAAGAGGCAACAGAGCACGAAGATCTGTCCCACATCGAAAAGTCGAAACCGCATCTTCAACCAATCGTGGCGTGCCTCTTTTCGCACCAATCAGGATCCATCCCTCTTTCAACCAATCAAGTACTAACACCTCGCTCATCCTACATCGAAGAAGCACAACAATCACTCCTCTTGATTGCCAATAAATAGATGAAGACATGCAAGGTTGTGGGGGTCGAAAAACATCTCTAGCTCAAAACTTTCTTGTTAACGGAGATTCGACGTGTTGAACATTCGAAAAGACCGCGCTGCCTTCGAAGCGAGGTCGATAAAAAAAACTTTTAGGTCACCAAAAGAGAGGAACATTTTAGTGAGAGTGTAAACTGCGCGCATAATCTAAAGAAGGCACGAATAATCTATTTGTAACATTCCGATGTAAGGTATTTAAAGAGCGCGTCAAATAAGAGAAGAGTGGAATCTTTGTTCGTCCGTTTAAAATAATATAAATCTCGATATTAGTGCTCGTTCATTTTGGATTTCAACATTTGGCTTTCTAATTTGCTTGTCTAGGTGATTTATCTTTGCCAATATGAAATATATAGTCTGTTTTTAGCATCATTGATCACTATTTTGTAAGTTTAGGATTTCAACCGAAATAATTTTTCTTTGAATATTACAAATTATTATTGACCTTCTTTCTTTTTATGAGATAAGAGATTCGACGTACCATATAAGGCTGATCGAGGGTTAAAATATTCTGCAACCAACAACCCGACATAAAAGCACAAATCAAGAAAACTTCAATTAAGTAGGAAGAAACCAAAAGGATGATTAAAAAATCCTAAAAACATGTGAAGTGAGCAAAACATTTTAGAAAGAAGGTCCATGAAAAGAAAAAATGTAAATGCATGGATTTTTTTATTCAACAATGGCATGACTTTTTTAATTTAATAATGACATGGCTTTTGAGTTTTGGCTTTACCTTCTAAAACACCTGGTGTTTAGGGGTGGGCAAAGACATTTGATCTGTTGATCTAATAAAGGTCAAATCCGAATGGATAACAAATATTTATAATTGTATCCGATTTGATCCTGGATTTTTTTTCCCGATCATCGGATGAGAGTTTTTAGGTAACCGGATGTCCGATACTGTATATATTTTTTGAAAGTGCATATAATTACTAAGTAGCATAGATGTTTTGAAGAATTTTTTTGTAAATTTTCAAATCATCAAGGTTCGGTCCTCCCAAACCAAAACTTTCTCTTACAATAACGGATTGACGGATATCTGATTTGAATATCCGTCGATCCGATATATTAATTGGGCCTAAATTCAAAATAATTAAAATATTTTTTCAAAACGGATAGTTTGTGTACCAATCTACTATATATATATAAGTAATAAGGTTTGGAGCCATCACATTGAGCCACATCAGCTTTTGCCAGATGTCATTCCTAAAATGTGTCACGTCATACTTTAACATGTGACATCTCCTCGTTAAGTCATATAAATTATATAAATAAATTGGTAGTTTTGGAAACAAATCTTATGAATTCAAATATTTTATCTGAAAGTTTTGATATCATCCAATATTTTAGAAAGAATCCAAATTGTAATTTTGGAAGTTTCTAGCACATTTAATTAAACGTTAATTTCTATAAAATAAAAAAATTATGGTGGTTATTTTTACAACTAGATTATTGTAATTTTGGAAGCTTTGCACATCCATGATAGATTAGAAAAAAAAAATCATAGAAAAGTTTTGCACAATAGAAGAAAAAAAACATGTATACTAATCAACCCATAATTAATTCATTTTTTTAGTATTTCGTTAGTTATGTCTTACCTAGAAAATATGTATAAGACTCCAAAAAATATATGTCAATAGATGCTGCATTAAAATCACACGTCTTTTTAATACATTTAAATATATGTATGAATAAGGCACTTTGTCTTCATCACATGTTTTGGGTAAGAAACAAGGCTATCAAATTAAATCACCTCATTTTCACCACATATCGTCCCCACTTTAATCCACCTAATTTTTTCCACATATGATAGGTAAAATATAAGGTCACCACATTAAGTCATCTTATTTTTCATGTCGCTCCTCCTTAAGCCACCTTATTTAAAATATTGGACCTTGCGTTAATTATAAAATTGATAAAAATTAATTACTTTAATTAAATAAAATTTACGTTCAAATCTTTTATCAAATTTTGTTAAAAGTTGGTTGATCATCATATTCAATTTTTAGGTCATACTTAATTCATTTTTGAATATGCAAGATATCCATTTGATCCGTATAATATTTGCAAAGACAATTGGCTATATTAATTTACTTTCATTATTTTTTTTAACTATTTTTTAAATTATATTATTTAAGTGTAATCTTTGTTTTGGATATTTAAAACAAAGAAATATGACAAACATAAATATCAGTAACTAAGGGGTAAGAAATAACAATCAATATATATATATATATAACTACATTATCCAAAAAAAATATAAATATGTGACTACAACTATAAGAGATATTACAATATAGAGACTCATAATTAATGGATGAATTTATTATGTCATATATAACCTTTGTTATATGTATATAAGAGATATGTAATCTAATTAAGCTAGATTTTGCATTAAAATCACGCGTCTTTTTAATATATTCAAATATATGTATGAATAAGGAACTGCGTCTTCATCATATATTTTGGGTAAGAAACAAGACTATCAAATTAAGTCACCTCATTTTCACCACATGTCATTCCACCTCATTAAGTCACCTCATAATCCACCTAATTTTTGCCACATATCACAAGTAAGAGATAAAGACACCACATTAAGTCGCCTCATTTTTGCCAAGTGTCGTTGTCATGTTAATTCACCTCATTTTTTGTCACATGTATCGGGTAAGAAATAAGGTCACACATTAAGTCATCTCATTTTTCCTGCCACTCCTCCTTAAACCACCTCATTTAAAATATTGGACCTTGCGTAAATTATAAAATTGATAAAAATTAATTACTTTAATTAAATAAAATTTACGTTCAAATCATTTATCAAATATTATTAAAAGTTGGTTGATCATCATATATAATTTGTAGGTCATACTTAATTCATTTTTGTATTTAATATTAGTATAGTATACGTATAAGGACATTTTATTTTGTACATTTAGTCTATTAATATGACTATGCAATGAATCAATATGTTAAATGATACATTTTCGATATAACTTCAAGTAAAACCGTAACAAAATCCGCACATGACGCGGATACTTACGCTAGTATCTAATACAAACATACTTTTTTTAATCGGATATCTAGACATTAACGAAATTGAAACTGATCGGGATTTTATGGGAAAAAATTACTAAAATATCTTTCTTTTTTTGATCTCTCGCTCGGTTCGATTAGCCGGGGCCAATCTACGTTCGAACTGGGTACTGTAGAGGCTCATTGTTGGGGCCTGCCTCCCAATTCAATTTTTTCCATACACACCGCCAGGAAGATTATTTTTTCCATACACACCGCCAGGAAGATTCGAACTTCGAACCTCCTGAACTAACGTTTAAGGAGCCTAGCAGCTCATCCCACTAGTTATTGGTAAATTACTTGATATATTAACCCGATCAAATATATCCAATTATTCAGCACTAACGGTGTCTATCGTGCATAAGGCCAAAAGGAAAACATAATACAGAGAAATTCTGAAGATAATTTGCCTGCAGAAGTTGTAAAAACAGGTTTCCTAATTTGCTCTCGAATACGACCCTCTGTCTGGTGCCCTAAATGTACATCGTCCCCACTGCGGTGGCGACCGCCCCGCACCCTTCCCCCCGGACAATACTGGTCCTCCAACGGCACCCCCCCCACCACAAAAAACATGGAAAGACATGGTGATCGGAGATTCAAGCCAACAAAGACCCAAGCTGGCGTAAGAATTTCTGAATGGCAAGGTTAACATTGATTTTCCCGGTGGGGCTACTAGCGACCCAGTCGTCACGATTGCGCCGGAGGTGGTTTCAGCCCTTGCTGAGGTGTGGAGGTCATCACTCATAGTTAAAGCGCTAGGTGCCTTTATCCCCTACCATGTGATGGACAAGAAGCTGCGGGAACTGTGGCAACCCACTAGCAGAATGCTCCTAGCGGACATGCCCAACGGATACTACGTCGTGAGGTTTGAAACAGAGCATGACTACATGAAGGCTCTCACCGGGGGACCATGGACCATGTTCGGACACTACATCATCATTAAGGCCTGGTCCCCGAATTCCAATCCGGACACAGACAAGATTACAACCTCTCCAGCCTGGGTTCGGATTGCCAAACTCCCACTGGTCTACTACGAGGAGGAACTTCTTATGAGAATTGCGGAAGGTATTGGCAGACCAATAAAGGTTGATACACGCACGCTTTTCTCGAATAGATGCCGGTTCGCAAGAGTGTGCGTGGAGGTGGATCTTACTATGCCATTGAAAGGGACAATCACTATTAATGGTGAAAGACTATTTCTTGAATATGAAGGGCTGCATCTTATTTGCTTCAAGTGTGGCTGATATGGGAACTTAGCCTCCTCATGTCCAACCTCTGTTCAAGAGTGCACAAAGACCATGGATAGTGAAAGAACAGCGAAGGAACCAAGTGCGGCTGATCAGATGAGTATGGAAGGGAGTAATCCAAATAAGGAGAACGACGGGGCTCTTCACGGGCCTTGGATGGAAGTCATGCGAAGAAAACCCACCGGAAAAAACAGAGGCATGCCCGACGGGGTGATGTCGCACTTTTTAGTTGGTTTTTGTGGGTAGTTTTCTAGTTAGGATTGAGTCTTTTCTAGGTTTATTGTGTTATTTTGCATATAACTCCGACCCTCTTTGGAGAGTTGGAGTCGTTTGTGCTTGTTTGTTGTTTTTGTAGGTATTTGAAGCGTTGAAGAGGAGATGTTTAGGTTTTTCAAGCTTTCTAGGAGGTGATGTTCAAGCGGTCTTATGGTGATGTTGATAAGAAGAGTGAGAGTCGTGGCATTTGAAGGTTTGAAGATTCCGAGTTGAAGATTTCAAGATCAAGGTGCTTATGAAGGAGCTAAAGGAAGTCTTAGAAGGCCAAGAACGATTAAAGAAGAAACATTGAAGAAGAACCAAGCTTTAGAGCAAGTTTCGGGCAAAGAAATGAAGAAACCAAGTGCTGCCAATGGTCGGTGACGACCTCCATATGGTCGGTGACGACCACCTCCGTGTGTTGCGGAATTGTTTCTTGCGCCTTAAGTTGGGTTTAGTAAATGTTTTATTTATGGGCCTTTTTAAGATAGAATTTAGTTTCCTTATAGGTATATTTCCACTACTATATAAGGATTGCTAGGGTTTTATTTTAAGGGGGGAGGATTGGTGGGAGACGCTTTTGGGAACGTTTTTAGGGGACGTTGGAGACGTTATTTTGTGGAAGACGGAACGAGTTGCAAGTTTGATTTCTAGGTTATCTTATTCCAAGCTCTTGGACAATTTTAAAGAGACTTGGAGGTTTGCTTGAGATTGTAAGTTTTCTTTTAATTGAAGTTTGTTTGGATTCGAATCATGTCTTCTCTTTCGTATATGATTATTGATTGTGCCATGGATCGTGAGTAGTCTATTTTCTAGGGTTGGGGTGAAACCCGACGAGTTGTGCATGATTAAAGCATGAATCTTTGATTGATCAATCCTTTTTGAATCTCTATCCTTGTCTACTTGTTTTCTATCAATTCCTTAATGAAAGTTGAGGCATGTTCATGTTTATGATTGAATTGAAGGATTGAATTATGAATTTGGATAATACTTGGTTGAAAACGAAAGTTGAAACTTTTAGAAACAAGTAGGGTTGCAAGTTTAGATCTTTATGAAAGTTTAGATTTTTACTTGATTGTTTGTGACGAAAGTCATTTATGAGATTATTATGGGATGATTTTGATTCATGTTTGCATGCATAGCTTGTTGTGGTGAATCCTTTGCTCTAGATCTCTTTTAATTTGATTTTTCAAAGTTTTCTAGTTTCCCAGATAGGTCGGTTACGACCACTTTCAGGTCGGGGCCGAGCTCCTAGTTCCCTTAGTTTTTCTCCTGCATTTGTGTTGAGTAGTTGGTCGGTTACGACCTGTTGTGGGTCGGTGTCGAGCGTCTGTTTGTGTGTTTTTCTTTGCTTTGTTCTCTTTTATTAGGATTAGTAGCTAGACATAGATTCTTCTAATTCCCGTGGACGAACCTGACCTCCCTGTACTCAGCGGGGTCTTGATTATAAATTTATTTGTTGTCAAGAAACCCTTCCAACAAATTGGCGCCGTTGCCGGGGAGTTAGTTTAGTTTCTTGTCTAGTTATTTTTCGGGTTTGGGAATAGCCCATACCCTTTTGTCTTTACTAATTCGTTTTCTCGTGATTGTGTGTGTAGGTGTATGCCCTCTAGGTCTCGAAGGGAAGTTGACTGTTTTCCTTTTGATTCCGAGCTTGAGAGAACTCTTCACCGCAGGCTAAGAGAACGAAGAGCAATGGCCAACGCCGAGGAACTTGCTCGCCAGATGGCTGATCTTCGCCTTCAGATTGAAGGCATTCAAAGAGAGCGCGATGCTCAAACTGCTGCTGCACAAAGAGAGAGAGATGCGGTTGCTCGTCTTCAGCAACAACTCGATGCTATTCCACGAAATGCAAAGCAGTATATGCATCCTGAATTCAAGGTTCCTGAATCTGCTATTGTGCTCCCTGCTATCGAGCACGCTTTTGAGATAAAGTCACACTTCATCACTCTTATCAAGAGGTCTCAATTTGAAGGCAAGCCCACCGAGTGCCCTATGGAGCACATCAAGAACTTCACTGACCTCTGTGACACAATAGCCGCTGATGATGTATCGCTTGAATATGTGCTTTTGAAAGCATTCAAATGGTCTTTGGCCGGAAAAGCTCTTACTTGGCTTGAAAGTTTACCCTCTAGATCTATTACTACATGGAAGACTCTGCATGATCAGTTTCTGAAAAAGTTCTTCCCGCCGGCTAAGACTACAGAGTTAAGGAAGCGCATCACTTCTTATCATCAACTTCCCAATGAGACTTTTGTGGAAACTTGGGAGCGGTTTAAAGAACTTCTTCGGCAATGTCCAACTCATGGACAACCTCCTTATGTACTTCAAGAAATATTCTTCCAGGGAATTAATGCTGCTACAAAAGATCGGATCAACCTCCACACCGACTGCGGGTTCATTGAGATGGATCCCGATCAAGCGTGGGCCTTGTTGGATAAACTCACCAATTATGATGCAATGTATGGCTCCCAACAAGCCGTCAAGGTTCCACAGAAGAGACTTTATGATCCCAATGCTGAGCCAATTGATCCGGATGTGAGGTTTCAATTTATGCAAGATGAGATAAATCGGCTTAAGAAGCAAGTGGGTCACTACAAGTCCACCGCTCAACCTTGTCTAGAATGTGGTTCCCATGCTCATCCTACTTCTTCTTGCACAAACGTGGAACAAGTCCGAGCCGCCGAGGCTTATGCGGAGGCAAATTATATGAGGGGGGCCTATCGTGGCCAAAACAATGCTTATCCGGCGAGGAACAACAACAACTTTTCTCAATGGAACAATAATGGCTACGGTCAAGGTTTTCAAGCACCACCACAAGAGCAAAGAGCCCCTCCCTATAGACCTCCCGGTTTCCAAGAGCCACCAACCTGGGCTCAAGGACTCCTTGAAGGAATGAATGGCATCCGAACCGATCTTAAAGGGGTGCAAAATCAACTAGGAGACTTTGAAGCTTGGAGGAAAAATGTGAATTCTCAACTCGGTGATTTAGCGGCCCAAATTCCACGACCTCAAGGGTGATTACCGGGCTATTCTGATGAGAATCCAAGGGGTCAAATTGCTGCAGTGCATCTGAGAAGTGGAAAGAAGTTGCCGGATCGAGAAACAGGCAAGAAAGCGGCGGACGATGAGGACCGGTCTAGCTCAGAGGAGGTCGTAACCGACCAACCAAGGGTCGTGGCCGACCCTCCCCCCACTTCAGACAGGGTTGTCACCGGCCCACCAAGGGTCGTGGCCGACCCTCTTCCCGGAATTCTCCCGTCCGTTCCTTCTACATCAACAACAAAGGTGCTTCCGTTCCCATCCAAGAAAGCTAAAGATTCCACGGAGGGCAAATTCAAGCGTTTTGTGCAGGTTCTTCAAGGGCTTAACATCACTATTCCTTTTGCTGAAGCTTTAAATGAGATGCCCGCTTACACCAAATTTCTCAAAGAAATCTTGTCAAAGAAGAGGTCGATGTCCGAACTAACTAATGAAGTCCGATCTCTAGAGCTCCCGGAGAAACTCGGTGATCCGGGTAAATTTGCAATTACTATTGGCATAGGTGCCCATCGCTTCAAAGCTTTATGTGATCTTGGTGCAAGTGCTAGTCTTCTTCCTCTCTCTATATGGTCCAAAACCAACATGGGACCTCTGGAGCCCGTTGATATGAATCTCTATATGGCAAATGGCTCTTGTGTAAAAGCAACTGGAGTCGTTGACGACGTTCCTATCCAAGTTGGAAAATATTTTGTTCCCAACGACTTCATTGTGCTAGATATGCCTGAAGACCCTGCGGTGCCAATCATTCTAGGTCGACCATTCTTAGCCACCGCAGGAGCACGTATAGATGTCAGGAAGGGACTTCTCTCGTTTGATATTGGAGAAGAGAAGGTCGAATTTCAATTCAATCCAGTCGTGAACGAAGTGGCTAGTTGTAGTACTAAGGAGCCTATCGATCCCCCATGGGTCGGTAACGACCCTTATCTGAAGGAAAACGAGGTGGGAGGTGGATTCAAGCACAGTACCGAGGCACTTCTTGACCCAGATCGGTCGGTGTCGACCCCCCATGGGTCGGTGACGACCCCTTTTCTGCTCAATCCAGGTGAGTTTTCTTGTTCTTATCCAATCAATTCTGATCATGATCCTTTCTCCTATTCTCGTTCTATATTAGATCCTACTGTTAGTCATATGAAGGAGTCAAAACCTCCTTGTTTTTCGGATTTTACTAACCTTGTTGTAGGATTACCGAGCATTCTTGTGGATGATCGAGGACCGAATATTTTGGAGAGAAGTTATGATGTTTTTTCGGCTAAGTATGGGGTTTCTTTTGATCCCGACAAAGCTGGATGGAAACCGCCCTGATCCGCTGAGGTACTTCTCGTCTAGCTAAAGACGTAAAATTAAGCGCTTTCGGGAGGCAACCCGCTTTGTTTTTGTTTTAATTTTCTTTTTAGCTTAGTTTATTTTGTTTTTCATAGTTTAGAGTAGCTAGGATTCTTGTCTTGCATCTCCACTAAGGTTTTGTAGGGACCCGAAGTGTCGAAAAGGGAATAAGAGGGCCGGATCACACCACAACGCAAGGGAACAAAGCCCAGGGGGGTCGGGGACGACCCACAGGAGGTCGGAGACGACCAACGGGGGGTCGGAGACGACCCACCAGAGGGCGGCCACTACCAAAATCAACATGGTGTCGACCCTATGGACTTCACGATGGGACCTCAGACTGATATGGTCCCTTACTACTCCCACCCCTATGGCTTTGATGGGTCCGGTGGCTCTCATTTTCAAGGACAAGGCACATATCATACCGGTTCAAGTTCGGGTGGCGATTCCGATATCTCTCGTCTCTCGGCTAAGATGGATGCCCTCATGCTCCACCAACACCAACTTTATGGGGCACTTAATCATCACCACAACCAATTTGTTGAGCATCAAAAAGAGCTTAAGGATTTCCGCATTGAGTACTATGAGGATCACAAGTTAGATGTCACGAGATGGAATGCTCAAGTGGACTATAACAATTGGTTGGCGCAACAACTTTTCCCACCGCCACCACCTCCTCATCCTCCTCAAGAATGATTCTCCTCCTTTACCAACGCTTCAAAATGTGTCCAAGTTAGTTTCTCTTTCCTTTCTCTTTACTTTCTTAATCAATGGGGACATTGATGTTTAAGTATGGGGTGGTTTGGGAGATTACTTGTTTGAGTCATGTGTTGTTTTGTGTTTTGATTGATGTGTTGCGTGTTTAGCTTTGTTTTTAGTCTTTTTCTTTTTGATTTTAGATGGATAAATCCCCTATTGCTTAGATGTCCTAGGATGGAAATTGCTTGCATCATCATGTAAAACCTATGACATGCTTTAAAGAATTGCCTAAATCATGATCTTGATTTTTGAATTTTGAGCTTATAATGGACATTGAGCATGCATATTTCTAAGTGAAAGCAATCCAACAAAAATTGAACCTAAGTGAGATATATTTTGGCCTATAAAGGATGTGCATTTTTTTACTCCTTTCTCTTTCATGTGTGAATTACTCTTCCAAATGCAATATACCAATTGACAATGGCATGGTTATTTTAAACTTGAGACCAATGAAGATATGCTCATTACTTGATTGAATCAAATGATTTTGAACTCATTTTATAAGCCTATTATATTCCTTTTCCTACCTATACATGATCCCTCTGTTTGTAGCCCTTTGTTTTGAGCTTAAAGCCTATTTCTAGCTCCACAAAAAAAATTCCCTAGCCATGAAAAACTTGACCCTTTGATCCGGGAATTAGGACTTAGAAGAAATTGTTGAAGAATGTTATGGAGTAATTAGGTGAAAACAAAGTGATTGTGAAGGGTGGATAAGGAATGTTGTCTTAGGAAAGTGCAAGTATAAGTGTTTTTTGGGCTTGAAGTGCGTGTATGTAGGTTGTAACCGACCCAAAGAGGGTCGGTGCCGACCCCCCACACAAAAAAAAGGGAAAAAAAGAGAAATAAACGGGGAAAGTCAAATGATAAGTACTAGAGTCCAAAGCCTTCAAAGAATAGAGGAAAGACAATGATAATAGGTGAAAGGGGTAGCGCATTGTAAAGTTTTAAGTGTTGGTGGTTGAAGAAGGGGAAGAATGTTGGTTAAGTGATGTGTAGTCTAGGAGTCTTGATTCTCGGATTATATAGCACCACAAGGCCAAATATCTCCACACCCTTTGAATTACCAAGCCCCATTACAACCCGGCCGAATGGAGACTTCTTTGAAGTTTTCATTGAGCCACCCGAGTTCATTTGATGATTTGACTTGTTTTGACTTCTTCGGTGGAGAGTTTGCTTATATAAGTTCCATTGACTATGCGGTTTTGTGTTTGGAATTTAAGTCGCGTGATTATTGTTATAGCTTAAACACTTTGCGAGTTGAGTGAAACACATTCCTTGGTGAGGTTGGATTGTGATTGCTTAGGATGTTCATGTGTGCTAGGATGTGGAAATTGTTTGCTCACTATTCTACTTGTGCTTCTTTTTCTATAAAGGTGATTCTTGAGTTTTGTTGATTGGTATTGATGCATGTTAAGTGATTGCTCGAGGACAAGCAAGTTTAAGTATGGAGTATTTTGATGTCGCACTTTTTAGTTGGTTTTTGTGGGTAGTTTTCTAGTTAGGATTGAGTCTTTTCTACGTTTATTGTGTTATTTTGCATATAACTCCGACCCTCTTTGGAGAGTTGGAGTCGTTTGTGCTTGTTTGTTGTTTTTGTAGGTATTTGAAGCGTTGAAGAGGAGATGTTTAGGTTTTTCAAGCTTTCTAGGAGGTGATGTTCAAGCGGTCTTATGGTGATGTTGATAAGAAGAGTGAGAGTCGTTGCATTTGAAGGTTTGAAGATTCCGAGTTGAAGATTTCAAGATCAAGGTCCTTATGAAGGAGCTAAAGGAAGTCTTAGAAGGCCAAGAACGATTAAAGAAGAAACATTGAAGAAGAACCAAGCTTTAGAGCAAGTTTCGGGCAAAGAAATGAAGAAACCAAGTGCTGCCAATGGTCGGAGACGACCTCCATATGGTCGGTGATGACCACCTCCGTGTGTTGCGGAATTGTTTCTTGCGCCTTAAGTTGGGTTTAGTAAATGTTTTATTTATGGGCCTTTTTAAGATAGAATTTAGTTTCCTTATAGGTATATTTCCACTACTATATAAGGATTGCTAGGGTTTTATTTTAAGGGGGGAGGATTGGTGGGAGACGCTTTTGGGAACGTTTTTAGGGGAAGTTGGAGACGTTATTTTGTGGAAGACGGAACGAGTTGCAAGTTTGATTTCTAGGTTATCTTATTCCAAGCTCTTGGACAATTTTAGAGAGACTTGGAGGTTTGCTTGAGATTGTAAGTTTTCTTTTAATTGAAGTTTGTTTGGATTCGAATCATGTCTTCTCTTTCGTATATGATGATTGATTGTGCCATGGATCGTGAGTAGTCTATTTTCTAGGGTTGGGGTGAAACCCGACGAGTTGTGCATGATTAAAGCATGAATCTTTGATTGATCAATCCTTTTTGAATCTCTATCCTTGTCTACTTGTTTTCTATCAATTCCTTAATGAAAGTTGAGGCATGTTCAAGTTTATGATTGAATTGAAGGATTGAATTGTGAATTTGGATAATACTTGGTTGAAAACGAAAGTTGAAACTTTTAGAAACAAGTAGGGTTGCAAGTTTAGATCTTTATGAAAGTTTAGATTTTTACTTGATTGTTTGTGACGAAAGTCATTTATGAGATTATTATGGGATGATTTTGATTCATGTTTGCATGCATAGCTTGTTGTGGTGAATCCTTTGCTCTAGATCTCTTTTAATTTGATTTTTCGAAGTTTTCTAGTTACCCGGATAGGTCGGTTACGACCACTTTCAGGTCGGGGCCGAGCTCCTAGTTCCCTTAGTTTTTCTCCTGCGTTTGTGTTGAGTAGTTGGTCGGTTACGACCTGTTGTGGGTCGGTGCCGAGCGTCTGTTTGTGTGTTTTTCTTTGCTTTGTTCTCTTTTACAATTTGTTGGAAGGGTTTCTTGACAACAAATAAATTTATAATCAAGACCCCGCTGAGTACAGGGAGGTCAGGTTCGTCCACGGGAATTAGAAAAATCTATGTCTAGCTACTAATCCTAATAAAAGAGAACAAAGCAAAGAAAAACACACAAACAGACGCTCGGCACCGACCCACAACAGGTCGTAACCGACCAACTACTCAACACAAACGCAGGAGAAAAACTAAGGGAACTAGGAGCTCGGCCCCGACCTGAAAGTGGTCGTAACCGACCTATCCGGGTAACTAGAAAACTTCGAAAAATCAAATTAAAAGAGATCTAGAGCAAAGGATTCACCACAACAAGCTATGCATGCAAACATGAATCAAAATCATCCCATAATAATCTCATAAATGACTTTCGTCACAAACAATCAAGTAAAAATCTAAACTTTCATAAAGATCTAAACTTGCAACCCTACTTGTTTCTAAAAGTTTCAACTTTCGTTTTCAACCAAGTATTATCCAAATTCACAATTCAATCCTTCAATTCAATCATAAACTTGAACATGCCTCAACTTTCATTAAGGAATTGATAGAAAACAAGTAGACAAGGATAGAGATTCAAAAAGGATTGATCAATCAAAGATTCATGCTTTAATCATGCACAACTCGTCGGGTTTCACCCCAACCCTAGAAAATAGACTACTCACGATCCATGGCACAATCAATCATCATATACGAAAGAGAAGACATGATTCGAATCCAAACAAACTTCAATTAAAAGAAAACTTACAATCTCAAGCAAACCTCCAAGTCTCTCTAAAATTGTCCAAGAGATTGGAATAAGATAACCTAGAAATCAAACTTGCAACTCGTTCCGTCTTCCACAAAATAACGTCTCCAACGTCCCCTAAAAACGTTCCCAAAAGCGTCTCCCACCAATCCTCCCCCCTTAAAATAAAACCCTAGCAATCCTTATATAGTAGTGGAAATATACCTATAAGGAAACTAAATTCTATCTTAAAAAGGCCCATAAATAAAACATTTACTAAACCCAACTTAAGACGCAAGAAACAATTCCGCAACACACGGAGGTGGTCGTCACCAACCATATGGAGGTCGTCACCGACCATTGGCAGCACTTGGTTTCTTCATTTCTTTGCCCGAAACTTGCTCTAAAGCTTGGTTCTTCTTCAATGTTTCTTCTTTAATCGTTCTTGGCCTTCTAAGACTTCCTTTAGCTCCTTCATAAGGACCTTGATCTTGAAATCTTCAACTCGGAATCTTCAAACCTTCAAATGCAACGACTCTCACTCTTCTTATCAACATCACCATAAGACCGCTTGAACATCACCTCCTAGAAAGCTTGAAAAACCTAAACATCTCCTCTTCAACGCTTCAAATACCTACAAAAACAACAAACAAGCACAAACGACTCCAACTCTCCAAAGAGGGTCGGAGTTATATGCAAAATAACACAATAAACCTAGAAAAGACTCAATCCTAACTAGAAAACTACCCACAAAAACCAACTAAAAAGTGCGACATCACGGGGCTGGAAGTCCGGCGAGTGGAAACAACGGTCAATCCCATCCCAACACGGGTGAGAGAGAAGTCAGCAGGTCAAATCAAAATATCAAAAGTGTGGGCGCTGAGAAAGGGAAGGAGATGATGGGAAAGTCCGCGGCTCAAGGACGAAAGCTGACTGATGAATCATCGGGACAGAAATCTAGAGAAGAAAAGGCTATTGTGGCCACCAGACCTACCAATGTAACGTTCAATAGTGCGCCCATGAAAGAGGCAGGCCCATCAAGACCAAACCCTAGAAGGCGCCATAAAAATATGAAGAGCGCATGCCCAAGGTTGCAAATGGATCAACCGCCTAGTGGGCCGACGAAAAGGCCCAGAAATCAGGTAGATACATTTACATACAACCCTGAAAAGTTCAAATTCAATCCGAGTGCGGTTGGATCCAGCCCAAGTCCACCGCCACAATCCAATAAGCCACAAACCGATGAATTGCAAGAACTGGTGATCCAGGCTGAAACCAATTCCACTGTTACATGCCAGTCGAGCACGAAATCAAGGGTCGAAGGCGGCGAAAACTGTAACACTGCGATTGGAGCACAGGGAACAGAGGACAATGGTGACCCCATGGAAGATGGGGGAATCACGGCAAGCATGGATCAGTCCGCTTAGTTTAAGCACACCCTTCTCCGTTCTTTCCAATGAATTGCCTTCTATGGAATTGTCGCGAAGCCGGTAATGACGGGTTCCGTAGAGCTATGCGGTACATGACCAAACAACACAAGGTTGATGTTGCGGCAATTTTTGAACCAAAGATATCGGGCCCTCAAGCAGACTATGTTTGTGAAAGACTTAAATTCTCTCGCAATTCCCGTGTGGAGGCCACATGTTTCACTGGGGGGGTCTGGTTACTGTGGAATGAGGGTAATATCGATGTGCAGGTTATGGGTCTATACGATAGGTTTATTCATGCCGAAGTCAATACCAATGGTAAGGTCTTCCATCTAATTATTTTCTACGCATCTCCGAACGAGACTGACCGTGAAGCTTTTTGGTCTTGTTTGCAGGAAAGCGTTGGAAGAATTAACGGCCCGGTGTTCATAGGTTGCGACTTCAATTGCACCCTCCATAGATGGGAAAGTGCGGGTACTTCGAGTGCTCTCTCCTCAGACTCACATCGATTCCATGGTTGGGTTGATGAAGCAAATGTCATCGATATGGGCTTCGTTGGATCAAACTTCACTTGGACCACGAGTGTCTCCGCTCAAACTTTCAAGGCCCGCCGTTTGGATCGTGTCTTTGCTAACCCAACGGCCCGCCTTGATTGGCCCGAGGCTTCAGTCCAACACTTGCCGACTTTCAGTTCAGACCATTCCCCTCTACTGCTCTCCCTGGTCCCCCCGAAGTTGGTCAACAAGAGCCGCCGCCCTTTCTGGTTTGAAGCGGCGTGGGCTTCCCATGATGGTTTCCTAGACTTACTGAAACAGAACTGGAACAACTCTGATTGTCTTCCTTCCGCTCTTACATCTTTTCACGACGTGGCTCATCAATGGAACAAGGATGTCTTTAGCAACATCCATACACGAAAAAGGAGGGTCCTTGCTCGACTGGCCGGGGTTCAAAAATCGTTTGCGAATGGAGTAACACATAATCTCCTTCGACTTGAGGCTGATCTTTAGGCCCAGCTAAGTAAAATTCTTGAACAAGAAGAGCTCCTTTGGTATCAAAAATCAAGGGAGAATTGGCTTGTCTCGGGGGATCGCAACACTAAGTTCTTCCATATTTCTACAATGGTCCGAAGGAGGCGCAATCGGTTTGATTCTCTCACAAACAATTAGGGGGAACAAATCACTGACTTGCAAAGTATGGAGAGGTTTGCAGTGGACTATTTTAAAGGGCTCTTCTCGGATCCAGACTCGGAGGAGGCCACACCAGAGATTGCGTGTAATTGCTTCTCGGTGATTCTGACTGAACACTGTCACTCCCTCAGTGCGCCAATCTCCGATGCTGGGGTGATCACAGCTATCAACCAAATGGGGGGCTTCAAGGCCCCGGGACCCGACGGCTTCCAACCTTTCTTTTTTTCAACGCTTCTGGGATGTCACTGGCAAATCGATCACTGAGTTTGTGAAGGGATTTTTCAGCAGTGGAAAGTTGTCGGAAGGGGTTACAAAACCATCATCGTTCTCATACCCAAAGTGGCTAACCCGGTTCGCATCAACCAGTTCCGCCCGATCAGCTTGTGTAATGTGATATATAAGCTGATCATAAAGGTCTTGGTGAACAGGATGAGACCTATTCTCGCCTATCTGATTGGACCTACCCATGGTAGCTTCCTACCCGGGCGATACATCTCCGACAACATCGTGGTAATGCAAGAATTGGTCCATTCTATGAGAAAAAAGCAAGGTAAAAAGGGATGGATGGTGATGAAGATTGACTTGGAGAAGGCGTATGATCGCCTTAAATGGAATTTCGTCGAGGATACGATCGCAGATGCTGGATTCCCGGCTGAATGGGTTTCATGGATTGGAGAATGCTTAAGATCAACAACAACAAGCCTCCTCTGGAATGGAGAACTTACTGATGATTTCCACCCATCTTGAGGAATCCGTCAAGGCGACCCAATTTCCCCCTACTTGTTTGTGTTATGCATGGAGAGGTTAAGCCACATGATCCTCAAGGCGGTGGAAGCCGGGGAATGGCGACCGGCAAAAATTACTAGAACTGGGCCGGATATCTCGCATGTCTTCTTCGCCAATGATGTTGTTTTAGTGGCGGAAGCCTCGGTGGAGAAAATTAAGGTGAACAATCACATCCTTGACTCCTTTTGCAAAGCCGCAGGGCAAAGAATCAATAGTGCCAAATTGAAAGTATTTGTCTCTAAGAATGTGGCCACTGATGTTATTGATGGAATCAAAGCGGAATGCGGATTTGAAGTCACGAACAACCTTGGGAGCTACCTTGGAATGCCGGTACTACATAAAAAAGTCTCAAAGGATATGTTTGAGCCCCTCATCGACAAATTCTCGGCTCGACTGGCTTCTTGGAAACGCAATTTTCTTAGCCTCGCTGGGAGAATCACGCTTGCCAGGTCGGTTCTTTCATCGCTGTCAGTTTATGTTATGTCAACCATGATCATTCCTAAGGAAGTTTGTGATAGGATTGATCACATCACCAGAAACTTTATTTGGAACTCAACGGAAGAGAGAAGGCATAATCACTTCGCCTCATGGAAAGACGTTTGTAGACCCAAAGATTCTGGTGGCCTTGGGATTCGGGCCATGCGACCTCTCAACTTGGCTATAGTTGGAAAACTGGGCTGGAGGTTCCTACATGATGACAATGGATTATGGAGCTCAATCCTCAAAGCTAAGTACGTTAGAGATTCGGGTCTCCCTGTGGCCGCAGCCTCTCCGATTTGGAAAAGCATAGGAAAGGGACTGAGAGCGGTTTCTAGTGGCTTTTGATGGAATCTGGGAGATGGACGCTCAATCAGCTTTTGGGGGGACTGCTGGCTCGAAGATGAGCCGCTGGCGGTGGCGACCATCGCCCCCGTTGACGATACTGAAAGCAATTGGTCCGTGAGGGATTTGTGGAACCAAAATGGCGGCTGGGATTGGGATCGAGTGGCGAGTCGCCTGCCGCTGTCATCGTTACTCAGGTTGGCGGCGACAACAAATTAATGAAAAAGAGGAGGCTGAAGATACCCTCTCTTGGAGCTTGTCCTCAGACGGTAACTACTCGGTGGCCTCAGCATATAAGTTTGCGGTCACGGAGGGGCTGCGTTGTTGGAACGATGCAGTGGTCTTCAAAGCCTTATGGAAACTGAAAGTGCAAGAGAGGGCGAGAACTTTCATGTGGCTAGCCATTCGAGGAAACATCCTCACCAATGAGGAGCGCAGGAGAAGACATCTCTCGGCCACGGCTACCTGCGGGCTGTGTAATGCCTCGGACGAGTCCCTCATCCACCTCTTCCGGGACTGCCCTACGGTGGCCGGCTGGTGGAACGCCATAAATATTCCCCCAACTATTTTTGACTTCTTCCAACTTCCTTTGCAGGTTGGATCCGGACCAATGTGACGGCTAAGTGGACCTTTGCGGATGGAACAGAGTGGTCTGCTGTGTACGCGACGGCACTGTGGTGGATATGGCGGTGGCGAAATGAGAAAGTGTTCGGGGGGCTCGCTTACCGTTGGATCCCGTTGGATTCGTCATCGCCAAAGTCAAAAGAATACAAAAATGCGTGGTGCAAAGTGCAAGGAACCAACGGAAGTAAGCGGAAAACAGAGACCTTTATCACCCGGGATTGCCCTCCCAATTCTTGGATTAAAGTGAACTCCGATGGAGCCATGGCTAACGATGGGCGAGCTACTGCTGCTGGGGCGTTGCGCGACTCAGAAGGCAGATGGCTAAGGGGTTTCATGCACAATTTTGGCATTTGCTCGGTCCCTAGAGCTGAGCTTTGGGGAGTTATCGATGGACTCAAACTTGCATGGAATGAAGGATTTCGAAAGGTATGCGTCGAGACAGATTCTAAGCTGGTGGTGGATCTCGTTCACAAAGGGGTGGGACGGAGCCACCCGCTCTTCGGACTGATTACACAAGTCCAAAATCTCCTCAAGCGGGACTGGGAAACCCGCTTTTCACATGTCTATAGGGAAGCGAACATACTCGCCGACTCCCTTGCCAATTTAGCCTTTTCCTTTTCGATTGGTTTTCATAGTCTTGACGAGCCCCCCGATGGGTTGGCTTCTATTTTGTTGGATGATGCTCGGGGCAGGGCTCTCCCTCGCCAAACTCTTATGTAATTTGTGTTTACTTAGTTTTTCCTGAAGGGTGTTAGCCCTTCCTTACCAAAACAAAAAAAAAACGGTGTCTATCGTGCTTATCAAAAAAAAAATGGTGTCTACCTCGGGCAATAAATAACCAATAAAAATTATAATTTTCCTTTCTGTTATTCATCTTTATGGCGTGAAAAATATATAAAAAAAACCTCTTTTGTCTTAAGCCCTTCCCTCTTTTCTCCAAAACCCCTAGTTTCTCCAAAACCCTCGATCTCCTCTCTTCTCAGTTCTCACCATCTTCCTTTGTTGCGACTTGCGAAGATGTCGAACGCAATCGACATGACCCTGGACGATCTCATCAAGAAGAACAAACAGTCCAAGTCCTCTAGAGCCCGCGGCGGCGCTCGCACTTCTTCCTCCTCCGCTCCTGGCGGACCTACCCGTCGCAACTTCAAGCGCAGAGGCAATCGCTCCACTCCTTTCTCCACCGCCAAGGTTTCCGACCGCTCTCTTTTCTTTCTGCCATGGCTGGTTTCTCTACTATCTCTCTCTTGTTGATTATTGTCCTAATTCGATGATCTGTTCGGCGTTATAAAAGAGTCTGTTTCTTTGGCGGTCGGAGTTTTGCGATTTAACTCGACATTAAATCGCAGGTGCAGGCGTCACGTGGCTCGTGGCCGGTGGCTGCTTCCATCGAGACCGGCACCAAGCTCTACATCTCCAATTTGCACTACGGAGTCTCCACCGAAGATTTAAAGGTGACTCTCGTTATACCTAGATTTTTCCTAATTTGATTTGCTATAATTTTTTAGACGATTGATAGTAGGTAATCCTTTCGTCGAGGTAGTTTTCTTGATTGCTCGTACCTGGAACGCATTATTTATATCATTTTTGTTATTATGAAGAATGCAAATCGTCTGATACTCTTGTTGTTATCTTTGTTCTTAGTTACTAGACCTTACTTGATATTTATTATGCAAATGTAGTATCTAATGTTGCTGAATTCTCAGGAACTGTTTTCCATTGTTGGTGAGTTAAAGAAATGTAACATTCACTATGATAGGATTGGAAGATCAAAGGTACGCGTAGTGTATGTCATTCCCCCTCCCTGAAATTTCTTTCATGGTGTAGTTATGTAAGGATTTTTAACACTTTCACATACATAATACATACAGGAAACAGCAGATGTGGTTTTTGCACGGCGAGCTGATGCTTTGGCTGCTATCAAGAAATACAATAATGTTCAGCTTGATGGGAAGCCATTGAAAATCGAGATTGTTGGCAAGAATATTTCAAGTCTAGGTATTGCCCCTGCTTCAGTTACTGTCAACAAAAATTCAAGCAGTGGTGGAAGAAGGTATGTCACAAAATTCTTCTTTGAACTCTTTTTTCGGGAAACTAAAATTCTTTCCGGAATTGCTTTCATATTTTATGCATATTTCTTAGGTGGGGGTGTTGGGGGCATGGTTATGATTCAGGGATGCTGGTTTTCTTGCTTTTAGGTTAAGAGCAACAAGGTGACTACTGGACTTGTTGCTTGTGTAGCTCATAAATGATAATTGATAAGAGTTGTTAATTGTGGTTGATGCAACTGCTAAGGAGAAGTAACTCTTTGGTAGATTTTGCATACCTTTTGAGTGGGTGCCTTCTATAAATGTTCATGACTGATGCTAGTGGATAAATGGTTAGCTTAATAACTAAGCTGGGCTATGGAAATAAAGACCACGCATATTGATTCATGCAAGAGGACAAACATGGGAAACGTAGGGATTCAAAATGAATTCTCGGGGCCAAAGTGCCACCATGTTCCTGCACAGAGATGGTGATCTCGCTGACCAAACACTAAGACAAATACATTTTCACTTTTGCAAATGCACAACAATAGACTAAGATGTTAATCCTATTATATAACTATAGGTAATGCTTGGGTCACCTACATTGCCAACTTAGCAATCCCATCTCACAACCTCATCCTCCAACCTACTTCTGGTCACTCAAGATCGTTATTCTCTCAAATCCTTGACAATTTCTTAGAGATGGATTGGTCTTTGAAATTTCATAAGATCTCTTACTTGTTGTTACTTGCGGAACTTATTTCACAATGTTATGAAGCAGGGAGCAAGGAAGAGGACAAGCACGTCGTTCAGGTCGTGGCAGAGCCAAGAGAGGTGGTGGACGAGGAAGAGGGGATCGTGGTGAGAAGGTCTCTGCTGAGGTTCTTGATGCTGAATTGGACAAGTACCACACTGAATCAATGCAGACCAATTGAAGCCTTTGATCATCTCACTTGTTACAGCTATGTGTATCCGGGGTCACTTTAGTTGAGGTTCAGAAATCTTGTTCAGTTTTTTTCAAGATGGAAGTCTGTAGTATTCAGTTAGGCTTATGAGTTATGATCACTGCTTTGTTGATTTTTAATTCTGCAAGGACGTAGGAAATTAAGAATTACTACTGATGTGTATAAGCAAGCTATGGACATGTTTATTCAGTCTAGTTTTAATGCTTCCCTTATGAATTGATGAGTATAGGCTGTGATCATCGTGATTCAGTGGAACATTGAGAATACTGTCATAGGATATGTCATACGCTTTAGTAACTAATGATTTGCACTGATGACTGATGAGCTATGAATGATAATAGCCTCTCGAAACGTTTCAGATGACCCAAAAAATGTTCCCCCTACATGCATTGCCCTAGATTTCCAAGTTGGTAATCTCGGTGAGAAAAAACACGGATTTCTCTCCCGGATTGCCAACATGGTAAGTCCGAAATTTACTTGCCATTTTGGAGAGTAAATTTCTTTTTCTTTTGTTGTCTATATAAACCTTCTCACATATATCATTCCTCTTTTCTTTTCTTCTTCTTATTTTCTCAACATGTCTTGAATTCCTTTTAATATTTTTAATTATCTTCCACCACCTCTGACAAATCTCAAAATGAAATCCAAAATCCTTTTCATTATTGGACATTATTCCTTTTCATCTATCAAGTTAAAGACCCTTTCTAATCAAATGTCTAATACTATTTTACATCCTTTTCATCTATCAAGTTAAAGACCCCTTCTAATCAAATGTCTAATACTATTTTACATCTTGTCAATTCTCAGTTCTGTTTATTTTAATCTTGACTCATCGCTTCTATAGGTGTCATTGTCTAACTTTAGCGGATTGAGTTCAAGTTTTGGACAAATTTTCTTCTCCTTTGTCAGTGGCGGATGGGGGGGCATGGGTGGGCGTCCGCCCCCCGTTCTCCGGAATTTTTAATAGAGAGGGGCAAGGAGCCAAGAGGGATTAGGGGCAGGAAGGACTAGGGGCAGGCCCGCCAGGCCGGAATCGCCGGAGGAAGCAACCATCGTCGTTCTCCATTGTTGAAGTTGAAGGTCGAGTAGTCGGCAGCTGTTCTGTTCTTATGTGAAATAGAAAAAGATGGGAGGAAGATGGCACATAAAACTCAACGCTTCACTTAAGAAGATTTGTCAGTTGTTATTTTTTATTACATTTTGATAAGTGAGAATAGAGGATTTAAAATCAAAAAACAAAATAAAAACAAAATACTAGATGGTCCAGATCAAATTTTATTTTGTAAAGGAAACCAAATCCCCAATTGGCCAGTTCTCAAAAGTCAAAACAAATTGAAGGTTTTGACTTGGATCTTGCCGACAACCGTTGTGCCGCACCGCACCCCCGTCTCCTGCGTAGGAACCCGACAAGCGACCCGCGACTGCCCAATCGGGAGCCTAGCCCGGCTTCGATTCGAGGCTTCAAGCATTTCGAGTTGACGATTTCGATTTTCGACTTCGAGTCTTCAACTTCAAATTGGCGGATTTAGAGATTAGTCATTAGTGTTTCAATGTTTGTTTATGAATTAGCCAAAAGTTTTGAGGTTAATGTTAGGTTATTTGTTGATATTGTTCAAATTGCCAGATTTAGAGGTTAATGTTAAATATTGTTGATATTGTTAAAATTTTGAATTTGGTAGGTTATTTGTTGAGTTAAAATGTTATTATTGATTTAGAATAATATTAAGAAATTGAAAATTATACGAATTATTGATATTTGATGAAATTGATAGGTTGATGTGTTGACATAAATGGAGAGATATTTTCCAAAAAAGTCAAAAGTTTCAATTGATTCGCAAAGTGTTGAGCAACCACCGCAAGCTTTTAATGCGAATATCTTAGTTACAAATGTTGATTTGGAAGCTAATTTGAATGATGCTGAAATGGATGAAGTTAAAATTGTTGAGATTGATATTGTTTCTGATTCGAGGTTATGCAAGCCTATTGAGAGCTTTGATTTAGTATTAGAAACCGGATACTGAGAGAATATGTAGCCAAAAACCCTTGCCAACCTAAAGGACATGATTTTTCGAGAAAGAAAATTAGGGATACAAATAGAGCTTTTAGAGGTGATTGGTTTGATCAATTTGCTTGGTTGGAGTATAGTGTTCACAATGATGCCACCTTTTTCTTTTGGTGTTTTCTTTTCAAGTCCAACCTTTACAACCCGATGGATGGAGTATCTACAAAAATGGGTTTTGTAACTGGAAAAAAGGCAACTGAAAAGTTTAGACTTCATGTTGGTTCGACTAATAATCCATATAAAAAAGAAAAAATTGATTTTGAGAATTCAAAAATAAAAACAGAGTGTGAGCTATATTGTCCAATGAAACAATTTGAGAAGAGAAGAAGCTTACCACATTCGTTTGACAACAACTCTTGATGTCATTCAATTTATTTTATGTCAAGATTTGCCTATGAGAGGACATGACGAGTCATTTACTTCTTTGAATAGAGGTATTGTTTTGGAGTGTTAACATGTTATAGCTTGAGAAATCATGAGATTGGTAGTGTTGTTTTGAAAAATGCACCTGGAAATAATCAAGTGATAGCTCCAACAATACAAAAAGATATGGTTCATGCTTGTGCAGTTGAGAGCACTCTTGCAATATTAGATGACCTTGGTGATAGATTCTTTTCCATTTTGGTTGATGAGTCTCATGATTGCTCTTGGAAGGAACAAATGATAGTTTTGATTAGATATGTAAACAAACATGGACAAGTGGTGGAGCAACTTTTAAGTTTGGTTCATGTAAGGGAAACATCGACAATATGTTTGAAGGAAGGTATTGATTCTTTGTTTGCCTAACATGGTTTATCTTTATCTAGATTGAGAGGCCAGGGGTATGATGGTGCATCAAACAAGAGGGGCGAGTTTAATGGCTAGAATACACTTATTTTGAAGGAAAATCCTAGTGCTTGGTATGTGCATTGTTTTTCACATCAACTCCAATTGGTAGTTGTTGTCGTATGCAAGTTGAATCGATATGTTTGTGGCTTTTTCAATTATCTTGGAATAATTGTGAATGCGTGCGGATCTTCTTGTAAAAGAGCTGATAATCTTCGACAATTGGAGCATTCTAGAAAGGTATTGGAGCTTTAAAATTGAGAACTTTCTTTAGGTATGGAAAAAATCCAAAAATTTCTTTGAAAAGACCTGATGATACTCGATGGGGATCGCATTATCTTACCATAGTCTGCCTCAAACATATGTGATCTTCAGTTATAGAAGTTCTTGCAAATGTGTTTCAAGATGGCACTGAACGTGAGTCAAGTGCCCAAGCTAGAGGTGTGCTTCGCCAAATGCAAAGTTATGAGTTTGTCTTTCCTATGTTTTTGATGAAGTGTTTGCTTGGTATGACAAATGCATTATCTATGGCTTTGCAAGAAAGAGACCAAAACGTATTAAATGCTATCAATCTAATTATAGTGGTGAAGGATGAGCTGCAAAAGTATAGAAATTATGGATGGCATGGTTTAGTACAAGAAGTGGAGGCTTTTTGTCAAGCTCATGATATTCTCGTGATTAATATGCAAGACATCATTCCAAGGTTGGTTCGTGTGAAGAGAGACGAGACAACAATCACCAATGAGCATCATTACAACATTGAAGTCTTTAATGAGGTAATAAAATATGTTAATAGTTTTATTGTACATTTTTTTATTAAAGTTTCAATTATTTTATTTAATATATCTCGTTGAAATGCTACTAGGTTGTTGATGCCTGCCATTCTTTATGAGGTTGAGTGTTGGCCAACCATCAGGGCACATGAGTATAGAGTGATGGTAGATGAGATGAAGATGCTAAGATAGATTTGCGGGCACACACTATGGGACAAGATAAAAAATGAAGAGATCGAGAACAAGGTAGGGGTTGCCAGTATAGGGAATAAGCTGAGAGAATCGAGAATCCGATGGTTCAGACATGTGTAGAGGTGGGGTACAAGGGAGCCAGTTCGTAGGTGTGAGAGCTTGGACCTTGGAGACTTTCGTAGAGGAAGGAGACATCCTAAGAAATGATGGAGGGATAGCATAAAGTAGAATATCGATCAGTGGGGGATTTCAGCAGAGCTAGCAGTATGTAGGGACAGATGGAGGGAGAAGATTAAGGTGGCGTATAGCTAATCGCCAAGACAGACGGTCCCACGTGGTTTGAGTGTTTGGTTCTGTTGTGCTTTGTTCTGTTTGTTAGTTTGGTTTTATTTTGTTTTATTAGTGTGTTTTGTTGAGTGAGTCTTTTTCTGTGCTTTTGTTTGTGTTAGTGTGTTGTGGTAAGTTGCTTGGTTTGGGTGTCGATTGTGGTATTGTGCTTATAGGGTTTCTGGTTGGTAGTCCTACCCAAGCCTTTCAGGGCATTCCTCCTCAACGTTAAGCCATGGGTGTTCCCATTTTGTCCTACCATATTCTGTTGAAGCGGAGTACACTGGGTCATTATTGTTGTTGTAATTAACTATTTAAAATTGTTATTTTAATATAAGAGTGATGTGGTGCAACATAATGTTGTTAGGTACCAAAAACTGCAAAAACTTGTATACACGATGTTATATGACACTTAAAAACTAACAACTAGTTGTAAAACTAGTTTTTTTAACAAAGCTAATTTTAAAGCTTTTGCACTAGTTTTTAGTAGTTTTTCGAATTAAAAAAATAAATATTTCCTAAATAAGAATAACTTTATAATAAAATGAAATTTTAAATTCTTAATTACTACAATAAACTAGTTGAACATTACCAAACAGTGTATATATATATATATATTTAAACTAGTTTTACGACTTCACATAGTTTTGCAACTCCAATTAGTTTTTTTTGTGACTTAACAAACATAGCCGCTTTAGTTATTAAAAATAAATAGACGAGATGCGATGGTACTTTTGCTTGTAAGATCCAAAAATGCATGCTTGAAATTGGCTTCAGAGATAGAATGCACAAAAGCTCCAATACACTGCAAAAACTCAACAGTTCATTGACTCGCAAGAATACGTTGCAGTATAAGTTCAGAATTTTCTACTGAAGATGGCCAAAATATTTAAACGTATAGATTAGTTTCTCCTTTCAAATGAATGGGCTTACGTGCTAACCTCTGCGCCCAAAAACAGTGCCTTGTTGGAAATTCAGCACAATTGTATTCCTCCTAATGCTTCCTTTCCCCGTTCCCGGATTAATTATTTCCGCACCATCCAACGGTCTTGTTTACTCTAAAGCCGGTTTCTGAAGTCTGTGGCTCTAGCCGAGGAGGCGGTCTGGGTTCCTTGGGTTTGGCAGGATCCACAAAAATCACCCACCCATCCAAGTACTTGGCATTCATCTCTTCTCGAGCCTTCTCAGCTTCTTCAATTGTGGCATAACTGATAAACCCAAATCCCTTTGACCTTCCAGTCGCCCGATCCTTGATAACTTTGGCTGTTGAATGCCAAAAACAAAGCAAACATCAAGAAAGAATCCTACAAGGATCTTAAATTATGTAGATTAGATAAAGATACCTTCAACCAGCTGCCCATACGGTGCAAATGCTTCTTGAAGTTTCTCTTCTGTTGTCAATCTCGAAAGCCCTGTATGATCACAAAATGCAAAGAGCCATAAATTCTACGGGATTACAAAGTCGGATTCGGAATATCACACATCTCTCAATTAAAGGGAGATTCAACAGTGAAAAGAAAGATTGATTCCTTGGAATCCTTCCTTTCTTCAAACGGAAGAAACAGAACTTAGCCGATACAAAGCTATATGATAGCACCCAATTTTACGCTGCCCTCTTTTTTTTATAGCAGTTCCTTCTAACTTCTAATGAGGGGTGCCGAAAGACGGATATTCCTTTCTCATTATCAGACAATCACTTATTCATTGGTATCATAGAGTTAGTTAGCAAGATACTCATGTTCATGTACAGTTCTGTAGAGTGGCAGTAAGGGTGACAGCTCAAATGCTTCAAAAAGTGAGGCATAGTAGCAGAACTTAGCACCAATGGAACCAAAAGAAAATCCAGATTTGCTTTCCTAAGCATAAATTGATAAAGGATATATCCAATACAGAGAAAGAAGTTCAAAACAATTAATAAAGGAATGCAAAGGAGCCACTGATCAGAGAGAGATTCAAGCTTCTAATATCGTCTATGGAAGCTAGAGAACTAATCGCACCCAGCAGCAATTCACTACTTGCTTTATTAATTTGTTGTTCCTTAATTCCCTAAAAAGATCAAAATGGCACAGAATCTTATACTACAAAATCGATTTCCTACCGATACAATCAATCAAAGGCGATAGATTTGCAACGAGAAAGCGAAATATATAAGAATCAAGCGAAATCGAAATTTCCTAAACAAGCAGTCTACCAATAAAAAGGGGGAAATAGAGCCTAGACGAAGAGAGATTTTACCGCTGATGAAGAGCTTGGGAGAGGTCAGGGTGGAGTTGAATCGAATAGAAGTGAGGTGAGAGCGAAGAATAATGGATGAAGCCGAAGAATTACGGTTGAACAGACGGCGCAGGTTCAGAGCAAACGCCATCGGAGCAATCGATTCGCAAAATAGGCTGAAGGGGTTTTGAGGGGGTTTAGGTCATGTGCCGGAACCGAAGCTGCCCAAGGGCCAATTCCCAGGCTCCAGCCGGTTTTGACCCTTCGGTTCAAATTTCAGTTTCACTTGTGGATACAAACCGAGTTTTTGGGTGAAAATTGATTTTTACTGTCTTGAAAAACGTAAAAAGTAGAGAGAGTTTAACGGATTTCAAGAGTGTTAAAAGTGATTTTTGGATAGAAAGGGATTTTGGGAGTAAGTGAAACAAGGTACTGTAAAATTTCTTTTGGTACCCTTCAAATTTTACTATTTTCTTTTGGTGCCCTAAAATTTTTTTATTCCTTTTGGTACCTTTAACTTTCTAAAATCTTGCTTCCGTAACGTAACTCTTCAAAAATCACTAACTTTCATCCATTTTTTCATTTTTACGATATAACAAGAATATTATTATGCAAGAGAATTGAATCCAAATGGAGACAAGTTTCCCATGGAGTGGATCGAGTTCTTCAACCGATAATACGATACAGATGTGAGAGGAACGAACTCTTCAACCAGTTAATACGCCGACGACCGGCTTCGGAAGAGGAGTGGCGGGCGACGGCGACCGGAAACAAAGACCGGCTTGGGAAGATGTGAAAAGTATATTTTTAATTTTTTTCCATCTTCCAACACAAGAATACATTTATCATTCACATTTTGCAAGATAAAAAAACATGCTTTTTTCACAAAAATTACTTTCCAATTATCAACTATAGCAATTAGTGATTTTAAAGTTAATTTCAGATATATGACAAAAAAAAGAGTTAATTATCGAGAAGAAACTAGTTTAAGAATGAGGAAAAATTTAGCATAGTGCATTAAAAAGCAGAAAGTCTAATAAAAAGGTTCATCAACGAGATTCCAAGACCTTTCTTTTACAAAAACTACAAGGCACCTTTCTAAACATAGCATCATTTAAGGGCTCCTTCTATGTGCCCCGCTGATACAAAAGGACTATCTAAAAACTATTTAAATTTTGCACTCAACCTAGGTTAAATTATCAAATCTGCCCAAAAGTTTTAAACTTATACAAATATATCCAAACTAAAAGGGTTTATAATTTAATGACTTTAAATGGTACTAACTACCATAATCTACTAACTATATCATGAATACACTACTTTCTATGAATACAAGCCCACCATGCTCCGTAATTAAAGAAAATTATAAATTAAAGAGGTTCGACCGTTACCTGAGTGTAGTATCGCTGGTAGGGCTGAGCACGGTTCGGTTCGAACCGACCCGACCCGAAACCGATATAATTCGATTCGGTTTTCGGTTTAGGAATTTTCCAAATTTTGGTTTCGGTTCGGTTTTGGTTCGGTTTTTGGTTAAATTTCGGTTCGGTTCGAATTTTCCAAAGAATAACCTTATATTTATGCAAAACCGACAAAAACCGAAACCGAAACCGAACCGAACTGAACCAATTCGATTCGGTTTTCGGTTCACATAAAATGGAATTTCGGTTTTCGGTTCGGTTTTTGTCGATTCGGTTCGGTTTTGAACCGATGCTCATCCCTAATCGCTGGACCTCTGGTGTTCTTGTAGTTTCCAAATTTCTAGGGGTTGCTAATCCTCAACCAGGACTCTCTTAGCTCAAAAACAACACAGATCTGTTTCGTTTCCTACCTCAGATCGTAGTCTCTAACTTAAAATCTCTCAATTTTAGTGGATGGAGGATTTGTAATCAAGAAAGAGGTTTATTCAAGACATAGTTTTCGATTATGTAGCTTTCCCTTACTTAAAAACAAAATTTTATTGAATTTGAAAGGATTACAAACACACAAACACACTGAAAACACTCAAACTAGAAAGATCCATAGAAGGATTTGAACTCTTAAAGTGAGGGAACACCGCTTCACTTTCAAGTTCAAAGCTTTCTCTTTCTCTAGATTCAGACTTTGCTTTTCTGATTTTCAGTGCCCTTCCTTCAGCTTACAAGGGTCCTATTTATAGAGCCTGAAAGAGCATTGGATGCTCTATCGATGCCCTTTACAATTTACTACCGACAAAGCCTCAAAGAATCCACTCACATGGCAAACAGTGCTATCACTCAGAAAAGAAAAAGCAAAAATAGTAATAAAAAGACAACACACTAAAGAGATTCCTTCTGGTGGTCCACATGACTTGGCATCATGATGTTGTCTTTGATAGTTAATAATCCATGCAATAATCGATGTTGTACAAGCCTTCTTCTACAACATTATCGTCCCAACCTACAACAACCTCTTCATCAAAATCGAGCTCTATTTGCTTCGTCAAGTTTCCTCCAATTTCATAGTTATCACGAAAAAGAACTAGAGTTCCCCATTCTTCCCAAATATCATAGTACGGACATCTATCCCTGCTCATTACGTGAGGATACCGTTCTGGAAATTCGTCGTACTTCCAATAACCCTTCAGCTTTTCTTGGAGCTCCCAAGGAAATTGAAGTAATTTATTGGTTATTTCCAATTATAACACTCGTAAGCAGTGGCGGAGCGGAGGGGGGCGGCCGCCACTCTCTCCTTTGAGCTAGTATATAATATATAGAGAAAACAAGTGAAATTTGTGATAAAAATGTTCTGGTGCCGATGTTTAGTACCAATTTAAATACACATAGGTTTCGTGTTTGAGTGCCCAACCCATTTTATTCTTTTTCCCCTTCCGTATTTATACTCCGCCTCTTTCTCCCATTCTCTCTATTCATGAATCATGCCCGCCCCTTTTTATTATTTTCTCTTTTGCTCACATTTTCATTTTTTTCCGATTTTGTTCCGATATTTAATGAGGTAATAATAAATAGGATATAGTTTAAGAATTAGTATTTTATTTAATTTGATTAGTGTGGTCGTGTGGATAGTATGAATAAGAGATGTATAAAAAAGATAGGTTTATGATTAGAAGATTTCAATTATTATTTTGATATATCAAAATCATAAAATACCTAAGAGTATTATAATAAATATTTTAATTATTTTACATTTTTATCAACTTTATTACTTATTATTTATATTTATTACTTGGTATATATAATTTAATTATTTTACTAAGCAGTGTCATGTAATTTTATATGTTAGACTTATACGATTTTAATTACTAATTGATAATAAAATAATTTATTTTTAAAAATTTTTGCATTTGTATTTATCGCCCCCTATTAAAGTCTTCTGGCTCCGCCACTGCTCGTAAGGTCATCAAATGGTTCAGTAATTGATGCCCATAGCGACACCTACTCTTAATAACTTCTTCCATCATTGAAATTCTAAATTGACTGGGAGGTGACACCCATCCCTTGTGGTACTTTTCTTTCTCCTCAAGTTCCCGCCTCTCTGCGTTTGATGGACGCATAGACAGGGAATTGTGGACTATTTTTTCCATTTCTTCTAGAGATACATTCTCGAGCCCATAGTCGTGATACATTCTTAAAATTCATCGTGGGGGTGATACTCTGTTCGTCATTCTTCTCAGCTGCAAGTTCTCGTGTCAAGTTGTCTGCTAATGAGTTCTTTGATCCCTGCACATGTTCAATATTAAAGGAAAACTGGTTAAGGGATAATTGCCAACGCAGGAGCCTCCCTTGCGCTTTCATATTATCTAAATTATTATGGATAAATCCCAATATTCCTCTACAACCAGTTCTCACTGTAAAGGGTTTTGGAGCAAGAAAAATTATGAATTTATTAATTCCTTTTAAGATAGCAAGAATCTCCTTCTCCATTACGGTGTAATTACATTCGGCTTTGTTGAAACTTCCACTGTTGTACCTGCAAAGCTTGTTATCCTTCTTTAATTTCAAAACAGCACCTCAATGATAATTACTAGCATCAGTTTCAAGAACAAGTTCATCCTCCTCATTGGGTAGAGTTAATACTGGCAAATTCATGCAACATTTTTTAAGTTCTTGGACTACCTTTGTATCCTGATTACTTTAGTTCCAAACCTCTTCTTTTTTCAACTTGACTTGTAAGGGCTTTCTTAATTTAGCTAAATTCTTTATAAAATCAGAGGCATAAGTAAGACATCCTAAAAATCTTTCTAATTGCTTCCTATCCTCTATTTTATCAGGAAATTTTTTTTCTACCTTTTCTAGGATATGATCTTGTAATACTATTTGTCCAGCTTTAATCTTCAACCCAAGAAATTCAATCTCTAGCACATCATAAATACATTTTTTTGTCCTAAGATGATGCCATGATTAACACATTCTTGAGTTATAGCCCTAAGGTCGTGCATATGTGGTTCTAATGTCTTGGAAAAGATTAAGATATCATCAATGTAGACAAGACAACAATGCCTAAGGTTTTTAAAGATTTTATCCATTCTCCTTTGAAATATTCGTGGTACATTTTTTAGACCAAATGGCATAACTACCCATTCATAATGACTTTGTGCTGCACTAAAAGTTGTTAATGGTATACTGTCTTCTTCCATCCTAATTTGCCAATATCCACTTTTACAGTCCATTTTTGAGAACCATGTGGCTCCATGTATTCTATTAAATAGAACTGTTTTATTAGGGATATAATATCCATCAAAGACAATATTATCATTTAATTTCTTATAATTGATAACCATCCTAGCATTTCCTCTCTTTTCTTCAGCATGATTATTAACCATAAATGCAGGACTAGAAAGAAATGAACCCCTCGCGCCAGTCGCTCCCAAGCGTTCTTCGCCCCCCAAATCACCGAAACCCTAGATCTCAAAATCTAGCTCAAATTGGCACAATAATCACTCTGCTCCTCTCTCGAATCCATTGAAATGATGATTTAACTCCTATTGGGCTACAATTGGGGACAATTTGCCCCAAAATCCCGGGACTGCACCGTTCGCATGCGGCGCTGAGGGACTGCGTTTGACAACACTCGACTCTCTCAAATCCAGTGTCTCGACCCCGAGAAGGAGACGAAAGAGACGAAGAGGGCTCTATCTATTGGTGCCACAAGTGAGCTGGAGACTAGGGTTGGTAAGGCTTCGGTACCGTTCACGGTTCATTGAAAGAATGTTGGGGGCGGTTGCGAGGATCCAAATAGCGTGGATATCCCGGATTAGGAGACAAGTGGATGCTCTTTGGGAAGGATCTGACTTCCTTCTCTGGTCTAGCCATGACGGGCGAAGTAAATCGAGACAAGCCAGGTTGGTACTATCCTCTAACGTACTTGCTAAAGTTGAATTGCAATTTCTTATGTCTGAAAGGGGTTTAATTGCCTATAAATTGAACCGATGGAAGTCCTTTAAGAAGGTATGGTGTTTTGATGAACAACTCTCTAAAGAACAATCCGAGCATGTGTCTCCACATGATCAGTTGAACAATCAGTCTGCCATGGTGATTGAGACCTTAAAGGGCAGTGGCTCTAAGAAAGAAAAAGGCAAAACAAAAGGAAAAATTGACATGGAAAATTTCCTTGAGAAGCTGTCAGGAGTCATGAAGTTCATTCGCCATGGCTTTGATGACTGGATACTCCCTAAAGAACTTAAATCTTGTGATAAAGAACAACCTCCTATGATGTGGGTGCTCTCTTTGAGGGCTGATATCTGCAATATGACTACGTATGACCCTAAGATGACTGATGAATGTTTGAACAAATTAAAATACCGCTCTTAAGTAAGTGACTATGGAACTTGGAACCCGTTTATCTATAATGTGAAATGGAAATATTTACTCATTTCTGCCTTAATTTTACAATTCTCCCGCCTAGATGGAACTATGAAAACCACTCGAAATTTGGACCATACAATTGATGCTCAACTTAATGGTTGTCACTTGCTAAAACTACCACTTTCTACTTTTGCTAAGTACCACTCCCTGGTTGTTGTTAAGCATCTTGATGATCCTTTCATGACTTGTTGTAAACCTCTACTGTCCAAAATGTACCATGGAATTGTGCTCTCCCTGATTAATCATCTTACTTGGGAAGTATTTCATGTATAGTTGTGAAGATTCTGAGCTATTGTATTATGTGTTCCCCTCTTGGAAAACTGAAACTGAATCACCTAAATCGACACTATAGGTGTATGGGGGTTGATGGAACATGCTAAAATTATATGGAAGTTTACAAATTTATGGAAATTTTTGTGTGATGCAGATTGCTTTGGAATTGCTATCACCATTAGTGGTGACTTGTTCATGACCTTTGTGATGATTTTAATGATTATGCAGCTATCTTGTTTGAACTATTATAAGATTTGTGCTTGTGTTATTGTCATTTGGAAGACTCCTAAGTGTTATAAGTGCAATTATAAAATCAAAATTAAGAGCAAACAAAGAATAACACCAATACTAGGAACCTGGACTGAAGTTTATACCTATTCTCTAAATACTACTCCCTCCGTCCCTTAATGTTTGTCCCTTTTCCTTTGTAACTTATAAAGGAAAAGGGACAAACATTAAGGGACGGAGGGAGTATGTTTTTTGAGAATCTCATTGTTACTTGGCTAAATTTGGAGCTTCCTGATTATAATGGTGAAGTAAAGACAAAGCACATGCTAACAATTATACTAATCCTAGGTTATTGGACTGATTTTTATATTTCATGCCTGCATAACATGATAAGAATGCCCCTTATCAACTACCAGGATAAATTTCAGAAGTTTTCCTTGTTGGATAATAATGCCATGGAACTTATTAAAGGAAATTGGAACAAGGTTTCCTTTAAAAACTTGAAATCATTTGCTACATCTAGTAATTATTATGCCCTAGACCACATAGCTTATGTTATCTGTCAAGCTCCTCATGCATTCTATTTATTTGACTATTATATAGGTCGGCATCAGGATAATGAAGAACCAAACATTAGAAATTGGGAATGGAGGCAATTTTATGACTATTCTCTCTGTAGGAATGATACTTTGTGGGAAATTACTATGCTAATAGGTATGATAGAACAGTGGAGTAAGATTAAATGGATAAATTTGAAGGCTCTGGCTAATTTTATTGGCTATACTGACAATGGTTGCAGTGACTCTAGTCATCATAAAAGTGATCATTTAATCTATTTGCTCATTTGTAGCTATAGGTCGAATCAGGAAGAGGAAAGCCAGGACCAAAGAAAATGTGAAGAAAGACAACTCAATGGAAGATTTAATGAGAAAGTCTTGGTGAAGAAGCTTATGTGCTGGATAATTCACGATCAAGCATTTAGTTTTGGAAGACCAAAGGGGATTGCGGGGTCTTGTTGTTGTCCCCATAATAGGAAATTTAAAAAGGGGGTGTCACTACAGAGAGATACAACTGATGAATGTTGTTAGTTCTTTCAGCAAGGTTGTACTCAAGACTATAAAATTTTGTTGATTAAAATTGATTCGAACAAATTTAGTTATAGGAGTATTAGAAGGGGCAGGTGCTGGTTTTGCCTGCGTGTTTACTATTGTAAAGGTGTATTAGAGAATGGTTCTGATCAATCAAATCCAAGAATTTATAAAGACCCCAGAAATACCACTATAATGGAATACATTAGCCGAATAGTAAACCATAATTGGAACCAGTTAACAAAACGGAAATGTGAGTGGGTGCACATTCAAAGTAAATTAGTATACTATGAAGATTGGCCTATGGAATTGTAGGGGAATGTGGAGGAAAACTTTTTGGCCAGAAATAGACTCGTTTTGTAAAATTGAGCATATACAAATCATGGCAATTATGGAAACAAAAACGGATAAGCTGCCAAGTGATCAGGTCTGGAGGCGAGCGGGATTCGATAATTATATTTGGTCCCCTGCGAATGGTAGAGCAGGAGGTATTGCAGTGCTTTGGAAAGAACACCAATTGGTGAACGAGCAAGTGTCCGTATTAGTCCAACATCCGAGGTATGTCATTCTAAAGTACTATAACATTGTTACTAAATATAATATAGCGATTTGTTTAGCTTATGCACCCCCTAATGCGGGGGATAAAGAGGACTTTTGGAGACACCTAACTGAAACATTACAAAATTTACACCTACCCATTCTAATTATTGGTGACCTAAATGAAATACAGGATCCAAGTGACAAAAAAGGGGGTGTTGCCCCCGAAACAAATAGGTTTGAACGTCTAACTAACTTTAAAAATGATTGTCTCCTTGAGGATATTCCGTTGAAGGGCAACATATTCACATGGAGAAAAAACAAAACGGAAGTTGATAACATTTACGAAAGATTAGACAGAGTGTTGGTCAGCAACACTATTATCCAATGGTTTCCAAACATTTCTACAACTCACTATGCCTTCACTAGCTCTGACCATTGTAAGATCTCGGTGGAAATTAACAATGAAGAGATGATTAAAGCCTCGCCTTTTAAAATAGAGAAAATGTGGATTTATAGAAAAGATTTTAGAAATGTGGTCAAACAATCTTGTCGAGTCCATTATCCAGGATCTAATATGTTTCAACTTATGAAAAAAACACAACTCTTTAAGAAACAAGATAAGAGCTGGAATAAGCGTACCTTTGGAAACATCTTTGAACAATTAAAAGATATTGAAGAACAACTTGTGGAAATTCAAAATAGCATCTTGATATCACCACAACCTGGGGTCATACAAAAACAAATCCGAATACTACAAAAGAAAGAATGCATTTTAAACTACCATAAAATGTATTGGAAACAACGAGCCAAGATAAAACATATTAAATTGCCGGAAACAAATTCGGGTTACTTCCATAAGATTTCATATGGAAGACGAAACCGTAAGACTATCAAAGAAATAATAACAAATGAAGGCACAAAAATTATAGGAACAGAAAATATCCGAGAAGAAATACGACTGGATTTCAAAAAAAGATATACAAAAGAACCAACGTGCCTTAACGGTGCCCAAGAATACCTTAATCTAGTTACGAAAGAAATATCGAATGAAGATAATGCTATGCTAGTAAGTTCGGTTACCAATGAAGAGATTAAGTCGATAGTAATGGGACTAGGTTCAGATAAATCACCGGGACCTGATGGGATGACAACGGAATTTTATAAGAGATATTGGGATATTGTAGGCCCGTCGGTAATTAAAGCAGTGAAAAGTTTCTTCCACTCTGGGAGGTTGTTAAAACAGTTTAACCACACTTTTATAACACTAATTCCGAAAATTAAAAATCCTACTTCGACTAACCATTATAGGCCGATTAGTCTATGCACAACAATATACAAAATTATTTCCAAAATTATAACGAAACGACTAAAAAAGGTAATAAACAAAATAATTCATCCTTTACAAGGAGCATTTATTTCAAACCGAGCGATACAAGACAACGTCCTCATAGCCCATGAAATATTTCATTCCTTCAGGAGTACCAAAAATAAAGATGGATGGATTGCTATCAAATTAGATATGGAGAAGGCCTATGATCATTGATTGGGTATACCTTTTTGAGGTATTAAAAAGATTTGGATTTGATAACAAATTCATCGATTGGATTAGGGAGTGTGTTTACTCAGCATCCTTTTCGGTATTAGTAAACAATGGTCCCACAGATCCATTTCTTCCGGAAAGAGGTCTAAGACAAGGAGACCCATTGCCATCTTTCCTATTTGTTATCGCCACAGAAATTCTTTCAAGAAAATTGCAAAGTACTAGTAATCTGGATAGAATCACGATTGGCTTTCCGATCTCTAGAGGTGGAGTTAGGATCCCTTTCCTTGTGTTTGCAGATGATATCATCATCTTCGCTAAAGGCTCCCAAGGGTCTTGCTTGAAAGTTAAAAACATTTTTGACACCTTTTGTAGAATCTCAGGACAAAAAGTGAATTATAATAAATCGGCATTTCAAGCTTCTAAAAATATGACTAACGCGCAAAAAAACCAGGTGCAACAAGTTCTAGGAATCACAACTATGACGAATATCGAAAAATATCTAGATTGCCCTATTATTAATGGTAAGGTTACTATCTAGGTTGCCCTATTATTAATGGTAAGGTTACTAAAGATACTTTCAATGAATCGATTGGAAATGCACATAAACAACTAACGAAATGGAAAACGAATTCTCTATCCCAGGAAGGTCGTACAACATTGATTAGATCGAACCTAGCTACGAAACCAAATTATGTTATGCAAAGTTTTATGCTGCCAAGTAGTGTTCACGTTGAGATGGATAGAATAAATAGAGGATTCTTTTGGAACAAAGATAGGAACCATAAACCATTAGTGGGATGGGATAAAATATGTAAACCGAAGACATATGGGGGATTAGGAATTCGAAAGACGGAACACATGAACAAGGCACTACAAATGAAGCTACTCTGGAAAATATTAGCTGAACCAGATAATATATGGGTTCGTGTAATTAGTCAGAAATATTTTAGAAATAATAACTTATTCTCATATAAATTAAAATCAAACCCATCTTGGCAATGGAAAAAACTCATGAAGCTCAGAGAAGAATTCTATAAAGGTCTTATATGGCAGATAGGTGATGGAAAAACGGTAAACTTTTGGAAAGACAATTGGAACCTGGGGGGACCATTATACCACCATGCAACAAATCCAAGCAATATTAATGAAACATCCAAGGTCGCTGATTGGATATCGGCTGATCACAAATGGAAAACTGAGGAATTAGAACAGATGCTACCTAATGACATAGTCGCTCAAATTCTAGCAACCCCACTACCGGAAAATAATATCCAAGATAGACTTTACTGGGCGCCGAGTAAAAATGGATGGTTTTCCACCTCGTCGGTTGTAGAATTGATAACGAAAATAGAAACACAAGACCAATATGTAAATCATTGGATTTGGAAACTAGATATATACCCCAAAGTGAAAAATTTTCTTTGGAAAATTGATAATAATGGGTTACCTACGAAGTCAAGACTTAGAGATAAACAAATCGTAGCACCGGGTGGTTGTGTCTTATGTGACTGCACCACAGAGGATACTACGCACTTGTTAACTAAATGTCCTTACATGGTGTATATAACTAGTAAAATAAACACACAAATAGCGAATGCTCTTAGGATTTACAATACCGATGACAAGACACCAAGGCAAATACTAAATGAAATGTACCAAATCCTTGGTAAAAAGGATTTCTCTATAGCGGCGGTAGTGTGGTGGTGCGCATGGCACCAAAGAAACAAATTAATATTCCAACAAGATCAGTGTAATGACATCCCGTATTTAGCAAGTTATATCCGGACACAACTAAACAATTGGGCGAAATCAAGACAATGGACTGAAGATGAGGAGAGGAATGAGACTCGACATTATCAGGCAAGGAAACGAAGAATACAGTCTCCCAAAAAATGGAAAATACCAAAGGAAGGATTCATAAAAATTAATGTTGACGCTTCCAGACTCTTAAACGAGCAAGCATCAGGCGGAATTGTTATAAGGGACCCAAGAGGACAAGTAGTTAATATCATGGTACAAAATTTTGGTTGGATCTCAATACTGAAAGCTGAAGCATTAGCACTTAGGGATGCAGTTAAAGAGGCGAGAAAAATGAACTTGAATAAGGTGGAAATCGAAAGTGATAACTTGCAAGTCATCAATGCGATTAATGGGAAAAGCAAATGTCCGTGGGAAATAGAACTGATTATTTCAGATATCTTGATCTTCCTGAATGGAGCTCAAGACTTTTTAATTAATTATATTCCTAGAGAGTGTAATGCTGTGGCCGACAAAATCACTAAACTGGGCCACAGTCTCCCTATTGAGTGTATAAAGAATCACTCAAAACTTAAGGTTCTCATCCGAAAGGATGCCCTAGGACGCCCTCCGTAAGGAGTGCATCCTAATCCTCACCTAATCAAAAAAATAAAAATAAATGCAGGACTAGAATGTGGGCTTTTACTTTATCTAATTAAACCCTTTTTTAGTAAATCATCAATTTACAACTTAAATTCTTGTTGGTCTTTAAAGGTGTAAACCATCTGTTTTACTCTAATAACAGTCTTAGGATCTATTAGTTTTATCTTAGCAAATGACTTATCTTTATCCCAAAACTTTAAAGGTCTTCAGAGTATAACTCCTTACACAAATCCTTTTGTTGACTAATAATTTGTTCTTTTATAGTTATCTCATCTATTAGTAGTGCAAATTCTCTTTGTGTAGGAACAATATGCTCCTCACCACGCTTAGTGCGCATGAATTCAATCTTTTGATGCGTATAAGCTTCTTTCATTTTTCTTACCCAAGGTAATTCTCCATTAACGGTAAATATCATTTTATCTAAACTTTGGGTACATGGAGAATATAACCTTTGGAAATTATTTCCTAATATCATGTTATGAGATGTTTCTTCAGTAGCCCATAATATAGGAATTATACATGGGTAACCCCCTAGCATAATTGGTAGATCTAGAATGACTTCCGAGTGAGTCATGATACTATTATCAGCTATTCTTACCTGAATAGGTTTGGATGCTGATTTTCACATAAATTCTGGGAATAAAGATTTCTTTCTAAAACACACAAAACATCCACTATCTACGAAAGCACATAATTCATAATCATAAATCCTTTAATGCATATAGTTATAGGGGTGTAGATGCTATTTGGGTTAATGACTCTTATGAATGTTTCTATCTGCATATTAGATTCTTCATCTCCTTCATAGACATATTCACTAATAGTATTTCTTTTAAATCCTATTAGCCTTTTATCAACTCTAGAAGTAGATGCTTCTCTTGGTGCTGCTGGAAGAAATGAGGGGTTTGAGCTAGTGCTAGAACTAGAACTAGAAACTGATGTTGATTCTAGATCTATACTATCTCTAGCTGGCTCATGAAGTGTTCTTCCAAGGCTGTTAAGTTCTAACTTCCTATTTAATGCTGCTAGAAGACTAGCAATATCATCATCTACTTGTAATGGACTCTCTTCTTTAACACTTCTAATTGAAGGGGATAACTGGTTCCTCTGAGCAAGATTAAAACTAGGATTGAACCTAGAACTTTGACTCCTAGAAAGAAATCTGTTTCTTATTAAACATTTTTGGAGGATGTGAGTTTGTATGGATTTTTTCTTCCTCGTCAATTAATAGACCTTTTTCATACTTAGTGGTTGAAGGATTTTCAAAGGCATTTACCTAAAAATGTCTTTAGATTAATTTGCTCTGGCTTTACCTTTTTACGAGTACTGTTTTTATATTTAATTGTACTGTTTTTAGACCTTTTTTGTTTCAAAGGCATTTGGGTTCTAAGTGGAGGATTGGTGGTATTTTCTAAATTATATACTACCTTCCACTTTAACTGTAGAGGACAAGTTCCATTATGCATATTAATCCCTTCAGTTAACAGTTTTAACGATAAAAACTTAGATGCAAATTGGTCTTCTAAACTAACATAATAGTTTGGCCTACATATCCAAGACACTGGTCCTTGACTTAGGTTACACACTACTCCACTAATAGTTTGATCACTAAAATTTTTGTGCCTAGTGTTACAAACAAAGTTAATGCAATGCACATTTTTACCGAAATCTTGTAGATGAGTGATGAATATTTGGATTCCACACACATAAATATATTTATACTTTTTATCCTTGTTGCGTTTTTGAATATTTTTCCAATTAATTAGGTTGATTTTAATAGCTTGATTTTCATTATTTTTTTTATTACTATATCTCCTAGCATTTCTTCGCACACAAATTTAGAGAATGCTGGGAAAAAAGGTCTCTTGAAGAATTGTTCTTTAGCGATAACCGGGAATTCTACCCCTGATTTTCGCATGCTTTCTATTTCCTCTTCATCTATAGATGATTCTGCTTCTTAGAGTTGAGCTAGAGTGGTCATTTCTCCACCTGAATCGAAGGCTTCTTCGGTGAAATCTAGAGAATCTATTCCATCTCCTTGCATCATCTCATTGACTTCCTCATAATCCGACTCCTCACCTTCTTCTTCCTCAACTACTTCAACAACTCCTTTGTTGTTGCTTAAAGCTAATTCAATAGCTTCTTCCTCGGATATTTCAATGTAATTCATACTTCCTAGTGCTTCTGCTAACTTATTATTCTTCTTATTTTTGCATTCATTAGCATAATGCCCCGTTACTCCACATGCCCGACACTTGCAATTTCTTTTCTTTTCAGGACAGTAAGATGCTTTCTTGAAAAACCTTCTTTTCTTAATAAACAGTTTCTTATAATACTTATTATGATATTTCTCTCCTCTTTGTTTATTGAAACTTTTCTTCCTATAATTCTTTCTTCTTTGATTATCTCTTCTGTCACACCCCCATTCATTAGGTAAATCCCAACATGGTAGGAATTGTCTCTTCATTTGTTGTGTTCCTTTTACCTCTCGATATTTCTTTTCTACCCATCTTTTTATAAACTTCGTTCTATTAACCAGAGTATCTCTAGAATTATACCTATCTTTCCATTCATGGTAGTCATCACTAATTTCCTCATTAATTGGTTTTGGGAGTTTGTCAAAGAGCAATTGAAGCTTAGTTTGATTTTCTCATATCTTATAATAGTAATTGATACGTGATTGCCTCAGATTACTCCTTAGAAACCTCGTATTTTTGACCACACAAGATCCCGATCTTGCCTTGTAACGATTATTCCAACCTGAATGTGCAATCAATGAGAGAAAACGTGGACCAAAAGTAACAAAACTGAAAACGAACTTGAATGAAGAGAATGAATCTGAATTCTAGCGAAATCAACTCACTAGTTCAATCGGATTGGCTCTAACGCTAAACCCGATCGATTAACTAAGTTTGATCTTTAACAATCAACTTAGAACAATCAAATTGATCCAACCACAAATCAAATTGGTAGAACACGAAGGAGAGAGAAGTCGAAATTGCTCTTGATCGAATGATGATGATCGAATTGGAGCAGTAGCAAAGTCGTGATTGTTGGAGCCCAAAGACTAGATAAACCTTTTCTAGGGTTGATCTAATCTCAAGCTGATTTTTATTAATGAAACTGAAAAGTATTTATAGTAGAATACAAAGCTATTCCTTGGAGAGCAAGCAAGAGGCATGGCCGGCCCTAGAGGGGTAGAATTGGCCTTTACTTGCTTCCCAAGATATAATAAATTATCTATAACTACATCTATCTAGATCTCCCTTAAACAAAATAAATCATGGCTGATTTATTTATTTAAGGAAAATATTCTAACAAACTTAAAATATCTAAAAGATAATAAAAACATAGGAGAGAGATTATCAACCACTAACATATGCCTATGGCTGAAAATCCTCTTAAACATATTACTAATTAAAGATAGAATTAAAGCTAAAGATAAGATTCCCGTAAGACTTGAAAACCTCTCAGTAAAACCCAGTTTTCGGCGCTTTGCAGTTGGATTCTGAATTTAATGTAAACTACAAAGTTGTAGAACTTTTAATTATCTTTCCAACGCATACTTAACGGACTTGAGATGAATTTTCTAGCCCAAATTATGACCAGTTTACTGAGCACTATTTTCCATTTGACGAACTTCTTACTTTCCGAACTTTTGTGACTTGATTCTCTTCCTTGGTGGTCTTGGACGCCATGGATGGATGTTTTGAAGAGATAGTATCATGTCCTTGAAGATATCCTTGTACTTGAATGCCCGAGACCTTGGAAAAGGTCTTGGCATTGGCCTCTTAGACACCTTATTTGCAAGCGCATTCTTCATGGTTCTTTGATCGCTATCATTCTCCCCCACTTGTCCTCGAATCGTCCTCGATTCGATGTTGCATGTAAGATTAAGAGGAGAAATATCCTGAAATGTTGGAGATACTAAAGGCACCATGGTTAGTAAAGAAGGTTTTGGAGCAAACATAGTTGATGGAAGACATTGAATCATCTCTTGGACATTATGGCTCTCTTTGATTGAAACTCCATCAACTTCTTCCTGCATGCTCTCATCTTGCATGCTTTCCTCAGCTGGAACCTCCTTTAAACTTTCATCCACAATGTGGCATTGAGGAACACATGTGAGGTCACTTGATTCTTTAGAGGTCTCTTGGCTATGTGGGGCTATAACTCTCTCTTCTTGAATGAAAATTCCTGGTTTTGGTGAGTTAGAAACTCCCATTTCCTGCAAAAAAGAGTTAGTATCTAAACCAATAGAAGAAGAGTTAGAATTATGCCTTATTTGACTAGAATTAGCCAAAGCCTCCATAGTCAAGTCCAAAGACTCGTACTTGTGATTCAAGGATAAGATTGGAGCTCTCTTTTGCCAAACATGAGCACAAGCATCTCTATATCGTCTATGCAACTCTTCATCATGTCTAACATAGATCTTTCGCATTACAAACTCCATTTGGTCCCAGTTTGCAATTGGAATCATGCCTTGACGTCTTCTAGATTGACATATCCATAACCAAAAGGAACGGGCAGAACCAACAAGGTAGGTAGTCACCCATGGAAGGATATCCCATTCATCATAACCATAGTAGTCAAGGTAGGAATCAACAACTTGCTCCCATGCCAAATAATCATTCGGTCCATACTCTCCAGAAAAGGCTCAATCTTTGGAGGTCTTTGTAACCTTGGAGTTGGTGGAATATCATTATGGGGATCACACCAATACATCTTAATCCTGAAAAGACAATAAGAAATGAGAGAGTAGTGTGTTCCAAAAGCAATACGAACAAGCAATATCACACCGTTATCAAGCCAAAACTTGCCTCGAAGCAATCCAATCAACTAATTCAGTTTTTGGGTTGAATTGAGGGAGTAAAGGGGTAGATATGGTGTAGATATGGTACACTAATGATAAATAAAGGAAATATGAAGTTCAAGCAAATAACGAGTATCCAATAAGACAAGCAATGCAAATTATCCATTTATAAGCTTCTAAACACATGCAATCTCTCAATTGACTCTATGCAAGTTAATAAAGCCAAATTTAAGCATGCAAGGACAGAAATATGGTAGGCTAAAGTGACTTTTATTTCGTCACTAATTTTTCTTCAAAGTGATTTTACTTAGCTACTTTTCTAGCAAGCAATCACTAGGGGTGAAAGTGGCTTGAAACTAGCTCGGGTAGATCACTTCTTTTTCTGATTTTTTTTGACTTTATGCACAATCTACTCTTGTGCTAGAATGAAGAACAACAAAGCAATGCAACTATTGAATGCAAAAGAAAATAAAGCAAAAACGACTAATCTGGTTTTTTTTTTTACTAGGTGACTTTAACTACCAATGAAAACAACTAGAAGCCAAATTAACAAAAGAAGATAGGGCTAGTCGAATTTTGATAGGATGTAATAGCAAAAATCAGCAAATATCAACAAGCAATATGAATCTCTATTGATCATGCAACATGCAACAAAAACTCATAAAAATTGTAGGAAGACAATTGCTAATCTATATTGGAACACAACTCAACCAATTTAGCCAATAAACATGCACAAATCCCTTAAAAATCTCCTAATTGGTTAATTGCTTGGGATACAAGGAACAACAAAGAGAATTAGGGTTTGGTAGGCTCGGCTGGATTATGGTTTGAAAGGGTTAGAGTTTGGCTCTAGGGTTGGCAAAACTAGGTTTAGGGTTTCGGTTTAGGGTTTATGCAACTAGGGTTAGGGTTTGGATTAGGGTTTGTCAAACAACTAGGGTTAGGGTTCGAAGGGTTTGGTGATGGCGATCTAGGGTTTAGGGTGGTGCGGTTAAGGCGAGGCTGTTGGAGGGTGATCGGACCGAGATAGGGGTGGTACGGTGGTGGTTAATGGTGGTGGTTGGCGGAACTAGATTGTGGTTGTGCAAAAATTCAGATTATGGTCTCAAAAATTCTAGCTTTGGACAAAGGTTCGAACTTTCGGATCAAAAACAGAATTAAAATTGACTAGAAAGCAAATTAAGGAAAGAAACAATTACTTGGAGAGACGCTGGAATATGATACCACTTGATACGTGATTGCCTCGGAATCCTCCTTGATAATCTCATATATGACCCAACAAGTCCCGATCTTGCCAGTAACGAATGATCCAACCTGAATTTGCCTTAAAGTTAGTAACTTTCACAACAAGTAATGGAAACTGAATTGAATTGATGAAATTGAAGAACCGATCGGAATCATAGAATAACTCAATTTGATAGTTCAATCGGATTGGCTCTAACACTAAACCCGATCGATTAACTAAGTTTGATCTTTAACAATCAACTTAGAACAATCAAATTGATCCAACCACAAATCAGATTGGTAGAACACGAAGGAGAGAGAAGTCGGAATTGCTCTTGATCGAATGATGATGATCGAATTGGAGCAGTAGCAAAGTCGTGATTTTTGGAGCCCAAAGACTAGATAAACCTTTTCTAGGGTTTATCTAATCTCAAGCTGATTTTTATTAATGAAACTGAAAAGTATTTATAGTAGAATACAAAGCTATTCCTTGGAGAGCAAGCAAGAGGCATGGCCGGCCCTAGAGGGGTAGAATTGGCCTTTACTTGCTTCCCAAGATATAATAAATTATCTATAACTATATCTATCTAGATCTCCCTTAAATAAAATAAATCATGGCTGATTTATTTATTTAAGGAAAATATTCTAACAAACTTAAAATATCTAAAAGATAATAAAAACATAGGAGAGAGATTATCAACCACTAACATATGCCTATGGCCGAAAACCCTCTTAAACATATTACTAATTAAAGATAGAATTAAAGCTAAAGATAAGATTCCCGTAAGCCTTGAACAACTCTCAGTAAAACCCATTTTTTGGCGCTTTGCAGTTGGATTCTGAATTTAATGTAAACTACAAAGTTGTAGAACTTTTAATTATCTTTCCAACGCATACTTAACGGACTTGAGATGAATTTTCTAGCCCAAATTATGACCAGTTTACTGAGCACTATTTTCCATTTGACGAACTTCTTACTTTCCGAACTTTTGTGACTTGATTCTCTTCCTTGGTGGTCTTGGACGCCATGGATGGATGTTTTGAAGAGATAGTATCATGTCCTTGAAGATATCCTTGTACTTGAATGCCCGAGACCTTGGAAAAGGTCTTGGCATTGGCCTCTTAGACACCTTATTTGCAAGCGCATTCTTCATGGTTCTTTGATCGCTATCATTCTCCCCCACTTGTCCTCGAATCGTCCTCGATTCGATGTTGCATGTAAGATTAAGAGGAGAAATATCCTGAAATGTTGGAGATACTAAAGGCACCATGGTTAGTAAAGAAGGTTTTGGAGCAAACATAGTTGATGGAAGACATTGAATCATCTCTTGGACATTATGGCTCTCTTTGATTGAAACTCCATCAACTTCTTCCTGCATGCTCTCATCTTGCATGCTTTCCTCAGCTGGAACCTCCTTTAAACTTTCATCCACAATGTGGCATTGAGGAACACATGTGAGGTCACTTGATTCTTTAGAGGTCTCTTGGCTATGTGGGGCTATAACTCTCTCTTCTTGAATGAAAATTCCTGGTTTTGGTGAGTTAGAAACTCCCATTTCCTGCAAAAAAGAGTTAGTATCTAAACCAATAGAAGAAGAGTTAGAATTATGCCTTATTTGACTAGAATTAGCCAAAGCCTCCATAGTCAAGTCCAAAGACTCGTACTTGTGATTCAAGGATAAGATTGGAGCTCTCTTTTGCCAAACATGAGCACAAGCATCTCTATATCGTCTATGCAACTCTTCATCATGTCTAACATAGATCTTTCGCATTACAAACTTCATTTGGTCCCAGTTTGCAATTGGAATCATGCCTTGACGTCTTCTAGATTGACATATCCATAACCAAAAGGAACGGACAGAACCAACAAGGTAGGTAGTCACCCATGGAAGGATATCCCATTCATCATAACCATAGTAGTCAAGGTAGGAATCAACAACTTGCTCCCATGCCAAATAATCATTCGGTCCATACTCTCCAGAAAAGGCTCAATCTTTGGAGGTCTTTGTAACCTTGGAGTTGGTGGAATATCATTATGGGGATCACACCAATACATCTTAATCCTGAAAAGACAATAAGAAATGAGAGAGTAGTGTGTTCCAAAAGCAATACGAACAAGCAATATCACACCGTTATCAAGCCAAAACTTGCCTCGAAGCAATCCAATCAACTAATTCAGTTTTTGGGTTGAATTGAGGGAGTAAAGGGGTAGATATGGTGTAGATATGGTACACTAATGATAAATAAAGGAAATATGAAGTTCAAGCAAATAACGAGTATCCAATAAGACAAGCAATGCAAATTATCCATTTATAAGCTTCTAAACACATGCAATCTCTCAATTGACTCTATGCAAGTTAATAAAGCCAAATTTAAGCATGCAAGGACAGAAATATGGTAGGCTAAAGTGACTTTTATTTCGTCACTAATTTTTCTTCAAAGTGATTTTACTTAGCTACTTTTCTAGCAAGCAATCACTAGGGGTGAAAGTGGCTTGAAACTAGCTCGGGTAGATCACTTCTTTTTCTGATTTTTTTTGACTTTATGCACAATCTACTCTTGTGCTAGAATGAAGAACAACAAAGCAATGCAACTATTGAATGCAAAAGAAAATAAAGCAAAAACGACTAATCTGGTTTTTTTTTTACTAGGTGACTTTAACTACCAATGAAAACAACTAGAAGCCAAATTAACAAAAGAAGATAGGGCTAGTCGAATTTTGATAGGATGTAATAGCAAAAATCAGCAAATATCAACAAGCAATATGAATCTCTATTGATCATGCAACATGCAACAAAAACTCATAAAAATTGTAGGAAGACAATTGCTAATCTATATTGGAACACAACTCAACCAATTTAGCCAATAAACATGCACAAATCCCTTAAAAATCTCCTAATTGGTTAATTGCTTGGGATACAAGGAACAACAAAGAGAATTAGGGTTTGGTAGGCTCGGCTGGATTATGGTTTGAAAGGGTTAGAGTTTGGCTCTAGGGTTGGCAAAACTAGGTTTAGGGTTTCGGTTTAGGGTTTATGCAACTAGGGTTAGGGTTTGGATTAGGGTTTTTCAAACAACTAGGGTTAGGGTTCGAAGGGTTTGGTGATGGCGATCTAGGGTTTAGGGTGGTGCGGTTAAGGCGAGGCTGTTGGAGGGTGATCGGACCGAGATAGGGGTGGTACGGTGGTGGTTAATGGTGGTGGTTGGCGGAACTAGATTGTGGTTGTGCAAAAATTCAGATTATGGTCTCAAAAATTCTAGCTTTGGACAAAGGTTCGAACTTTCGGATCAAAAACAGAATTAAAATTGACTAGAAAGCAAATTAAGGAAAGAAACAATTACTTGGAGAGACGCTGGAATATGATACCACTTGATACGTGATTGCCTCGGAATCCTCCTTGATAATCTCATATATGACCCAACAAGTCCCGATTTTGCCAGTAACGAATGATCCAACCTGAATTTGCCTTAAAGTTAGTAACTTTCACAACAAGTAATGGAAACTGAATTGAATTGATGAAATTGAAGAACCGATCGGAATCATAGAATAACTCAATTTGATAGTTCAATCGGATTGGCTCTAACACTAAACCCGATCGATTAACTAAGTTTGATCTTTAACAATCAACTTAGAACAATCAAATTGATCCAACCACAAATCAAATTGGTAGAACACGAAGGAGAGAGAAGTCGGAATTGCTCTTGATCGAATGATGATGATCGAATTGGAGCAGTAGCAAAGTCGTGATTTTTGGAGCCCAAAGACTAGATAAACCTTTTCTAGGGTTTATCTAATCTCAAGCTGATTTTTATTAATGAAACTGAAAAGTATTTATAGTAGAATACAAAGCTATTCCTTGGAGAGCAAGCAAGAGGCATGGCCGGCCCTAGAGGGGTAGAATTGGCCTTTACTTGCTTCCCAAGATATAATAAATTATCTATAACTATATCTATCTAGATCTCCCTTAAATAAAATAAATCATGGCTGATTTATTTATTTAAGGAAAATATTCTAACAAACTTAAAATATCTAAAAGATAATAAAAACATAGGAGAGAGATTATCAACCACTAACATATGCCTATGGCCGAAAACCCTCTTAAACATATTACTAATTAAAGATAGAATTAAAGCTAAAGATAAGATTCCCGTAAGCCTTGAACAACTCTCAGTAAAACCCATTTTTTGGCGCTTTGCTGTTGGATTCTGAATTTGATGTAAACTACAAAGTTGTAGAACGTTTAATTAGCTTTCCAACGCATACTTAACGGACTTGAGATGAATTTTCTAACCCAAGTTATGACCAGTTTACTGAGCATTGTTTTCCATTTGACGGACTTCTTACTTTCCGAACTTTTGTGACTTGATTCTCTTCCTTGGTGGCCTTGGACGCCATGGATGGATGTTTTGAAAAGATAGTATCAAGTCCTTGAAGTTATCCTTGTACTTGAAAGCCCGAGACCTTGGAAAAGGTCTTGGCATTGGCCTCTTAGACACCTTATTTGCAAGCGCATTCTTCATGGTTCTTTGATCGCTATCATTCTCCCCCACTTGTCCTCGAATCGTCCTCGATTCGATGTTGCATGTAAGATTAAGAGGAGAAATATCCTGAAATGTTGGAGATACTAAAGGCACCATGGTTAGTAAAGAAGGTTTTGGAGCAAACATAGTTGATGGAAGACATTGAATCATCTCTTGGACATTATGACTCTCTTTTATTGAAACTCCATCAACTTCTTCCTCCATGCTCTCATCTTGCATGCTTTCCTTAGCTGGAGCCTCCTTTAAACTTTCATCCACAATGTGGCATTGAGGAACACATGTGAGGTCACTTGATTCTTTAGAGGTCTCTTGGCTATGTGGGGCTATAACTTTCTCTTCTTGAATGAAAATTCCTGGTTTTGGTGAGTTAGAAACTCCCATTTCCTGCAAAAAAGAGTTAGTATCTAAACCAATAGAAGAAGAGTTAGAATTATGCCTCATTTGACTAGAATTAGCCAAAGCCTCCATAGTCAAGTCCAAAGACTCGTACTTGTGATTCAAGGATAAGATTGGAGCTCTCTTTTGCCAAACATGAGCACAAGCATCTCTGTATCGTCTATGCAACTCTTCATCATGTCTAACATAGATCTTTCGCATTACAAACTTCATTTGGTCCCAGTTTGCAATTGGAATCAAGCTTTGACGTCTTCTAGATTGACATATCCATAACCAAAAGGAACGGGCAGAACCAACAAGTTAGGTAGTCACCCATGGAAGGATATCCCATTCATCATAACCATAGTAGTCAAGGTAGGAATCAACAGCTTGCTCCCATGCCAAATAATCATCCGGTCCATACTCTCCAGAAAAAGGCTCAATCTTTGGAGGTCTTTGTACCCTTGGAGTTGGTGGAATATCATTATAGGGATCACACCAATACATCTTAATCCTGAAAAGACAATAAGAAACGAGAGAGTAGTGTGTTCCAAAAGTAATACGAACAAGCAATACCACACCGTTATCAAGCCAAAACTTGCCTCAAAGCAACCCAATCAAGTAATTCAGTTTTTGGGTTGAATTGAGGGAGTAAAGGGGTAGATATGGTGTAGATATGGTACACTAATGATAAATAAAGGAAATATGCAGTTCAAGCAAATAGCGAGTATGCAATAAGACAAGCAATGCAAATTATCCCTTTATAAGCTTCTAAACACATGCAATCTCTCAATTGACTCTATGCAAGTTAATAAAGCCAAATTTAAGCATGCAAGGACAGAAATATGGTAGGCTAAAGTGACTTTTATTTCGTCACTAATTTTCCTTCAAAGTGATTTTACTTAGCTACTTTTCTAGCAAGCAATCACTAGGGGTGAAAGTGGCTTGAAACTAGTTGGGGTAGATCACTTCTTTTTCTGATTTTCTTTTTACTTTATGCACAATCTACTCTTGTACTAGAATGAAGAACAACAAAGCAATGCAACTATTGAATGCAAAAGAAAATAAAGCAAAAACGACTAATCTGGTTTTTTCTTACTAGGTGACTTTAACTACCAATGAAACCAACTAGAAGCCAAATTAACAAAAGAAGATAGGGCTGGTCGAATTTTGATAGGATGTAATAGCAAAAATCAGCAAATATCAACAAGCAATATGAATCTCTATTGATCATGCAACATGCAACAAAAACTCATAAAAATTGTAGGAAGACAATTGTTCTATATTTAGGTTTAAGAAGTTTGAGGATCTCCAATCTATATTTAGGTTTAAGACACTCATCATGCTTTTCTTCCAGAAATCCAATACTTCTTCTCGTCTTCTTATGCCATCTAGATTTAACTTATATCCAGTTTCACTTATTGGTTCTAACGTGAGTTCTTTTTTATTAGGTAGATGATTCGGCATAATCCTTACTCCAAATCTAGCTATTTTTTCTAAAAACTCCTTGGGTTTATCATTGGGCCTTTGATAGTTACATGATCCTTCTTCATATTTTTTTATAGTAGGATCTATTTGCCTCATTTGTCTCTTCTAACATTATAGGTATTATCTCTTCATCAACTTCATTAAAGTCTAACACGTTTTTACCAACAATTTTATCTACTCTTCTTTTGACTTCGTTAATGGGTATTGTTTCCATTTCGTTTAATTTTATTAATCCCATTTGTTGATACATTTCTTCTTCTTCAATACTATATTCGGATTCTTCGCTATTCGTAATACCAGATTCTTCCATGATATTTTCTAGTAACTTAGAGTTATTCTCTATTTCATGGTTCATCATCTTCAAGTTCGGTTTTCTTTTCAATTTTTAAGTTGGGGACTGAGAACTTGAGAACTTTTTAATGGGTTTTGATTTTGAAAATGATACTTATGTGGAAACTGAGTCGATCTTTTATCTACTACTGTTTTAGTAATAGCACCTTGGTGCCTAATTTCGTTAGTAAGTGCAACATCAATTTTATTGTTTCTTCTTGGTGGATTCGTTGGAATAAAGTAAGTTCTTCTTTAACTTTTTAGATTTTCTTACTTAATCTAAAGATACACCTTTTTAAATCTATGATGTCATCGACAGTGGTGTTTAATATAGCTTCATTATGTTTTTCGCCAAATTTTAGATGTTTAATATGTGGAGATTCTCGATTAGGACACTTGTCGGAAATTTCAAGCTTGTCGACTTGATAACTCATTGTCTACAATAATGTTTTGTAATGGCTCTGATACCAAATTACATGACCTATATTAATTTAAGAGGTACTAAGATAAGATAAGATTAGACATGTCAATCGTGTCATTTCGTGCGGGTTCAGATTCGGTCATTTCGGGTTCGGGTTAAATCGGGTTCGGTTTCGTTATGGGTCATGAGTTAATCGGGCCGGGTTGACCAGCGGGTCTAAAATATCCTTTTCTTATGATTATTAAAATAAATTTTTAATTAAATAATAATATTTAATAATAATATATTATTTTCATTTATTTTAATAATAAAATATATTATAATTTTTGAAATAAATTTTAAAAACTTCTATAAATATATTAAATCGGTCAACCCAACGAGTTTCGTGTTCTATCGGGTTCGGTTGATTTCGGGTTTAAAATTTCGGATCTTGACCCTAAATCTATCGAACGGTTCGGGTTGGGTTAGCAGGTTATGTCAGCTTTTGACAAGCTAAGATAAAAGATGTTTGGTATTTCTAAATCTAAGGAGATTTTTTAATATTTTTAAAAAACTTACTAATTAATTTTGTAATTATCTAAGAACAACGGGAATGAAATATTGATACTACAAATAAAAGAGAAAAAACTGTAATTAACTAAATAAAAAACCGGGCCACTGAGCAAAAAGGGCCGGGCTGCTAAGCACACCCCTCATTTAAATGATCTGCCTGCACTAGTTCAGCACGTCATTGACAAGTGCTCAATACGATTCGCCCAAAACATGTGCAATTGTGCATGATAGGAAAATGAGAGAAGCCATGCAGATGCTAATTAACAAGAGATCTCCAGCAGTTTCACACAATAAAGAAGAAAAAAAAAGGACCGGATGCAAAACAGCAGAAAGCAGAAGTTTTCAGGCATAACATCAACGAAAGCATGCAGAGTCTTCTTATTTATAAACAACACCCAACAACAAAACCAAGCAGAGAGAATGAGCACACTCAAAAGATCACGTCGTCTCAGCATACGAGAGGTGCAGGGCACCACATGATTTTCTCAGAAAGCTACTCCCACAATTGGAATCCGGGTTGTCACTGTCATCACCATTGTCAAAATCCAGAAGCTCCATTGTTGTTGAATTGTAATTGTTAGTCGACAAATTCTTTCCAGTGTTTGTAGCTAGAACAGGATCCATAGCAAACGTGAGTCTGAGAGATGGTTCAGCCTTTTCACTTCCTTTCCTATGATGATGCTTCTTGTCTTTCTTACGGCTGCTGCTGCTCCCTTGCGAGTTCTTGCTCTTCTGTTTCCCCTTGCTGTGTTTTTTGCTACTCCTAGATGAATGGTTGTTCCTCTTCGGTAGATGTGATACTGAGGATGGTGGAGGATCATACACGTCCGGAGCCCATGACACACTCAGCTTCCTTGGAGCCAATCCTTCTTTCTCACGGCCTCCTTTCATGGCAGAGACAAGCTTCCGTGCCACCTGCAACACATCAAAACTCTTCAACTGTGAGCAATTTGCAAAAAATAAAAAAATAGAATCTGACGATAACAATATTTTTCACTCGTATTATTATATCACAGTGAAACAGACTCCGATTCATTTGTACAGCAAAAGATACAGGGGCAATCATATCAATTTTGAAAAGAAATATCATCCATCTTCCATTATAGCCCAAACAATCCCATAAACGATTATAAAGGTTGGTTGATAATTGGGTTGCCCACTATATATAGATCAAGGAAAGCATTAACCATATATAGATCAAGGAAAGCATTAACCTCAGACAGAGCAAATAGATGTAACACAAAGCAGCAGCATACAAAGACAATAAAAGTAAACTTCAAAGATTTGGTAGCCTGCCTTTTGAAATTCCTACTATTCAATAACATTAAAAGTTCCAATTCATTTGTTGTTCTGCTCCTTTCTTCCGTTCATTTTCTGGCTAGTGAACAATTTCTCCATGAAAGAGCCTGAAATCTTATCCCTAGAGTTAGATTACACTGAACATAAAGTTGGTCTTTCACTGTCCTTATTTTTTACAAACATATTTATATGCCTAAGATAATGCATTTTAATCTATAGATAGTAACCAGTAACCAGGAGATAGACAACTATCCTCTCAAAGATGTCATTTTTCCTTTAAGATATAGCATAGGGTGAAACAATACATAGCCAAAACTGATGTGTAGAAATTATTGCATTCATAAGGAGTTCCAGAACCAAACACAAGTCATCTTTTGGAAATGAATCTATGGAGAAATCATCTTTTATGACCAGTCAGTCATACAGAAAGATATACACATCTATAAACTGTGGGAATCAAAAAGCAAGAAAAGCATCATCAATCAATTTTGATATGAAGAAGCATGATAAAAGGGAAGAACTAGAAGGAGAAGATTTGCATAATGAACTAGCATATCCAACAGTAACTTACTGGTAAGGACATGGCAGGCATGTGAAAAGCACCCTCTTGTGGGCTGTCATTGTTATCCGTAGATGCCGAAGAGATACAGTCAGTCAATGAAGATGTAGCACACTTGCACAAGCATTTTACAGTATGTGCCGGAGGTACTATACTTGTAGCCATCAGATGTTCCAACACTTGTCTTTTTTCACTCATCATTGTGGATGGTATATCACTGCATCCATTTGCAGCTTGAGGAGAATTCTCAAGATTTTCTAATTTAATATCTTCAACTTGCAAAGCCACATCAAATGCAGTTCTCAGTTCAGAGACAACATCCTCTGCACTAACACCACAGGTACACTGTTCTCTGTATATGGATGGTAGCTTTAAAGCAAGATCATTTTTGACATTAACTAAACCCATCATCCCCTCAGACGTGTCATCCATTGCAACAAGATATCTCTTATCAACTGTGAACAATCAATTCATATGTTACTATACATTCCAAAGAGAAAGAAGGGAACAATTGTAAATCGATTGCCTAATACCAACTACATACAAAATGCATAAACAAGTGTCGGTGCTCAACCTTAATAATCACAAATAATAATGCATCTGAATCAATGGGTTGGGTTTGGACAGTAAGAATTGATAATCAACATGATTCATACAAATGCAAAATCACAAAAGACAACTTTCCAACCGGTTAAGCGTCTTATGTTAATACAAATCACGTTTGGATTCAAAATAACATATATATGATAAAATCAGCAGATCACATTGAAAAAGAGCTGAGAAATACCTCAAAATTGACAATCCAGAGAAAACTGCGAGCGGGAACACCGAACACGTAGAAAAGAGAGAAAAAAAATCACGTTCTTTTACCAGAGCTAGGCGGATCTGTAATTGCCAACCGTCGATCCCTCTGGTGTCTTTCCACTCCAGGTGAATGAGGTAAACGAGAACGAGAAGACAAAAATAATACGGGAACAAGAATGAGCCCGACCTAAGACGATCAACGAACGAAAAAAAAAAGATAAATGTTAACTAAGATTACCACGCCTATTACCCTTTTCGAGCCGTTTCAGACGATGAGAACACAAAGAATTATGCAAAGAGGTGACCGCATGGATCGGGGATCGAAGAGGAAGTTCAACGTGCACCGAAGGCATTGTACTCCGATGCTCAGAAAAAGGGGGAAAACACGTAAACAAAAGCCCCCCACCAAATTCCAAACCCTAATTTACACAAGAGCAGATCATTGATTGCAATTTCCGAATATATCTGATTGATTGAAGAGGAGAACGAACACGCGGTTAATTTGAGCTAGAGCATCGCTGAATCAGAAAATACGATCGAAGAAACGAAAACCCTACAAAAGTCAGCGCGAAGAAAACGGGTGAGGAAGGAAGAGAAAATCCACACGGTGGAGAAGGAAGAGGATATTTATAGGACGATCTGGTTAATGGGTATCGGAGACGATGGCGGCCCTGGAGACTGAATCTGAAGCGTACACGTGTCTTTTATTTGCCGTGAATAGATCTTCTGTTTGATAAAGATTAAAAGAGCAGGGTGAATTTCATAAAACCACCCGCGAAATATGAATTTGTGTACAAAAGCACCCGTAAAAATTGAAACTTCAGGAAATCACTCATAAAAATATTTTATTTGTAAAAAACTACCCGTAAAAATTGAAATTTCAGCAAATTACCATAAAAATATTTTGTTTGCAAAAAACACCCATAAAAATAGTCCATTTTCAAAAGACCATCCAAGTCGATAATTCCGTTAAATTTTCTGTTAGAAATATGAAATTTTATTATTTTCACTACTAAAATACCAATTTCTATTACTCAAACACCAAACTCCAAATCTCATATTCTGAATTTATAATTTGTGAATGTTTTCTAACCTGAATATGAAGAACAAGATACCCGTGGCCGTTAGTTCATAATTCCATTACATTTCTCGTTAGATACTAAGAAAGTTACAAAGATGCTCTTATCTGACTAGTACCGTAAAAAATCAAATTTCATTTTCTGCATGAAAAAAGAACGAGGAGAACGAATGAACTTCAATCAATCCAAATTATCCGATCCAAGGAGATAAATTAGTATTCGTGTTTGGGCTTTGGTTGAAAGAATCGGAGGTGTTGGTATCTCGTTGTTCAAATCCAAGTAAGAAAACATTAACAAATCAAAAATTCAAAATCTATGGTTCGGGTTTGTGTGTTTAAATGGTAAAATTAGTGTTTTAGTAGAGGAAATAATAAAAAAAAATTCTAACAGAATTATTGATTTGGGTGGTCTTTTGCAAACAGAATATTTTTATGGGTGGTTTTTTTGCAAACGAGATATTTTTACGAGTGGTTTGTTGAAATTTCAATTTTTACGAGTAGTTTTTTGCAAATGAAATATTTTTATGGGTGGTTTCCAGAAATTTCAATTTTTTATTGATGGTTTTGTGCACAAACCCATATTTCGCGGGTGGTTTTGTGAAATTCACCCTATAGAGTAAAATAGCTTAATGGTATTTCTGGAAAAAAAAAAAGGAAAGGAGAAAAAGTCCTTTTCCAAATGTATTTATTTCCATCTTGAATTTTGCATTTTCTTGACACTAAATTTATTTAAATTTGAACTTTTTTTTTGCTAAGAATAGCTTAAAGGAGAATAAGTTTTTTTTTAATTTGCTAAGAATTAGAAATTTAGAATAACCTCAACATATGGGTTTGGATAATATTGAAGCGTGTGAATCTTTTAGATTTTTAGGCACAATTTCTAATTCTTTTAATAAGGTGGGTATCCTTAAATTTTAATTTTTCTAAATTTGAGTTTAACATTGAAGATATTTTTTTTTGAAGTGTCATTGCATCTGCCCTAAGAATTGTTGAATTACCATATTACAAATTGTTCTTGTGGTTTGGTCCATTTCTTGTTTTTACTTTTCCCATTCAGTCTCGTTTTTGAGATTTTGGTTCTTGTTCCACTTTTTTTTGTCGAAATCTAATTTCTTATATGTTGTTAGGACATATCTTTCTAATTTTTTTTATTATATTCGGTAGTGGAATGACGACCTTGTTTTGTTGATATCAAATACCCCACCAAGTAATGGACATATCCATGAAGTCTTGCTTTGAAAGGATTCGTCCCAAGTTAGCATTGATATTATTTAGTTTTCAATACGATGGAAAATAGTTTTGGATTATTGTAGAGACTTACGTAGAGGGAGGGGACGCCGGAGGAAATGTTGGAAGGATAGTATAAGGCAGGATATCAACCAATTGGGGATTTCAACGGATCTTGCAACATGTAGGGATAGTTGGAGGGAGAGATCCGAGTGGTGGACAGGTAGTCGCCAGGACAAACGGTTTCACTAGGGTCTTTGTTGGCTTGGGTGTTATGTCTGTTTGTGTTTGTTTTGTTGTTTTTGTGGGTTGTTCCCTATTCTGTTTATTTTGTTGTTCCTTCGTGTCTTTCCGGCACACCCCTTGCGTTAAGACAAGGGTGCCCCCATCTTGGCCCCCAGATTCCCCTGTAGGAAAACTAGTTAATACTATGAAAAACTCTCTCTTTTTCAAAATAATACGTATTCCCGCCTAGGGTTTTTTGCTTCTCCCCCTAGGGCCACCCATGGCGTCGCCGGAAGACGCCAACAATCCTCCCCCTCCTCCTGATCCACAACCGGCCGCGATGGAAATTGATCCACCAGCCGGATCTCACCCACCACCGAATGTGGTTCCTCCACCACTACCACAAAATCAACAACAATCGGTTGCTCCAACTAATAACCCTCACGGAATTACACCAACTCCATCACCACCGATGGCGGAGTCGTTCCGGGACAAAGTGGCAGGATCTTCTACTTCATCTGATTCGGTATCAACATCCATGGCCAGCCTTGAAGAAAGATCGGAGCTCTACGATACGGATGATGATGAGGTTTCGGAATATGACGATCCGGCATGCCCGACAATTACCTTGACCAAGCAAGAAAAATGTGAACTCTGTCGTCCATGGGCCAATACTCTAATCATCAACATGTTTGACAACGGTCCCATATATGTTCAAATTAAGAAGAAACTAGAGCAAAAATGGAAGCTAAAGGGTGAACTGACTCTAGTTGATATCGACAATGATCATTACGTAGCAAAGTTTACTAATACGGAGGATCTCAATCATGTCTTGACCCAAGAACCTTAGATGATAGGAGATAATTATCTTATGATCCGTCGATGGGTACCCAACTTTGATCCGTTCGAAGACAAGGCTCAGGTCTTAACGGCTTGGATTCGCATCCCAGGTTTTAGTATGGAGTACTTCAATGGCAAATTTTTAAGTCGTATTGGTAATACGGTGGGACGCGTTTTAAGGATAAACAAGACAACAATGGATGCGGACCGTGGTCAATTTGTCTGATTGAGAGTGGAGTGATAAAACCCGAAATAAACCGCGCTATAAACGGGATTATAAAAATACTAACTCTCGGGATTCGTACAACCAAACGATTTTCGTACGTGGATTATTACTCCTCCCCACCCCTCAGCCGGTTGTTTTTGTGCTCTTTACGAATAAAGCCTTTAGACTTTATAGCGTTTATAGCGCGATCTCACTCGGAGATCAAACACATCGAGCTTTGGAAAAACGAGATAGTTCTCGAGCCAAAGAGGATTTTCGACCTTTAAAGTTGTATCATAGCCTTGCTATATATAATAGTGCCCAACTGCTAGCTTATATGTAAATGTCCGATGTGGGACGCCAAATCACACAATTTACGTGATTTGAATTACTTTCTAATGGGGATGTGGATTTTGTACACTTGAAAGTGCACATGCGTATTTTTTAATAATGAACAAGGCCATTCACACTTTGTTGTTTGGGCCGAGCATAACTATTGCACCAGGCCCCCGTTTGCTTTGCCTACTTATTTCCAACAACACGCACATCCTCTATTTAAACCCGATTAATCTCGCCGGTCAAAGCGGTAAGTTAGATTTTTTGCCCTTAATTAATTTGCGGTTATTTTGCGCACCATCACAATCCCTTGGCTCGATGTCCTCGTTCCACGAGGGCAACGAGACAATATACAGGTGTGCCAACTTGCATAAGATGCATGCGCTCTTTTCGAGAGTTTGGACCTCGTCCATAGAGAGTTTGGACCTCGTCCATAAGAGAGTTTTGACCTCGTCCATAAGAGAGTTTGGACCTCGTCCATAGAGAGTTTGGACCTCGTCCATAAGAGAATTTGGACCTCGTCCATAGAAAGTTTGGATCTCGTCCATAAGAGAGTTGGACCTCGTCCATAAGAGAGTTTGGACCTCGTCCATAAGAGAGTTTGGACCTCGTCCATAGAGAGTTTGGACCTCGTCCATAAGAGAGTTTGGACCTCGTCCATAGAGAGTTTAGACCTCGTCCATAGAGAGTTTGGACCTCGTCCATAAGAGAATTTGGACCTCGTCCATAGAGAGTTTGGACCTCGTCCATAAGAGAATTTGGACCTCGTCCATAAGAGAGTTTGGACCTCGTCCATAGAGAGTTTGGACCTCGTCCATAAGAGAGTTTGGACCTCATCCATAGAGATTTTGGACCTCGTCCATAGAGAGTTTGGACCTCGTCCATAGGAGAGTTTAGACCTCGTCCATAGAGAGTTTGGACCTCGTCCATAGAGAGTTTGGACTTCGTCCATAAGAGAGTTTGGACCTCGTCCATAAGAGAGTTTGGACCTCGTTAATTGAACATAAACACATTACTGATGAACTTTTATCTGTTCAATCCATTTTGATCAATCAACCTTATTCACAACAACCTTGATGATTAACCACTTGTTCACAACTTAAACTAAACCAACATTCTTCCTTCCTTTCTTACTATAATCATAGGAAATTCCCATTCCATTTAGGATTCTCAATCCTCTTAACTCAAAGGATAACAACATATATGAAAATCTGAGTTCGTATACTATCAGATTCAAAATTTAACTGCATCTTCCAATAGTTTAACAATTCAATTGATCCAACATTTGAGCATTTCAAAGCTCTTTAACTTCCAACTGAGCAAAGAAAAGTACATAATATCCATGGTTCTATACTATAGAGTCACAAACATAGTTGTTGAAGAAAGTTTCCAAAGACAATCCTTTTCTTTTCAGGATTCTTTTACATCCCTGCATGATCCATACTGATCTTTTTAGAATCACTCAAGGCTCATACGATTCTCCAAATCTTAACATTGAGATGTAGAGATTCCAACTCATTCCTTCTATTGAAAATCGAATTTCAACAAAATTCAGAAATTCCTATAATAATATTCTCATGAAAACTCTTAATCTTATGACTTCAATGTCAAAGAAACTCGCTTTAAAATTTCCTTTTTAAAGACAAAACTTGAACTTTCACATATCTCAAGAAAAAGAATTAACAATTTCTTTCACATAACTTTGAATCATGAACTTTCTAACAAAAATTCTTAACTTGAAATCTTCCATCATACGATCTTAAAATAGGAAACCTTCAAAATAGAAATCTTTATGAAGTAGAATACTTAACTTCAAAATCTCACAAGAAGTTTCCTAATATGAAAGAAACGACGAGGGTACACCCAATTCAGACTCTCAAGAGAGAATAGGAATTCATTGAGAACTTGGTCTAGAACCGGGTCAACTTTAGGAATCTTCACCTAATTTTTACTCTGGATCCTTCTCGGAATCCATTCCCATCTCTAGGGAATCAAATGTCCACTATAGGACCTTTTTCATAAAAGCTATTACAAACTTATTACCTCATGTTCTCCAATTCTCTTTTCTCCTTCTATCTCTTCACGAGTCTGGCTTCCAATCTTAACCACTTTCCATAAATGGTTCTAAGATAACATCCATATAGAATTCTCTGTAATTCTATATAAAAGATGAAAGTCTTAAGCAAGACTTAGAAACTTTTAGCTCTGATACCACTTCTGTAACACCCCCTTACTTACCTTGGAGGTATTACCGCCAATAACCCCGATTAGGACTAAACCAGAGTTACCCAAGGCTTTAACCTGACAGAACTTACTAGAACAAGGTAAATGAAACCGTTTAAAACCTAACAAAATTAAGTAAAACTTTACAGCGGAAAAGAGAATAAAAGGTCTTATACAAGCCTTAACTTAAAAAGAATTAGTAAATAAATAGAACAACCTTCTATTTAAACAAAATCTTCATCCAATCTTCCTTAAGTTCTTATTTCTGAAACTCAGCTTCGCTTTGAAGTAGTTCAACCATGATCTTCACCCAAGTATAGCCATTGGAAACCTTTCTTCAACTTCTGGAGCTTCAAACCTCTAAATATGCCTCTTGAATCAACTTCCAAGAAGAACCTGATGTGTCGTAAACCAACGGTGGACACCAGCCAACCATATAAAAGAAAAGAAGATGGACGGGTTAGTCTAATGAAAGACTAAGCAAGCGGAGAAACTAACTTGGTTCTTATGGTTGTAACTAAACATATTGGCATCCAAATCCGATTAGACTCGGATTATGATCCAACAGTTAGCAGTCTTATAGAGAATAAGAAGGAGACTCGCATATTCAAGAGATAGGACACCACAACTTGTGGTTCCTTTACGAAACATGAACAATTGTTGGGAATCCATATTAATCACATAACAATTTGAAAAGCCTCCATCGACTAATCAGATTGACTTAATCAAAGCTTGATTAAGAATCATTCATAACAGGGAGCAAGAATGGTTATCGAATGGACTAACCATCTTGGTACATTAATGTGCCTAACACACTTATCTATCATTACTCTCAATCTGTGCACTCGCACCATTTAATAGTTTTTACGTAGTTCGACCAACAACCGAGATCAGAGGGTCTATTTCATCCATGATCCTTTACATATATCCTCGGCCAACAACCGAGATTCGGCCAACAATCGAGATTAGAGGGCCTATTTCATCCATGCTCATTTATACATGCTCGGCCAACAACCGAGATTCGGCCAACAACCGAGTATCAATTGCACTTACCTAGAGTGCACCATTGTCTTCCTTCAACGTGAAGCGTGACATGAGTCATGACTCCAATATTGGGATACGCTAGCAAGCTACGCCCCCAATTCATATTTTGTTATAAAGAGGTCATTGGAGACTCGGCTCCTACCCCTGGACTACATATTTTGCAACAGTGTTTCAGCACAGGACCACTAAAGAGATGTCTTGGAGTCTAAACTCCCATCTCCATTATCTTACTTCGCAACAATGTCTCAGCATGAGACAGCTAAACACACAAAGTCGCACAACGGTCCTAAGTTCAGTTCTAGCGTAAAAACTGACATAACGACATGGTCGTTATTTCTAACAAAATAACAACCTATCAAACTTTATTCAACACACACATTATTTCCAACATGAAGATCAAATGGAATTCAATTCCTCATTGAATAACCATAAAACAAGAGAGATCCGTCCACTTGCCTTATAAGGCGTGCTCAACGCTCTTAGCAATTCCAACAGTAATCTTTATCACCCTTCTGCCAAATATAACAAAAGGATTTCTCAACAACGAGCTCACGAAAACACTTCGTAGTTGTATACTCAAATCCTACAACTTCCTAATCGATAAACGATTTGATTTCCGAATATCGATATATAATAAATCCTTAGTTATCATGCTTTAAGGAGCCATCTTGGCGGAATTATAACTAATTATCCGCTTCACTTTTGAAACAATTTTCTAAATAAAAATTTGTTCATTAGCAACCGTTCTTAAAGGTGACCAAATCTCAGATCAAACGAATTAACAACGAATCCCGAGTAATTATCTGAAGTCCTTTACCTGCCAATCGGTGTCAAAACTTGTATTCGCTATAACTGAAGATCCCGACGTCCGTTTCATGAGCGGTTTGAACCTGTGGGACCGTATCAACGTCAAGATTATAAAAACCATAAATTTAATTAGCAAAGCGGAACTGAAAGGTCCTTACAGTGGCTCTGTAACCAACCCGCTAATTAATTTCGATCGTATATACCTTCACTCGAGCCCATAGCTTGTTTGGCTCGATAGTGGCTCGATTCCCGAGCCCGAGGGTGGCTGGGCGTTGCCCGGTGGTGGACCTCTTGGTGGTTGGTGGTCGGAGGGTCTAGTGGTCGCCGACGGCGTCACATAACAAGGCAGAGAAGATACCGGCGACGTGGATTTCTTTCCTCCCGAGCCAGTCGTCGTTCCGTTTGATTCTCTTGCTGGTTCATTTGCAGCAGCAACATCCAACAAGACCCATAGATGATGAAGATGAGGTGATGAGGTGAGGATGGAGATGGACGGGGTGGAGAAGCCATCCGGTGGTGATGAGAATTCGAATTCTTTCCAAGTCCGTCGTTCTCGTCCTTATCCGACCCTCCTCTGTTTGCTTTTGTTAAAAGCTGCGAGCCACTTTCTCCAACTCAATCTCTTTGATTCCTTCCATAATAAGGCAAGAGAAAGAGGCGGTTTAAAACAAAAATCCGTCTCGGAACGGGACTCGCGTTAAAGCGGTAAATTATGTACCTCGGATGGAAAAACTTACTAAATACAAAACGTCCCGTAAATTATGTAGATCAATAAAACCAATTTTCCATGATTTTATCACGCTACCTTCAATTTTTAAGGCTTTCGTTTCGTATTTTAAATCCTTTACACTACATAATTAAAAAGACGGCTTATCCAATAAATATTCTTTTTTCACCGAAAAATCCTAGAATTCACACTGATCCATAAAATCATTTCTTTGTGATTTTAGGATATCACCAAGAATTTTCTAGGATTTAATCGCCATCAAAAATATCGGATTAAGCGTTAAAACAAACAAAAAGATTAAAAAGGATATTCAAAAAAAATTCAAAAATATCCTTAAAAACCACAATTATTACACCAATCGCCAAGAAGTCTAGCCAACCCATAGTCCCTGCTGATGAACAATTTGGCCCATGGATGCATGTGAAGAAGCCTTTTCGAAAGCCAAGAAGCCAGAAACAAGACTCGGAAAACATGCCAAGTAAATCGTCTGTAACACCCCCTTACTTACCTTGGAGGTATTACCGCCAGTAACCCCGATTAGGACTAAACCAGAGTTACCCAAGGCTTTAACCTGATAGAACATACTAGAACAAGGTAAAATAAACCATTTAAAACCTAACAAAATTAAGTAAAATATTACAACGAAAAAACAAGTAAAAGGTCTTATACAAAACCTTAACTTAAAAAGAATAAATAAATAGAACAACCTTCTATTGGAACAAAGTCTTTAAAAAAGTAATCAGTAGGTTCTTAACTTCTTTCTCACTTCGCTTTGCAGCAACTTAACCAAGAACTTCATTCAAGTATAGCCATTGGAAACCTTTTTTCAACTTCATGAGCTTCAAACCTCTGAATCCGCCTCTTGAATCAGCTTCCAAGAAGAACCTGATGTGTCGTATACTAACGGTGGACACCAGCCCACCATACAAAAGAAAAGAAGATGAACGGGTTAGTCTAATGAAAGGCTAAGCAAGCGGAGAAACTAACTTGGTTCTTATGGTTGTAACTAAACATGTTGACATCAAAATCCGATTAGACTCGGATTATGACCCACAGTTGACAGTCTTATAGAGAATAAGACGGAGACTTGCATAATCAAGAGCGAGAACACCACAGCTTGTGGTTCCTATAAGAAGCATAAACGATTAATGGAAACTTATACTAGCCACACCATATTCACAAAAATCTTCAACGACTAAACAACTTAACTTAATCAAAGTTTGATTAAGAATGATTCTTAATCAGGAGCAAGAATGGTTATCACAAGAACTAACCATTCAGTTACCTTAACGTGCCTATCGCACTCTCTTTACTTCATGATTTTAACATTACACATTCATTGTAATAACTTTTAATCGACCCAAACTGCTATCGATAAATTTCTTGTAACTGATGTCGTCACGGTGAGAGGGCCTATTTCATCCATGACCACTTGACCCACATCAGTTCTTTTTGCACTTAGCTAGAGTGCACCATTTTCCTCCTTCAACGTGAAGCGAGACATGAGTCATGACTCCAATATTAGGATCCGCTAGCAAGCTACGCCCCCAATACAAACTTTGTTATAAAGAGGTCATTGGAGACTCGGCTCCTACCCCTGAACTAACTTATTTTACAACAGTGTTTCAGCATAGGACCACTAAAGAGATGTTTTGGAGTCTAAACTCCCATCTCTAACTATTTTACTTCACAACAATTTGGTCCTAAGTTCAGTTCTAGCGTAAAAACTGAAATAACGACATGGTCGTTTTTCTAACAAAATAACAACCTATAAAACTTTATTCAACATACCAATTATTCCCAACATGAGGATCAAATGGAATTTTATTCCTCATTAATAACCATAACGCAAGAGAGAATCGTCCACTTGCCTCAGAAGGCATGCTCAACGTCCTTAGCAATTCAACAATAATCTTTATTACCTTTTTGTTAAATATAACAAAAGATTTCTCAACAACGAACTCATGGATACACTTCTTAGTTGTATTCTCAACTCCTACAACTTTCTAATCGATAAACGATTTGATTTCCGAATATCGATTCATAAATAATCCTTAGTTATCATACTTTAAGGAGCCATCTTGGCGAAATTATAACTAACTAACCGTTTCACTTTTGAAACAATTTTCTAAATAAAAATTGTTCATTAGTAACGGTTCTTAAAGGTGACCAAATCTTGGATCAAACGGATTAACAACGAATCCTGAGTAATTGTCCGAAGTCCTTTAGCTGCCAATCGATGTCAAAACTTGTATTCGCTATAACTGAAGATCCGGACGTCCGTTTCCCGAGCGGTTTGAACCTGTGGAACCGTATCAACGTCAAGATTATAAAAACCATAAATTTAATTAGCAAAGCGGAACCGAAAGGTCCTTACGGTGGCTCCACAACCAACCCGCTAATTAATTTCGATCGTAATTACCTTCACTTGAGCCCATGGCTCGTTTGGCTCGATAGTGACTCGATCCCCGAGCCCAAGGGTGGCTGGGTGTTGCCCGGTGGTGGCCCTCGTGGTGGGTGGTGGTCGGAGCAGTGGGCGATCGTTGGCGACGAACACAAACAAGCAGGCGGAGTTACGCCGGTGATGATGAACTAAATTCTTTCTTCCCGAACCCGGCGTTCCTCCTGATCCTCTCGCTGGTTCTACCTCCTCCCCAGCAGCAGGGTAAACCAGAAAAAACAGAGAGGGAGTAGAGGAGATGATGAAGATGGTAGGAGGTGGACGGGGCAGAGAAGACTAGCGTCGGCGGTGAAGATTCGAAGTCTTTCTTCTTCCCGAGTCCGTTGTCGTCCTGATCGTCTCTGGTTCCCTTCCTTTTTTTACTCTAGTTCGAACCGATCAACTTGGAAAAAGTCCAACCTCATCTTAGCTTTCTCTCGGTTCCTTCCTTATTAAGACAGAGAAGAGGTGAGTTTAAAACCAAAACCCGTCTCGGAATGGGATTCGCGTTAAAGCGGTAAAATTATGTACCTCGGGTGGAAAAACTTACTACATACAAAACGTCCCGTAAATTATGTAGACCAATAAAATCAATTTTCCATGATTTTATCACGCTACCTTCAAATCTTAAGGCTTCTGTTTCATATTTTAAATCCTTTACAGTACATAATTAAAAAGACGGCTTATCCAATAAATATTCTTTTTCCACTGAAAAATCTTAGAATTCACACCGATCCATAAAATCATTTCTTTATGATTTTAGGACATCACCATAAATTTTCTAGGATTTAAATTCCAACAAAAATATTGGATTAAGCGTTAAAACGGACAAAGAGGTTAAAAGGATATCCGAGAAAAATTCAAAAATATCCTTAAAAACCACAGTTATTATATCGTCGATGAAGCATGTGAATCAACCTGATCAAAACGCTAGTAAGGGTTCGAGATTTGCTGCTTTGATGGCATCAACCACTGTCAATGAGGCTGATGAAATGCCGAATCGAGTGTGTAAAGGCAGCAACGAGAAGCCAATAAGGGCAAATCAGTCATTACATGCAATGCGGAGTCGTCCAATCCAAAGCCCAATTCAGCTCCTAAACCTAACGTGCCACCCAAGCAACCAGAGCAGGTCAAGAATGTAATATCTGAAGCAGTAGCAGCCGCAACAAATATAGATCCGAAAGATCTTGATGCTAGGATTATGGATACAAAATATTCTGGGGCTACCAAATCAAAACAACAAGGCAACAAATCTTTAAAGAAAAAAGATAAAAAAGAAGCTAAAGATTCTGCGTTATCCAATGCTATCAAACCAAGCAAGAAGCAATCTTCTACGCCTATTACGACATCCAAAGATTCGGAGATCTGAAAGGTCCAATTAATTGTTGAAAATGCTAATCTTATGATAGAAAACCCTCCACAACAAATCTCGTCCCATCCACATCAAAACCTCAATAACCAGACCGCTGCCCCAGCACACCAACCATGAACCACCCCCAAATTCAACAAAGAATGAGAGTAGAGACACGACTGGTCCTTCACAAGTCAAGTTTGATAGTCTCAAACCGCCAGACGGGACCAACGGTCATGACCTTGGCCAGGCTAGCGAATCGGATGATCATTGAGTTCCTTCCAATCAATGCAGAGACTTGTTAGGCCCAAATATCCAGCGGCCCATTTGGTAATCTGAGCCCATAAGTACAAGAAGAAGTCATCAACCGTGCTGAACGAGACAGGATCCTGGAATGGGAGAAGTCATTAATCATCCGATAGAAGGAAGAAAGCATCCGTCACAGAGTGGAGAGATCTGTTCAGAAGGCGCTGGTGAGAGCACTCCGAGCCTCCGATATATGCGGGAAGTGGGAAGTTAGTTACAAGATGTGCCCTATGAATTCGGAGATCGTGATACATGGAAAGTAATCGTTGTAGTTCACATGTATATATGTAAAATTATGTATTTTGTAAGGGACAATTAAGAACGACACCAGAAAATCAATCAAACGAGATCATTGCCCTCTGCTTTCAAAGATTTCGAGCTTGTTCGTATTTATTATTTCCTTTGAATCCGATCGTGCCCTAATCTAGGGCAGAGATTTGCTTGTCAAATTTTTGTCCAAAACAATTGGGCGCCCACCGTGGTGCCCAACGATCGAAAAAAGATTCAGTTCTTTGCATTGAAAAGGAGTTCAGGAAGATCGCCATGAGCAACCCTAGCGAAGGTGGTCAAGAGCTAGGCATCAGGGAGGATGGGGGCGCACGCCAGGACGCGTCGGCAGCCCTTCGTCTCAAACTGTCTGAATTCGCCCAAAGGCTCCAAACTTTGGAGAAAGAACTGTCCGATCAGCGTGCTTGTAACGAGAAGCACAAAGCAAGCATTGAGCAGTTAACCGCCAACAACGACGGTTTGCACTCCCAACTTCGATCCGTGTCTTCTATCGGCCCGCTTGCCCGAGCAACGGATCGAACACAAAACAATGGGGGAGAAGGTTCCTCTGGGAACCATACCAGCCGTCATGGAGGAAATCCTGGCCTAGAGTTCATTATCAAACCAGCAACGATCCCCGGGGTACCATCATTTACCCCCGCTCAAGGAAACCCTGTTAGCGAAGGAGCACGGGCACCCATACACCTGCGATCAGCGCGAGAGGTTAGTCCCCGACGCTTGGGAAGATGAAACCATGGACGATGATGAGGATTGGGACCGCCGCTGTCCCCGAGACCTCGAGAATATCGTTCGGAACCAATTCAGGATGTTCACAGAGCAGTTATCGAAGATACCCGGGGTCCCGCGGCCCATAGAGGAAGAAGCGGTTGATGGTTATGATGAGTTGCCTTTCGCTCCCCACATCGCCCAGGTCGAGATACCAAAGAAGTTTTCGGTGCCTAGTATGACTTCTTACGACGGCACGGGGGACCCTGACGAACATGTGGCCATATTCAAGCAAAAGATGATGGCCAGCGCGGTACCGTACCATTCCCGCAAAGCGCCGATGTGCAAGGGGTTCGGAGCCGCTCTCGCGGGACCAGCCTTGAAATGGTTCGTTAACCTCCCAAAGGGAAGTATCCGTTCTTTTGCCGAGTTAATGGACTCGTTTCGGGTACAATTCTCCAGTAGTCGGAGATTTGAGAAGCAGTCCAGTGACCTATACCGGATTATCCAAAAGCCGGAAGAGTCCACTCGGGAGTACCTACACCGATTTAACCGAGAGAAGATTTCCATCCCGCATTGTGACGTGCCGAAGACGATGGAAGCTTTCATTCAGGGGGTAAATCAAGACGGAGATCTCTACAAAGAGCTCACTAGACACCCTTGCCATAACTTCGAGGATGTGCAAACCAAAGCCTTGGCTTAAATCAGGCTCGAGGAGGATTTGAAGATGAGAAAACCCACGAGCGTCTAGGAGAGGGTAGATAAGAAGGCAACACCAGATCACCGCCGAGAGCGCCGTGACCAACCATACCGGCGCCCTCACCCTGATGCGGTGAAGGTAAACGTCGCTGAAACCAGACCAGCCAAGCCGTTAGCGCCGAAGTATGACGAGTTCAACCTGGGTATATCCCCCGAGGACCTCGTGAAGAACATAGCCCAAAGAATACAAGGCGTTAGGTGGCCGAAGAGAAATGAAAAGCCTTTTCCAAACAAGGATATGAGTAAGTGGTGTGACTTCCATGACAATTACGGTCACGTGACCAAGGACTGCGTAGCCCTAAGAAGAGAGATTGCCTACCTTGTATCTCGGGGAAGGATTACAGAATATGCGTCGAATGCGCAAGTCCCCCCAAATGTCGTGGAAGCCTCACGCGCGGGAAGGCCAGCGTCGCCGGTACCAACAAAAGTTGTAAACGTGATCACCGGAGGGTCAAGTGTGTGCGGTCTCACTTATTCAGCAGCTAAGAGGAACGCACGAGAAAGCACCCTTCCTCGCCCAGCGTGTGAGAAGAATGACGTCTTCAATCTCGCAATACATTTTGACGAGGATGACGTCAACGGTCTTGACGGACCCCATCATGATGGCCTCGTAATTTCTCTGTCAATCGGAAACGTCTTAATGAAGCGGGTCCTCATCGACACCGGGAGCTCAACCAATCTCATGACGTTGGAAGCTCTGAGAGGAATGGGTCTGAGCGAGAAGGATGTGGAGAAAAACCCCACAACACTCGTAGGCTTTAGCGGAGAAGTGAAGCACACCGTAGGAGACATCATCCTTCCCACATACGCAAAGGGCGTAAATATTCAGGTTAGGTATTCTGTTATGGATTGCCCTTCATGTTATAATGTAATAATGGGAAGGCCATGGCTCCATGACATGAGAGTCGTCCCCTCCACTTACCACTAAACGGTGAAGTTCCCAACTCCATGGGGGGGGGGGGGGGTTCAAGAGATCCGGGGTGATCAAAGAACGTCCCGGGAATGTTACAAATCGGCGCTGAAACCAGCCGCCAGTCGGAGTCCACCTAGCAATTAAAGGAGGCCACTAACCCTACCATCCTAAAAGAAAAAGAAAAGAAAGATGAACAGGTAGAGGAAGTGGCCCTAGACCAATCCGACCTCAATCGGTCCGTGAAGATTGGAAAAGATTTGGAGCCACCTATGAAAAGCGAGTTGATAGACTTCCTCAGTAAGAACTCGGAGTGTTTTTCTTGGTCCCATGAGGATATGGTGGGAATCGATCCGGATGTCATCACACACCGATTAAATATGGACCCTAGTCATCCACCAGTAAAACAGAAGAGGAGGAAGTTCGCCGCCGAGAGAAATAAGATAATGGATGAAGAAGTGAGAAAGTTGATGGAAACTGGAAAGATCAAGGAAGTCAAGTACCCTGAGTGGTTGGCGAACGTAGTCGTCGTTCCCAATAAGAACGGAAAGTGGAGGATGTGTGTAGATTTCACGGATTTGAACAAGGCTTGTCCCAAGGATTCGTTTTCGTTACCTCACATAGACGCCCTGGTAGACGCCACGGCGGGCCATGAATTGCTGACTTTCATGGACGCCTTCATTGGGTATAACCAGATCAGGATGGAAGAAAGTGATCAGCAGAAGACATCCTTCATCATCAGCAAGGGAACGTACTGTTATAAGGTGATGCCCTTTGGGTTGCGGAACGCTGGGGCCACATATCAAAGGCTGGTGAACAAAATGTTCCAAGATCAAATCGGAGAAACTATGGAGGTATACATAGACGATATGCTCGTCAAATCAAAGAAAGTTGTAGATCACAGAAGTCACCTGGAGAAAGCTTTTGAAATCCTGAAGCAATTTAACATGAAGTTGAACCCATAGAAGTGTACGTTCGGCGTGAAGTCGGGAAAATTCGTAGGGTATTTAGTCACCTAGAGAGAGATAGAAGCCAGCCCCGAGCAGGTTCGAGCAATAACGACGTTGAAATCCCCCAGGTGTGTGAAAGACGTCCAAAAGCTCAGATCGCCACCTTGAACAGTTTCATATCTAAGTCAGCAGACCGATGACGTCTCTTCTACGAAGTACTTAGAAAAAACAAATGTTTCCAATGGACTCCCAGACATGAGGAGGCTTTCCAGGAACTGAAGAACTACTTCTCTAATCCTTTGATTTTGGACAAACCTGAAGCAGGAGAAACTCAACCCTTGTACCTAGCCGTCACTAAGCCATCAGTGGGGTGTTGGTCCGAGAACAAGATGGGCAGCAACAACCCGTGTACTACGTTAGTAGAACTCTCATGTCAGCCGAGACTCGATACTCTTCCTTGGAAAAGTTGCTCCTTGCCCTAGTTATGTGCTCCAACAAGCTTCGCCCGTACTTCGAGGCCCACCCGATAGTGGTAAGAATCACACACCCTTTGAAGACGGTAATGCACAAGCCAGAATTCACAAGAAGAATGGAAAAGTGGGCGATTCACTTGAGTGGGTTCGACATTAAGTACGAGCCCAGAACTGCATTGAAATCTCAAGCGCTGGCTGACTTTGTGGTTGATTTTAGTCCTACGGCGGAAGAAGGATCCGATCCCGCAGAGCTAATGACGCTAGAAGCCAAGTTTCCAGTCAAATGGATGCTTCACACGGATGGCACTTCTAACGCTGGGGGAACGGGGATAGGAGTAGTCCTAAAATCAACACAGGGGGATAAGGTGGCACAATCCGTAAGGTGTACGTTCGAAGCCACGAACAATGAAGTGGAGTATGAAGCTTTGATCTTCGGGCTGACCCTCGCCAAGGACCTGGGCATACAACAGATAGAAGTCAAGTGCGACTCGTTGTTGATAGTCAACCAAGTTTTGGGGTTGTACGAAGCAAGAGATGAGAGGATGGCAACTTATCTAGACGAAGTTAAAAATCTGATTCCTCGTTTCGAGAAGGTTTCCTTCGCACATATTCCAAGAGAGCAGAATGCTCAAGCAGATTCCCTTGCCCGCCTAGCGTCAGCCATTGATCCTGACGAGTAGTCGGTAATCCCAATGGTTCACATCATGGTCCCCGCCATTAGAAGAACCCACACCAACGACAACAAGAAGTCTGAGAAAACGACCGATGACGTCGGCCTGCTCGGAACCGCCCCCCACAGTGTCTTCATGAGCAGTGACTACGTTGATGACATAAGTTATCGGAATGATCCCGATCCAGACTTGCCCCTGAACGGATCAAACTACCAGAGAGCTCCCTTCGATCCCTCGGAGGCCAGCGAAGCGCCTTGGACTCAACCATACCTAGATTGGCTAACCAAAGGAAAGCTTCCAGAAGATAAAACCGAAGCTAAGTTGCTAAAGATGAAGGCCACCAAGTTCATGGTAGAAGGTGGGAAGCTGTTCCACAAATGGGCGGTGGGAACATTACAGCGTTGCCTAGCCAAGGAAGGTGTGTAGAGACTTCTTGAAGAACTCCATGAAGGAGATTGCGGGAACCACACCAGAGGGAGAAGTCTATCCAACAAAGCCCTTCGGCAAGGGTGGTTTTGGCCTTCTATGAGGAAAGATGTTGTAGACTTCTGTCGTAAGTGTGATGCTTGTCAAAGACACGCGCCGATCGCTCACCAACCTTCTGAGCCACTCTACCCCACACTTACACCATGGCCCTTTATGCGCTAGGGGATGGACATAGTCGGGAAGTTACCCCCTTCATCCGGACATAGAGTGTTCTTCCTCGCTATGAATGATTACTTCTCCAAGTGGATCGAAGCTGAAGCTTATCAAGAGATTAAAGATAAACAGGTGATATCTTTCATTATCAAAAATATCCTCTGTCGTTTCGGGGTACCCGCGGAGATTGTATGTGACAATGGCTCTCAATTCATAAGCCAAAGAACCAGAGACTTCTGCAGTCACTGGAAAATCAGCCTGGTCACTTCAACCCCCCGCTATCCCCAGTAGAATGGGTAGGCCGAGGCTAGCAACAAAGTGATCATAAATAATCTGAAGAAGAGGCTCGCAAAAGCTAAAGGTAACTGGGCTGATGAGCTCCCGTACGTCCTTTGGGCCGATCGCACGCTGCCGAAGGTCGCGACTGGTCAGTCTCCTTTCTCTTTAACACACGGATGCGAAGCGGTCATTCCCGCCGAAGTTCTCATCCCAACCGCTCGTACAAGCTTTGTAACCAAAGAACGTAATCATCTGGAGCTCACTACTACATAAGTAACATTTTATCCCTGGCGTTTTTTAAAATATATCCCTGATATAGGCAAAAACAAGCCAGGGATAAATGCTGAGGGTATAATCGGCCTAATATCCCTGATATAAAAAAACAAGCCAGGGATAATAGATCTGATTCCTCTAATGAAAAAATCAACCTAATATCCTTAATATATGCAAACATGCCAGGGATATTAGAGTTGTTTCCTCTTATAAAAAAATGCTCTAATATCCCGGGTATAAAAATTCACGCCCGAGATATTAGAGTTTTTTTTGTTAAAAAAAATATAGCATTTATTTTTCTACACTAATATTTGGGTCGCGTGCAATATTATGCTCTACAACCCACATAAGCATATTCAAACATCCTTTCCAAAAAAAATGTACATACTACACAAGCCTGACCAAAATTTTTACGCTACAAAAGAAAGGTTGGCCTTCATAAAAATTCTAAATTAGTAATACAAGATGGCAATTGCAATCAAGTGGCATACATCAAGTCATAAACTAGTAGTACCTTAAACAAATGCCTTGTACAAATAATGAGAAGAAGCAGAAATTATACAACTGCAGCAATAGGCAACTTTTACACAAGGGTATGCTTATTCAACTTCTTCTCCTGGTGAGAATCTGCATGTGACAACAGTCAACAGACCAAACATAAGCATACTTCTGCTTCACATAAGCATGTAGATATGGAGAGGTATAAATATTAGATAATGGATAATTTTTCCCCTAACATTATACATATTCATTATATGTGCTTCTGATATTCAAATTCTATTGGTACCACTTAAGCCCTTCCTCAATTTGCAGCTTCTGGGGTTTTTCCTCAAAGCTACCAATATATTTATGTTGGTGTAGTTTACTGATTAACTCACATAGGGACATCACCATAACATCAAATTTGGGCAGAAAAATGAGTCAAATGACATGTTCAAGATTAACTTAGGCCATACCAGATCCCCTACCTTCAAGCCAAATTTGGAATCAAAGAGAAAGATAAAAACAAATCCAGTTTTTTGAAGCAGACATCATATGAATGATGTGGTTATTATGCAATATTTAACAAATACATATAAAAAAAGGAAATAAAGTTTATTCATTTAGTTACCTTTGGCATCTCAAAATCAAGAAGCTCAATTTTCCACTGAATACTAGCACCTTCAGGAACATCTGGTGGCCTAAACACACACCTAGTTTATCATAAAACAAAGACACAGAACATCAACAAGGGATTTTGTGGCTGAAATAAGGACATTGTTATGGGAAATAAACTCAAATTAGAAAATAGATCGCTAACATAAAAGGTGACAGACAACTATTGATGTTTAGTAGCAACATTATCATTTAAAGGACAGGTAAAATTTATTGATAATGAGTGGAAGATTCAAGATGAACCCTCAACTCATAAAGAATTGGAAAAGATGCATTTAACACACTAGCTATACCATATACCAACATAGATGGATTGGCAGTTCTCCAATGACAATAACAAGCTATAGTAATATGAAAACCTCCTAAGAAATAAGGAGCCAAAACAGAAAATGAATTCACTTGAAAAAGGGATTGTAGATAGTTTTGAAGTAACTAAAAAAACTAATCAAACACTTCAGTAACTTTCTCAAGTGTAGTAGTACTTGTATCAAATGAAAACTATCCTTTAAAAAAACAAGGAAAAAAAAAGCAAAATGACATCGCATTAGTGGATACCTTAACATGGTGAAAACGACTAAGAGCCCTCAGAATAATAAAGTCAAAGTTCAAATTTTTGGCAATACTCCACTTAACAATTAATGCTCCAAATAACACTAGCTTCATCATTCTAATTCAAATACAAGAATTATAAAGTAAATGTTTTTGCCTAATGAAAAAAAGATTCACAGAAGTATTTCTCCAAACATTCAAATTTCAAAGTATTAGCAGGGTATAACTTACCTCCACATTTCTCACACTTAGTGTAGTATCCACATCATAAGTTGTCATGTTCGTTCGCCTTGAGTGACTCATACATTTTATAATTTCCTGTAATACCACTTAACAATACAAAATGTTAGCTAAGCTTGGTTCTACTTAAGTGATGCGACATTTTACAGCTTCATGTAATACCATTTAACAACACAAATTTCGTTCATGTAAGCTTTGTTGCATCTTTGATTATTGACTCCAACCCTAAACTAACCTAGTCTCTTTTAGATCTTATAAAGACACATCTCTGCAAAGTGAGTTTTAGAGCACAAAACATAAACACCAATGCTCTATTCAGATTTTAGAGCACAAAAATGATCATACCCAGTATCGAAATTTTGTCCCAACCAGCTCAGTTACTGATAATCTACATTCTTATCCAGTTTAGAAACTCTCGGGTGTTGCCTATTTCAGTTCTGCAACATTCAATGTAAATTCTCATCTCTAATTTCATATTATAGTAATTTCAGACGTCCATTAAGCTTAATTGCAACATGAATAATGATTTGGTAGAGAAAATTACTAGCTGAGCGAACATACTAAGTAATCCAAACTGCACAGATAGCTCAATGAAAGCAATTCACAAAACAAAATGAGCCAATGTTGTCACTCTAAATTATTGGAAATAATGGATATCAACCCCCATATAGCTTATAGCTCCATGAGAACAAATTGCTCAATTCAAAAGCATAATATACCATCACATAATCAAATTCGCCAAAAACTAGCATTTTAGAAAACAATTCCAAAATCCAACAAAACTGGAACTGGGATTTTAAGGTCCGCTTAAGAAAAAGATCAGAAAAATAAACCCAATTATTTACCTGATCAGTTCAAAGAGGGAGTGGCTGGGCAACGAAGGTAGGGATCTCATCCATATACTTGTCGGGCTTAGAAATGAAGAAAGTCGCCTCATGTTCAGCAATGCGCTTCAGTGCAACTTCTGCCAAGTCTAATTCCCCAAGATTTGATCAGAAATCTCTACGTCTCTCTAGTGGTAGAGACAGGCGAGGTCGTGGAGGGTGGTCGCGTCCACTGGTGCTTTGGAATTCTCAGCCAAGTGCCAGAGCCAAAAAACAAGTAAAATTTTGGATATGTCTCAATTGAGAAATAAGAATCACGGTTGACATGAAGACATTCGAAAACAAAATTCAATTGAGAACGGCAAGTTCAAACCGATCAATTTTGCAGACGAAGTAGTAGAATTTGACAAGGTAGAGAAGATATGCCGGCGGTGAAGAATTCGAATACCTTATCCCAAGTCCGCCGTTCTGTCCTAATTCTCTCTCTGGTTCCTTCCTAGGGATGTTTATCAGTTGAATGAACTTGAACCGCCGCAACCCACATCGTAGCACCGCCGACCGCCGACCGCCGATCCTGGGAGGCTAGAGGAGAGATTTTGGAACGTCTCTCTCGCACTTGGGAAGCTGGGTTTTTCTATCGGGGGTTTGGGGGCTTGAATGCTCTACTGTTTTGTCAACCAAGCGTTCTTTCATATGGCTTTTTAATTTTTAATTTTTAATTTTTTTAACGTAATATCCCTGATATTATCTACCGGGGATATTTGCATACTTTTTTATCCATGGCGTGTCACTTTTTATCCGATTAGGGATATTTGAGTTTGCACTTCTAATTCTACAATGTCAAATATCCGCGACGTTTTAAAAATCATCCGGGATATTAGATTTCTATTGATTTAAAAAAAAAAGAAAAATATTTTTCTATAGTATCTTACCCTATTTTATCCCTGATAAAAAACATCAGTGATATTATATCCAGAGATAAAATGGTATTTGTGTAGTAGTGGTTGTCGGCTGATTTAGATACCTCAAGCGAACTTCGTGACCAAGCCCGGTTACAATTGGCAAGACACCAACAGTAGGTCACCCGAAGCTATAACCAGAACGTCAGGATTCGGAATTTCCGAGTCGGTGACTGGGTACTACGACGAGTCTTCCAAAACACCCATGAAACCAAGTCGGGGAAACTAGCCCCGACTTGGGAGGGACCCTATAAGGTAACAGGGGTCGTTGGGAAAGGCGCTTACCAGCTAGAATCCAAGGACGGAGAAGCCATCCCCAAGAGCTGGAACGCAATACATTTGAAGAAGTATCACTTCTGAGGGAGAACTCCTTTTATCGGAGCACAGACCTCCCCGAATCCTCAGCGGAAGGTTCTCAGCGTCAGATATTCAAGACATTAGAGGTCATCAGTCCGCAGTTTATTATCTTGCTTTTTCTTTAAATTCATCTTTCTTAGTGTGTTTAACTTGTTTGCATGAAGACTCTTTGTTGTGTGATTTCTATGCTATAGTTTGCTCTTATCGAATGAATGACGTTAGTGCCTCACTGTTTGATTACCTTTATTTTTCCTTTACATGAGTAGACTTAGAAAGTCAAAAGTATATTTTATTTACATAAAGAATGCCTTATACAATCAAATACAAGTTCATACAACTGAGGTAATCAATCCTAGACTAAAGACGTCTCTAATCGACCGAACTTCCCGAGCGCAAGTCCCAACGCGATACCCGTTACACGCTTGGAAACTTCTTCGGTAAACGCAGCTGCCACCCGTGACCAGAGACTTCTGCAGGAGTCCTCGTCTTAAAGCCTTCAGTCCGAAGCATCCACGCGTTCTGAAAAATCATGCACACAAAGGAAGGACAATACCAAACGAAAATACGCAAGAAAGAAACACGCATGCATCAAAAGTTATTTACTACTTCCTCCTAAGGAGGAAGAGGCGTCCCAACAAAGGACAAACATTGTTCGCAGCCTCTACACGGCCCATACATGTTACCCACTGGTTGTTCAAACAAAAACAAAAGAAAAACCATCACAGAAATCTGTTACAAGGGCTCACGGCCCTAATCTTCATCATTGACGGAAGTGCCTCCCAAGCGCTCCGCTGCGTCTGCTGAAAGCCCGTCACCTTGCTTAGATACCCCGCCCGTGCTCAGACCACGATCACCACCTTCCTCTTATGCGTTAAGAGAGGCCAAGAGCTCATCGCCAGGGGCCGGTTGATCTGGAGGATAGCACTCGTGGAAAGACGCAATCTCAGTGTCTAGATCCCAATCCGAATGCTGACCAGCCACAAACTGCTTGATCGTCTCCACTCTGGACATCATCGAATAGTAGGCCACGATCTCACCAACTTGCTTGAGAATTCTCCTGTTCTCGACCTCGAGCTCAGCAATCCTGGACTTATCTGAAGCGGCTTGAGAAGACAGACGTTTGACCGTCTCGGCAAGCTTCGTAAGCTTGCTTGCGTCTGTCTTCTGGAGATCAGCTGCAAGATTCACTTTCCTCTCCAGAGCAGCCTTTTCGGCATTCCACTTAGCCTGATGATCTCTGAGAATGTGCTCTTCCTTGTCAACGACATCAGCAACCCATAAGGCACTTTGCAAGGCTTGCACACCAAGACAGGATATCATTCGCATCGAGTACAAAAAAAAAGAAGAAGGAAAACGGTGGAGAAAATGCACCTTCCAAATCGACAAGCCAACATCTCTCACCATAGCAGAACTGGGGACATCCAAGCGAGGCTTCTTTGAACCATGAGCACCCCGGAGTTTCTGCCACAGATCAGAGGGACCTTTCTCGTCCAAGTCGACGACTTCAGTAGCTCCAGGCGAGGGCCTCTTGGTGGGGGTCACCTTCACCACTGTCTCAATCTTCACCTTTGGGTGCAAGGGAGGTCTCTTGTCACTCAACCGAAGCTTACACTGAATTAGGGATGCGGTAGAAAAGCTCCTTCCCAGGGAAGATGAAGTTACTGAGAAGACAAGCAGTCAAATTCAAGGAAGCAGTCGGTATCGAATTCAGAATTGAAGATGAGGGACACTTACTGGTTGGGTTTCAGATAGGGTTCACATTCATGTCAGCAAGCTCCCCAGAAGCCAGAGCACTGTCCTCAATCGTCTTCTCAGAGTTTCCAGACCCCGCCTCATCTTCACCATCCCGAGGGTCCCCAATGACTGTCGTCGTCTTGTTGCTAGATTCACCTTCAAGCATTTGCTCCATAGACCTCCCGTATGTCCTTTTAGCTTCTGGAAGAGAGAAGAGCCTCCTGCACGCCTCCGATTCCAAAACATGAGCCTCCAAACTAGGCGGAAATGCGCAAGAAACCCCAAAGTAAAAAACTTGAAAACAAAACAGCGAAAGAAAACAACTTGGGGTCGCGGAAATTAGGGTTAAAAGCACTTACTTTTGGTGGTCCAAGAGTCGAAGAAAGCAGCCTGATACACTTCTCCCAAGGTAGATTTCTCCACAAAGAAGAAGCGTGAGGCCCAATCTTTATCATTGACCTTTGATTTCGGGATTAGAGGGTTTCTGGTGTCCCGTGCATGAAGAGTGAAGCGTCCAGCCCTAAGAGGACAAACCCGATACGCGCACAGTAAATCTTGCAGCGTGAAGTCAATCTTTTGCCCAGACAGATCTCGCTGATCTGGTACAGGATCTTCCATACCGACGGCATCAACTGTGCCGGGGAAGCTTTGAGGGTCATCAGAAATTTAAGGATCAAAGGGGAGAAAGGGAAAAGGGCTCCCAGGGTGAAGGGGTACTCCAGAAAGCAGACCCAACCTTCTTTGACCCAATCAACAGCCTCTCATGTAGGGGTATAGAAATTGGTTTCAGATGGAAATCCGTGGTTTCGAATAAGGGTCTCCACCTCATTGGAGGAAAGAGAGCAGGGGCGACATTCATGAGGTTTGAGGATATGAGAAGATTCGAAGCCCATGTCTTTGAAGTCGGTGTTGGCCATGGAAGTTAAACAACGGAGGAGCGGAATAAGAGGTAGAGAGAGAAGAGCAAGAAGACGATGAAGCACGAAGGAGATAACGCGTATCTCAGAGGGGGTCTGGGACGAGGCACTTAAAGCTTGATTGATGGAACTCTTCATGTTCTTGAGGGTGATCGAACGGACGGGTAACCACCACGTGGAACATGCCGCTTAAGCTCACACAACAAATTCGATCCAAATCCCGCTTAAAAGATCTGGATCAGGATTTGGGGGTATTGTTAGGCCCAAATATCCAGCGGCCCATTTGGTAATCCGAGCCCATAAGTACACGAAGAAGTCATCAGCCATGCTGAACGAGATAGGATCCTGGAATGGGAGAAGTCATCAGTCATCCGATGGAAGGAAGAATGCATCCGTCACAAAGCGGAGAGATCTGTTCAGAAGGCGCTGGTGAGAGCACTCCGAGGGTCTGATATATGCGGGAAGTGGGAAGTTAGTTATAGGATGTGCCCTAGGAATCCGTAGATCGTGATACATGGAAAGTACCCGTTGTAGTTCACATGTATATATGTAAAATTATGTATTTTGTAAGGGACAATTAAGAACGACACCAGAAAATCAATCAAACGAGAGGATCATTGCCCTCTGCTTTCAAAGATTTCGAGCTTGTTCATACTTATTATTTCCTTTGAATTCGATCGTGCCCCAATCTAGGGCAGAGATTTTCTTGTCAAATTTTTGTCCAAAACAAGACTCAACAAATTCTGTGTCGGGTCTCGATTCCAACCCAAATCAATGAGGCGATGCTCTGCATTGCTCAAGCGGTTGTAGCCCATGCAGTCAGCTCTAATGATATTAATCATCCTATCTATGGGAACTTAATAAACTCTGTTATGTCTATGAATAATCTCAGTTTATTAGTTTGGAATGTTCGGGGTGCAGGCAACGCCAACTTCTTAACTGCTATTAGGGAAATCATTCGCACCCATAATCCTACGATTCTTGCTCTTGTTGAACCTAGAATTACTGGGGTTCGGGCTGATAAAGTGTGTCGGCAATTGGGGTTTGATGGTGTACTACGAGTGGATGCTACGGGATTCTCGGGTGGCATTTGGCTTATATGGAGAACTTCTGACATTCTGCTTATTCCGTTATCTCTCAATCCGTAGCACATAACAGTAGAAGTGGTAAGAAGAGGCGAGGAGCCTTGGATGCTTACTACGGTCTATGGTTCTCCGGATCCAACAAATCGAGCAGCTCTCTTGGATAATCTTTCAATCATGGCACGCACTAATAGGCGCCCGTGGCTGGTTTTAGGGGACTTTAATGCTACTTTGAATTCTGGTGAACGAACCAGCTCGTCGATCGGAAATAACAGGTCGTCCGAGGTTTTTTCAGAATGGGTTGAGAAGATGCAACTGATCGACCTTGGCTTCGAGGGGCCATGTTTTACATGGTCAACCGGCTCTTCCCTTGATACTTATAAAGCAAAACGTCTTGATCGTGCTTTGTGTACGGATGATTGGCGTATTAGGTTCCCTGATGCTTCAGTCCGCCTATTTCTAGCCCCACATTCAGATCATCTTCCTCTACTTATTAGTCTGGCTTCTTCGAGTAGCGTTAACAGTGGAAGTAGACCATTTCTCTTTCAAGCGGCATGGTTGACCCATAATCAATTCATTACATTCATGCAAGAAAATTGGTGCGCTGAGGATAATTTGCGATTGGCGTTGGCTAATCTCACTACTACACTTGGATCCTGGAACAAGGCTGTTTTTGGTAACATTTTTTATAGAAAACGGAAGTTACTGGCCCGGCTCGAAGGTGTAAGACGAGAACTTGATACAAGACACTCTCTTGGATTGTTTTGGAGGAAAAAGGAGTTGCGTAAAGAGCTAGAACAAGTGCTCCAACAAGATCAACTTTTGTGGTTCTAAAAATCCCGCGCCTCGTTTCTTATCGATGGTGACCGAAATACACGATACTACCATCTTTCCACCATCATTAGGAGACGGGCGAACAGAGTTACTATGTTGAAGAATGTTGCAGGTGTTTGGATTTCAGATGAGGTGGAATTTGTCATTTGGTTCAGCTTTGTTCACGTTCGAGGGAGATGAACCCCGGTTATCTACAATGTCTTCGCCAATTGCCTTCCCGCCACTTTCTGCTTCTGTTATTACTGAACTTTATAGGACTTTTATGGATGTAGAAATTTGGGAGGCCCTTCACTTGATGAATCCGTTTAAAGAACCTGGTTCAGATGGATTCCCGTCCGTTTTTTATCAGAAAAATTGGGCATTGGTTGGTCCTAAAGTCTGTGATTGTTTGTTGAATGTTTTGTGTTTTGGACAAAAATTTGCTTGATAAACCTCTGTCCCGGATTGGGGCACGATCGAAATCGAAGGAAGTTATCGAACTTACACGGACGTGAGATTCATGAGAACAAAGAACAAAAAGAAACTGATTCTGCTCTGGAAATCTGTAATCTCGTATGTATTTTCACTGATGCTCGCCTGCCTTTACAAAAACAAGTAAAATTGATATATATGTTTACATTGCAACGGTTTTTCCCTAGTATCACGATCTCCGGATCTCTAGGACACGACTCATAACTAATTTCCCACTTTCCGCGTGTTTCAGAGGCTTGGAGCGCTATCCCATGCTTCTTCGGAACGGTTATTTCCGCTTGTGACGGATGCTTTCTCCCTTCCATCGAATGACTGGAGATTTCTCTATTCCAAGATCTCTCCTCGCTTGGCCCGGTGGGTGCTTTCTTCGTGCGTTCATGGGATCGACTCACCGGATGGGCCGATAGATTTTTGGGCCTAACAATACCCCCAAATCCTGATCCAAATCTTTTAGGTAGGATTCAGATCAGATTTGCCGCGTGAATGCAGGCAGCGTGCGCCACGTGGTGATCACCCATCCGTTCGATATTCCTCGAGAACCTGAGGAGTCCCATCACTCAGGCTTTAAATTCCTTGCTTCAGACCTCTTCAGAGATACACGTCTTTTCCTTCGTGCTTCGTCTTCTTCTTGCCCTCCTTTTTTTCTAACTCTCGTTCTACTCCTTTTCTGCTAACCCCTAATGGCCAATACCGACGTCGAAGACATGGGCTTTGAGTCCACTCATATCCTCGAACCCCATGAGTGTCGTCCCTATTCTCTTACTATAGAGGAGGTGGAGACTTTAGTTCGAAGCCACGGATTCCCTTCTGATGTTAACTTTTATACCCCTACATGTGAGGCTACCGACTGGGTCAAAGAGGGTTGGGTCTGCTTCCTGGAATATCCATTTACCCTAGGAGCCATTTTCCCCTTTTCTCCCCTGATTTTAAACTTCTTGATGACGCTCAAGGCGTCTCTGGCGCAATGGATGCCGTTAGTATGGAAAATTATGTACCAAATCAGCGACGTCTGTCGGGTTTAAAAGATCGACTTTACCTTACAAGATCTCCTTTGTGCATACCAGGTTTGTCCTCTCAGGGCCGGACGCTTCACCCTTCATGCACGAGACGTAAAGAACCCTCTGATCCCGAAGTCGAAGGTCAATGACAAAGATTGGGCTTCGCGTTTCTTTTTCGTGGAGAGGTCCACTTTGGGAGAGACGATCCAAGCTGTATTCTTTGACTCTTGGACTACCAAAAGTAAGTACTTTCTACCCTGATTTCCTCAACCCTCGGTTGTTTTCTCTAGCCGCTTCTCTATCGATTCCTTACTTCCCTTTGGACCCGAAGGTAAAGATAGAGGCTGTAGCGAAAGCGACCACGACTAAGAGACCATCACCCAACGTTACTGAAGTCATCGACCTGGACGACAAAGATCCCTCGGACTTATGGCAGAAACTTCGAAGTGCCCCGACTCAAAGAAACCTCGCCTGGAAGTTCCTCGCTCTATTTTGGTCAGGGATGCGGGCTTGTCGATCTGGAAGGTCCGTGTTCTCCGGTCATCCCTTCCTCTCCTATTCTCTTTTTTTTGTATTGCGACTGATATCGTGTCTTTGTACACAGGCCTTGCAAGGCGTCCTATGGGTGGCGGAGGCTGTTGATGGAGAGGAGCTAACTCTTAAGGAGCGTCAAGCCCAGTGGGATGTTGAGAAAGCTGATTTGGAGAAGGAAATCCATCTGGCAACTGAGCGCTAGAAGACGGATGCGAGCATGCTGGCAAAACTTACCGAGACGGTCAAACGTCATTCTTCTCAAGCTATGTCGGACCGGTCCAAGATCACCGAGCTCGAGGCCAAGAACAAGAGGATCGCCAAGGAAGCTAGCGAGATTGGGGCCTACTGCTCAATGATGTCTCGGGTAGAGACGATCAAACAATTCGCGAATGGCGAGCACTTAGATTGGGATCTGGATGCCGAGATCGCGTCTTTCCATAGTTGTTATCCTCCAAATCAACCAGCTCCTGGTGACGAACTCTTGGCTTCTCTGGTCGTGGAAGAAGAAGGTGGTGGTCGTGATCCAAGCGCGGGTGGGACATCGGGAAGAGGTGACAGACTCTCCGTGGACATCGCGGAGCAGCTGGGAGGCACTCCTGATGAAGATTAGGGCCGCGAGCCCTTGTAAAAGATTTTTTTTGATGTTTCGTTTGCTTTCGTTTGAACAAACTTCTGGTGACTTGTGTGGGCCGTGTAGGGGACGTGAACAATATGCGTCCTTTGTTTGGACGTTTCCTCTTCCTCAGGAAGGGGAAGTAGATAGTTTTTGGTGCATGCATGCTTTCCCTTTATTCTTTGCGCAATTTCGTTTGTGTTTGTCCTTCCTTTGTGTGCAGGAATTTTCTGGACGGATAGGTGCTTCGGATTGAAGTCTCTGGTCACGGGTGATAGCTACGTTTACCGATGAAGTTTCCAAGCGTGCAACGAGTATCGCGTTGGGGCTAGTGCTCGGGAAGGACGGCCGGTTAGAGGCGTTTCTAGGATTGGTTACCTCTATTATTTTAGTCTAGGATGGGTTACCTCTTGTTGCTTTCAAATTCATGTCTAATTGTACAAGGCATTCTATATATAAATGAAAAACACTTTCAGTTTTTCAATTCTACTCATGCAAAAAAGGGAAACAAGGATAAACACGCAAAGATAAATTAATGTCATTCATTCGATAAAGCGAAACAGAGCATAGAAATCACACAACAAAGAGTCTTCACACAAATAAGCTGAACATACCAAGAAAGATGAACTTAAATAAAAGCAATAAAACAAACTGCAGACTGATGACCTCTAGTGTCTAGACTATCTGGTGTTGAGGATCTTCTTCTGAAGTTTCGGGGAGGTCTTCGCTCCGATAGAAGGAGTTCTCCCTTAGAAGTGATACTTCTTCAAGTGTAGTGGGTTCCAGCTCCGAGGGACGGGTTCTTCGTCCTTTGATTCTAGCTGGTAAGCACCTTGCCCAACGACCCCAGTTATCTTATAGGGCCTTTCCCAGGTCGGGGCTAGTTTCCCCGATTTGGTTTCACGGGTATTCTAAAAGACTCGTCGTATCACCCAGTCACCGACCCGAAAAGTTCGGATCCTGACGTTCTGGTTATAGCTTCGGGTAACTTGCTGTTGGTGCCTTGCTAATCGTAACCGGGCTTGGTCGTGAAGTTCGCCAGAAGTATCTAAATCAGCCGACAACTCCTGACGATTACGCTCTTCGGTCATGAGGTTGGTACGAGCGGTTGGGATGAGAATTTCGGCGGGAATGACCGCTTCGCATCCATGTGTTAAGGAGAAAGGGGACTGACCAGTTGCGACCTCTGGCGTCGTGCGATCAGCCTAGAGAACGTATGGGAGCTCATCAACCCAGTTTCCTTTGGCCTTCACGAGCCTCTTCTTCAACTTATTTATGATGACCTTGTTACTAGCTTCGGCTTGCCCATTTGATTGGGGATAACGGGGGGTTAAAGTGACCAGGTTAATCTTCTAGTGACTATAGAATTCTCCGGTTTTCTGGCTTATGAATTAAGAGCCATTGTCGCATACGATCTCCGCCGGTACCTTGAAACGACAAAGGATGTTTCTGGTAATGAAGGATATCACTTGCTTATCCTTGATTTCTCGATAAGCTTCAGCTTCTATCCACTTGGAGAAGTAATCAGTCATAGCAAGGAAGAACACTCTCTGTCCGGATGAAAGGGGTAACTTCCCGACTATATCCATCCCCCAGCGCATAAAGGGCCATGGTGTAAGTGTGGGGTAGAGTGGTTCAGGAGGTTGGTGAGCGGTCGACGCTTGCCTTTGACAGGCATCGCATTTACGGAAGAAATCTACAACATCTTTCCTCATAGTAGGCCAGAACCACCCTTGCTGAAGGGCCTTGTTGGATAGACTTCTCCCCCCTGTGTGGTTCCCACAATCTCCTTCATGAAATTCCTCAAGAAGTCTCTGAATGCCCTCTTGAGCTAGACAACGTTGTAGCGTTCCCACCGCCGATTTGTGGAACAGGTTCCCGCCTTCCACCGTGTACTTAGTGGCCCTTATCTTTAGCAATTTAGCTTCGATTTTGTCTTCTGGGAGTTTTCCCCTGGTTAGCCATTCAAGGTATGATTGAGTCCAAGGGGCTTCATTAGCTTCCGAAGGGTCGAAGAGGGCTCTCTCGCCATTTGATCCGTCCAAGGGGAAGTCTGGATCGGGATCATTTTGGAAACTTCTAGCATCAACGTCGTCACTGCTCATGATGACGTTGTGGGGGCTATTCCAAGAAGAATGATATCTTCGATCACTCTTTCAGTCTTCTTGGTATCACCAGTTTGAGCTCTTTTTATGGCGGGAACCATGATGTGAACCATCGGGATCACAAGGTACTCGTCAGGATCAATGGCTGACGCTAGGCGGGCAAGGGAATCTGCTTGGGCATTCTGCTCTCTTGGGATCTGTGCAAAGGAGATCTTCTCGAAACGAGGAATTAGATTCTTGACTTCCTCCAGATAATCCGCCATCCTCTCATCCCTTGCTTCGTACAACCCCAACACTTGGTTGACTATCAGTAACGAGTCGCACTTGACCTCTATCTGTCGTATGTTCAGATCCTCGGCGAGGGTTAGCCCAAAGATCAGGGCTTCATATTCCACTTCATTGTTTGTGGCCTCGAACGTACATCTTACGGACTGTACCACCCTATCCCCCTGTGTTGATTTTAAGACTACCCCTATCCCTGTTCCCTCAGCGTTAGAGGCGCCATCCGTGTGAAGCGTCCATTGGGCTGGAGACCTTGCTTCTAGCGTCATCACCTCTGTTGGATCGGATTCTTCTTCCGTCGTAGGGCTAAAATCAACCACAAAATCGGCCAGTGCTTGGGACTTCACTGCGGTTCTAGGCTCGTACTTGATATCGAAACCACTCAGGTGGATGGCCTACTTGGCCATTCTCCCCGTGAACTCAGGCTTGTGCATTATTGTCTTCAATGGATGTGTAGTTCTTACCACTATCGGGTGGGCCTCGAAGTATGGGCGAAGTTTGTGGGAACACATGACTAAGGCAAGGACCAACTTCTCTAAGGAAGAGTACCGGGTCTCGGCTGATAAAAGAGTTCTACTGACGTAATACACGTGTTGCTGCTGCCCATCTTGCTCTCTGACCAACACCCCACTAACGGCTTTTTCAGTGACCGCGAGCTATAAAGGCAGGGTTTCCCCTACTTCGGGTTTGGCTAGGATCAAAGGATTGGAGAAGTAGCTCTTCAACTCTTGGAAAGCTTCTTCGTGTCTGGGAGTCCACTGGAAGCACTTATTCTTTCTGAGGACCTCGTAGAAGAGACGACATCGGTCTGCTGACTTAGATATGAACCTCTTTAGGGCGGCGATCTGCCCCGTGAGTTTTTGAACGTCTTTTACGCACCTAGGGGACTTCAGCGTGGTTATTGCTCGAACCTGCTCAGGGCTAGCCTCTATTCCTCGTTGGGTGACTAGATACCCTAGGAATTTTCCCGACTTCACGCCAAACGTACATTTCTGTGGGTTTAACTTCATGTTGAATTTCTTCAAGATTTCGAAAGCTTCCCCTAGATGACTTCTATGGTCCTCAGCTTTCTTTGATTTGACGAGCATGTCGTCTATGTATACCTCCATAGTTTCTCCAATCTGGCCTTGGAACATTTTGTTCACCAACCTTTGATACGTGGCCCCAGCGTTCTGCAACCCAAAGGGTATCACCTTGTAGCAGTACGTTCCCTTACTGGTGATGAAGGATGTCTTGTCATGATCGCTTTCTTCCATCCGAATCTGGTTATATCCGCTGAAAGCATCCATAAAAGTCAGCAACTCGTGACCCGCTGTGGCGTCTACCAGGGCGTCTATGTGAGGCAACGGAAATGAATCCTTGGGACAAGCCTTATTCAAATCCGTGAAATCAACGCACATCCTCCATTTCCCATTTTTCTTGGGAACAACGACTACATTTGCCAACCACTCCGGATACTTGACTTCTTTGATCTTTCCATTCTCCATCAACTTTCTTACTTCTTCGTCCACTATCTTATTTCTCTAAGTGGCGAACTTCCTTCTCTTTTGTTTTACCGGGGGTTGGTTAGGATCCACATTTAATCGGTGCGTGATGACACCCGGATCGATCCCTACCATATCCTCGTGGGACCAAGCAAAACACTTCGAGTTTTTACTGAGGAAGTCTATCAGCTCATATTTCATAACTGGCTCCAAATCTCTTCCAATCTTCACGGACCGATTGAGGTCAGATTGATCTAGGGCCACCTCCTCTACCTGATCATCTTCTTTTTCTTTCTCTTTTAGGGAGGTAGGGTTAGTGGCCTTCTTTAATTGCTAGGTAGACTTCTGATTGGCGGCTGGTTTCAGCGCCGATTTGTAACATTCCCGAGACGTTCTTTGATCACCACAGATCTCTTGAACCCCCACGGAGTTGGGAACTTCACCATTTGGTGGTAAGTAGAAGGAACGGCTCTCATGTCATGGAGCCATGGTCTTCCCATAATTACATTATAACATGAAGGGCAATCCATGACAGAATATCTAACCTGGACGTTCATGCCCTTTGCGTATGTGGGAAGGATGATATCTCCTACTGTGTGCTTCATTTCTCCGCTAAAGCCTACGAGTGCTGTAGGATTTTTGTCCACGTCCTTCTCGCTAAGACCCATTTCTCTCAGGGCTTCCAGCGTCGTGAGATTAGTTGAGCTCCCGATGTCGATGAGGAATCGCTTCATTAAAACATTTCCAATTGACAGAGAAATGACGAGGCGAGGCCGTCGTGGTGGGGTTCGTCAAGACCACTAATGTCGTCTTCGCCAAAGTGTATCGCGAGACTGAAGACGTCACTCTTCTCTCGTGCTGAGCGAGGAAGGGTGCTTTCTCGCGCATTCCTCTTGGCTTCTGAGTAAGTGAGTCCGCACACCTTCGACCCTTCGGTGATCACATTTACGACTTTCGTCGGTACTGGCGACGCTGGCCTTCCAGCACGTGAGGCCTCCACAACATCTGGAGGGACTTGTGCGTTTGGTGCCACTTCTGTAATCCTTCCTCGAGAAACGAGGTAAGCGATCTCTCTCCTCAAGGCTACACATTCTTTGGTCACGTGGCCGTAATCGTCATGGAAATCACACCACCTGTTCATATCCTTATTCGGATACGGTTTTTCGTTCCTCTTTGGTCACCTAATGCCCCGTATGGTCAAAGCTATGTTCTTCATGAGGTCTTCGGGGGATATACCCAAATTGAACTCGTCGTATTTTGGCGGCAGTAGTTTGGTCGGTTTGGCTTCGGCGACGTTTACCTTCATTGCGTCGGGATGAGGGCGTCGATATGGTTGGTCACGACATTCCCAGCGCTGGTCCGATGCGGCCTTCTTGTCTACCCTCTCCCATACGCTCGTGGGTTTTCTCATCTTCAAATCCTCCTCCAGCCTGATCTGAGCCAGGGCTTTGGTTTGCACATCCTCGAAGGTGTGGCAAGGGTGCCTAGTGAGCTCTTTATAGAGATCCCCGTCTTGGTTTATCCTCTGACGGAAGGCTTCCATCGCCGTTGGCACATCACAGTGCGGAATGGAAATATTTTCTCGGTTAAACCGGTCCAGGTACTCCCGAGTGGACTCCTCCGGCTTTTGGATAATCCGGTACAAGTCACTAGACTGCTTCTCAAACCTCCGACTACTAGCGAACTGCACCCGGAACGAGTCCATTAATTCGGCGAAGGAACGAATACTTCCCCTCGGGAGATTGACGAACCACTTCAGGGCCGGTCCCGTGAGGGCGGCTCCGAACCCTTTGCACATCAACGCCTCGCGGGAGTGGTATGGCACCACACTGGTCATCTTCTATTTAAATATGGCCACATGTTCGTCAGGGTCCCCCGTGCCGTCATAGGAAGTCATGTTGGGCACTGAGAACTTCTTTGGTATTTCAACTTGGGCGATGTGGGGAGCGAAAGGTGATTCGTCGTAACCGTCAACCACCTCCTTCTCTATGGGCCGCGGGACCCGTGGTATCTTTGACAATTGCTCGGTGAACATCTTGAATTGGTTCTGAACGATATCCTCAAGGTCTCGGGGACGACGGCGGTCCCAGTCCTCGTCGTCGTCCATGGTCTCATCTTCCAAGCGTCGGGGGCTAACTTCTCGCGCCGATCGCAGGTGATGGGTGCCCTCATTCCTTCACTATCAGAATTCCCCTGAGCGGGGTTCAACGATTGTACTCCATGGATCGTTGCCGGTGGGGTGACGAATTTTCGGCCAGGATTTCCTCCGCGGAGGCCGGTATGATTCCCAGAGGAACCTTCACCCCCGTTGCTTCGGAATCGATCTGTCATTCTGACATGCGGGCCGACAGAGGACACGGATCGAAGTTGAGAGCGCAAACCGTCATTATCGGCGGTTAGCTGCTCGATGCTCGCTTTGTGTTTCTCATTGAAAACACGCTGATCTAACAACTCTTTTTCCAAAGCTTGGAGCCTTTGGGCAAATTCAAACAATTCGAGATGAAGGGCTGCCGATGTGTCCTGGCGTGCGCCTCCCTCCTCTTCGACGCCTAACCCTTGATCACCTTCGTGAGAGTTACTCATGATGATCCTCCGGAACTATCTCCGTCGTACTGAACTGAAATCTTTTTTTTCGATTGTTGGGCCCCACGGTGGGCGCCAAATTGTTTTGGACAAAAAATTGCTTGACAAACCTCTGTCCTGGATTGGGGCACGATCAAAATCGAAATAAGTTATCGAACTTACACGGATGTGAGATTCACGAGAACAAAGAACAAAAAGAAACTGATTCTGCTCTGGAAATCGGTAATCTCGTATGTATTTTCACTGATGCTCGCCTGCCTTTACAAAAACAAGTAAAATCGATATATATGTTTACATTATTACAACGGTTATTTCCCTAGTATCACGATCTACGGATCTCTAGGACACGACTCATAACTAATTTCCCACTTTCCGCGTGTTTCAGAGGCTTGGAGCGCTATCCCATGCGTCTTCGGAACTGTTATTTCCGCTTGTGACGGATGCTTTCTCCCTTCCATCGAATGACTGGAGATTTCTCTATTCCAAGATCTCTCCTCGCTTGGCCCGGTGGGTGCTTTCTTCGTGCGTTCATGGGCTCGACTCACCGGATGGGCCGATAGATTTTTGGGCCTAACATTTTGAATGGTGGTAATCTTCCTGATGGGCTGAGTGATGCTCTAATGCATCTCATATCGAAGATTGGGGATCCTAGTTCTGCATCGCATTTTCGACCGATTTCCCTCCTCAATGTCACATTCAAAATGGCCACCAAGGTGATAGTTAATCGGTTAAAGCCAGTCCTCCCTCTCTTGGTGTCCCCTATGCAGGCGAGTTTTATATCGGGGCGCCAAATTAATGTAAACATGGTCGTCATTCAAGAGGTGCTCCATTCTTTCTCGTCTGATGCAAATAACAAGAACATGATGATGATAAAAGTCGATTTGGCAAAGGCCTACGACAGGGTACGGTGGAGCTTTCTTAGATTGATTTTGAATCGTGCTTACTTTCCGTCTCACTTGGTTGATATTATTATGAAGTGCCAGACACAGGGCACGACGGAAATGCTATGGAATGGGTCAAAAGTGGGCTCTTTCAAGCCATCACGAGGAATCCGGCAAGGGGATCCTCTATCTCCGTACTTGTTTGTCTTGTGCATGGAATATTTGTCACATATCATTCAGGATGTGGTTCGGTTGGGTTTATGGAAGCCAATTGTTGAGGGAGGAGTTAGTCTTTCACACCTTTTCTTTGCGGATGACTTGATTCTCTTTGCTGAGGCTTCAACTAACCAGGCTATTGTTATCAAGAGTTGTTTGCAGCACTTTTGCCTTTATACTAGTGAAGATGTAAATTATGGCAAAAGCATTGTTCTGTTTTCCAAAAGAGTTCGGGAGTAAGATCGTATATCAATTAGTTACCTTCTTTCAATTCCAGAGATGGATGATTTTGAATCTTATTTGGGGGTCCCTACGGTTTGCAATCGAATGTCTAAGGATCGACACAATTTTCTGCTTGATAAGGTCTCTTCAAGACTCGGAATATGGCAATCCAAATATCTTTCTGCTGCAGGCCGTGTTACGCTCTCCAATTTTGTGTTATCGAGCGTCCCACTCTATACCATGCAATCCACATTGGTGCCGAGGTCAATTTGTGATGCAATCGATCACAAAATTCACAACTTTGTTTGGGGGTCCACACCTGAATCTCGTAAGATACATCTTTTGGGCTGGGAAAAGATTTGTCAACCCAAGAGTGTTGGTGGTTTGGGGCTTCGGTCTATGAGGACTTCTAATTCAGTTTTGCTTGAAAAGTTTGTTCGGCGCCTCGTAAACGATCCTGATTCTATATAGAGCAAGATCATCCGGGGTAAATATTGTCAAAACAGAAATGAAGCTGAAATATTTCGTCCAGTGGTTCGATCTTCTTACTTCTGGAAGGGCTTAGTTCATGGTTCCGATGTGCTATTGAAGGGGATAGGAATGGCAGTTGGCAATGGAAAACGCACTTTGTTTTGGAAGCATGTGTGGCTTGGTGAGAAACCGTTGCTGGATATTGCTTTGCTGAGTGTTCTTGTAGCTGCTCAAAATATGTTTGTGATTGATTATTATTCGGCGGGCTATTGGAACTGGCAAGAGCTTGCGCCATATTTGCCCCCGGATATATTGCAAATGCTGGCCTCTTTTCACCTTTTTGAGGACGATGACAAGGAGGATAAATGGTTTTGGCATGCGTCTTCAACTGGTAGCTTAACCACGAAGTCGGCATATACATTGTTTTTTCAGAATGTTGTTGTTGTTGTTTCTTGTCCTCGTATTAATATTTCCTATTGAATGTTGTGTATGTGGACATTTCAAGAAGAGATGAATAATATCTTCATGGATATAGCTATAAATTAAACAACTCATTGATTTTGCCATATTTTTTCATGTCAATTAGAGCTTGATTAGTAATCCATTCCTTTCAAACTTTTAAAAAAAATTATCTTGGAATATGTATCAAGTTTCCGTATCTAAATATTTTCACTTGGTGGGTGTAACACCCTGTCTTTCTACAGGGCGCTACTTAGAAATAGACCTTACCAGGTACTACTTAAGTAGGTTGACAACCACACTTTAGGAACTTGCAACACGGGCACGACGAGAAAACTTAATCAAAACATCCAACCTTTTTATGTAATTAAAATTAGAAAACATAGTTATGCATGTATTTCCGAGAATATAAATATCCAAATCCGACAAGGCACTACTAACAATAAATTATTCGAGGAATGACAAAAGACAAGACATAACACTAACTCCAACATAATAATAAAAGCAACATCCTAAAATGTCATAAATAAACTAAAGTAACCCGACCCGATAGTTGTGTGCTAACTGCTCAAATCAACAACAATCGTGTGTTGTTTTAGTTTGAGAGCATGTTGAGTTCACTGCAGAGAACGACATTTTTGTTCTAGTATCCGCCTTGAAAGGCGTATTTCGCTGGGGAAAGCGAGACAACGTAAATGCTCGCTATGTTGGATCTTTCGAGATACTGGAAAGAACTGGTAAGTTTGCTTAGTAGTTGACATTGCCATCTTCAGTGCATTCTATCCGTAATGTCTTCCTTGTGTTTCTTCTAAGATTGTATGCGTTCAATATATCTCATGTACTCAACAATAATAAGATGGATATTCAACCAAGTGACACCTATGAAGAATGGCCAATTTGAATAGGAATAAGAAAAATACCTTTGGTTAGGTTACCTAGGCCTAAAATGGAGGTGAAGAAAAGACTTGAGAAACTAGACAGGAAATGCTGAGCCATTTTCCCAAAGTTATTGAACGTTGTAAAGAAGAAGTTTGGTAACTAAGCAGCGGTTATTGTGCTTTGTGTAGAAGTAACATCATGTTTTTTAAGGGGGTACTACAAACTTCTGTATAGGTTTGAAGTGGTTGTGTGTGTATGTGCTTATGCTATCTTTCGTTATGATCCGAGTTCTCCTTGGTTTCGAGGACGAAACCATTTTTAAGGGGATACTAATGTAATAACTGTGGTTTTTAAGGATATTTTTGAATTTTCTCGGATATCCTTTTAACCTCTTTGTCCGTTTTAACGCTTAATCCAATATTTTTATTGGAATTTAAATCCTAGAAAATTTATGGTGATATCCTAAAATCAAAAAGAAATGATTTTATGGATCAGTGTGAATTCTAGGATTTTTCAGTGGAAAAAGAATATTTATTGGATAAGCCGTCTTTTTAATTATGTACTGTAAAGGATTTAATATACGAAACATAAGCCTTAAAAATTGAAGGTAGCGTGATAAAATCATGGAAAATTGATTTTATTGGTCTACATATTTTACGGGACGTTTTTCATTTAGTAAGTTTTTCCACCCGAGGTACTTAATTTACCGCTTAACGAAAAATCCCGTTCCGAAACGGGAAATTCTTTTCTTTACCCTCACTTACTTAATGGGGAAGGAAAAGCCGATTTGTTTTGGGATATGTATTGATACGCTCTAGTTTAGTATGGTTAACTCTTGTATTTTAGGTATGATTTGAGTGTGTTTAGGTTAGTTTTTAGCATAATTGTAATATGAAGACCGAAGACACGATTTGAAGAATTGCAAGAGTTTTGAAGACAAGTGTTGATTTGGAGTTGTTTTGATGCCACTTTCTTGTGATGCATCGTTCGGGAGCTACGGTGATCGGATGAAGCTGAATTTGGTATGATTGGAAAGCTAACTCGAAGAGCTACAATTCATGTTTGTACGTCAAGTACAAATTCCAAATCTAAGTGGGTCAAAATTTCCTCCGAAGTTGAAACCAGAATATTGTCAGAGGACACGCGCTCGCGGGTCAGAATCGCGCCCGCGGTTGGGCGAGTATCCGCGGCCGAGGGGAGATCAATGGAGCCGCTCTCGCGGGGGCGGATTTTCCGAAGCGCCGACTCTCAGTTTTATTTTATCTTTTATCTATTTTTATATCTTTAGGTTTCGGTTGTTTTTCTACTATTTAAGCTTAGTTTCGTAGCAGACTTTGTAAGCACACATTATCTAGCATACTTTTACGTTCTAGGTTTTATTTCAGTTTTATTATGGAGAACTAATTTCCCTTGGAGTTTGTTTGATCAAGGAAGTTTTTTTTATGTAATTCGTGAGATTTTGGTAACTTTTCTATCCCTTGGTTAATATCAAAACTCTTGTGCTAAATTTTATGATTATCAATTGATTTTTCTTGGTGCGCAACTTGTTGAATTTGATTGATATTCTACTGTTTGGATTAGTTTGATTGTTGTCTGTGCAATCTTATTTATCCTTGAAACAACTCTTTTCTAGGACCGTGGACTAGAATTGAGAAAGAGTGTTTGATTGTTATTTTATGCATGAGACTCGTAGCTTGATTGCATGATTTGATATCCTTTTATCCTTAATATCTTGCATGATTTGAATTAAGCGTTCTTGTTCATATCATAATTTCGCTTGGACCGTGGACAAGCGGAAATCTTTTTATAAGGATTGGAATTAACTTGGGAGTTAATAGAAAAGTGGATGAATTGATGATCGAATGATTAAAAAGGTGGAATTGATTGAATGAACTCTGCTTTCCTTCAATTGATTTAATCCCTAATAATATATGCTTGTTTATTTACTTGCTTAAAACCCCCTATTCTGTCTTTGTTGATTGTTCAGAAAACCAATTCTCTTGGGTTCGATCCCTTACTTGCATGCTATACTAGTTTGTAGTTTAGGGTAATTTATTTTTGATCTTGGCAACAACGACTTTAGCCGAGTCAAATTTTGGCGCCGTTGTATGCAACTGGATAGAAATAGAGGGGGAGTTCGAGAGAATTTCAAGACGACGACGGACTAGGAGAATTGGAATTCTACACCGTCGAAAATCTTGTCTGCCTGTCCACCTCCTTCTCCTCCGCCTTGGTTGAGGGAGGGTTTATTGACAACAAATAAATTTATAGTCAAGACCCCGCTGAGTATAGGGGAGTCAGGATCGTTCTACGGGAAGCACGGCTGTTTGTTTATCAAACTAATAAGAGAAATAAAACAAAGCAAAACAACACACCACACCTACGACCAACCTCATTAACGACTTTGTCAGGGTCGTTAACGAACCTGGGTAAACTACGAAAACACACACTAACGACCTAAGAACAGGTTCGGTACCGAGGCAACGAACTTAGTAACGAATATAATCGAAGAAATTCAAATAAGAACAAAAATCTAGGACAAGGGTCACCAGAACATAGCCATGCATATAAACTCGTAAGAAGATAAAGATCATGCCTTTAAATAGATAAATTCATCAACTTTCGCTGATTAGCAAGCAAATCAATTCATTCTCATAAACTAATTCACCCAATCATTTGTTTTTGATCCAAAGATCGAAACTTTCGCAATCGAACAATATCAACATTCAAGTTACTAACTTTTCCTTTCGAACAAGTTAAGAACTCAAATTACCTCGATTCTCATCTAGGCATAAACACAACAAGCAATCTAAAAATAGATAAAAGGCATTCAACACAATCTACTTACTCATAAAACCATGCATAACTATGACGGGTTTAACCCCGAACCTAGATAGGAAAACTACTCACTACTCATAATTATAAAGCAAACAACTTCAATAAGAGAAAACATTGAAAACAAAACAAACTACTTCAAATTAACGACCTGGATACACTCTCATTCCACCTCGGTTCGACCTCCTCTCCGACTCGGCTCTCTCTCGGCTCTCCTTAATCTGATCTCTACTCCAACCCCCTCCCCTCCTCAGGCTAGAAAAGAAGGGTATTTATACTAATAAAGCTATCTAATAAAAAGGTTAGAAGATAAAAACTTTCCTAAAAGATAGAAACTAACCCTAACAAGATAGAAATAAAACCTAAAAAGATAGCAAGACCTAAAACATAAAATATAATAACGCTAAAACTCATTAAAACCCCTACCGACACGGAATAAATTTCCGCATAGGGTCGGTAGACATAACAACAAACTCTCCAAAAACTCTATCTCTAAGCCTCGTTAACGACCCTTCACAGCCTCGTTAACGAGCCTGGATTTGGCTTTCTTCAACACTTTAACTCTAAAAATCTTGACTTCGACTCCTTTATCTGCGTATTCTTCAGTCTTCCACCATAGTACTCCATTCAGCTCCAAAAAGCGCCCCTTCCTTGCTTAAACCCTACAAAAAGACACAAAACCAAGTAGCTTCCATACTTTTCACAAAATATGCAAACTCATCTAAAAACACACAAAACTAACTCTAAAACTACTAAAACTAAACCTAACAAACTAAGAAAACATACTAAAAACTATACCAAAAACATGAATATCAAAATACCCCATACTTAGACTTGCTTGTCCTCAAGCAATCACTAAACACTAATCAAAACCAAACAATCATACTCATCAAGCTCATAGCCATCATCTATAAAGCAACTTCAACACATAGAAGTAAATAGCAAATGACTATTAATGTCATCACACATATATGCACCAAATAGACATAAGAAAATACAATCCAACCTCACAAGGGATAATGTGTGTTTCACTCGACTCTCAAGTGTTGAGGCTTATAAATTTAATCTCTCAACTCATCTTATATACAAAAACTCATAAAAATTGGAACTTATACACCAAACTCTCCACCCAAGATTTGTCAAAACAAGCAAAAATCATCAAGAGAACTTAGGGGGCTCAATGAAAAACTTCATAGAAGCTTCCATTCGGTTGGGTTGTAATGGGGCTTGGTAAAGACAATAAGGTGTGGAAAATATTTTGGCTATGTGGTGCTAATAATATCCGAGAATCAAAAGACTCCTAAAAACTCACACATAAACAAAAACTCTCATAAAAACAATATACCAAACTCACTCTTCAATATGCACTTCCTCTTTCACTCACCCAACATATCCTAGAAAGTCTCATAAAATAACTCAAAAGAATCTCTGATTTGTCTATTAAACACAAATGCACATCTTACTTCTCTTCCTTTAACTTCTCTCCTTTTTCCCCTTTTTTTTACTTCGCTTACGCAGCCTCGTTAATGAACCAACTAGTTCGTTAACGAGTGATGTGACTATGCTAAGGCCATCACATCGTGAAATAGTGATGCGTGCGTGTCTGGTTAGAAGGCCACGACTTGTGTGGTTCATTGCTTGGATTGTGAGAGTGTTTTATGACATTTGGAGATTTTGGGTATATTTTGTTATTTGTTAAACTTTTCCTAAGGCAAATGTCAGTTTTGCCCTTAGGTCTTTCTTTATAAGCCACTAGGGCTATAGTTTTCTAGTAGACAAGAATTGATGAACACATCCCAATCTTTTGTCTCCTCTTAAGCACGCTTTTCCTTTGTTTTTTTCTTTCAATTTTCAGTTTAGATCTTGTGGATCGTGAGTCATATCGATCCAGGCCTGGAGATTCGATCTAGGTGAGTCACATCCTAGCCCGAGCCTCCTAGTTCAAGTTAGATTCAAGGTGAGTCATATCCTTGAGTTTTGCTTGTCCATATCCAATCCTCAATTCACCATCACCATCAACTTTCCCTTCACTTTTAATCCTCAACATCACCATCTCCTCCTCCATCAAACTCGGATCCGTAATCCCCTTCAAAAACACCAATAACACAAGTCAAAATCTCTTCTCGGTGGATTCTGCAACACCTCAGTAAAACTGGCATAACTTTGGATCCACAAAAGATTTTGATCTCAAATTTTGAGGTATTAAAGAAGACTCATCGATCTAACTCTGGGAGTTAGAATCACCCAATTCCCAGTCCGGATGAGGGAGATCTGCCCTCGTGAAGCCAGAATAGAAGTTCCTTCATCAAGATTGCTCGGGTCTTCCTCGGATTGCCTTGCACCGCTTACAACATCTAGATCCTTCATCATGTGGAATCAGAGCCATGCAAGGTACTCCTTCTTTTGACCTTTGATTGAGCAATGTAGGGTTGCAAGTGCTCTTAGAAGCCACCCTTGATTGCCTTTGTCGATTTGCTTGCATTGCCTTAGATTGGGGTTGTTTGCCTTGTGTTGTCTTGTGTTGTTGTGTGGCTGAGTTATATGAACGTGTAACTCTGTTTTCAGCCAATAAATTTCGTCCCTAGGTTGAAGAAGATAGCCCAAGGGTTTTCCAATTAAATTCTCAAACCGAAAAGCCTCAAAACCCCTTTGAAACAACCTTTCATTTTTGGTGCATTTAAGGGTGTCTTGTGTGGGTTCTGTCGAAATCCGAACCAGCCTCAAAACAGCCACGTCCCTTCCCATTTTCCATGCACATGTCTTGCATTTGAAATTGTTTAGGCTTGGTTTAAGATACGGGAATGGCATCAAGTTGTTAATCTTCGAATAGAAATTGCTTGTTGCTTGTAGTGTGAATTGTGGTTGTTTGTTACTTTCTTTTTCTTTTTTTTTTAAAAAATCAGAAAAACCTTGCCGGCGGCGTAAAGCTAATAAGTTGCCAGGCACAGAAAAAGAAACGAGGCTAGAAAAACCTTGTCGGCGGCGTAAAGCTAATAAGGGGCCGGGCACGGAAAGAGTAGTCCAACTGTGGAGCCTAGCAATGGCCTAAATCTTTGCATAAATTGTTGCTGTGTAAAACACTTGGTGCCTAGTAGCTTCTTTTCTTATAAGTCCTTGTTGAGTTCGGGTGCTTGTGTGTGCATTGGATTGTTCTTTGCCTAGCCATACCTAACTCCTTGCCTTGACCTTGCACTTGCATTCCTTATCTCTTTCTTGGTTGATTTAGGAGGAACTTGTGTTTTGGCATTACTTGTGATCTGTGGGATAATCTTGTTTGTTGAGTGTGTGCAAGATGTCAAGAACAAGTACATATTATGAGGAGTTCCATTTTAAAAGGTCTTATATTCCATATTTTGACAGCCGATTCGATGCCAATGCTTCCTTAGCTTGGATCTCCAAGCTCGATCATTTTTTTGACTATTATGGCGGCTATCTTGAAGATATGAAAGTTACTTCTGCCACTAAACGCTTAATCCATGGGGCTTGTAATTGGTGGTATGATCACAAGGAGAGAAGGAGGCGTAAAGGATACCATCCCATTAGTACGTGGCAAGAGCTCAAACAAGCTCTCATGGAGAGGTATGTACCACAAGTGTATGTTGAGGCTTATCCTTTTTATCCTTCATATTCTACTTGCGACACTAACGTTGTAGGACATGGAGCATGGGATTTTCATTATCAAGCTTGGGATTTTCATCATCAAGACCAAGCTTCCACGAGGGGCACCAATGAGCCTTGGTATCCAACACCTAGAGGACAAGCCACATTTGAAGAACCACATTATTGTCCTTCAAAGAGTGTGGAGCCACAAAAGGTCCAAGAGAGAGGTAAGGAGCATTCATCTTGCTTGGTTCCACCACCTCAAGGCTTTGAACCTTCACCTAAGGTGGATGTTTCAAAACCAATCGAGAAGCCTCTCATCCAAGAAGTTGTGGTTAACCTTACCTCCAAATTCGTGGACGAAGCTACTTCAAAAGAGCCACTTCATGAACCTCCAACAGAAATTAAAGAGAAGGTTGATTCCAAGGAAAAAGTGGAGGAAGTTGTGGAATTATCTCCTAAAATCAAGCTTCATCCTGCCATCGCTCCTAGCTCCATCCATTCTTTGGCTACCCCATGGATGGATGCTTCCTATGGTTCCCTCCAGTTTACCCTTCCTATATCATGAAGAGAATCCCACCAAGAAAGAAGAGAAAGGGAAGACTATTCGACTCGCCAAACCAAAGGAAATTGTTCACACCATCAAGGGGAGTAAAATTTTCTTTCTACTTCTCTTTCATGAATCTTTGTTTTCTAATAAAGAATTAGGTCATATTCCCTCACCCATCTCTCATCTTTTGAAGGAATGTGAAACCTTCTTATCGGATCAATCTGCGCCACCTTGGAAAACATGGTGTAACTTTCAACTCAATGGTCTAATGGTGCTCAAATTTGAAGGAAATAAAGAAGACTTCTTGAGCTCAAACTGGGACTTGGAATCACTCAATTTGGAGTTCAGAGCTCAGAGAACGACCCTTAACAAGTGCAAGCTGAAAACTGTCCTGAACATCACCGAGGAGATCCCCTTGAACAGACCTGTCTACTTTAACACTTTTGGGATAAATTTTCCACTAAGCTATGGTGTTCATGAGTTTTTCACTTGAAAGTGCACTCGGATTCGAGGACGAATCCTTTTTGAAGGGAGGGAGGATGATGTGACTATGCTAAGGCCATCACATCATGAAATAGTGATGCGTGCGTGTCTGGTTAGAAGGCCACGACTTGTGTGGTTCATTGCTTGGATTGTGAGAGTGTTTTATGACATTTGGAGATTTTGGGTATATTTTGTTATTTGTTAAACTTTTCCTAAGGCAAATGTCAGTTTTTCCCTTAGGTCTTTCTTTATAAGCCACTAGGGCTCTAGTTTTCTAGTAGACAAGAATTGATGAACACATCCCAATCTTTTGTCTCCTCTTAAGCATGTTTTTCCTTTGTTTTTGCTTTCAATTTTCAGTTTAGATCTTGTGGATCGTGAGTCATATCAATCCAAGCCTGGAGATTCGATCTAGGTGAGTCACATCCTAGCCCGAGCCTCCTAGTTCAAGTTAGATTCAAGGTGAGTCATATCCTTGAGTTTTGCTTGTCCATATCCAATCCTCAATTCAGCATCACCATTAACTTTTCCTTCACTTTTAATCATCAACATCACCATCTCCTCCTCCATCAAACTCGGATCCATAATCCCCTTCAAAAACACCATCAACACAAGTCAAAATCTCTTCTCGGTGGATTCTGCAACACCTCAGTAAAACTGGCATAACTTTGGATCCACAAAAGATTTTGATCTCAAATTTTGAGGTATTAAATAAGACTCATAGATCTATCTCTGGGAGTTAGAATCACCCAATTCCGAGTCCGGACAAGGGAGATCTGCCCTCGTGAATCAAGAAAAGAAGTTCCTCCATCAAGATTGCTCGGGTCTTCCTCGGATTGCCTTGCACCGCTTACAACATCAAGATCCTTCATCAACGAGCTTCATCGTGTGCACTTCTTCACTGCTTCTCAATAACTTCTTTTTTTTTGTGCATCCTTTCTTACCAAGAGATCTTTCTTTTTACAACATAAAACAAGAGACTTCCAATCTATCCTTCCCAACAATCCCTTAATTTCAAAACCAATCATAACATCTCACTCAACAAAACTAACCTCTCCAATCTAAGTCCTAATCCTCGGATAGGGTCAAGCTTATCTCGGCTAGGGAACAATTTTGTGGAGCTAAAAATAAAAGGATTCAGGCTCAAATTGGCTTCCAAAAGAAGGATAACATAAGGTAGATATGGATTAATAGGGCTTATGAAAAATATGTTCTCCATCATATGACTTCACATGCAATGAACTATAAATCTTATATAGGTCTCAAGTAATAGATAATCATCACAATTCCAAGAGATAATATGCATATAGAGAGTAAATCACACAATAAAAGAAGAGGGATTTTTGACGTTCTCCCTATAAGGCCAAAAATAACTCACAAGGTCATTATTTTTTGTTGGATTGCATCACTTATGCTAAAAAGTATACATGCTCAATTTCATCATATTCTATTCCTTCCCCAAAACAATCTTCAAAACAAGAATCCGGATAAGCTCTCAAAGACATGCTTGCAAGGAATTATAAGATCATGCTAACAACTACTATCATAGAACCATAAGAAAGGGATATCTATTAATTCTAAAACTTTTTTTTGGTTTTGCAATTTCAAAATTTTCAATTTTTAAAATTTTTCAATTTATTTTTTTGTGATTTTTATGGAACAAAGAACTACTCAAAGCAAATAAAACACATAAAATAAACAAGACACCAACTTTAACAAGACACTAAGACACTAACTTAAATATCCTTTCCCACCCCATACTTAAAATTACATTGTCCCCAATGTAAGAAAAAATAAGAAGAGGAAAAGAAAAGAAAACAAAAGAAAGAAAACAAAAGAAAAAGAAAAACTTACAAGATCTTGAAAGCGGAAAAGAAAACAACTTTTCTGACTGACTCAACGCCCAGGTGGTGGAAAATAATGCTCGAAGTTCCCCATGAAGTCATACATCGTCCTCCAGTGCTATGCATCATCCGCCTCTCTCTGTTGATGCCTCGTATCCTCAAATGCCATGCGAGCAGAATAGACACTCTCCCATCTATCCATCCTCCGATCAATATGTGTCTGCTGAAGGTTAAGCTGTTGCATATGAGCTGAAAGATCTTCGACCCATGGTGGCGGGATACTTGATCCAGTGTACTCGGGATGAGGAGGTGGTTGGTAGTGGGCTGGAAATGGTCTTGATAAAGCACTGGGTTGTATGGCATGATACCATAAGAATGAGGGTCGATAGGTTGCTGCAGGGGGTCGTTACCGACGCTGTAAGCCTCGGTAGGAGCATCGGTAGAATCCTCGAAGTGGTCATTAACGACCCTGTTGGGCTCGTTAACGAAGACATTGGTACCCAGAATTTCTGCATCGAGGTCATCCTCCTCGATGTCGAGCTTCTCTGTACCTCCCTCAGTAGCTGCCTCTTCAGTCTCATCTTCAACTTCCATCTCTTCTCCCTCTCTTTCAAACCGGGACTCGCATGGTTGGAGCGTTAACTCATCTTGTGGGTTGGCCTCTAACGGGAATGCATGCCCCATCCATGCCTCGTACCAATTCGGTACATAAAGAAGCTCCAGCTTATCCAGGGTGGGTGCAACATCTCGGCCTAGAACTTTTGTAATGTACCCATCCCGAACCTGAGTGAAAATACTGGAGCTAAACCAATAGTTCATGTTGAGCAGCTGAGCGTGGGCCGGTGTGTAGAGGGTGAGATCAACTCCAAGATTGGTCGCCAAGAGACTAACCAGATTCCCGCACCATACTTCCTTTGACTTGATTGACTTCTCCACATAGTATAGCCATTTGTACCCCAAGTTCAATGGGGCGGGCTCCTAAAAAAGAATAGTGCAGAGGCATGCAACTTCTATCCTTGTCCGCCTGTTTAGCTCTCTCTTAGGCCAGAATGTAGCGGCTAGAACTCGGAGAATGATCCTAAATATGGGGTTGATGATGCTTGCCCCGGATAGTGCTACAACGGAGGGCTCTACCTCCTCGGTGATGTAGATCCAAGTCCTCATCACCTTGTAGTCCTTCAGACTGTAATCTCGAGAAGGATTTGGGAGCTCAAGAATGGTGTTGAACTCTGCCAAAGTAAACTCACGATTCACATTACCGAGCCAGAATCTGATTCTTCCTTCCGATGTCTTCGTCGGGAAGCTTGTCTCAAGAGTGGCTAGAAACTCGGATGTGAGAGCCAAAAAGTGTGGTATATTCTCCTTCTTTAATAAGTGAGGCACACCGAGAATAGCGAAGGCCTCCTTGACATCATCGTAGATCCGTATTTGCTTTCCACTCGACCTCGAGAACCACCTAGTGTTGTGGTCCTTGTCTAGTATGGCATTGTAGCGGCCCGCTTGTCCTTGAGTGCGCAAGATCACGTTGTCCATGCGGGGTGGAGATGGGGATCGTTGATTCATCCTCTTCTTTTGGGCTCGGGTTGCGGTTCGGCTAGAACTTGCCATGTGGACCTACAAAGAATACAACTTTTCCAAGATAAGATCCACTCAATTAGATAGACAAGAGACCCCATACTTGGTCTCGGAATAGCCCTCGGAATCCCTCGTTAACTGCCCAATTGGGGACGGTAACGGGTTTGGACTGGTTTTTCAGCTTTGATGATACATAGGGTTGTTAACAAGCCTAGGAGGGTCGTTAACGAGCCTGTACAAGAACCAGTCAAAAATTTCCGAATGTAAAAAACTCTAAAATTTAGCCATAAATCAAGCATGCATCCCCCATAATCCTATGTAAGAAACACAATCGGGTATACGCACCCCATACTTACTCGATTACCCATCCTGAACATGCTATAATTGCCCAAGAAACTCATGGTGAAGACGAAAACAATTCCAAAACAAGGTAGTTCATGATTTTCTTAATCAAATTGCAATGAAGAATCGAGCAAGAACAAGCCCATAGAAATCAAAATCAACCAGCAATACATTAAGCAACAAACTCATTGAGCAACAAAAACATGCCATTCGATCCTCTATGAACAAGATAGGAACTTTTGACCCTATAAACCATGAAACATGCAATAGAGAGTTATGGTTTAGAAATCATACCAGTAAAACGAGAATTTGAAGAACAAAGATCAAAGATTTGGGGTGGTTAACGAGTTTAGATCCCGTCGGTAAGCAGAGCAAGGGCGACAAACTTCGTTAACTAAGTGGGTCTCCGAAGTTCGGTGGTGGTGAGGATTCCGATAGGTGGTGAGGAATTTCAGTAGGGAACTTGGGGGATTTAAGCTTCTAGATTGAGAGTAGAATTTTTTTGAGGTTTAGAAGGGTTATATAGGAGAGGCTAGGGGTAGGGGAAGAGGTGAAAGGGGGCGGCACATGGTAGGATAGAAGATAAATTAGGGTTAAAAAAACTTACCTGCCCGTTTGTTGATTCGAGTCGCCGACTTGGGTCGTTAACGACCCGCCGTAGCTTTTCTTGAGTGATTTACGAGCCCAACTCCTGCATCTTGTTATCTAAAATCTATTCTATCTTTCTACTTCTAATCTACTTACTAAAACTCAAAAGAAAACTAGGAAAATGAAAAAGAGAAAAGAAAAAAAACTAAACTTTACTAAAAGTGGGTTGCCTCCCGTAAGCGCTATTTTTAACGTCGTCAGCCCGATGTACTTACCTTGGCTCAAGGTGGCTCTTTTGCAGCTATGTTGGGGTCTTTAGGTACCCCATAATTAGCTTTGGAGGCATTATTGGCTTGAGTCACTAAATTTGGTCCTTTATCTTCTATCAATATGCCCGGTATTCGTGCATAAGGGTTAGCGAATTCCAAAAACCAAGGTGGTCTGGACTCCTCTATAACATATACAGTGGGGCACGATGTAGGAACAAAGTATGAAGAAGAATCATAACCAGCATTAGCGAATTCATGGTTAGAATACTCACCTGGATTATAGCTTTGCATGTAGGACTCGGTAATGGGCCAAGGAGGTTCGGTAGGATCAGCTATGTCGAGTTCCGGTTGGGTCAACTCGATTTGTGCAGCCGCAGTCGGGTCATTAGCGTTTTGGTCCAAGCTGAATTCCACGTGTTCCTCTCCAATATCAAAGGTGAGAAGTCCTTTCCACACATCGACCCTAGCACTTGTTGTAGCTAGGAATGGCCTGCCTAGGATAATGGGGACGTGGGGGTCTTCTGGCATATCGAGGACGATGAAATCATTCAGTATAAAGAATTTCCCAACTTGAATGGGATAGTCGTCCACGACTCCTGTAGCTTTTACGCATGATCCGTCTGCCATGTAGAGGTTCATGTCTACAGGCTCCAGTGGTCCAATGTTGGCTTTTGACCAGATTGAGAGAGGAAGTAAACTAGCACTGGCTCCTAGATCACATAGAGCTTTGAATTTGTGGTCGCCTATGCCAATTGTTATGGCAAACCTCCCTGGATCTCCTAGCTTTTCTGGTAGAGTAATAGATCGGAGCTCGTCTTGCGGCTCTGTGATGGATCTTTTCCTGCTAAGAATATCTTTCAAAAATTTCGTGTAAACCGGCATTTCGCTTAGGGCCTCAGCGAATGGGATGGAAATATTAATGCCCTGGAGAATCTTTACGAAACGCTTGAACTTACTCTCAGTAGAGTCCTTTGATTTCTTAATAGGGAAAGGAAGAGATATCACCATTCTCGGAACCAAGTCAGGCTCGAGAGGTGATGCTACCGGGTCGACACTAGGGTCGTTAGGTGCTCCTGGCGGGTCGTTATCGTACCTGATGGGGTTGTTAACGAGCCTGTAATTGAGAGGAGGGCTGGGATTAGAAAACCTACCTGGACTAGGGTCGTTGACGACCCTGGGAGCTTCGTCACCATGGTGTGCTGGTTCGGTACTCGCTCTCGCTGGGTCGTTACCGAGCTGCACCGTGGCGTCCTCTTCAGTCTTGTCTTTAGCTTGGACACGCTCCGATAGTGTCTTTCCGCTTCTAAGGTGTACTGCTGCTATTTGTCCCTTAGGGTTCTCCTCGGGACGACCCGGGAGTTGCCCTTGTCGTCTTGGAATCTGTGCAGCAAGGCTCCCTAGTTGTGAATCGACATTTTTCTTCCACACATCGAACTCTCCCCATCGTTTAGTTGATTGTCAAGGTTGGCTTGAACTTCGTTAACTTTGTTGTTTACTCCGTTAATGCCTTCATGTAACCCTTGTACCCATGATGGTGGCTCCGGATAGCCTGAAGGTCGATACGGTACAGGTCGTCTATCCGGTGGAGGCACTGCATAGTTGCCCCACGTTGGATAATTGTTCGACCTGTCAAAATTACTAGGCTGGTTTCTGTATGGGCCTCTCATATAGTTCACTTCGGCATATGTTTCAGCGGCTCTTACCTGCTCTTTGTTAGTGCAAGCAGAAGTACTATGGGTAGAAGAGCCACACTCTTGACAAGATTGAGAGGATTTCAGAAAACTTACCTGCTTCTTCAGGCGGTTGACCTCGTCTTGTAGAAATTGATTTTTGACATCTGGGTCAACATCGTCCTTGTTAGGCATGTAGAGACGCTTCTGGGGCTTGGGAGATTGCTGGGTACCATACATGTCATCATAGTTAGACAGCTTGTCCAACAATTCCCATGCAGCCGTAGGTTTCATCTCTATAAAACCGCACACTGTGTGCGTGTTGATGCGGTTCTTCGTCTCTGCATTAATACCCTGGAAAAAGATTTCTTGGAGCACATATAAAGGTTGCCCATGAGTGGGGCATTGTCTAAGCATCTCCTTAAATCTTTCCCACGTTTCAACAAAGGTCTCATTAGGCAGCTGGTGATAGGAGGTGATACGCTTTCTCAACTCCGTTGTCTTGGCAGGAGGGAAAAATTTTGTAAGAAATTGATCACACAAAGTTTCCTAAGTCCTGATAGACTTAGAAGGTAAGCTCTCCAACCAGCTTAGGGCCTTTCCAGTGAGAGACGACCTGAAAGCTTTTAACAGAACATATTCTAGTGACACACCTTCAGCAACTATAGTGTCACATAAATCAAGAAAATTCCTAATATGTTCCATAGGGCACTCAGAAGGTTTCCCTTTAAACTAAGCCCGTTTGATCAAGGATATAAACTGAGACTTAATCTCAAAAGGTTTCTCTATCTCCGGAAGCACAATTGGAGACTCTGGCACCCTCAATTCTTTGGCATTCCTCGGATAGGCATTCTTCTCTTCTTGTAGACGAGCACTGTTGACTCGTTAACGCTCAGCCTCGGTAGCAACGGCTTCTTTCTCGATTTTTAAAGCCTCCATCTGCCTCTGTAGTTCAGCCATCTGACGAATCAACTCCTCGGGTGTAGCCATAGCTCGGTTTTCTCGGCGTCTACGGTGCAGAGAACGTTCAGGTTCGGAATAGTAACCGGCATTATCAAATTCGATCCTTCGACATCCAGCTGGCATACGCTGAGAAAACAGACAAAGAAAACAAAAATTAAAAACAAAAACGGGGTCGGGCTATTCCCAAACCCACAGATAAACAAAAAAACACTGTTGCTTCCCCGACAACGGTGCCAATTTGTTGAGGGAGGGTTTATTGAAAACAAATAAATTTATAGTCAAGACCCCGCTGAGTATAGGGGAGTCAGGATCGTTCCACGGGAAGCACGGCTGTTTGTTTATCAAACTACTAAGAGAAATAAAACAAAGCAAAACAACACACCACACCTACGACCAACCTCGTTAACGACTTTGTCAAGGTCATTAACGAACCCGGGTAAACTACGAAAACACACACTAACGACCTAAGAACAGGTTCGGTACCGAGACAACGAACTTAGTAACGAATATAATCGAAGAAATTCAAATAAGAACAAAAATCTAGGACAAGGGTCACCACAACATAACCATGCATATAAACTCGTAAGAAGATAAAGATCATGCCTTTAAATAGATAAATCATCAACTTTCGTTGATTAGCAAGCAAATCAATTCATTCTCATAACCTAATTCACCCAATCACTTGTTTTTGATCCAAAGCTCGAAACTTTCGCAATCGAACAATATCAACATTCAAGTTACTAACTTTTCCTTTCGAACAAGTTAAGAACTCAAATTACCTCGATTCTCATCTAGGCATAAACACAACAAGCAATCTAAGAATAGATAAAAGGCATTCAACACAATCTACTTACTCATAAAACAATGCATAACTATGCCGGGTTTAACCCCGACCCTAGATAGGAAAACTACTCACTACTCATAATTATAAAGCAAACAACTTAAATAAGAGAAAACATTGAAAACAAAACAAACTACTTCAAATTACTATGAAAAATATCGTCTTACAAACTTTAGAAGAAACCGAAAACAACAGGAATACCGAACAGAATAATGATTAACGACCTGGCTTCACTCTTATTCCACCTCGGTTTGACCTCCTCTCCGACTCGGCTCTCTCTCGGCTCTCCTCAATCTGATCTCTACTCTAACCCCCCCCCCCCCAGGCTAGAAAAGAAGGGTATTTATACTAATAAAGCTATCTAATAAAAAGGCTAGAAGGTAAAAACTTTCCTAAAAGATAGAAACTAACCCTAAAAAGATAGAAATAAAACCTAAAAAGATAACAAGACCTAAAACATAAAATATAATAACCCTAAAACTCATTAAAACCCCTACCGACACGGAATAAATTTCCGCAGTAGACATAACAATGAACTCTCAAAAAACTCTATCTCTAAGCCTCGTTAACGACCCTTCACAGCCTCGTTAACGAGCCTGGATTTGGCTTTCTTCAACACTTCAACTCTAAAAATCTTGACTTTGACTCCTTTATCCGCGTATTCTTCCGTCTTCCACCATAGTACTACATTCAACTCCAAAAAGTGCTCCTTCCTTGCTTAAACCCTACAAAAAGACACAAAACGGAGTAGCTTCCATACTTTTCAGAAAATATGCAAACTCATCTAAAAACACACAAAACTAACTCTAAAACTACTAAGGCATTGTTTCACTTTCTCTACAAAATCCCTTTCTACCCAAAATTCACTTTTAATCCTCCTGAAATCCGTGCAACTCTCTCTACTTTTTACGTTTTTCGAGACATTACAAATCACTTTTCACCCCAAAACCCCTTTCTACCCACAAGTGAAACAACCCCTAAAACTAAACCTAACAAACTAAGAAAACACACTAAAAACTATACCAAAAACATGAATATAAAAATACCCCATACTTAGACTTGCTTGTCCTCAAGCAATCACTAAACTCTAATCAAAACCAAACAATCATACTCATCAAGCTCATAGCCATCATCTAAAAAGCAACTTCAACACATAGAAGAAAATAGCAAATGACTATTAATGTCATCACACATATATGCACCAAATAGACATAAGAAAATACAATCCAACCTCACAAGGGATAATGTGTGTTTCACTCGACTCTCAAGTGTTGAGGCTTATAAATTTAATCTCTCAACTCATCTTATATACAAAAACTCATAGAAATTGGAACTTATACACCAAACTCTCCACCCAAGATTTGTCAAAACAAGCAAAAATCATCAAGAGAACTTAGGGGGCTCAATGAAAAACTTCATAGAAGCTTCCATTCGGTTGGGTTGTAATGGGGCTTGGTAAAGACAATAAGGTGTGGAAAATATTTTGGCTATGTGGTACTAATAATATCCGGGAATCAAAAGACTCCTAAAAACTCACACATAAACAAAAACTCTCATAAAAACAATATACCAAACTCACTCTTCAATATGCAGGTGGTGGAAAATAATGCTCGAAGTTCCCCATGAAGTCAACTTTTCTGACTGACTCAACGCCCAGGTGGTGGAAAATAATGCTCGAAGTTCCCCATGAAGTCATACATCGACCTCCAGCGCTATGAATCATCCACCTCTCTTTGCTGATGCCTCGTATCCTCAAATGCCATGCGAGCATAATAGACACTCTCCCATCTATCCATCCTCCGATCAATATGTGTCTGCTGAAGGTTAAGCTGTTGCATCTGAGCTGAAAGATCTTCGGCCCATGGTGGCGGGATACTTGATCCAGTGTACTCGGGCTGAGGAGGTGGTTGGTAGTGAGGCTGGAAATGGTCTTGATAAAGCACTGGGTTGTATGGCATGATACCATAAGAATGAGGGTCGATAGGTTGCTGCGGGGGGTCGTTACCGACGTTGTAAGCATCGGTAGAAGCCTCGAAGTGGTCATTAACGACCCTGGTGGGCTCGTTAACGAAGACATTGGTGCCTAGAATTTCTGTATCGAGGTCATCCTCCTCGATGTCGAGCTCCTCTGTACCTCCCTCGATAGCTGCCTCTTTAGTCTCATCTTCAACTTCCATCTCTTCTCCCTCTCTTTGAAACCGGGACTCGCTTGGTCGGAGCGTTAACTCATCTTCTGGCTTCGGCTCTAACGGGAATGCATGCCCTGTCCATGCCTCGTACCAATTCGGTACATACAGAAGCTCCAGCTTATCCAGGGTATGTGCAACATCTCGGCCTAGAACTTTTATAATGTACCCATCCGGAACCTGAGTGAAAATACCGGAGCTAAACATATAGTTCCTGTTGAGCAGCTGAGCGTGGGCCGGTGTGTAGAGGGTGAGATCAACTCCAAGATTGGTCGCCAAGAGACTAACCAGATTCCCGCACCATACTTCCTTTGACTTGATTGACTTCTCCACATTGTATAGCCATTCGTACCCCAAGTTCAATGGGGCGGGCTCCTAAAAAAGAATAGTGCGGAGGCATACAACTTCTATCCTTGTCGGCCTGTTCAGCTCTCTCTTAGGCCAAAATGTAGCGGCTAGAACTCGTAGAATGATCCTAAATATGGGGTTGATGATGCTTGCCTCGGGTAGTGCTGCAGCGGAGGGCTCTTCCTCCCTAGTGATGTATCTCCAAGTCCTCGTCACCTTGTAGTCCTTCAGATTGTAATCTCGAGAAGGATTGGGAAGCTCAAGAATGGTGTTGAACTCTGCCAAAGTAAACTCACAGTTCACATTACCGAGCCTGAATCTGATTCCTCCTTCCGAAGTCTTCGTCGGGAAGCTCGTCTCAAGAGTGGCTACAAACTCGGATGTGAGAGCCGGAAAGTGTGGTAAATTCTCCTTCTTTAATAAGAGAGGCACACCGAGAATAGCGAAGGCCTCCTTGACATCATCGTAGATCCGTATTTGATTTGCACTCGACCTAGAGAACCACCTAGTGTTGTGGTCCTTGTCTAGTATGGCATTGTAGCGGTCTGCTTGTCCTTGAGTGCGCAAGATCACTTTGTCCATGCGGGGTGGAGATAGGGACCATTGATTCCTCCTCTTCTTTTGGGCTCGGATTGTGGCTCGGCTAGAACTTTCCATGTGGACCTACAAGGAATACAACTTTTCCAAGATAAGATCCACTCAATTAGATAGACAAGAGACCCCATACTTGGTCTCGGAATAGCTCTCGGAATCCCTCGTTAACTGCCCAATTGGGGTCGGTAACGGGTTTGGACTGGTTTTTCAGCTTTGATGATACGCAGGGTCGTTAATGAGCCTGTACAAGAACCAGTCGAAAATTTCCGAGTGTAAAAGACTCTAAAATTTAGCCATAAATCAAGCATGCATCCCCTATAATCCTATGTAAGACACACAATCGGGTATACGCACCCCATACTTACTCGATTACCCATCCCGAACATGCTATAATTGCCCAAGAAAGTCATGGTGAAGATCAAAACAATTCCAAAACAAGGTAGTTCATGCTTTTCTTAATCAAATTGCAATGGAGAATCGAGCAAGAACAAACCCATAGAAATCAAAATCAACCACCAATACATTAAGCAACAAACTCATTGAGCAACAAAAACATGCCATTCGATCCTCTATGAACAAGATATGAACTTTTGACCCTATAAACCATGAATCATGCAATAGAGAGTTAGGGTTTAGAAATCATACCGGTAAAACGAGAATTTGAAGAACAAAGATCGAAGATTTGGGGTGGTTAATGAGTTCGGATCCCGTCGGTAAACAGAGCAAGGGCGGCGAACTTCGTTAACTAAGTGGGTCTCCGAAGTTCGGTGACGGTGAGGATTCCGATCGGTGGTGAGGAATTTCGGTAGGGATCTTGGGGGATTTAAGCTTCTAGATTAAGAGATTGAGAGTAGAATTTTTTGGAGGTTTAGAAGGGTTAATAGAAGAGGCTAGGGGTAGGGGAAGAGGTGAAAGGGGGCGGCACATGGTAGGATAGAAGATAAATTAGGGTTAAAAAAACTTACCTGCCCGTTTGTTGATTCGGGTCGCCGACTTGGGTCGTTAACGACCCGCCGTAGGCTTTCTTGAGTGATTTACGAGCCCAACTCCTGCATCTTATTAGCTAAAATCTATTCTATCTTTCTACTTCTAATCTACTTACTAAAACTCAAAAGAAAAATAGGAAAAAGAAAAAGAGAAAAGAAAAAAAACTAAACTATACTAAAAGCGGGTTGCCTCCCGTAAGCGCTATTTTTAACGTCGTCTGCCCGACGTACTTTTTGGGCTTGTTACTGCTGCAAACCGAACCATAGAAAGAATCAGAACGGAACGTCATGCGCGGGAAGAAAGATTTGAAACTTTTACCGCCGACGATCACCAGCTCCTCTGACTGCCACCCACCGCGAGGGCTGCCACCGGGCAACACCCAACCACCCTCGAGCTCCTGGTTTGAGCCACTAATGGGTTGAACGAGCCATAGGCTCAAGTGAAGGTAAAATACGATCGAAGTTAATTAGTGGTTTGGGCTCGGAGCCACCGCATGATCAGTCGATTCCGTTTTACTAATTAATTTTATAGTTTTTATAATCTTGACGTTGATACGGTCTCGTAGGTTCAAACGGCTCGAGAAACGGATGTCGGGATCTTTACTTATAGCGAATACAAGTTTTGACATCGATTGGCAAGTAAAGGACTTCAAACATTTACTCAGGATTTTTTGTTAATCAGTACGACCCGAGACTTGGTCACCTTTAAGAACCGTTACTAATGAACAATTTTTCTTTAGAAAATTTTTTCAAAAGTGAAACGGTTAGTTACGTATAAATTCGTCAAGATGGCTCCTTAAAGCGTGATAGCTAAGGATTAAGTATAAATCGATATTCGGAAATCAATTCGTTTATCGATTAGGAAATTATAGAATTTGATTATACAACTAATAAGTGTATCTGTGAGCTCGTTGTTGAGAAATCATTTGCTATATTTGGCAGAAGGGTGATTAAGATTACTGTTAGAACCACTAAGAGCGTTGAGCACGCCTTCTAAGGCAAGTGGACAATTCTCTCTTGTGTTATGGTTATTAATGAGGAATTGAATTCCATTTGATCCTCATGTTGGGAATTGTATGTTGAATAAAGTTTGATAGGTTGTTATTTTGTTAGAAATAACGACCATGTCGTTATTTCAGTTTTTACGCTAGGAACTGAACTTAGGACCGTTGTGTGACCTTGTGTGATTAGCTGTCTCATGCTGAGACATGGTTATGAAGTAAGATGGTAGAGATGGGAGTTTAGACTCCAAAACATCTCTTTAGTGGTCCTAAGCTGAAACACTGTTGCAAAATAAGTAGTCCAGGGGTAGGAGCCGAGTCTCTAATGACCTCTTTATAACAAAGTTTGTATTGGGGGCGTATCTTACTAGCGCATACCAATATTGGAGTCATGACTCATGTCTTGCTCCACGTTGGAGGAGGACAATGGTTCACTCTAGCTAAGTGCAAAAGGAACTGATGTGGGTCAAGTGGTCACGGATGAAATAGGCCCTCTCACCCTGACGACATCAGTTACAAGGAATTTATCGGCAGTAGTTTGGGTCGATTAAAAGTTATTAAAATGAATGTGTATTGTTAAAATCATAAAGTGAAGAGAGTGTGATAGGCACGTTTATGTAACTGAATGGTTAGTTCTTTTGATAACCATTCTTGCTCCTGATTAAGGTTGATTCTTAATCAAACTTTGATTAAGTTAAGCTGATTAGTCGTTGAAGACGATGGAGAATGTTGTGTGTCTAGTATAAGTTTCCATTAATCGTTTATGCTTCTTAAAGAAACCACAAGCTGTGGTGCTCTCCCTCTTGGTTATGAAAGTCTTCTTCTTATATAAGACTACTAACTGTTGGATCATAATCCGAGTCTAATTGGATTTTAATTCCAATATGTTTAGTTACAACCGTAAGAACCAAGTTAGTTTCTCCACTTGCTTAGTCTTTCATTAGACTAACCCGTCCATCTTCTTTTCTTTTATATGGTCGGCTGGTGTCAACCGTTGGTATACGACACATCAGACTCTTCTTGGAAGTTGATTCAAGAGGTGAATCCAGTGGTTTGAAGCTTTAGAAGTTGAAGAAAGGTTTCCAATGGCTATGCTTGAGTGAAGTTCTTGGTTAAATGCTGCAAAGCGAAGTGGGAAAGAAGTTAAGAACCTATGGAAAACTTTTTAAAGACTTTGTTCAAATAGAGAATTGTTCTATTTATTTATTCTTTTTAAGTTAAGGTTTGTATAAGACCTTTTACTTGTTTTTCCACTGTAATATTTAACTTAATTTTGTTAGGTTTTAAATTTTTTCTTATACCTTGTTCTAGTATGTTCTATCAGGTTAACGCCTTGGGTAACTCTGGTTTAGTCCTAATCGGGGTTACGGGCGGTAATACCACTAGGGTAAGTAAGGGGGTGTTACAGATACTATTTGGTTTTCAAACTTCACAAAAGTTATACCAAGGAAATCTTCGCATGCTCTTATTATGGATCCTTCTTGGAATCCACTTTCATTTCCAAGGTTTCAAACATCCATCACAAAACCATTTTCTCAAAAGTTATTAGCAACTTATTCCTCTTTCTCTTTCTATCTCTTCTCGAGTTTACCCTTGCAACTTAACCATTTTCCATAATGGTTCTATGATAACACCCATATAGAATTCTCCGTAATTCTATACAGAAGATGAAAGTCTTAAACAAGACTTAGGAACTTTTAGCTGTGATACCACTTCTTTAACATCCCCTTACTTACCCTGGTGGTATTACCGCCAGTAACCCCGATTAGGACTAAACCAGAGTTACCCAAGGCTTTAACCTAATAGAACATACTAGAACAAGGTATAAGAAACCATTTAAAACCTAACAAAATTAAGATAAATATTATAGCGGAAAAACAAGTAAAAGGTCTTAAACAAACCTTAACTTAAAAAGAATAAATAAATAGAACAACCTTCTATTTGAACAAAGTCTTTAAAAAGTTCTTACTTTAATGAAGGATTCTAAGCTAAGAATTCTTCTTGAAAAGGGCGTGATTTAAAGCTATGCGAAAGGAATTGGTAGTTTCCTTGTTTGAAATGCGTATGTTAATGCTTTGTTTGTAAAAAGGAAATTTTGAAGTCAAGTTTCTTTGCGACTGAAGTTATATGATTATGAATTTTTACAAAGATAGTTTCTTAAAACCTCAAAAGTTTTGGAGTTGAGTTTCAAGGGAAGTAGAAGTTGGAATCTCTACTTTTGGCCTTAAGATTGGAAAATCTTGACAAGGTTGGAGTGTTTATGAAAGTTCAATGTGGATGGTGAGATGATATAAGAATATTGAAAAGAAAAGGATTATCTTTGGAAACTTTCTTCAACAAATTGTGTTGGTAAGTCTATAGTATAGAATCTTGGATATTCTATATTTTCTATTGTTTGGAAGTGAGAGTATGAGCTTTGAAGTGCTCCAGTGTTTGATCAATTAAATTGATAATCTAATGAAAATGCCACTCAATTCTAATCCGATACAGACTCGGATTCCTATTTGTGTTGTATCCTTTAAGTTGAAAGGGATTGAGAATCCGAAACGAAATGGGAATCTTTTGTGACTATGGTAAGGAAGAAAGGAGGGATGTTGGTTCAGTAAAAGCTGTGTATAAGTGGTTAATCATCAAGGTTGTGATGAATAAGGCGGATTGGTTAAAATGGATTAAACAAGTAGAAGTTCATCAGTAATGTGTTTATATTCATTTCACCACTTAATGCAAGTGTTGATTGATTGGGATGAATTATTGGTACTCAAGTGTTTAACCCAGAAGGCTATTCTGTTGGAATTTTGTAACATTATGCCAGTTCGGGGTAAGGATATGAGGCTTGAGATGTTTAATCAAGCAATAAGGGAATCAATGCTAAAGACATTTCTAAGTTGTCAATGGTACGGGCCTATGTTTCTTCAAGGATAGAAACAATGAGGTTCAGGATTCAAAGAATTACTCATAGAATGATTTTGGTATAACTATCTGTGTATTGCAAACAGTTGAGGAAAAAAATCTCAATCATACAATGTTATGATCAATAAGGCTTAGACCATAACCCAGAAAAGTAATTTTAGTTGTGGTTGGGTTCTGAAGATTGTATATTAATCAAATCCAATGCCTAAGGTGGTATAGTTAAAATTGTTAAGTGTTAGGTGATCTCCTAACAATAGGTTCTTCCCTTGCAAAGTGAGTTGAAAGTAAGATAATAAAAAGGAATATTTAATCTCTGCACAACTATGCGAGAAGAGAAGACAATAATGGAAGATTTTGATTTGTTTAACCAAGGTAGAATTTGGAAGGATCTCAAAAGGTTATGTGGAGCCATGTGCTTTCATATGTGATAAGGAATTGGAAATTGAAAGAATTTCCTTATGTACGGATAAAAGGATAGTAAATACCTTGGGACTTGTTACAGGGTACGTTTGTTTACCTTTGAATATAGAAGTTGAGATGACAAATAAGCTCCAGAAGATCCATGGTTTTGGAGAATAGATGAACTCAAGCTTTGAATTTTAGTGGGGAATCATTAATACTTCATCTTAAAGAAATATGTCAAGATGATATACAAATCGAGAATGATTTCAAAAGAATCTTTGTTATAAGTATAAAGATGTTGAAATCTTTTCTTTAGTAAGGATTGCAAGTAAATGAATTCAAGTAATCAACCTTTTTATTGGAACTTGTAAAGTTAAGATGAGTTCTGACCAAGTTGTGTCAAATGAGGATTACTTCATACTATGAAGTACGGAAAAGTATGATAGTGTGTTGGAAGTGAGAAAAGGTCAAGCTACGTCACCAGGAACTACCTTGAAGAAGAAAAGAAGTGTTGCACTTCAAAAGGGAAGTGTTATGTTTAGAAACGAATTAGTTTGTCTTTGCTCCTTTGAGACTCATCTTTGATTTTGAGAAAAATTCAAATATGAATGTTTAAGGCAGTGTTAGTTGTTAAAATAATTTGAGAGTAAATGTTTTTACGGTTTTCATAGTGGTGAGTAAGAATGTAATTTGTCTTCCATCCTGATCACGTGGTAAGGCAAGATTACATGTCTTATTCCTATGAGAATGCAGTAAAGGATTATGTTTAATTTTATTTCCCCATCCTGATCACATGGTGGAATAAGATCACATAATTCCTTGGGTTTTAATATGAAGTAAGCAATTTGTAAAAAATACAAATCTTTTTCATAATTCGAGTAATGTGCGGTACTGTCTTGATAAGATTTTTGGAAGTAAGCATTTTCTTCCATGTAAAGTCTTTGAGCCAGACTTCAAGACTATTTTTATGTAGTGTGTTGGTTATCTAAGGGATACATGATTTTCTTGGGTTTTAAAGAATGGTTTCTAGTATGAGTTGGTAATCATATAAGTTTTTCTCAAGTAAAGTTATTGAGATTCAAAGACGAGTGTTTTCTTGTATAGCAAATGCTATATCAGCTACCTTGTAAAAATCTTTTGAGTTAACTCAGTACTGGCATTGTCTACTATTTTAGTAGTATTGCCAATTGCTATATCTAATCTTGAGAATTTTGTTGCTCAACAAGTCAGAATGTTAAGTGAAGTCTAAACAGTTCTTTGATAAAAAAAGACTGAAAATTATCAATGGAGACAATTTTGTTGGAAATTATTAGACTAAAGGTATTATTGTCCAATATATTGGTATAATAAAGCGTAAGAGTTTAGTTTGAAGTAGTTGAGTAAGATAACTACTTTTGAATGTCAGTATGCCCAAGCTGAGTTTTGTTGAGAAAAGGATGTAACGGATTGACAACATAGGTTATTACCTTGTCATGTGTTGGATAAATTTCATATTCTTGGTTGAAGTAATACTGAGATTTTATCCCCAAAAAGGAAATTGAGTAAGGATTTTAAGTAATTCTTGTAAAGAAAATAATTTGAGAAGGTCTAAAGGTTTAGTTTGGATGACAACAAGGTTGTGTTATTAACCTAGGATTTTATTCAAAATTTGTTGACCAGATCCAGGAAAAGTAGTATGGGAAAGTAATATTATTTAAGATCAATGGAGAAGATCAAGAAGGTAAGACACTGGGATTTGTTATTCAAGATTATGGACTGCTTGGTTTCAAAACTGTTCATGTGTGTCTATTATTGATGAGCTTCGAAAGCTTAATTCAAAGGAAGCATATTTATTTACTTAATTAGTTCATCTCGGAACAAGTATATGTATAAGCATTTAAGGTAACTTTTGATGGACTGACATGAAGCGAAATGTCACCGAGTTCGTTTTGATATGTTTAGTTTGTCTGGAAGTCGTGATAGAGCATAGAAGACTAGATAGAATGCTATAATCTCTTCCTGTTGTAGGATAGAAATGGGAAGATGTTACAACGAATTCTTGTCATTAGTTGTTCAAGACTTAATGAAAGAAAAATGCAATATGGAGGTTGTTAATAAGCTCACCTAGAGTGTTCTTTTTAATGCAATTAAGATGACTTAAAGAGTACAGAAGTTAGCTGAGGTGTTCATGCATGAAATATTTCATCTTCATAAAACTCCAAAGACTATTATCTCTGATTGAGATGGATGGTTCATGAAAAAGTTTTGAAAGGAGTGACATCAAGCTTTATGGAGTGAATTGAATTTTAGCGCTGGCTTCCCTCATCAAACTGATGAACAATGCAAAGAAATAAATTCAAACTCCCGAGGACATGTATTCTGGATTCCACACAAGTGGGGATGTTAGCTTAAGTTTAAGTGACTTCACATACAAGAATTTTGATCACACGATAAACAAAATGACTCTTTTTGAGGTTTTGTAAGGCTGGAAGTGTTGGTTGTCAATTTGTTGGAATGACAATGCTGACAAGGTTCTTCACGGGCCAGACTTGGCCAAGAGAACAACAACTGATATCGCACTAACACGGCCACGAGTGCTAACTGCTCAAATCGACAACAGTCGTGTGTTGTTTTAATTTGAGAGCATGTTGAGTTCGCTTTAGACAACATTGTTTTTGTTCTAGTATCCGCCTTGAAAGGCGTATTCCGCTGGGGAAAGCGAGACAACGTAAATGCTCGCTATGTTGGATCTTTCGAGATACTGGAAAGAACTGGTAAGTTTGCTTAATAGTTGACATTTCCATCTTCAGTGCATTCTATCCGTAATGTCTTCCTTGTGTTTATTCTAAGATAGTATGAGTTCAATATATCTCATGTACTCAACAATAATAAGATGAATATTCAACCAAGTGACACCTATGAAGAATGGCCAATTTGAATCGTGAATAAGAAAAATACCTTTGGTTAGGTTACCTTGGCCTAAAATGGAGGTGAAGAAAAGACTTGAGAAACTAGACAGGAAATGCTGAGCCATTTTCCCAAAGTTATTGAATGTTGTAAAGAAGATGTTTGGTAACTAAGCAGTGGTTGTTGTGCTTTGTGCAGAAGTAACATCATGTTTTTTTAAGGGGGTACTACAAACTTCTGTATAGGTTTGCAGTGGTTGTGTGTGTATGTGTTTGTGCTATCTTTCCTTATGATCCGAGTTCTCCTTGGTTTCGAGGACGAAACCATTTTTAAGGGGGTACTAATGTAATAAATGTGGTTTTTAAGGATATTTTTGAATTTTTCTCGGATATCCTTTTAACCTCTTTGTCCGTTTTAACGCTTAATCCAATATTTTTATTGGAATTTAAATCATAGAAAATTTATGGTGATATCCTAAAAATCATAAAGAAATGATTTTATGGATCGGTGTGAATTCTAGGATTTTTCAGTGAAAAAAGAATATTTATTGGATAAGCCGTCTTTTTAATTATGTAGTGTAAAGGATTTAATATACGAAACGGAAGCCTTAAAAATTGAAGGTAGCGTGATAAAATCATGGAAAATTGATTTTATTGGTCTACATATTTTACGGGACGTTTTTCGTTTAGTAAGTTTTTCCACCCGAGGAACATAATTTTACCGCTTAAAGAAAAATCCCGTTCCAAAACGGGAAATTCTTTTCTTTACCCTCACTTACTTAATGGGGAAGGAAAAGCCGATTTGTTTTGGGATATGTATGCAGCTGGATAGAAACAGAGGGGGAGTTCGAGAGAATTTCAGGACGACGGCGGACTGGGAGAATTGGAATTCTACACCGCCGACAATCTTCTTTGCCCGTCCGCCTCCTTCTTCTCCGCCTTCTCTGCCACTTCCTCACCATCTTCTTCCTCTCTTCCATTCTTTTTGGGCTTGTTACTGCTGCAAACCGAACTAGAGAAAGAATCAGAACGGAACGACAGGCGCGGGAAGAAAGATTCGAACCTCTTACCGCCGGCGATCACCAGCTCCTCTGACCACCACCCACCGCGAGGGCTGCCACCGGGCAACACCCAACCACCCTCGAGCTCCTGGTTTGAGCCACTAATGGGTTGAACGAGCCATAGGCTCAAGTGAAGGTAAAACGCGATCGAAGTTTATTAGCGGTTTGGGCTTGGAGCCACCGCACGATCAGTCGATTCCATTTTACTAATTAATTTTATAGTTTTTATAATCTTGACGTTGATACGGTGTCGCAGGTTCAAACCGCTCCAGAAACGGACGTCAGGATCTTTACTTATAGCAAATACAAGTTTTGACATCGATTGGCAGGCAAAGGATTTGTTGTTAATCAGTATGACCCGAGATTTGGTCACCTTTAAGAACCGTTACTAATGAACAATTTTTATTTAGAAAATTGTTTCAAAAGTGAAACGGTTAGTTACTTATAAATTCGCTAAGATGGCTCCTTAAAGCATGATAGCTAAGGATTAATTATAAATCGATATTCGGAAATCAAGTCGTTTATCGATTAGGAAATTATAGAATTTGAGTATACAACTAATAAGTGTATACGTGAGCTCGTTGTTGAGAAATCTTTTGCTATATTTGGTAGAAGGGTGATTAAGATTACCGTTGGAACCACTAAGAGCATTGAGCACGCCTTCAAAGGCAAGTGGACGATTCTCTCTTGTGTTATGGTTATTGTGAGCGGGTAAAACAAACATAATTACCATAGTTATTTTCTCTATAAAGGTATTTATTAAAATTACTGCGCAGTTATTTTCGTTATTTTCTATATAAAATTATATGGCGGTTATGCAACTTAATGGGAGATTTTATCTTTCATTAAAGATAGAATTAAAGTTGGAGAAAGGGTGGAATATTCCTTACTTGGGCTTTAAGGCAGTTGGACAGCCCTAGGAAGATAATATTTTCGGCCTTAAAGATATAATTTTCGGCCCCCCTGTCTCTCCCTCTTCCATTATAAATACATGCCCTAGGCATGTAGGGAGGGACACATGTGCACATCGGCATATTCAGAAATCCTAGGCAGGCTAATATTCGCTTAGCTCGACTGTTTAGGGTTTCACCGCTCTCTTGTTGTACCTCGTCGCTCAAACGACAATTGCTCTTCTGACTTAGGCATCGGAGGTGGATTAGGGGGTCCCCGCCCCCTGTGTCCATTGTTTTGCAGGTTTCTAGGTCAAGAGATCGAAGACGGAGCGGAAGAGGAGGAGTTCTTAATTGGTGTATTAAAGACGAATTGAAGGCGAGATTTTGTACACCAATAGTTATTAATGAGGAAATGAATTCCATTTGATCCTCATGTTGGGAATAATTTGTATGTTGAATAAAGTTTGATAGGTTGTTATTTTATTAGAAATAATGACCATGTTGTTGTTTCAGTTTTTACGCTAGAACTGAACTTAGGACCGTTGTGTGACCATGTGTGATTAGCTGTCTCATGTTGTGACATGGTTATGAAGTAAGATGGTAGAGATGGGAGTTTAGACTCCAAAACATCTCTTTAGTGGTCCTGAGCTGAAACATCGTTGCAAAATAGGTAATCCAAGGGTAGGAGCCGAGTCTCTAATGACCTCTTTATAACAAAGTTTGTATTCGGGGGCGTAGCTTGCTAGCGTATCCCAATATTGGATTCATGACTCATGTCTCGCTCCACGTTGGAGGAGGACAATGGTGCACTCTAGCTAAGTGCAAAAGGAACTGATGTGGATCAAGTGGTCACGGATGAAATAGGCCCTCTCACCCTGACGACCTCAGTTACAAGGAATTTATCGGCAGCAGTTTGGGTTGATTAAAAGTTATTAAAATGAATGTGTAATGTTAAAATCATAAAGTGAAGAGAGTGTGATAGGCACGTTTATGTAACAAAATGGTTAGTTCTTTTGATAACCATTCTTGCTCCTGATTAAGGTTGATTCTTAATCAAACTTTGATTAAGTTAAGCTGATTAGTCGTTGAAGACGATGGAGAATGTTGTGTGGCTAGTATAAGTTTCCATTAATCGTTTATGCTTCTTAAAGAAACCACAAGCTGTGGTGTTCTCCCTCTTGATTATGAAAGTCTCCTTCTTATATAAGACTGCTAACTGTTGGATCATAATCCGAGTCTAATTGGATTTTAATGCCAATATGTTTAGTTACAACCTTAAGAACCAAGTTAGTTTCTCCACTTGCTTAGTCTTTCATTAGACTAACCCGTCCATCTTCTTTTCTTTTATATGGTCGGCTGGTGTTCACCGTTGGTATACGACACATCAGGATCTTCTTGGAAGTTGATTCAAGTGGTGAATCCAGAGGTTTGAAGCTTTAGAAGTTGAAGAAAGGTTTCCAATGGCTATGCTTGAGTGAAGTTCTTGGTTAAATGCGGCAAAGCGAAGTGGGAAAGAAGTTAAGAACCTACGGGAAACTTTTTAAAGACTTTGTCCAAATAGAAGGTTGTTCTATTTATTTATTCTTTTTAAGTTAAGATTTGTATAAGACCTTTTACTTGTTTTTTCGCTGTAATATTTAACTTAATTTTGTTAGTTTTTAAATGGTTTCTTATACCTTGTTCTAGTATGTTCTATCAGGTTAAAGCCTAGGGTAGTCCTAATCGGGGTTACTGGCGGTAATACCAGCAGGGTAAGTAAGGGGGTGTTACAGAAATTCCTTCATCTCACAATCCAACCTCCAAGGCGCTCAACCCCGCACCGAGTGCAGAGGCATGCCCTTTCACTCTACCTCACAATCTCCCTTCTAACCCCGGCTAATCCTCCACTGGAGCACTTGCCAAAACACATAGATAATATTTTTCGTTTTGAAGGGGCACGGTTTCCCTGTCACACGGGCCATACATAGACAACTCTTCCTCAACGCCAGCTACCACGAGGCCGTGCCGGAAACGTTACCAACACAGAGAAAAACGTTCCAAAAACCTCTTTCTGATAAAATGCGTTTGAAACCATTTTACATACACAACAAACCAAGAAGTTCAAAATAATTTAAAAAGGTATTCGGGACTAGTTCCCAAAACCAGCCCTACAATAACGGTATACAATCTAACAGGATAGAGAAGAATTGAGCAAGTCGAAAACGACTTACCTCGAAGCTAGGAAACTTTTGAAGAAGGCGGAATTAAGAGCGCAAACGGAAATGATCCCCTAATGGAAAATTTGACATGACAACTACGTTAGGTTGGACACACACCTAGTGATATCATTTTAACCAATTATAATAAAGTCAAATACAATTAATTTTTTTTAAATAAACCTCCTGCTAGACTATTAAAAGACACCACTACCCTATTCTTAATTAACAACTACATGACCCCAGGAAACCCCCACCAGAACAATAAGCGGAGAGCAAGAGGCAAGAGGCGGAGAACTTCTTTGATTTCGGGCTCCTTCAACGCAGAAGAGAGTATAGAAGGACATATGATTGAGCTCTTGAAACGTGATTGTGATATTAGAAGACGGATGGAAGCGAAGATAGTCGGTTCCAACAGAATCGATTTTGACGGGGTTGAGGGTAGAAGATTACGTGAATGGTTAGTGGAGAGAAATTAATTTAAATACAGGGGGTTAGGCTAATGATAATATTTTAGGTGTGATTTTCAGTTAACACAACCGAACTTCATATTTCTACTCTAAGACATGGGCTTTTGGGCTTAGTTAAGGTGATACAAGGAGATGGGACTTGGTCCCAAAACTTACAAAAATAAGGAGGTGGAATTGGGAGGTTTAAAACGGAAATAGGATGACGGGTATTCGAAAACCGCATATTACATATTACCCCCCTTAAGAAAGTTTCGTCCCGAAACTTTTATAACAAAGCAAACTAAAACTCGAGGTTTCACAAAACTCTCCCTCTAAACAGGGGTTCGTCCTCGAACCGGAATTTATTGATGAAGACAAAAATAACCAATACTATCCATCCAAAACACATAACTCGGCAATCAAATTTTTAAACAGTCAAACATGCAAGTCAAAGTGAACAACAATCACGAAACAATTATCGAATCTGAAAACAATTCACTAATTACTAACCTTCCCCTCAAACGCCTCTACTAAAATCGGGTAGATCTCTGAGAAACTCTCACTCATCCTGGACTCCGTCTCCCAAGTGGCCTCCTCGACTCCCCGTCGAGACCACTGAATAAACACTAAAGGAATCACCTTGTTCCGCAACTTCTTCATCCGTCGATCTAGAATCTTCAATGGTTGTTCCCGGAAAGTGTGATCTTGTTCCACCACCAACTCCTCATAATTAAGTCTGTGACTAGGATCCGGAACATACTATCTCAACTGTGAGACGTGAAATACAGGATGAACTCCGTCTAAAGCAGGCGGCAATGCTAGCTTGTAGGCCACCTCGCCCTCTCACTCCAGAATCTCAAATGGACCGATATAGCGGGGACTCAGCTTCCCTTTCACCCTGAATCTCCTGACCCCACGGGTAGGCGATACTCTCAACCAAACGTGTGCTCATACCTCAAACTCCAACGGTCTACGACTCTTGGCCGCATAGGACTTTTGGCGACTTTGAGCAGCTAACATCCTCTCCAGCTAACATCGTCTTGGCCGCATAGGACTTTTGCCCACCTTCCGGATCGTCTCCTCAATCATCTGTGGCCTCTTGCCTACAACATCTGAGGGATCATCCCAACAAAGCGGTGTCCTACATCTTCGCCCATATAAGGCCTCATAAGGAGCCATCTGAATAGACGAGTGCCAATTGTTATTATAGGCAAACTCTACCAAATCGAAGTGGTCCGACCACTGACCTCCCCAGTCTAGCACGCAGGACCTCAGCATGTCCTCTAGAGTCTGAATCGTCCTCTCTGTCTGGCCGTCTGACTGCGGGTGGTAAGTAGTCGTGAAATGTAATCTCGTCCCCAATGCCTCATGTACATGCTGCCAAAATCTGGGAGTAAAATGCCCATCACAATCCGACATAATCGTCTTAGGCACTACATGTAGTCTGACTATCTGACTGATAAACACCTCTACGAGCTTGCTCACTTGCCATGTCTCCCCGATAGGCAAAAAGCGAGTAGCCTTTGTCATTCTATCCACCACTACCCAAATGGCATCATGACCTCTACTGAGTCTCAAACCTGTGACGAAATCCATGGAGATATCCTCCCACTTACATTCCGGAATAGGAAGTAATTGAAGCATCCCACTTGGCCTTTGATGCTCAATCTTCACCTGCTGACAAACCTGACACTTGGACACAAATCTCGCTACATCTGGCTTCATGCCATCCCACCAGTAAAACTGCTGCAAATCCTTATACATCTTACTCGCTCCGGGGTGGATTGAGTAAGGTGTAGCATGAGCCTCCTGCAAAATCTTCTGCCTCAACTCTGCATCTCGAGGCACATAAATCTGACCACGCAAACACAAAATACCATCTGCTCTCTCCAAAAAGTCGGGTGCCTCTCCACGGCTCAATCTCTACCTCAAATCCTGAATCATCGGGCAACTCTCTTGCTTCTGCCTCACATCCTCAAGTAAGGATGGCTGACACTCTAGGGCCCTCAAGCTGCGAAATAAATTCATCACGGTTGTAATTACCAAAGAAATCTTCAAATTTTAACTTAACGTCGCGGCGTGATACATGCGCCGGACGTTCATTATCGGCGCGCCGATTGGCACGCGGAGGCGGTGTGCGTCTGCGTCAGGGACCTCGGCCAAAGCCTCGGTGTGGCCCGTCGCCATCGTCGCTGGGCTCCTCGTCCCCATCGCGCCGAGGGCGCCGCTGCTCCTCGCGGTCTCGGTTTTGGCGACGCCGATCCCCGTCGTGCCGAGGCCGTTCGCGGTTGTCACGGTGTTCGAGCCGATCATAGACCGCGCGGTTCTCAGGCAACTTGGGTCTCAGAATCCAATCCCGATCTCGATCTATCCACTCCTCCGAATCATGGACCGGAGGGTGGTCAAATTCCTCCTCGAAATCCTCCTCGTACTCCGTGATAGAGAACTCAGAATCCGAAATTGGAGTTGTTGAACTTTGATGACCTCGATAATCATCGACATCGAAGTCATCGCGGTCTTTGTGTTGCTTCCTCTTAGGCGTCGGAGTGACCGCCTTTTTCTTTTTCTTGGCTTGTTGACGTCGCCACTCCTTGGAGTCATACTCCTCATCGGAATGAACGTCAACAACCCCTTTTAAATTTTGAGCCTGATTAGTCGGGTGACTTTCCTTCATGGATTCCAACCTTTGGACTCTAATCGGGTGAGACGCTTCAACCATCGGACCCATAGCCTTTTCTTGTGCCGTAGCCCGCTGAACCGAGACGCTGTGTGGCGTTACGCTCGGCTGTGCGGGCTGCGTGTGGATCGTCACAGCAGGGAGCGCTTGTTGTTGTTCGAAAAACCTTGTGAGCATGCGCTCCATGGTGGTGAAGCGCGCCTCAAGCGCCGCAAGGCCATCGGTTGGCGTGGTACCGGGCAGCATCGCGCCGGGCGTCCCGAGGAGACCCGGTTGGAGCGCTGGCACAAGTGGTGCGTTGTTGTGTTGTTGGTTTGTGAGGTTTTGCTGGTTGGAATTCTCGTCACCGTCCATGCTTCCGTCTCCTATTTCAACCATAGACATGAACGAGTAAAAAGTTCCAAAAAACAAGCAAGCAAAAGAAACGCCAAGATATTGTAAGACTCACCACGCAAGTACCCTTAGTTTGCACGAAAAGTACTCGAAAGGAATGGGAGGCTAAAGATCTCGACGGTGCACAAGCTCGGAACAACACAAAAGCACAAACAAGCAAGACAATCAAGCATGCAAGTAAGAAAAGAAGAAGAAGGCGTCGGCTTGGCAAGCCTTGGCACGTAAGGAAAGGAGATAGAAAAGGAGAGGATCTCGGCCTAAGAGGGAAGGCGAGATTGTGTCTAAACAAAATAGAAACAAAAAGATATGCAATCAATCAAGGATATGCAAATCAAGGCAAGAAAAGATATGATTGGATTGGAGAGAGAGGGCCCGAATATTTGTGAGATACTTGCCTTATTTTGGCTTGTGTATCTCACAATATCTTTTGATTTTTTTTTATAACAACTAATGGATAAAGATTGCCTTATTTTGGCTTTGCTTTTTCAAATTTTTTTTTTATATTTTCGGCAACTACGAGATCTTGGAGATTTGATCTCCCAAGATTCTTGCTTTCACTAACAACCACGAGATCAGGCCAAATCGGACCAAATCTTGCAAAAATAGAAACAAAAAGAGACGTGCACAATTCAATCAATCCAAACAAACATGAAGAATGCAAGCAATGCTCGAAATCTTAAGATGATGAACCGAAAACAAGTGCAAGTCGGCGGGGTTAAGGCTATTTTTTGTGATTTTTTTTTTGTGATTTTTTTTTGAAGCAAAAACAATGGATCTAGTGGATGTTGGTAGAGATGGCGGAAGCTAATGAAAATAATGGTGGTAAAGAAAAAAATTTCGTGCAAAAAACGAGTAAATGAGTGAGAGAGACTTACGCAATCCGAGGCTCTGATGCCAGTTGATGTGAACCCCGTTGAGGATTCACGAGAGGATCTCGACTTGGACTCATAAATGGTCTTCTCACGTGTGTAACCGATAGATTTTAGACGAATAAACGTCTAGACGAGGTTTGGGTGATAATTGAAAGGATTAAGGAGGTGATCTCTTTTGAGGGAAATCGGAAGAGTATGGGATACGAGAAGAGAATTTGGTTGACGCCTTAATAAACAATCTGGAGTAAACTCGACAGCATAATGGTAGTTCAATTCAAGCGTGAGAAATAATGAGGGGGCGTGCCTCTTTTATAAGGAAGAGGGCACGCCAAACCCTAGACAAAACCCTATCGGCGTGGGGAAGTGAAGGGAGGTGCAAGCATGCGGCCCAACCACTTGGCCCAAGCCCAAAACTCATAAAAATAGAAATGACATAAGTAGCAATGTTTCGGAAAGGAAATAATACTAAAAATGGTAAAAAGATAAATGGTCACGGTGACCTAGTCGCGAGTGTCGCAACAAGGTCGTGACAAGGCGTCGGCGCGCCAAGGACATGTCATGGCACGGAGTCGGGACACGGCATGGCGTCGGCGGGCTGGAACCTCAAGACGGGGTTGGTGCGCACCCGAACCTCAAGTGGCGAGGTCGAGGCGCACCAGAACCTCATGTTCTCGCGCCGGGGTGGCCCGGCGTGGCACGGTGCTCGGCGGTCGCGATTGGCACGGTACCGAGGACGAGGTTCTCGGTACCGCGATGCGAAGCGTCGGGCTGGTGACTCGACGCGCCTTCGATGGTGACGAGGCACGTGAATGCGGGCGCCCCGGTGGATGCGCCGTGGCTTGCGAAGGCTCTCGTGATGATGGACGTCGTTGCTCGAGGAATGGCGCTGGTTCTGGCTCGAGTGACGGGTCCGTCGGAATGCACGGACAAGTCTTCCTCCTCCTGGTTGGCTGTCAAGGTGGGGCTCACATCAAGCAACCACAGGGGCCTCTCCTCTACCCCTGCCTCGGCCCCTACTGCGGCCTCTTCCACTGGCTTTAGCAACTCCCGCTCTGGTTGGTGGGGCCATCTATAACAGAAAGTCCCACAGTCAAACTTAAGCAACCTATTATTCGAGGATCTTGCAACGCGGGCACGACGAGAAAACTTAATAAAAATATCCAACCTTTTTATGTAATTAAAATTAGAAAACATAGTTATGCATGTATTCCCGAGAATTAAATATCCAAATCTGACAAGGCACTACTAACAATAAATTATTCGAGGAATGACAAAAGACAAGACATAACACTAACTCCAACATAATAATAAAAGCAACATCCTAAAATGTCATAAATAAACTAAAGTAACCCGACCCCACTATGACACGCGCTCTTCACCGCTCCGCCCCGCCATCTGGCCTTGGTTCCTGCACAGTTCCCTGGATCATACCTGGAACTGAAAAATATTCCCCGAAGGGTCAGCTTAGGGCTGGGAAAAATCCGGTCCGGACCAGATTTTTAGACCGGACTGGGATGGACCGGACCGGACCGGCTTTTTGTATTAGTGGTAAAAAAATTATTTTATGTAGAAAATATGTATATTTATATTATAAAATCGGAAAATCTTTATGCACAGGAAAAGCGTAAAGCGTAAAGAGAGTGTATGACCCAAGGGTACTACCCAAATCTGACAAGGCACTACTAACAATAAATTATTCGAGGAATGACAAAAGACAAGACATAACACTAACTCCAACATAATAATAAAAGCAACATCCTAAAATGTCATAAATATACGCTTCATGAAGCGTATGACCCAAGGGTACCCTTCCAGCGGGTCCTACCCCGGAGTGTACGCTTCGTAAAGCGTAAAGAGAGGCTTACGCTTCATAAAGCGTACCAATAGCGCTAATTTAAACGCTTTTCAAAGCGCCAGGTCATCGTCTTCATCCCCCTTCCTCCCGATTGAGAAACCAAAAACCAGAGGGGTAATCTCCGTATTTGGAATGCAATTTAATCCCAATAATTCACAAATGGTTCGTGTTCGTGGTGGTGGCAGTTGACGTGCTTCGACGAGCAATTAGCCGACGACTATGTGCAGGTCGCTTCTGTGGAGGCCGACGCAGATGGACATTCAACAGGTAAATGTCAAAATCAGAGTATTTTGCAATTTGATTTGATGAAATTTGGGGATTTTTATTGCAATGTCGTGAAGTTTAGGGTTTTTAAATTTGGGGATTTGATCAAATACAATGTCATGAAGTCTTGTAGAAGAAACACACATGTAGAACTTTAATATATATGTAACAATGCTACACAATGGAACTTTAGGGTTTTTAAATTGCTAATAAACGCTCAATAATCTACACAATAAATAAGAGTTACTAGATATCTGATATCTGAAACACAAGAATGGAGTGGAGTTCCTATATATCTGATAGGAAGCAATCATGCATATGTTATTCAGTAAGTGAAGCTCAAAGACTGAAACTACTTGAGTAGTTGATGTATGTTTATTGCTGCTATGGTAGATTAGCTGTTGTTTGATGGATGAGGATTCCATTCACGTACATACTTGCTGGTGTTGGTTAAAATTGTGCATTGTAAAGGTTGGTAGAGGTGTTGGTACTTGGTAGAGTTGTAGTTACATTCAAATCAATATCAGGTTGTCTGGTTGAGGTTGTTATGGTTGTCCAATTGCCTCATTTCTCAAGTATTCATTCATTCATGGCATTCAAGACCCAAAGTGTTGTTGTATGTCTCTGTGTCTTTGCCGGTAGAATGCGCAATTCAGCTGTTATAGTCTCTTTCTTATCCGGTCCATGGAGTTTTCTGATTTTACATGACACCTTCCCTTCCTTTCTTTTTCCTTTTCAACAAGTCAATCAAAGTAAAATACTGGTCTGCTACTTTCAATTGAATAAATAGAATAGTACTACTTCTTACATAAAACACCTGAATCCATATGTTAAAACTCCATCAAAGCTTCAGAGGGATTCCAAGTCTCCCTTTGTGGTTGTTGGTGTGACCCTCGTCGGCAATTTTTCTTCTTCAACACCTGATATTGAGGCGTAGATAGGTTATTAGAATCCACATTTATTGGCTAAAGTGGGATCTTATTATAGGTGGTGATTCTGGTGAATGTTCAATGCACAGAAGACATCAGGACAATTTAAGCATATTTCTTAGTACTTATTAACCAAAACAAGACATAAGATGGAAATTGGTAACTAAATTATGTAGTTCACCATAATGCTTAAACTCTACCCCTTTCAAAAAGTTAAAAACTGCACCATAACTAGGGAAAAGTAACCCATGTACAGAAGAAAGTTATTGAGATTAATAGCTTTGAACTGCATCTTAGAAGTAGGAAATCACTAGTAAATAGATCCCAGTCAAAAACTGATTTATGGAAACAAAACATCTTTCATCTAAGAAGACATACAATGGTTCAGAAATTCTTTCCAAAACCCTAGTGCCGCGTTTGATGTTAATGACAAGGTTTCTGTAACTGATGGTAGCACAATTGAGGTTAATGTCAATGTTGAGGGGTTTGAATGGAATTTTCAGCATGTACCATTCAAAGCAGATGTTATGGTTATTCCACTTGGATGTTGTGATATGGTTTTAGGTGTTCAGTGGCTTGAAACTTTGGGTAGGATTATGTGGGATATCAAGCACTTGACTATGGAATTCAAGATCAACAACAAAAAGCTATTATTGCATGGTTTGCAATCAGGTTCAGTAAGGGAAATTAAAGCTCAACAGTTGAACAAGGTTCTGGATCAGGAAGGACAGTTGGCTATGATTTGTGTGAAGACAATAGATGAATCTGAATTGTTGTGTATAGCCACATCAGTAGTGAGTAATTCTGAGTTACCTGAGTGTATTGAGCAGCTTTTGGTGGAATTTGAGGACATTTTTAAAGAGCCAACAGAATTGCCTCCTTTCAGGAAGCGACTCATAGTTGGTGAAAGATCCAGGTTGAGACTTGAGGTTGAGAGTTGTTGTTTGTTCATTGACTCTTGGCTGGCAATTCATTCTATTAGTTCCAATTCATAGATCTTACAAGATTCTTGTGGACATGAAAACAAAAGCAATCAGTCTGTAATGTTCTGGTTCAATTCCAGAAACTTTTGTTCAGCTCAATAGGACTGGAAATATTATAGTAGTACAACAGGAAATGATTTTATATGTGCCATTAAGGGATCAATTAAATAAGAATTAGATGCCAACAGATACAATCAAAAGCAGTGTATTGATTTTACTAGTTATATGGAGTATATCTGAATGAAGCATGTCAGAGTTTTCTGTTTCCAATATTGAACACTTTTTCCACACTCGAAAGAATGTTTTACTATTGTTTCTTTAGAATTAGAAGAATATAAAGAATGTGGCAGGACAGTTACCTCCAACATAATCACAAATAAGAGCTTTGGTACCAGAAGCTTCCTATTGTTTCTTAAGTCATCTTTTCTTTTGTTGATCAATTGTAGTGCATTTTAAATCTTTTCAGCGTAATTGTGCATTTCAATGACATTTCAATGATATTTATACATAATGTAAATCTGAGCTTTAATGGTTTGAAAATTAATGATGTGGTGTTCACATTGTTTTATTGGACAGTGGTTGACGTTGTTAGGGGGGACGAGGCGATCGATGCAGATGTCGGTATGATTGCTGAGACTAGTGATAGAGCTAGCAATGATGGTACTGTTGGCAGGTGTTCTCCAGCTCATAATGATACGAGCAAGGGCGATGCGAGGGGTGGTTGGGGCGAGGAAACGATGATGGTACATATTTAGTAATTTAGTATGCAAAGTATGAAAATTGAATTTATGAGATTTGTTTGCCTGATTTGTGTATTTTTTGTTTATGTGCTTGGAAGGAATGAAATTATATGGTCATCTTAAGTTAATACCCATAGTTCATATGATATGATTGCTTTCCACCTACTTAAATGTAATTGGCTCCACGAATGTTAAAATTTTGAAGTTTATGTTTTGTTAGCACTTGTTCACTGGAGGATAATGTGATTTATGCTCTCCTTTAGCATAAACAGTAGTGATTGAAGTTAACTATTTTGCTTTTGTTATAGTAATATAAATATAGGCCTTTAGTTATACAAGTTATGCGAATATTAGTTAAAATCACACTTATGTATAAAGAGATATACGAATTGAAGGTAAGGCACAAAGTACGAATTTTATAAAGGAGTGCGTAAATGAAATAATGAAAATCGTAAACAGGCGTTTCAGGAGTTGAGTCGTGAGTTGCGAACTCCCGACTCGACTACACCTCCTGTGCCGAAGAAGAAGAGGACTAGGAACGCGAAAGCACGAGGTATACTGCAGTCTGCTCGTGTTGAGTCCCCTCCGCTGAAAAAGAGGGCCAGGAGATTAGGGGTTGAGACGTTGATATCTGAGCTACAGCGGGACGAGGCAGTGCATGATGGTGCAGATATTCAGATAGAGCAGGACGTTGGTCCGTCTGCTCCGGCTGAGACTGCTGAGGAGATTCCGACAGACGTCGTTGGGACTGATCAGGCAGAGGATGTTGTTCCGTCTTCCCCAACCCATCATCACACCCCTCGACGAGAGTCCGAGCAGATCGATTCACTTAGTTTAGGGACTCCGATTGGCACTGGAGAGGATCTTTCTAGGGACGTTGATATGAGTCCTCCACTTGCCTCGGTCTCACCTTCTCAGACCCCTCCCATCATACGGACTCCATGTTCTGAGCCTCTTGTTCATGCGGCTGTTGATGTTCAGCCTCCGATTGCCCAGGATCCTCCCATTATCGACCCTCCACTTCATGCAGCTGCTGATGTTCACCCTCTGATTGCCCAGGATCCTCCCATTATCGACCCTCCACTTCATGCGGCTGCTGATGTTCAGCCTCCGATTGCCCAGGATCCTCCCATTATCGACCCTCCATTTCATCCTCCTACTGTTGTTGAGCCTTCAGTTGCCTCGGATCCTCCCATTGTTGACCCTCCTCCCGCTCCGGTCCCTCATGTTGCCGACGTACCCATGTGGCAGCCTGGAGGACCACGTTTGGCCGTCCTCCTTCGACACTACCCCACTCATACTGCGGAGTCGATATGGAGGTGGACTCCTCGAGATGCTCCGGCCCCTTCTGCCGCCGTCGAGCCTCCAGCTGCTCCGGCCCCTCCTGCCGCCGTCGAGGCTGCAGCTGTTCCCGCCCCTCATGCCGCAGTCGATCCTCCTGCACCAGCTGTTGAAGATGAATTGGTGAGCTTATTTACGAATTTTTGTTGAATTTTTCTATGTATTGACATAAATGAACTAATCTAAATGTATTTCTTAATTTTGACAGTGGAGGAAGCTGTATAAGGCATACTCACGGCTGTTGCATTGGACTGATATTGAGCCCCATAGAGTTGATGAGCCGGGTACGTGGTGGCATATTGCACGGCGTAGTGGATTGAGGCATATCGGGGCTATGGATTATCGAGGATCGGACTACGCCATCATTTCTACATTTATTGAGCGTTGGTATCCCGAGACCAACAACTTTCATTTTCCATGGGGTGAGCTTTCGATCACGTTGCATGATGTAGAGCGCATTTTAGGCTTGCCGATCGACGGGGAGCGTGTCGGCGAGCAGTTCTCTGAGATGCAGTTTCAGACGCGGGTCATGCAGATGTTCTCGATTGATGTGCGGACGTTTAAGAGATATGATTCCCGTGGCATTCCATCTGACGACCTCAAGGCACATGTCATTAGGATGATTACAGAGGAGGCAGCACCTCATTTTATAGATGTTGCGTACTTGTTGCGGGTCATTGGTTCATCATTATTTGTCAACAAGAGCACCAACAATGTCAGCATTGAGTATTTGCATTGTCTCTTAGACCCCGACCGCACGAGTACATTTTCTTGGGGTGCTGCGGTTCTGACGTTCATGTACCGCGAGTTGGGTGTTGCGTCACGGCGTGATATCAAGGGCATTGCTGGATGTGTTCACCTTCTAGGGGTAAGAAAATTATTTGAGTAGTACTTCTGTATGTCACTTTATTTTTTTATTTATGTAAGAAACTAACTATAATTTATGGCATAGACTTGGATATCGGAGTATATGCAGCTTTTTGGCGGGCATCCGATCTTGATGATAGATCTTTTGGTCAACCCGCACGCGGGTGCCCGATCTAGAGTTGAGACACGCGATCCTCCGAAGAAGGCAAAGCGGTTGGAGGATATTCGTAAAGTATTAGACATGGTTCGCGTTGATGAGGTAAAAAATGTAAAGTAACAATTTTTGGAATGAAGTAACCCTAAACCACTTGATAAGATATGTTTTTAACATCTGTAGTTTTTTTTTCAGATTAAGTGGCAGCCATGGAGAGGCATAGATTTCGAGTCAGAGCATTACCGGGTTTCGAGGTTTCGAGGCGTGCTTGAGTGTTTTACTATTCGAGAGGCTTACATGCCCGATAGGTGGCTGCGTCAGTGCATACCTCTTAATCCGATTGTGCCGTCTACAAAGGTTCGTAGCACGTCTTGGCGCAAGTATGAGGTGGAATTTTCCGACGATCATCTCTACTGGAACCAGGGGTATGACCACCTCATTGACCTTGACAGCACCCTTTGGCTCGGTATGCTTACCAGGCGGACCTCGCGTACTGGGATTGGTTTAGTGACGTGACACATCCGTATGTAGATCCGAGGTCAGAGCGTCAGGACCGTCCGCGCGAGCCACACACCCACCCATCAGCTGTAGTTGATGCTACACATGTAAGTAAAAGTTTATTCAATAAATAGTTCATTCAATCATTAATCATTTGTATATTTTTAGGGTTTATGTAAAATGTGTCATAAATTATGCAGCGACAACAGCAACTCGTTGGATATGCTCACGACGCTTTGGCAGTGATGCCTGCTGATCATCCAGCTAGGCCGTACTTGTTGGACATGCTGAGCATATTAGGGGATGATCATCCCCCAATGCCACCTCCTTTGAGCAGGCCGTTTCGGGATTCTAGATATGATCCTGGTGAGGGGAGTGGGTCTGGAGGTGCCGCACGGTGACATCAGTTATTCTCCATTTAGGGATTTGATATTTTGTGTATTTGACTGTTGACATTTTTTATTATAAGGAGATGTATTATTTGTGTATTGCAAGAATGCTTTCAATGTGACATTTTCCTTCAGTAAAGTTGGTTTCTATTGCTTTCATTCAATGAATATGATATGGTAGGAGAAATACATGCCTTTTTATCCTTAGACTATGAACTTCTTCCATTAGAGCATCATTTAGTCCTGAACAAAAAAGTTTATTGTGGTTTTTTTCTGAGAATGTCCCAGTCATATGGATTTTCTTTTGATGTATTTCGCTTTGAAGCATCCAGTTTGAACACTTTATGACTGAACTTGTCCAAGTTCATGCATAAAGTTGCTTTAGACCCTGAACTTCTTGATGAAGCTGTTGTAAGGGTATATTGTTCTTGATGAAGCTGTCCATTATGTTGCTCTGCCAAGGCAAAGGAGAGAGTCATTTGCATCAAGTAGCTTGACAAGAAAGATGCCAATAAGTGGTGTGAAGTAATCTCTGTTTTTTTCTTTGGTTTAGGGTAGAAGTGAGTATCTACACATTTTCACATGAGGTAAGTTTGGAACTTGCTATCAAGTTGCAGAATGCATCAAACCAGTTTTGTGCTCAAAGATTCTAATGTGTAGTGAACATCATCTTGTTTTTATTTTTTGTAGGCTCCAGGGGGTCAATGAAGCTGAAAGAACTCAAAGCTCTTATAGATCAACATTCAAGTTCAGTTTTTGCAGGCTCCAGGGGGGTCAATGAGGCTTTTTGCAATTTGGAGGTTTCTAGGCTTCAATGGAACTAGAGATTCTTCTTGTAGAATCTGTATGCTTTTGATTGGCTTTTTTTTTTTTTGCTGAAACGTAACTTTTGATTGGCTTGAGAGGGTTAGACTTCTTATATGCCTGTTATGCCACTGTTATTCCATAGCTGTGATTGTGCTTTGTTATCTTGATCTGTATAGTTGTGTATGCACCAATATGGGAAACCTGTTTACTCAATGTATGTGTGCAGAATCCAATAGAGGTGGCTTTATGTGTGCAGAATCCTCAAAAAATGTTCTTGATGATCGTCTTTCCATTTTTCCAAAACATATAGTACATCTTTATCATTTTCTTTGCTTTAAGCTATGTTAAAATAAGAACATCAGAAAGAGAATTTATTTTAGTTTGGTATCTCAAACCTTTGACACCAGTGCCATGCTTTAGTTGGTATTGTCTTAGCTATCTCAAGTAAGCATATGTATCTGTTTTGTTCTTCAGCAGTGTCTTCTCAAGGATCAGATCTTGATAGCTTTCAGTTGTGAAAGTTATTCTGTTTTGTACCTGTCTTAGGCTACTGATTCAATGTTTTTAACATCAGTATTATGTTTCTTCATGAATTTTAGGTTGCAGTACATAATCAGGTCATTCAAATTCTTCTTTAAAACTGAGAGAATGAGAGCACAAAGCAAGAAAATGGGAGATGAGAGCTCGGAAAGCAAGCATCAGTGGCTTCATAACTTGTGCTAGCTTCTCTTAAGCTTCTTTTCTTTTTTCTTTTCATAACATGTGCTATCAATGAAAACATTTTCCTAGTTCACCATAAGAACTAAATTTTTTCTAGAAGGTTTAGAATTCCTGATTTAGGATAATAGTTTCAAAATTTGTGTTCTTAGGACAAAGGATAGTGTGGTTGTTATCATTGTTTACCATGAAATTTTAATAAATCTCTTAAATGATTCAATTAATTATATATATATAATAATTAATTGTTCAAAAATAATTGAAAAAAAATACATATCCTTACACATATATTATGGATGTGTATATTAATTCATTCTCCAAAGAGAAAAAAGGGAAAAAAGGGATTGCGCATCTCTAAATTACGATGGGGTTTCTCTTCTTAAAAAAAAGAAAGAGAAAATAAAATATAAAACGAAGCATGACAGATTAAGATTAAGTGGTAGTTTGCGATTAATCTTTATCCAACTAAAAAAAAATAATTAAAAAGGAAAATTAGTGTCGGTTTATTTTGGGTAACCAACTTTTAAAACCGACCACGTGTGTTTATATATCCTTGAGAGTTGAACGTGTTTTCTGGTTAGTTTCTAGATTTCAAAAAAATTGTAAACTATACAAAAAACAACAGAGCGTAGTTACAATCAACCAAAACACAAAAAGAGAAAGTATCGGCTAGTTACTGCCAAAGATTAATCTCTGTCATCTATTACCGTGATCATCATCCGTTCAAATTCATTTTGTTGATTGAAGAAAAGGTAGTGCTCAATCACACACATGTATACGTACATGTTCTTGTGATCTGTTGAGATTTATGTACGCCATTGGCCATACATATCCTTGGTTATATATGTTGTTGATCACATGGTATATTATTGATATATTTTTTGATCATATATATGCTCTTGATCCCATATTATATATACTCTCAGTTAAATACCATGGTTTATATATATTCCCTTCACCATATTTATATAATTAATTATATATATTCTTGTACATATATCTTGTTATATATTGATCTTGTTATATATGTACATATATATTACTATGTATATCTTGACATACTCATATATAAATTGTCATATATATGTTGTCATGTCATAAATTGTCATACATATATTTTGACATACATGTATATATATTGTCATCGATATACTATGTCATATATATATTTTTTGTCATCTTATCATATATACTTGTGACCCGTGAAACCAAATGGATCTACAAATCTTAAGAGAAGGCTTTTTCATACCGTTATAATGTCCATTTGGATTCTCAAATTGTAATGACATTGAACCGGACACGGCTGTACATGACTCTAATACAATCATGACATAAATTATGATCCGACGGTTATTGAGTTTGAATAGAAAAAAGGGCAAGAAGCCTGATTATATATGTTTGTTATGTGTTTAAATATAAAGGAAAATAAAATAAAATAAAACACGTAACATGGAGGGAAGAAAACGAGAAGAGGAACTGTTGACTTTAATTCCTTGGTTTGATTAACACAAGTTTGAGATTTGCGGTACGTATAGGCCAAACAAAAATTGGCATTGACTCAACATTGAACACTTGAAGAGGAGAACTTTGAAAATAACGTACCTTGACCAAAACCAGAACAGAGAATTTGTTCCTCTTTATTTCTGTTTGACAATAAAATAGGTCAACGGAAATTTCTCCATATTAAATATGAAAGGAAAGGGGTTGACATATCTGAATCTTACTTTGCCTTCTCTGTTAGCCTCTTTGAAATAGGGCTGAGAGAGGTAGGTGAAATTTAACCCTATAATAAATATATAAGATCATATTTAAGAAAAAGAGATCTTAGCTTTGTTGCTAGGGATATGATTTCCTGATATAAATTGATGTTCAGATTGACGGGCTTTTAGTCCAATTTGATCATTTAAATAGGCTTAAGATAAGGCCCATAATTAAAGGATTTTAATTCAAAGGGGTTTGATTGTTTTACAAATTAAACTATAAGTACGTGTAGTCTTACACATGTGTTTAGTTTGTGGGTTTCAAATTATCCATGTTGCCCATAAAAATGGTATATTTATACAAATATATGAAGGTTTATTTACATATTTAAATGTGTATTTTTACTTTTATAAACTCGGTGTAAAAATTAAATATGCCTTTAACGAAAGAACTACGTGACGATTTGATCCCTTTTAAAAGGGTACGTAGGACACTCGACATAAAACACATATGCTCGTCGAGTTCAATCACAACCTTAAATTAAGATACATTTAAGACGATAAATCATATTTGATTGGTTTTTTATCGAGAACTACGTAATGACTTGACGCCTCCATGGGCTACGTAGGAACTTGGTATTAAATATAATATATACAAAGTACAGTCGCACACACTTAAAAATATTAATTTAAAATACTAGTTTAATTTTAGAACTATGTATAATTTAATGCCTTTTATGGGCTATGTGAAAAACTTGATTAATACATAGTATTGAGTTGACACACAAAATTTAAGTTGACTTTCAAACATAAAGTAAAGTCGATAATAAAATTAAATAGTTCTTTTTAAGAACTATGTCCTACTTGATCTTCCTTAAAAGAGTATGTAGGGCGCCCAATATAAAATATATACATATTGGGTTTAACATTTATGTTGAAATAAAATCAAAATGTTAAATGAACATGCCTTTTGATGCACTAAAGGTAAGATAAAAATAATATACATGCAAATGATAGTTGAAGAGAGTTTGGGCAACCCTTCCTAGAAGGTGGGTTCGAATTCAATTCAGTGATGCATGAAAACAAATTTAATAGACATAATATCCAAAGTCTTTAATTTTGAACTACGATGACTTGATTCTGATTCGTCAGATACGTAGGAAGCTCAATATAAAGCAAAAAGCTCATTGAGTTCAGTCACGATCAAAAACAAAAATCATATTTTAATAGAACCTTTGGTTCTTTGAAACCTACATTTGACTCGATCTCTTTTAAAAGAGTCATGTAGGAGACTCGACATGTATAAGGTTGAGTTAAATCATAAATATTAAGTTGACTTTTAAATATAAATATAAAGTCAATATTCAACCTATATTGTTTGATTCCTAGAACTACGTTTGACTTGATTCCACATCATATAAGTAGATACGTAGGACATTTGACATAATATATAAATATGTCATATTCAGTCATAAATCAAATTTAAAATATATAAACTTTAAGTCACATGTTTGATAGTGAAGAGATTAAGCAACCCTTCCTAGAAGGTGGGTTTAATTTTATTCACATCGCGCAAATGATAGTTGGTTTGAATCTGAGCAACCCTTCCTAGAGGGTGGGTTCGGGTTCGTTCCACTGATGAGTGAAAATCAAACCAAACACTAAAATCAAAATACTCTGAACTACGTAAGGCTTGATTCTCTTTAAAGAGATACGTAGGCAACCCATCAAAATTGGGTGCAGCCCAAATCCTAAAAACCACATAATATTTTGTATCGGTATTGCTTTTAATCAAAAGAGTCAAAAGAGAGGGTCGAACTAAAATAAAAATAATTTAAATGTGTTTTGCAATTTTGTGTACATTTTTGCTCAATAATCATATTAAAACCTTTTTAACCCTCTCTTTTTCATTCTTTTCCAACCAATTAATGCTTCTTCTTCTTTTTTTTTCCTTCAATTAATGTTCTCTGTTTTATTTTTCCAACCATTGAACATGGTGAAAAAATGAGCTTCAAAACAAAACACATACCTGGATCAAAACAAAGATAACGGCAAAAAGGAGAGCATAGAGTGTGCCTCCATTCCCTGGACTCTCCAAGAGTGAGTAGCATTTTGCTGGTACTGTTCTGAGTAATGAAGCAAGTGTAGAAAGATTGAACAAGGTCTCTTGTATGAAGGCTCCAGTTTGCTGATGTGAGCCGTGGGGATCAAGTGATGACTTTCTTGACAGTTAATGGTCTTCCAGCAGCTTTCCTATAGGTTATGCAATCCTTTCATGATCTTTAGGTTCTGCAATCTTAGTGCATACTATCTCCCATCTCTAGCTCTTCCTACTCTTGATAGTGTATGGTCTACCACTAGAGCTGTAACAAAAGTAGTTATATAACATTGTAACAAAAGTATATAGCATAACAGAAATGTACTTCAGAATAACATTGCAGTTGTTGACAAACATTGTTGCCTCTGCATGATTAAGGATGAAAGCTTCTCCAGCAGGCTCTTCATATTCAATAGCCCATTTGGTCAGTGAGACACCTGCATGGAGTTAACCAACAAGAGGATTCAACCACAGCTACTTAATGCAGTACAATACAAGATAACTACAGCTTCTAAACTTGGAGATGGGCCAATGAGAAGGGTATTGGCAAATTAGCTGACTGTTGCAAACCTTCAGAAAGTCCACCATATCCAGCAAATATGTCTAGAGTGGCCAGTTGATTTGCCTGTGATACTTCTTTCTTTAAATTTTCTGATGGTCCAATTATTTTGTGAAAACCCTTGGCATATCTTTCTGATGGTCCAACTCTCTGGTCTTTAAATTGAATCTGTCAATGGTTTGTGGTGATTCTGGTTTGTGGTTTGTGCTGAACCTGCTCATTTGTGGTGATTCTGGTTTGTGGTGATTCTGTCACGGGTGTTTTTTATAAGCTTACCTTACGCTTCATGAAGCATTCGCTTCATGAAGCGCAAGGGTTATCAGAAAACGTCACTGGTGTTTTTGCCTTACGCATCATGAAGCGTGCGCTTCATGATGCATAAGGTTCATGAGAAAAAAGGGGTAGCTTTCGCTCGTCCCCCGTTTCGAACCGTAGACATACTCCTCAAACGCGTGTACCTGGACCAAGTGTGCCGCATTGGCTATCGATGTATATAGGATATAATTTTATTTTAACATAACGCAGTTTCGAGGCGGTTTGGTCCGAAATTAAATTAAACCGACCGGTTCACATATTTTTAGAGTTCGAATAACAAAATTAAAACCGGTTCCTAAGAGAATGCACTTTATATAATTTTATGGAGCTATAATAAATGAATTTATGTATATTTTATTATGTGAACCCTTATTAATCATATTAAAACTTTAATATAACCGAACCGGCCTCAAAATAAACTGTAAAAATAAAAATTGTTCTGGTTCTTGAAATTTCATGTTGGACCAGTTATTACCATAATTTATTTTAAGGTTTCGATTTATGGTTAGGTTTAGGGTTTAGGGTAGGTTAGGTTAGGTTTTAGTTAGGGTTAGGGTAGGGTTAGGTTTATGTTAGTTTTTATAATTTAGGAGCCTTCCAACATCCTTACATGTACTATATTAGGGCGAGGGAGAGTTTTTAGGGTTTGGGAGAGTGTAAGTGTTAGGGTTTAGGGTTTATGATGGTTAATCTTATTGTTAGGGTTTAGGGTTTATGGTTTAGGGTTAGTGGTGTAGGGTTTAGGGTATGGTTACTTGTACAGTTTAAAACCTTCTACAACCTAACCCAAATACCTTACATGTACTATATTAGGGCGAGGGAGAGTTTTTAGGGTTTGGGAGAGTGTAAGTGTTAGGGTTTATGGTTTATGGTTTATGGTTTAGGGTTTGGGGTTTACGATATACGTTTTAGATGAATAGAATGAACATAGTGTATAGTTAAAGTGTTAAATACAGGCAGAATACATAAACGGCCCCCTGTACTAGTGACAATTGGTCACTTGGCCCCCTGTACTTTAACCCTAACCGTTTGGCCCCCTATAGTTGCACATTGCGACCTATTGAACCCCTAGCTGCTGATTTGGCAAGTCGCGTGCATTTCACTCTCATATGAACGATTGAGGAATGCTTACGTGGAACTTTTTATCATTTCCTTTTTTTCTTTCTTTTTTTCCATTTTTCTTTCTTCTTTATTTCTTCTTGGTTCTTCTTTAAGTTCATGTGTTCTTCAACCTTGCACCCAAATGCCATCATGCCACCACCCAATCGACGCCTCCCGATGCTAAACAATCGATGCCACTACCCCACCGCCCAAATTTAATGCTCAATTTGATATATATATATATATATATATATATAATAAGTCAATTTTTTTAGGTCTAGGTTTATATTCAATAAAAACTTAATCTCTAAATTCGGATTTCATTCTCGGGAACAAATTCTGATAAATTAGGGTGTGCATGAGGGCGATGAGGGTGAGAAGGATGTCGGATTCAGCGTTGGCGGGCGGCGGGACCATGGATCTTGGGTGAGAGGGGAGGTTGAAGATGAAGGGGCTTTGGGGATTTATTCTTTAGATTTGAGGATGTAGATTTTAGAAATCTAGAAGGATAAATCATGGGGGATAGGGTGGTTGGTGCTTTGGGGATTGATAAGAGTCAATAATTTGGAGAGGATATGGAGATGGGTGGCCATGGATCTTGGGTGAGGGGGGGGGGGGGGAGGTTGAAGATGAGGGGTGTTTATGGATTTATTTTTTATTCTATTTTTTTTATTTGTTGATTTTTTTATAAGGATGATGTGGCGTAGATGTGGCACCCACTTGGCGCGTGTAACATACACAACCAAAGAAATCAAGTGAAAATTATTGATAAGGGGTTCAATAGGTCGCAATGTGCAACTATAGGGGGCCAAACGGTTAGGGCTAAAGTACAGGGGGCCAAGTGACCAATTGTCACTAGTACAGGGGGTCGTTTATGTATTCTGCCGTTAAATAAATGGGGTGAAGTTTCTGTTTTTAATATGGTTTTTTTTAAACCCTAAACATAAACCTAAACCCTAAACCCTACTACCCTATCTTACAAGCATCATCCATCATAACATATTCACAATGACATATATACAATATATCTATAACATATACACTAACCTTAAAACCATGTCATTGTAACCAACCATAACATCTAAACCTTTGACCTTGTAACATGAAATGTCAAATAGCGGTAGTATTTGTAATGGATATTTGGCGCATTGTATGAGTGTAATGCTAAATATCGTTTTATGTTAGTATTATAGGTAATTGATTATGAATATTAAACCGAATAACATATTTGCATCTAAACCCTAAACCCTAAACCCTAACACTTACACTATCCCAAACCATAAACACTCCCCCTCGCCCTAATATAGTACTTGTAAGGATGTTGGCTTAGGTTTTAGAAGGTTTTAAACTGTGGGGGTTAGTGTTTGGAAGGACCTTAAATTATAAAAACTAATATAAACCTAACCCTACACTAACCCTAACTTAAACCTAACCTAACCTACCCTAAAACCTAAACCTAAACATAAATCGGAACCTTAAAATAAATTATGGTAATAACTGCACCAACATGAAATTTCAAGAACCAGAACAATTTTTATTTTTACAGTTTATTTTGAGGCCGGTTCGGTTATATTAAAGTTTTAATATGATTAATAAGGGTTCACATAATAAAATATACATAAATTCATTTATTATAGCTCCCAAAAATTATTTAAAGTGCAATATCTTAGGAACCGGTTTTAATTTTGTTATTCGAACCCTAAAAATATGTGAACCGGTCGGTTTAATTGAATTCCGGACCAAACCGCCCAGAAACTGCGTTAGGTTAAAATAAAATTATATCCTATATACATCGATAGCCAATGCGGAACACTTGGTCCAGGTACACGCGTTTGAGGAGTATGTCTACGGTTCGAAATGGGGGACGAGCGAAAGCCACCCCTTTTTTGCTCATGAGCCTTACGCATCATGAAGCGCACGCTTGATGATGGGTAAGGCGTTTTAACACCAGTGACGCTTTTTATAAGCCTTACGCATCCTTCATGATGCGTAAGGCGTTTTACTTTACTTGCTTTAAGGCTTGCGCAAGTTCTCTTTTTCAGCATCCACAAAATGTTTCGCGGGCGGTTATAGATAACTCTTCATCAGCCATGATCCTATATTTACGGAAACGATCTGCGATTTTCGTAAGTTGCCTTGATTTGGCTTTGTTTTGGCGCACAATTTCCCCGCTAAAAAAAACCATGGCCAATCAAATCCACGCTTCTTATAAATTCTTCTACATACAGAGCTAAACCAGTTGTCTTCCACGCTTCTTTTTTTTTGTTGAAAGCCTTCCACGCTTCTTCATATCTGCTATATCTCCATCAATCGCATATCCTATTCAAGATGATTTTCGCAAGCACTTGGCGGATGTACAAGAGATCCGTCTCTTCATTTGGGAGCTTATCAACAACAAGGAAGTAGGCTTGAAGAATGTCGGGAAACACCTTGCCCGACTCGGTTACCTCACAACGTTGGAGGGAATTTTCAAGGAGGAGATGGAACTCCAAGAAATTGCTCTCTTCAATGCCGAAGCAAGGGCCAACGACAACCCTGAGATTGAAGTGCCGTCATACACTGATTTACGTCTAGTGAAGCACGAGGAAGAGGATGATGGTTTCGATCCAAACAATCCAATCATCATAGACTAGATTATGTTTTAGGCTATATTATATCTTAGTACTCTGTTTTAGAATATATTATGTCTTAGTACTCTGTGTTAGATTAGGTAGTTTATGCAGTTGTTGGGTTCTTATATGAATTGTTGCAAAAACTTTGAAATTGATCACATGTTTGTCTATTCTGTTACCCTCTGTTGAATGTTTGCCTATTCTTGCTGAAAATATGCCAGAGCTGTTGGATTTTGACAAGTACCCTAAAACATAAAAAACAATAATACTTGAATGCACATCAGCACAATTACCTAAACTCTTACTATACAGAAACAAGGTAATCTGTATATAAAGGATTGGGATATGCATACTGATCCAAATGTCGTTCACATCAGAAACTTATTGTTGCCACTGGTGGTTGCTGCAAGTACTTATTCGGGGCTTTGTGCTTGCGCTTCATGAAGCGTATGCTTCATGAAGCGCAAGTGTTTTGCATTGCCTTCGTTTGCCCTATTTTGGGTGACTTACGCATCATGAAGCGGACGCTTCATGATGCGTAAGTGTTACATTTTCGGCTTTTGCTTTGCCTTCGTTTGCCCTATTCTGGGTTACTTACGCATCATGAAGCGTGCGCTTCATGATGCGCTTGCTTCATGATGCGTAAGGCTTATGAGAAAAAAGGATCCAATTTATGGGTAGGTTTAGGGTTTATGGGTAGGTTTAGGGTTTATGTTAGTTTTTATAGTTTAATAGCGGTCCAAACACTAACCCGACATCATGTGTGTAATTATGATCCAATTCAAAGCCATTAACAATTATACAAGCACAAAACCATATTTAGCATAAGAAGCAAACACTAATCCCAAAAATGCATTACAAATAAAACTAATACGGTTCTAACTAATGACATATATCATCAACTTCAAACAGCAACATTTGGTTCGAGATTATGTCTAATCCGCTTCTCGCGCCATTTTACCATTCTCTGTCTAAACGGCTCATCCCACCCGTTGACGCTAGGTTGATGGCTTCTTGTCCAATCTCTCGGAGGAGGAGGACGTGGGGAGTCGTCGCTCAACCAGACCTGCAAATTAAACATATAATGTATTACCGAGTAAAAAAGTATAAGCGCTAATTTACTTTCATGATAATAATGTATGATTCACAGGTATGAAGTGATCTCTGTTTCCCACGAGCGCTATGGCATATATCTTCGATGGAGGGTACCGGTTGTCCCCTCTCGCCTGCATCGGCAAGCATGTATGTGATCCATCCCACGACAACAAACCAACTGCAACCTGATGTATTGTGGCAAAGATCAAACCGGCTATGGGCATCTGCATCCAATATCTTGGAGCGCAAGGGCTAACCACATAGGGCATAGTATCCAACATGTCATCAATAGGAGATTTGTTCCAAATAGGCTCATATACATCTCTGTTCCTCCTCAATTCGGCTGTCAACTCCAACTGAACTCTGCGGTACTCGCTCTGTAATTGTCCCAACAACACGGCGAGTGATCGATAACCGCAATGCCCATCTTCCATTACATCCTGCACCTGATCAATGTAAGGAAAAATGAAGTCGTTAACATTGTCAACTCCAAAATTGAAATCCAGCCACATCATGCCGCCCCTCTCTTCTTGTGTACTTGTCCCCATCGTAACTTTTTTCGGGGCCTTGTTGGTTGAGCCCTTTGGCCTTCCACGCTTTTTGACGGGCAATGAAGTTTTTACTTGGCTCTCCTGTTCTTTCTGTTGCTTCTCCTTTTCATATGCCTCCATCCGATGCTCAAGTAAAGTATTGTTCCTCTTTGTTGACCACTTAGTGGACCCCTTTGGCCGTCCCCTCTTCATAGCATCTATCTGCTCAATCAAAGACGACTCTTTTCCCAGCACATTGTCTACGAACGTCTCTGTGATCGAGTACACATGGTCATATGTCAATTCACCCCGACGCTTCCTCTCCACCATATCTTCCCATCTGATATCAGTAAGTTTTTTTGCCTCTTTGTCTTCTATGGGCATACGCTTCGGATCAACTCCCTCCCATACCACCTGATGCCAAAATGGGTGTATGTCACCTGGCAGAATCGGCCGCTTAGTTAGAATGGCTTGGGCAATCCTATGACGGCAAGGAAGACCCATGCACTCCCGTACCCAAAAATCAGCACACTCTTTCTCTAATTTTCCTTCTGCGGCGTCCCTGTTCAGGTCGTAGTACATATTCAACAACTTCATAATGCACAAAGTTGACACTTTGTAAAATAGGCGCATGAATATTGTCCTAACTCGACTAGGGACACTATTCAACTCAGTTGGAATCTTGCTACGTGACATCTCCAGATCCCCCCTTATATCATTAACTTGGGACTGAATGTGATTGTGGATCCTTCCGATCACTGTGTTGAAGCCTCCTCGAGAACTGTCAAGTATTTTTTTAAGCACGTTGTGCATTTCCTCCGCCCTATCTCATACATATTAGTATTATGTACATTACAAATGTGTAAATCACATAATTTGAACAACCAAAAATATGTAAAACATTAAAACGTGTGTACCTGTTTGTTGTTCTCGTTTCGAAGTGGGTACAGTGATCGGTCCATGCTCTAACTATCGACTTCTTGTAAGGCCCGTGCCACGACCTCTCAACATACTTCATCAGCCCTGGCCAATGTTGTTTGACTCTTGTAAGCCTTTCCTCGTATTTTGCCTCCGTTGTCGACATGAATATGCCCCAACATCTATTAGCAAAACTTTCCGCCTTTTCTTGGTCCTTTAGGATACCTACAGCGTATGCTAATATGTTTCCCTTAACATGCACACAAGATAGAAGATGTTTGACTTTCTCTGCAAACACAACGTCCTTTGCGTTAATGAATGCCCTCTCTCGATCTGTGACAATCGCATTTGGCATCGCTCCCACTTCCTAGAACAAACACTTCAAATGCTTCAACACCCATGTATAACTAGTTGTGTCTTCTCTTGATAGAAATGCAAAACCGATGTTGAAAGATCTGTTAGTGCATGTAAACCCAACCATCTGCAGCAAAGCCATGTCGTACCTGTCAATACATGAAACAATTATACAACTTTACAAAAACAATATTTGCCTCAATATATAGAAAAAAACTTAACAGATTGTACCTGTTGGTCTTATATGTGTTGTCCGTAATTGCGACATACGGAAACAACTTCAGTAGATGCAGCGACGTGGGGTGCACAAAGAAGAGGATATCAATATAATTTGAACCACCTATCCTATTCGGAAATACTCTGTAATCGTTTCTTTGTAGAAAATGCAGTGCATATTGGGTGGTTGTCAGATTTGCACTATCCTCTTTCAAATACCGTGCCCTCAAATTTGAAACTTGCTTCCTTGATGTCACATTTCCGGGGTAAAGATTTCTCAACCGCTCTACTATACGAGCAGGTGGCACATATATATAGCTCAATTCCTTCACAAGCAATTTTTGTGCTTCCGTCATTCGGCCTGAAAATGAATTGCCAAGAAAACTAGTGGGGAGGTCATGGTTGTGAACTCCGCACACAACCGTTAGTGCCCACTTCCCGGTCGATTTACTTCTAACGCCAAGCAACTCGAATTTGCATTTGCACTTTGTGTAAAGGGTTCGCACATGAGGCGGTGTAACAGTAAGGATGCAATCACCCTTCTTCCCAGGTCTATACATACCATGACTATGACATGCTAGCCTGACCAAATTTTCATTTGACGTTTTTATAGGCAACGCCATATATCTTTCACGCCCAACTTGCCTAGCCCAGGCTATCATTTGATATCGACTATCCCACATCTCATCGTGATGAATGTCAGCAGAAAAATCTCTCCCGTTTACCTATTTATAAATTAAAATTACTTTCAATTAAACTGCAAATACACAGTATGTTTTTAACAATAACATATTTTTTACTATTATTTTCCATTCAACTCTACACTATTGAATAATAATAATATTATTTCTAAAGGTATATAATCAGTACAAATGTATATGATTAATAATTTAATTTTTTTTAATTTACAAATACAAATAACGATACCTTCAAAGTTCAGAATATAAAACTATAAACTGCAATTTATATTTCAAAAAACTTACCTCGACTATGTCGTTTTCTTCTTCATCAACGTCTACTTCTCCTCCTCCTTCTTCTTCAAAAGATGATGATAACTCTTCATAAGATGATGATGATTCCACTTCATACGGTTCATCTGAAAAAGGCGATTCCGTCGATGAATTTTCTTCATATGATCTATTGGATGCTATTGTATTTTGTGAAAGTTGTGTTTCTTAACTCATAAACTTTTTCATATATATAATATATATAGGCCTTAAATGTTTCTTATCTAATCTATCTTATGATACAAAGATATAAATTAGATATGAAAATAATTTTTTTTCCAAATTTAATTAAACACTTAATTCAATGGCGGCGGTGGCGTGGCGCGCGGGGAATCCCTGGAAACCCTTACGCTTCATGAAGCGTCACTCTTTATAAAGAGTGACGCTTCGTGAAGAGCATGAGCCAAAGTCCCCGCGAAGGGAACCCTTGGGTCATACGCTTCATGAAGCGCACGCTTCATGAAGCGTATGATTCCGGTGTGCACGGGGCATTTTTTTTCCTATGCATAAGGAATCGCCCTATAAAATTTATGTTAAAAATATAAATTTAATTTTTTATGTGATATAAATCTATATATACTTTTATTAAAATAATATTTTTTATAAGTAAATAAAACATTTTTTATAAATAAATAAAACATTTTTTATTAAAAATAATACTTCGGTCTAAAACCGGTCCAAACTCGGACCGACCGGGACCGAGACCGTACCGAGAATATCCGGTCCGGTCCTCGGTCCAATTTTTCAGGAATCCGGTCCTGGTCCGGTCCGGTCTTGCACCGTTGCCCAGCCCTAGGTCAGCTACTAATCTATCAAGTTAGAAAGAATACGGAAATTGCAAGACGTTTTGAAAGCACTTCTAAAGTCAGCATCCAAGTCCACAACCGCACTCATAACTCTAAAGGCCAATACCTAAATTAGTTTTGGTTAGTCAAACATAGCCACATACACATTCACAAACACAATCTTACAATAATGAAATTCCTCCATCTCAAAATCCAACCTCCAAGGCGCTCAACCCCGCGCCGAGTGCAGAGGAAGGCCCTCTCACTCTACTTCACAATCTCCCTTCTAACCCCGGCTAAGCCTCCACTGGAGAACTTGCCAAAACACATAGATAATATTTTTCGTTTTGAAGGGGAAAGGTTTCCCTGTCACACGGACCATACATAGACAACTCTTCCGCAACGCCAGCTACGATGGGGTCGTGTTGGAAACGGTACCAACACAGAGAAAACGTTCCAAAAATCTCTTTCCGATAAAATGCGTTCAAAACCATTTTACACACACAACAAACCAAGAAGTTCAAAACAATTTAAAAAGGTATTCGGGACTAGTTCCCAAAACCCGCCCTACAATAACGGTATACAATCTAACTGGATAGAGAAGAACCGAGCAAGTCGAAAACGACTTACCTAGAAGCTAGGAATCTTTTGAAGAAGGCGGAATTAAGAGCGCGAACGGAAATGATCCCCTAATGAAAAATTTGACATGACAACTACGTTAGGTTCGACACACACCTAGCGATACTTTAAACGAATAAAACTCGCTCTACACACCCGACTTAAAAACCGATTCAGTACTACAGTTAAATCATTAACCAAAATAACTACTTGTATCTATAAATAAATAAATAAACAAACAAATAAATAAATAAAAATAAATGAAACAACATTCTCTACCAAACACGATCGTTTTAACCAATTCTAATAAAGTCAAATACAATTAATTTTTTTTAAATAAACCTCCTATTAGACTATTAAAAGACACCACTATCCTATTCTTAATTAACAACTATATGACCCCAGGAAACCCCCACCAGAACAATAAACTTCACATCAAACTTCTAAGTTACTAGATGACCCACCCATGGAGACAAATTCAACCTGGTCAACTCGTTAGAACTCAGCATACATAATTCAGTTAAACTCTACTAAACAAACCCAGAAACCCAGCTTAATTAAGTCGTTTGCCATGAACAATTGTAGACCGAGAAGACCCAAGCTTTACCCTTCCCAACACAAGACTCCATCAAACCCACTGGTTAACAAGACAACCTATACTTGGCTATTACGAACATCCTCGAGCAGGCCCATTGCCACAAGTCTCATCACCAACTTCCGAGTTTGCAGTCCGCACCGGCCGATCTTCGCCCAACCCACTATAGAACCCTCTCTAGGCAGCAAGGGAAAGAAAGAAGAGGAAAATATGTTACATGCGATGGCGAAGAAGATGGCCAATGACGACTATTTCACCGGTGATCGAGCGATCAACATGACCGGCGAGTTACTCGAGGAAGGCGGCAACTGACGAGAACAGAGGAATAACGCAGAGGTTAAACTCTACTGATCCAAGAAGAAAATAGATTTGTTTAAGCCCTGACACTCGCAAGGAACCACGGTAGAAAGATCAGAAGAAAGGAACTTGACTTACCAAGAAGCGGAGAGCAAGAGGCAAGAGGCGGAGAACTTCTTCGGTTTCGCGCTCCTTCAGCACAGAACAGAGGATAGAAGGAAATATGATTGAGCTCTTGAAACGTGATTGTGATATTAGAAGAAGAATGGAAGCGAAGATAGTCGGTTCCAACAAAATCGATTTTGACGGGATTGAGGGTAGAAGATTACGTGAATGGTTAGTGGAGAAAAATTAATTTAAATAGAGGGGGTTAGGATAATGATAAGATTTTAGGTGTGATTTTTGGTTAACACAACCGAACTTCATATTTCTACTCTAAGCCATGGGCTTTTGGGTTTAGTTATGGTGATACAAGGAGATGGGCCTTGGGCCCAAAACTTACAAAAATAACGAGGTGGAATTGGGAGGTTTAAAATGGAAATAGGATGACGGGTATTCGAAAACCGCATATTACATATTACCCCCCTTAAGAAAGTTTCGTCCCGAAACTTTTATAACAAAGCAAACTAAAACTCGAGGTTTCACAGTGGGTGATTCGATCGATTTATAATCGGCTCAATTCTCCACGAACTAGAAAACTAATCATTTTTACTAGGTTCTCAATAAAGTTGATCTTGTATGTGAATGTGGGATTGAGGCATCAAGATTTTATTCCACCATTTCTTTAGTCAAAACTAATCAATAAAGAGTTATTGTAGCCCATATGTTCGAGTTACCAATGAGTATGTTGATAGTTGCATTCATATCGATGTTTTGTGTCATCAATGGTTTACTGCAAAGGGGTTCATTTGTAGCCCGTGTACTAGTCTAAACCATAATTGTTTCACCAACCTACCAAATAAGGCATGTCCTAAAAGTATCTCTTAATTCCATTAGTTTAGACCATTGTCAAGAGACATTGCTTTTTTCATAATATATTATATGGCTAGTCATTAAATTTTCTTGTTTACAATTCAATTTTTACCTAAATTTTATAACTTTCCATCACCTTCTAGATTAGTTTCATTTGTATATTTGGCTCGTATCGTTTGTTTATCGAATTCAAGCACCACCAAGTAACACGGATTTTCAAATTCGATCTCATCTAATTAAAGGTTGTATTTGTGATTGTTCTAGATAAAACATCTAATTAAATTGTTAATTTCTTTTTTTGCCAAGTGGTAATGATTTATAAAAAATTAGGAAAGAAGTGCACAATTTTATCAAATTAAAACATCATAAAAGTACAACCAATGTCTCAGAAGAGACCTACGCTTTTGTAATGCCCAACCATGCCCTAAAAGGAGGTCATGCCTCCCAAGAGCTAGTCAAGGCAAGAAAAAGGCCACTTCACCCTTGTGTCCTTATGGACAAGCTCAAGCTTTTCTATTCAACAAGAAGTGCAAGAGAGAGTGTTGGACAAGTGAATTACTCAAAACAGAACGCAACTCAAACAAAAAACAGAAGCCTTTTACCCGAGACTGTCTAAAGAAACAATTAGCACACTCTTGAGCCCCAACTAGCTTTCTTCAAGAGAGTACCCTTCTCTCTCAAGAAAGATTTTAGCCAAGATGATGTGAACCCCGTTGAGGAATTCACGAACAGATCTTTGCTTAGACTCGTAAATGGTCTTCTCACATCGGAATTGATAGATTTCAGACGTAAACGTCTAGATTGGGTCGAGATTGAAGTGAAAGGATTGAGAAGGGAGCTTCGATTGACGGAAGCCAGGAGAGTATGAGGTCGGGAAAAGAATAGTATGACGCCTTAATAATAACTCTGGAGAAAACTAAACAGCATAACATTATATTAAACAAAGCGTAAGAAACAAAGGAGGGGATGTGCCTCTTTTATAGAGAAGATGGCACGCCAATCCCTAGCAAGCCCTAGTGGCATGGGCGGCACATGGGAGACGCACACACACGGCCCAAATGCAAGCCCAAACCCAAAACTCTAAACAGAAATAGCAATTACAGAAAGGGAAATGTTTTAGAATGGAAATAATGCTAAAAACAGTAAGAAACATAGATGGTCACGGTGGCCTAGTAGCGAGTGTCACGACAAGGCCGTGACAAGGCATTGGCTCTCCAAGACATGTCGCGACACGTCGTCGGGGCGCGACAAGGTGAGGCAGTGACGGGGTTGGTGCGCACCCGAACCTCAAGTTCTTGCGTCGGGCCAACCCGGCGTGGCACGGTGCTCGGAACAACAGCTGGCACGACACCGAGGGCGAGGTTCTTGGTATCGCGGTGCGTGCCGTGGGTCAGGAGTAATGGCGCGTCTCCGATGAAGGCGACGCACTTGAAGAGGGGCGCGTCGGTGGATGCGTTGTGGCTCGCATAAGCGCGCGCGACGAGGGACGCCGTGGCTCGAGCTATGGCATGGGTCCTGGCTCGAGTAATGGGTCCGTCGTAGCGCACGGAGAAGTCTTCCTCTTCCTGGTTGGCGGTTAATGTGGGGCTCACATCACGCTGCCCCCCCTTGGGTGGGAAACGTCCCCATTTCCTCGTCATGATGCTCGGGATCGACATAGGGAGAGAGTTCCAAGACATTGAAGGAAGCAGAAACGTTGTACTTACCCAAGAGGTCGAGTATGGAAGAGTTGGTGTTGATGCGCCGGAGAACCTTGAAGGGGTTGTCTCCTCGGGGATGCAGCTTCTTCTTCCGAGCATCGGGAAAACGCTCCTTCCGAAGAAGGTGCCACACCATGTCGCCAGGCTCGAAAATCAAGTTACGGTGCCCCTTGTTGCGTTGGGCGGCGTATTGATACGAGAGCTTCAGAAGTTGTGCCTTGGTACACTCATGAAGGCAGCGGACGTGTTCAGCACGGTTGGTCGCATCGACGTGCTCGCCGGTCTTGAATGACAGTGGTACCAAATTCATGGGCGTGCACGGATTACGCCCGTAGACCACCTCGAAAGGTGTCATCTTCGTCGCAGAGTGGAAGGACCTGTTATAAGCAAACTTAACATGGCAAAGTAAGTCCTCCCACCAACGTGGGTTTGTCTTGAGCATCGTCCTAAGAAGAGTGCCCAAGGTCCGATTGGTCACCTCAGTATGACCATCGGTTTGGGGGTGATAAGTAGTAGAAAATAGGAGCCGTGTTCCTAACTTCCCCCAAAGCGTTCTCCAAAAGTGGCTGCAAAATTTGGTATCCCTATCACTAACAATAGTTTTAGGAATACCATGCAATTTTACAACATGATCGAAGAATAAATTCGTGATTTCCACCGCGTTATTATTCCCTTTACATGCTATGAAGTGGGCCATCTTGGGGAACTGGTCCACGACTACGAAAATGGAATCCTTTCCACGCCTCGACGTTGGAAGGCCCGTGATAAAATCCATGGAAAGATCTTCCCACAGGGCGTCCGGAATAGGTAGGGGCGTGTAAAGGCCATTTGGTTGTGACCGAGACTTGGCAGTATGACACGGCACACAACTTTGACAGTACTTGTTTACATCTCGAGCCATGTGAGGCCAGAAAAAATTTTCACGAAGTGCTGCCAACGTTTTGGCTATGACAAAGTGGCCTCGGCCATCATGAGCCTCTAGGAGCAATAAGTGTCTCACCGAAGAGGCCGGAATGCAAAGCTTCCCAGCTCGGTAAAGATACCCATTGTCCAAGAAGAAGGACTCATGGATGCGTGATTGCTCTAGGTTTTTAATGATTGAGGAAAAATACGGATCTGAGGCGTATAAATCCTTGATCAAAGCCAAACCGAGCATATTAGAATGGAGTTGGGTTAACAGAATGTGCCTTCGAGAGAGAGCATCGGCGACGACGTTTTCCTTTCCTTTTTTATGCGCAATGACGTAGGGAAAGGTCTCTGTGTACTCAACCCATCGTGCGTGGTGCCTATTCAGAGTCGTTTGACTCTTGAGATAAGCCAAGGCCGCATGTTCCGTATGAATTACGAACTCGCTTGACGAAAGATAGTGTTGCCACGTCTTTAGGACCCGAATAAGAGCATAAAGCTCTTTATCATAGGTTGGATAGTTCAAAGTAGCCCCAGCTAGCTTCTCGCTAAAGTAAGCGATAGGTCGTTGCTCTTGAAGGAGTATGCCGCCAATACCGTAATCGGAAGCGTCGCACTCGATCTCGAATCGCTTGGAAAAGTCCGGCAATTGCAGGACCGAGGCGCAGCACAAAGCATCTTTTAAGGCCTTGAAGGCGGCCTCATGATGCGGCATCCACTTTATTGTGGCGGCCTTCTTGGTTAAAGAATGGAGTGGCCTGGCGATAGAACTAAAGTCCTTGACAAATAGCCTATAAAACCTTGCGAACCCCAAAAAAGATCGAACCATGGTGGGGGTCGTGGGAGTTGGCCACTCACGGATGGCCCGGATTTTGTCAGAATCCACTCGTAGGCCATCCTTGGATACGACGAAACCAAGAAAATTCGTCATATCCGAGCAAAAAACACATTTGTCCAAGTTTACATACAAACAATGTTCGCAGAGGCAATCTAACATTTGCCTAAGGTGCCCCGCGTGAGAGTCCAAAGTTCTACTATAAACTAAAATGTCGTCAAAATACACGAGGACGAAAAGTCCCAAAAACTTGCGTAAAACAAAGTTCATTAGACGCATGAAAGTAGAAAGAGCGTCAGTGAGGCCAAAGGGCATCACCAACCACTCATAAAGACCGTGTTTGGTCTTAAAGCTGTCTTCCACTCGTCCCCTTCTTGCATTCGAATTTGATGGTAGCCGCTCCGCAAATCAATCTCGGAGAATAACACGGCACCATGCAACTCGTCTAGCATGTCGTCCAAACGGGGAATCGGGTGGCGGTACTTCATGGTTATTTGGTTGATGGCACGGAAGTCCACACACATCCTCCAAGACCCATCCTTCTTCAGCACCAAGATAACCAAAACCGCACACGGGCTAGGGGACTCACGAACATAACCCTTGTCCAAAAGAGATTGGACTTGGCATTGTAGCTCTTGAGTTTCCTTAGGCGACGCCCTATATGCAGCCTGGTTTGGTAATGAGGCACCGGGAATGAGATCTATGCGGTGCTCGATCCCCCGAATAGGTGGTAACCCGTCGGGGAGCTCGTCAAGCATAATATCCGAGAACTCCTGTAACAAAGAAGTGATAGAGGGGGGTAATACATGTGTCGAATCAACGATAATATTAACCAATGGACACAATAAAAAAAAAAGAGAAACTCCCCTCGATGTGCTTGATCACATCGCACCGTCGACAAAGGAAGAGACGATCTTGGACCGTGCCGAGGAGAGGTAGATCGGTGTCCTCACTAGTCCGATGCGTGCCATGGGTGCCATTTGGCTGGCCAGCAGAACCATGCCAATGGTGAAGGTTGGTCCCTGGTGCGCTGCTGGAATGGATCTGGATTGGCCCAGCGCTGCAGGACACCGAATCTGGCGCGTTGCAGCGCGCGCTGGCTTTGGAGCTGGGTATCGGTGGCTCGACCTTCACTTTTGCTCAGCGGTCCTGCTGCGAACCTCCTTTTTTTCCAGATTCCGTGGCGTGTGCATTAGGAGTGCCGACAGATTTGTTGCCAAGGCTAGAAACGCCGGTAGGGGTGGTATTCGGAGTGGGCGCGACCGTGGCGTTCTCCCGAGATTTTGCTTGTTACCTTTCGGCTTCATCCTATATCGCTTCACTCGGAGACATAGGTAAGATGGTCACGCGTTTAACATGGTAATTGAACATGTAAGTGTTCAATCGGCCATCCTTAATCACGTGACGGTCAAACTGCCATGGACGACCAAGAAGGATATGGGTGGCGTCCATGTCAGTGACATCAAAAAGAACGGAATCAGAGTAGACACCAATAGAAAAGGAAAGGCTAACCTGTTTGGTGATCCAATGATCGCCATCATTAGAAATCACGCTAGCTTGTAAGGCTTCGGATGGTCCGTTTGAGGCAACTTGAAGTGGTCGACGACATTCCTTGATAAGAAATTTCCGCAGCTACCCGAATTAGTTATAACGCTCAAGGAGACGTTTTGCACCAAACATCGAGTAAGGAAAATGTTTTCCCGTTGATCGGTGGGGACGACCTCCCTTAAGCTAAGTGCTCGGTGTGTCACGAGCAACAATTTATCTACGCCGACGCTAATGTCCGAGGGTGTGCAATATGCTCCATCTTCAATCGGCGCTTCGGTCTCCTCTTCGGACTCAGCCTCATCAACGCTTGATAGAGCATATAGATATAGGTTTTTAGAGCATGTTTTATTCCCATTTTATGCATTTTTATATAGAGTTTTACTTTAAGTTGTAGTTTAGGTTTTATTTCGGTTTAGATCGGAATCTATGCCTTTTATGTGCTTTATTACAGGTAGTAAGGTGAAGAATGGTTTGTGTGAGGCTAAGGACCGAACCGAAGAATGCGTGTAGAGTGATACAAGTGAAGATTGGAAGAACCAAGGCCCAAGAACTTATGGGATAAAAACGCTTAAAGCATTGGAGTCTTGTTTTGTCACCACTATCTTGTAATTCTTGGTTTGGGAGCTACAGTGGTCGGATGAAGCTGAATTTAGTGTCAATGGAAAGCTAACTCGAAGAGCTACAATTCATATTTCTACTCCGAGTCCAAATTCCAACTCAAAGGGGTTCAAAACAGCCTCTAAAGTGTCACTAGAGTTTCTGCGGCCAAAGCGCGGGGAGATCCCCCCATTTCGCGACCGCGCTTTGGGTAATCTTGACCGCGCTTTGGCGCGTGTGTGCGACGCCGACTCGGGCCTCCGTGTGATCTTAAGGGCCGACTTTAGTAGTATTTTTGGATGTTTTTAGCTACCATATAAATACTTTTCTTAGGGTTCTTTGGATCATGATGCTATCTATTGCTTTTGTTTTTACGTTAATTTCAATTTAGAGAGAATTGTGGGAGACCAAACCCTAGTTTTGCAACATTGAAGAGAAATCGAACTCTTGAAGTTTAATTCTTCTTTAATGTCAATTTCTAGCTAATTCTCCTATGTCCAACTAGTTAAGTTGAAATTGTATGCATGATTGTTTGTGAGATTTGAATTATTTCTATTTGCCTTGACTAGATTGAATCTCTCCATGCTTAATTGTTTAGATTCGCTTAGGATTATAATAGATTGATCACCTATTCTATTTCTAGGTTGAGTTACAACTAGAGTAACTAAATAGACGGTGGAATTTGGTTATTCATGGATGAATCCTTTGATTAAACTTATAGATGGTGGAATAAGATTAATCAAAGGAGGAGAATTTAACCACAAAACTTCATGAATAAACGGCGGAATTCATGAACTATGTTTCTATTGAATGCCTTGAACTTAATTGCATGATCAATTTGACATAGAAGGTTTTCTAGGTTAATTGGTTAAAAGGTTGTTAAAGACGGTGTATATTAATAACCACCTTAAGCTTGAATTTCATAAATTCACAATAGATTAGTCAAGGGAAATCGAAATAATTCAAATCTCACAAACAATCATGCATACAATTTCAACTTAACTAGTTGGACATAGGAAAATTAGCTAGAAATTGACATTAAAGAAGAATTAAACTTACAAGAGTTCGATTTCTCTTCAATGTTGCAAAACTAGGGTTTGGTCTCCCACAATTCCCTCTAAATTGAAATTAACGTAAAAACAAAAGCAATAGATAGCATCATGATCCAAAGAACCCTAAGAAAAATATTTATATGGTAACTAAAAACATCCAAAAATACTACTAAAGTCGGCCCATAAGATCAGCCGAGGCCCGAGTCGGCGTCGCACACACGCGCCAAAGCGCGGTCAAGATTACCCAAAGCGCGGTCGCGGAATGGGGGGATCTCCTTGCGCTTTGGCCGCAAAAACTCTAGTGACACTTTAGAGGCTGTTTTGAACCCCTTCGAGTTGGAATTTGGACTCGGAGTAAAAATATGAATTGTATCTCTTCAAGTTAGTTTTCTATTGATACCAAATTGAGCTTCATCCGACCACTGTAGCTACCAAACCAAGCATTACAAGATAGAGGTGTCAAAACAAGACTCCAATGGTTTAAGCTTTTTTATCCCACAAGCTCTTGGGCCTTGGTTCTTCCAATCTTCACTTGTATCACTCTACCCGCATTCTTTGGTTCGGTCCTTAGCCTCACACAAACCATTCTTCACCTTACTACCTGTAATAAAGCACACAAAACGCGTAGATTCCGAACTAAACTGAAATAAAACCTAAACTACAACTTAAAGTAAAACTCTATCTAAAAATGCATAAAATGGGAATAAAACATGCCGATTGAGCCGAAAACAACACGCGCTTCGTGTTGGGGGAGGCGCAACCTTGTCACGGTTTTGGCCAACCGAAGGGCCGTTTGAGTCCGGGGCTTGGGTACCTATCTTGGGTTTGGAATAAGAAGGAGTAGAAAACGGTTTAGTACCCAAAGCGAAAGGACTAGGGTTAGAACCATACCTTTGATAAGAGGATGATTTTGGCCTCTTAAACTGCGTGTACAACTCCACGGCCGTGTGTATCAATCGTCCCAAGTTCTTGATCGGCAAGACAACCAAGCGATCTTGGATCCATTGGTAGAGTCCCACCACGAAGCGAGACCGCAACGCCCCCGGGGAAGCGCTTATGCTGACTTTGAAGAATAGATCTTCTAAGTAGGCAAAGAACTCCTCTGGAATCATGGATCCTTAACGTGCATCTTGGATCAAAATGCGGACTTTCTCTTTGTAGTCTGGGGGTATGAATTTCTGCTTCATAATAAATACAAGTTGATGCCACTTGGTAATGGCGGCTTTACCCTTTCGGTTCCACCACATACGAGCGACCCCCTTGAAATGAAGGGTCACCACCTCGACTTTTATGTGCTCCTCATAGTGGCAATGTTTGAGAACGTGTTCGGTACCCTGCAACCAAGAAATACACTCATCAGGATTATAATTACCGAAAAAAGCCTCAAATTTTACCTTGACGTCACGGCGTGATACATGCGCCGGACGATTGTTATCGGCGCGCCGATTGGCGCGCGGAAGAGGTTTGCGATGGCGTCGGTTGCCTCGGCCATGGCCTCGGTTTGGACCGCCGCCATCATCGCTAGGCTCGTCATCTCCATCGCACCGAGGGCGTCACTGGTCCCCGCGATATCGGTTTTGGCGACGCCGATCCCCATGGTGCCAAGGCCGATCGCGGTTGTCACGGCGCTCAAGCCGATCATACTCTGCGCGGTTCTTGGGCAACTTGGGTCTCGGAATCCAATCCCGATCCCGATCTATCCATTCCTCTGAATCATGGACTGGATGGTGGTCAAATTCCTCCTCGGAATCCTCCTCGTACTCCGTCATAGAGTCCTCGGAATTTGAATGTGTAGTTTTCGGACTTTGATGACCCCGATAGTCATTGACATCGAAGTCATCTCGGTCTTTGTTTTTTTTCTTTTTAGGCGTCGGAGTGACCGCCTTGTTCTTTTTCTTGGCTTGTTGACGTCACCATTCCTCGGAGTCATACTCCTCATCGGATTGAACGTCGTGAACCTCATGTAAATCTTGGGCCTGATTAGTCGGGCGACTGTCTTTCATGGACTCCAACCTCTGGAGTCCATTTGGGTTAGATGCTTCAACCATCGGGCCCTTGCCCTTTTCTTGTGTAGTAGCATGTGGTGCCGAGACGCCGGGTGGCGTTACGCTCGGATTAGCGGTTTGCGTGTGGATCGTTACGACTGGTAGTGCTTGTTGCTCCATGAACCTCGTTAGCATGCGTTCCATGTTAGTGAAACGCGCCTCTAGCGCCGCGAGGCCGTCAGCGGGCACGGTACCCGGAAGCGACGCGTCGGGCGTCACGAGCAGCGGCGGTTGATTCGCCGGTAAGTGTTGGCGCTGGTTGTTGTGTTTTTTTTGGTTGGAGTTCTTTTCCCCTTCCATGCTACCGTCACCTATCTCGACCATAGACATGAACAAGTCAAAAGTTCCAAAACAACAAACAAAAGAAGCGTCGAGATTTTGTAAGGCTCACCACGAAAGTACCCTTAGTTTGTACGAAAGGACTTGTAAAGGTATGTGAGGCTTAAGATCTCGACTTACACAAGAACGGAGCAACACAAGAGCACGAATAAGCAAGACAAACAAGCAAGCAAGTGAGAAAAGAGAGAGAGAGAGATGCATCGGCTTTTGCTAAGCCTTGGCACGTAAGAGAAGGAGAGAGAAAGGAAAAGATCTCGGCCTAAGAGGGAAGGCGAAATTGTGTTGTAGCAATAAAAGAAACAACCAAGATACGCAAATAAGGAAGATATGCAAATCAAGGCAAGAAAAGATTGCAATATTAAAAAAGGGAAATGCCGAAAATATGTGAGATAAAGATTGCCTTATTTTGGCTTGTGTATCTCACAAGATCTTTGAGATCTTTTGAATTATATTTTTTTTTATATATTGGATAAAGATTGCCTTATTTTGGCTTTGCTTATCCAACGATATCTTTTTTTCTTTAAAAAGGCAACTAACAAGATCTTGTGGATTTTATCCTCCAAGATTCTTGCCCTCAATAAACAATGAAATAATGGCCAAATCGGACCAAATCTCATAGAAACACAAACAAGGAAATGACGTGCACAACTCAATCAATCCAAACAAGCAAGATGAATGCAAGAAAGAATCCAAAACTCAAAAACGCAAGTTCATGAACCGAAAAACAAGTGCAAGTCGGCAAGGACACGGTTTTTTTTTTTAATTTTGTGAAGCAAAAAGGATGGATATAATGGATGTTGGTAGAGATTGCGGAAGCTTAATGAAAATGAATGGGAAAGAAAATAATTTCGTGCAAAAAACGAGTACATGTTTGAGAAAGACTTACGCAATCCTTGGCTCTGATGCTAGTTGATGTGAACCCCGTTGAGGAATTCACGAGCGGATCTTTGCTTGGACTCGTCAATGGTCTTTTCACGTCGGAACCGATAGATTTGAGACGTAAACGTCTAGACTGGGTCGAGATTGAAGTGAAAGGATTGAGAAGGGGGCTTCGTTTGACGGAATCTAGGAGAGTATGAGGTCGGGAAAAGAATAGTATGACACCTTAATAATAACTCTGGAGAAAACTCAACAGCATAACAATATATTAAACAAAGCGTAAGAAACAAAGGAGGGCGCGTGCCTCTTTTATAGAGAAGATGGCACGCCAATCCCTAGCAAGCCCTATTGGCATGGGTGGCACATGGGAGACGCACACACACGGCCCAAATGCAAGCCCAAGCCCAAAACTCTAAACAGAAATAGAAATTACAGAAAGGAAAATGTTTTGGAATGGAAATAATGCTAAAAATAGTAAGAAACATAGATGGTCACGGTGTCCTAGTAGCGAGTGTCGCGACAAGGTCGTGACAAGGCATCGGCTTGGCAAGACAAGTCACGACACGGCGTCGAGGAGCGAGAAGGCGAGGCAGTGACGGGGATGGTGCGCACCCGAACCTCAAGTTCCCGCGCTGGGTTGGCCCGGCGTGGCATGGTGCTCGGCACCAGCGGATGGCACGGCACCGAGGGTGAGGTGCATGCCGTGGGTCAGGAGTAGTGGCACGTCTCTGATGAAGGCAACGCACTTGAAGAGAGGCGTGCCGGTGGATGCGTCGTGGCTCGCGTAAGCGCGCGCGACGAGGCACGCCGTGGCTCGAGCTATGGCACGGGTCCTAGCTCGAGTAATGGGTCCGTCGGAGCGCACGGAGAAGTATTCCTCTTCTTGGTTGGCGGTTAATGTGGGGCTCACATCACAAGATGAAGGGACATTGTTAACCATGTATTATCATAGGAAAATCAAGGTTTACCTATTTAACATGGAAAATCTGTGGGAGTGTTATAAAGAGACAAAGAGGTTATGTTGAAGAAAGCTATACCCTAAGCCCTAAAAATATAAACCCTATCCTAAATCATTTACCCAAACCCTAAACCTCACCTAAATCTATTCTTAAACCTTAACCCTTACCATAAACCCTAACTTTTACCTCAAACTTTACGCTAACCATAAACCCTAAACCTTACCCAAAATCATATCTTAAGTGATGTTATCTTAAATGGAGAATGAAAGTGATTTACATCCGTCCAATCTTCAAACATTTATAACTTTTTGCTTGGGTGTTGGATTGGATCTTATAATATATCAATTCGAAGCTATCAACACAAGGAACATACATAGCAAAAACGTTTGGAGTGGGGGAAGGGGCTCACACAATGATGCATTTCTACAGTCCATTTTAACTCACGTAATGTTTCTTTCAGGTATTCGTTGATGAGTCACATCATGAAGCGACTCACTTCATGATGTAAGCCAATTCCTGTGTGCCGGGTAAAATTTTCATTTGTATATAGCTTCCCTGTTTAATACTTTTCAAAAGGATTTTTCTGATACATGTCAAATTTTGAGATTATCTTGCTTAGTATGATTCTTTGTACATCCTAATGAACATGCTTGAAATTACAATAACTTAAAACTCCGCCTTTCATACATATTTTTGTAACACCCCCTTTTTATGCATGGATATTACCGTCAGTGACCCCGAGATTAAACTCTCGAAGTCACCCAATGCTTATAGTAATTACAGAACTTAACCAAAAACTTTAAAATGCAGAAGATATTTTATAACAAATGTGGAAGTCGAATACAAAAGTTGAATAAAATTGAACGGATACAAAGTTGAAATGGGAAGGGTCCCACAACCCGGGACCTCAACCTTTAAAATCATTCTGAAACTTATTCCAAGCTAACCACCTCCACTCTAACTGCTCCTCAAGCTTGTTCCTCGTGGTCTTCAACGTAGAACTCTACTCCTGATGTGTCGCGACGAGAAATGCGATGAACACCAGCCGACCATGCAATGAAAATAAACGGTCGGTTCGTCTTGTGACAGACTAAGCAAATGGGGTTTTGGAAGGTGGTTCGGTTTTTAGGAAGGTACGAGTCGGGATGTCGAGCACCGAATGAAAACCAGTCCCATCCTCGGACCTCAGGCCTCCTATTAAAACTATGATTTGAAGAAAGAATGAGAACGTCACCCAAGGGTGAGTCTCGGTTCGAAAGAAATGGTTTACTTATGTTGGGAACTTGGGTTTCACACATTTAGTCAGGTGGGTGATTAAACCCCTCGTTAATCACGTTTCCCTCTACCAACCTCACCGCATATGTGTTGTGCGAATTCAGATTGGAGCCAGAGAATTACGGAATCCGAGAGTAAGGATGGCATTCCATTTTGTACTAGCCTTCCTATCATTTTAATTGTCGCCAACGGGCGCCTATTTTATCTCTACCAATTTTAATGATCACAATATCGTTCCACTTGGAATTTAGCATACTTTTTAAATAAGATAGAATGTGGGTTACGACCCCACAGAAATAATCAAAGGTTGGGTGCGCAAACCCAGACTAACACGAGCTACGTGCCATCACCCCTCATCGAGCGAGCGGGTATTGAACATGGTCTTACAAGTAGAGAATTGGCTCAAGATTAATGTCGAATGAATCGATGCGTATAACATAAAGTACGCAAACACAAGCCTACGCATCTAGGCACACATATCACAAGGCAACGGCCCTACAATCCATCTAGCGTAACCTAAGTACGACTATAAATAACATGTCATTAAATCTAGAACAATATAAATCCTATATTCATTTTATTTCATACAAGAGTTCCCAACAAAGTCATAGAACAATTTAAAGCACATGAAAACGTGCATATAACAAGATATGTAACATGATTGATAAAACGAGTGATGCATAAACAATGTTATATGAAAATCGAACCCAAACCACTTGCCTTGAGTGTTTGAGGATTCGAGGTAGATCGCGTATCGAGATTAGGGTGACGTTCAACGTCTTGTTCCTAAGCATATGCTTAAGTTAGCATAAGTATAATATACAACCTTAGACTATCATGATCCTAAATAATTTATGAATCATGATTTATAACAATTATCTCATAAAATCATTATTTAACTTTATTATATAAAATAATATATTATAAAATACCTTGTTAATCCAAAAATATTTTTAGGAATTAGAATATCTCAAAAATAATATATAATACTTATTATATTCGAAATAGTATTTAAAGACCAATTTTATTTTATTTTACGAATTACTTTATAATAGTCTAAGTCATGCTAATTTCTTAAAATAATTTTTTTATTTTCCAAAAGTCATAAAATTTTACCCAAAGTATATAATGACTAGATACTCTTAGGAACCCGTCAAAATTTATATTTTTATAAACCCAATTATTTTGTAAAATTCACTCTTTAATTCGAATACCTTAAAACTATATGATAAAACATCTTATATTATATAAAGTTCGAATTCTAACCCCTTTTTAGTTCATTTTAGTCTCGGTTCGGATTAATCTAAATCGAAATGTATTTATTATTTATAAAAATAATATCGCATAAAAAATCATATATTATAATTTCATAAATTCATAAAAACCATAGTAGTTTAGGAACAAGTTAAATTTTAGTTTTAAGAACCATAAAAATAGGTGAACCGGTAACTTTTATTTTAAACGAAAAATAGTGAACTAGGTTCATCTGAACCAGTCTTCTATTTCTCGCCATATTCGTTTGGACTGATTTTCGATATGATTTTTCCCATTTTAGCATGCAATTTGTGTTCCATTTTCAAATTAACATCTTAATTTGAATTCCATACGATAAATGGGACGGAATAGGAACTTACAAATCGAAATTTGGTTAAGTTTGGCGAAATGGAAAACTCTGGTGACCCTCGAAAATTTCGGCGAGCTGTTGGCACTTCACGACCGATTCGTGACCCGAAAATACTCGAAAACTCACTTGAATTGTCTGAATTTTGATATTTGAGGACAACTGATGTGAAAATGGGCAAACCCGAAGCCTCCTTTAAATAGTCCCAATCGAACTCAAGATTACCCCAAATTAATTCTTTGTAATTACCCGAGCCATTGAATGTCCAGCCGTTTAAGTGACGGTTTTGGCTTGTTAAAGCATCGGTTGCTATCCAATTAAGCCTAATTAATCTTCCTTATCCACTTCCCACCCTTATCCAGCTTTTATCCATTCAATTCGAGCCATTAATTGCCAATTCAAGCATCTAGGTTTTCGAACTTATGCCGAAATTTCGATCTCAAAATTTGTATTCGTTTACAACCATTGAATGAGAGGTTTGATATATCAGGTTATGTGCTTTCCGAAACATCTTTCGGATCGAAAATCCATTGAGAAACGAAGAAGTTATAAGCATTTGAAATTTCGGGCTAAAGGTTGAAGACAACCCATTTCGGGTTCAATCTATTTCCGAAAAATTGCACAAACAACCCTCTTGTTTTGCAAAAGTGATAAAAAGCCCCTTCATTCTAACTTTTGTACTTTAAATAAAATCATATGAAACTTATTTCATTTTATTTGATTAAAACTTTAGTTAAACTATTTGTACACTTTTTATAAAATATAATTAAGCCATATTACATATAAGTATTTTCTTATAACTTTTTACTATTCCCTTAAAGTTATAAAAAAACTTTATAACCTTTCAAATGTTATAAGATAATAACCGTTGATCATAAGAGAAAGTTACATTATAAAATATTATTCAAATATTTTATAGCATAAAAAGGAAATTACATTTTTACCCTTGTAAAAATTAGTGATGTTACAACGAATCTGGAGTGAATTAGGATTTTGTGTTTTGGATCAACGTTAATATCGTCACAAATTTAACATATTAAGATGTGATTGAAAATCATATAGCAAAGTTTCACGACATAACTCTATTATATTTGTAATATCCGCTCCTTTTATTAAAGACATATTACTCTGATCGATTATTTCGAGTTAATATTAAGTGAAGAGTTACCCTTAATTTAATTCCGCTATAAAGGAATAAAACTTGCAAAAACAAAATTTATTTTATATGAATGAATTATATAGCAAGTTAAATTGTATTTAGCGGAAAAAATATTGTAAAAATATAAGAAGATGAATTTTGGGGTGTAGTATTTTAAGGCAAATAAAAAGGAAATTTGTGAAAGAAACATTTGTTTTGATTATATTCAAATAATTTAACTTGGACCTTGCTATTTTCTTCTCCCTGTCTCTTGTTGTCTTTGTTTGAAAGCTCCGACCCGCACCTCGAGGGGTGGCACCGCCACCATCACTCGGCCGTCACGCCGGCGTCATGCTCTTGACAAGGCAACCCTATGTCGTAGTCCGCCCTTGCTGGCGAAATTTGCACCCGTCACACTTGGATGCTCTGTTCGGAGGAGCTCCGCTGGTGCTCCATTATCCAGCCTCGTGTTGGCTTCTCCGGCGTCAGGCGAGGCAAGGAAGTGAGGTGAGGCCGACAGGGGCGGAGCGGGGTGCGGGCCGGTGCACACACTGACCGCCAGAGAACCATCGGAATTAAAGGTGATTCGAACCATAAAGAAGTCGGTGCCCCCACTGCATTTGTTCGGCATTTTACTTTTGCATATCTGAAGTGAGGTTGAAGATGGGTTGTTCTTTTATTGTATAATTTTCTTTTTTAATTAAAATCCCAACGACATCATTTTGTTCTTTTAAAAAAACACAAATTCTTTTTGCCTAATACGAGGCGCCCATGTCAGTTTTTACGGGCACCCATGATTTTTTGTCGGTCACCTCGACCGACGGACATGTAGTCGGTCTAGGTATCGATTAGTATTTTTTTTTAAAAACCACACGATGGGCCCCACTATGTAGTCGGTTGAGGTGACCGACTACATTTAATTTTTTTTAAACACACTATCTCTTGCAAAGATAGCGTGTGGGGCCAATAAGAGCAACGACTCTTTTGGCCCCAAAGAGCCCCAACGGCTCTTTGTTGAGGGCTATATCTCTCTTATCCCATACAAAGCAAAGGAAAAAAAGTTGGAAAAAAAATTTGAATCGAGGGAAAAAAAGTGTGAAAATAAAAAGTTGGCTCGGTATAGGAAAATCTAAGAGTAAAAGTCGTTCAATAAATCCACTTGGGCAATCGTCGCAAATAGATTTAAATCAAGGGGCGAACGTTGAGGATGTACAAGCTAATGTTGAGCAAGAGGAGGTACCGATCCAAGTAACGACTCCAAATACGTTTGAGTTTGACTTCCCAAATCAGGAATCCACACCATTTAGTGGGGGGATTGATTTAAGTATGTAAATTAATAATTTACGTTTTGAATTATCAAGTTTGGTCGGATCATATATTATAATAATACGTTAGAATTATCTTAATTTTATTTGTTAGTATTTTAATTTAATTTATTATTCATTTACGTCATTAGAATTTTCTTAATTTGATTTCATAGTATTTTTATTTAATAAATAATTATAGTATTTAATACATTATAAATGATAGTTATCACACATTATTTATGTAGAGACGCTTATGAACGATCCCCGATATATGGAGTGGTATACGTTTGGGGGTACAAACCCCCAACCACCACACGAGTTTACCGGATCACCATTTCCACCTAACCCAACTATTCCGCCCACCCAATGCACAACTCCTAACTATCAGAATTTGTGGGGGTCCTCCACTTCCCAACACACTCCACACAGCACCAACCTAACCCCCACTAGGAATTTGTATACTGAATTCGATAATGCTTTCACTCCTCGGATCGACATACAGACTAGCCCACAAGGTGATACATGGATCCAAGATGCAATTTCTTTTACTCGCTTGAGTCCTTTTTTTCCAAGTTGAGAATCAGGCCGGGACTTCTAATTCCCAACCGCCACCATCCCAACCTTATTTTCAAGATGAGAATCAGGCCGGGACTTCTTATTCCCAACATCCACCATCCCAACCTTATTTTCAAGCTGAGACTCATGTCGGGACTTCTTATTCCCAACCTCCACCAGGTCCTCCCAACACCCAAGATGAATATGGTGGCGGACCAATCGATACTAGTTTGTTGGTCAGTTATGACACGCATATAGCGAAGGTCATATGGGAAGATCAAACGGTAAGAACGTTTAATTAATTACCTTATAGTTATGCATAATAATTATACTGCATAATTTTGGTAATAATGTTTCAGGATAGTAATAAACCCTTGAGAGTGCATAAGCAAGGGAACATTAAGGATTGGAACGAGTTGTTGACGACTCGGTCAGCGCGGGTCACCTGTTTTCAGCGTAGCGGATTAATGCGCCTACAATAATGGAGGCTCAAACAAACAGATGAAGCATTGATTGTGGCTTTTGTCGAAAGGTGGCATTTAGAAACAAACAGTTTTCATTTTCCTTGGGGAGATATATCAATCACCCTCCATGATGTCCACTACATTTTGGGCCTACCGCGCGCTGAATGGGATTAAGGCTGTTGTGACGTACTCCGATGAACAATTAATGTAGTTTATCAGTGATGCATACAACGTTAGTGCCCTTGAAATGAAGAGCTTAGTAAGCAGAGGCAGCATAAACATCAAACATTGGAAGGAGATCCTACTTAGCATGATACAGAATGGAAGAAACCCAGAGTTGATAGCGTCAGGATATTTGTGCGACCTATTGGAGGAAACCCAAAGTTCACAACCCTTTTGCGCTAGGGAGGTTGTTGTTGTAGATGCTCCAACCTAGTCAACCCTCTTGGCGGAACCTTCGATTTCTTCCTAGGTCTTCCCTTCTGCTTGTTACAATCGAGTTCCTCCAATCTGCTGGTATCCTTGATCTTAGCATAACCGCGGATCTCCTCACGTTGCACGTGTTTGGGCATCGTGCCTACATTGTAGTCTGCTATCATCTTCACCCATTCAGCATCGTCATCTTCTATGCAATCATCCTCGGGCGATGTCGTTGGAAGGCCTTCCCATACCAATTGCTTTTAAAAAGGATGGATCATTGAAAGCTAAATAGGCTTACATTGAGTGATGCATTTTTGGACTTAGTGAGGGCAGGGGAGCCCACGGGTAGTTGTCCACCACTGATCGTCGCATATCGGACTATATCCACTATTTGGCTTGAGAGGGGCACCGATATGATCGAACAAACGACCTATACAACTGTTGGATACCTTCGTTGGGAGGAGAGAGAATACCGTTCGGAGCGGTTTGGCCATGTGATGGATGGCAAGTGGAATAGTGGTACGATCCATCTCCATTTGCCCACGTACGGTCATAATCTGGATTCTGATCACATTGTGTATCTTCCTCACTATAGTACTGAACCCTCCAACAGATGATCCTAAGTAATCCTTCAACGTGGATTGTTGTAACTCGACCCTACAAATAATTGGAAATTAAAACTCAATTTTCTAAATTGGAATGAGAGGCAAAAGTAACTTATTTTTACCTATTTGTGGTCCTCGTAAAAAGGTTGAAGCGGTGGTCGGTGAATGCCCTCACAATCCGATCGCGCTAAGGGGTGAGCCAGGTGTTCTAAAGATATGTAAATAAAATTGGCTTCACGGCTTCTTTCACCAATTGGAGTCGCGTCTCGTACTCCCACACGGTTGTCGAACAAAATAGCTCTCACGCTTTGTTCGCAAAAAAGTCCGTCGACTTATCCGAGAACCCATGTCCCAACGCGTATGCCCTACATTTGTGTTGGATGTGCACCCAACAAAGCATATGTTTGGCTTTGGGAAATAAGAGATCGACAGTATTCACCTCATCCATATCCCGATCGATTAGTATGGCTTCTGGCTCTCTTCCAACCAGCTTATACACCTCTAGCAATTGGAGTAATACCCATTCGTAGTGGTCTTGAATATCCCTTGTCATAAACGCAGAAGCAATGCAGAAAGTCGTCCCGGTGCATGTAAATCCAACCATTTCACACAAATGCATGTTGTACCTAGAATGTTAATTCAATGAGATTTAATGCGTGTACTTCAATCTACTACTACATCATAGATAATAAAAAGACTTACATGTTCGTTTTATACGTCGAGCATCACAACGACATAAGGGAACAACTTCAACAACTGCATCGACTTCGGATGGGCAAAGAAGATGTCTAGTACCTTGTTGCTACCCTTCGCAGTTCGAGACATAGTATTCATTAGACTTTAAGAAATGAATCGCAAATTCGCTTACCCCCCTTCCGTTCATCTCCTTTTTAAACACTTCGTAATCAAAAATCATACAATTGCTTCATTAACATGGTCATATCTGGATACGTTTCCCTTAGGAATGTCATAGATTTCCTAGGTTCTATATCTGCCAAAGCCATATTTCTTACGTCAATCCTTTGAGCCTCAGTCAGTCAGCCCGCAAACGGATAACCCTCCAAACTAGTGGAAAGGTCATGATTGTGGTTACCGCATTCCACCCTTAAGTGTCACTTCTTGGTCTTTCTGTCCCTCCAACCTATCAACTCGAATGGGCACCATTCTTTCTAGTACGAGGACAAGGTTTAAGCTCATCACCGACCCCTAAATTCTTAACCATTTTACGCGGTATGCCCTTTTTTCCCGCTTTGTACTCACCGCCTAATACACATCCCAAACTGATCTTTGCTGGCCATGAGTTTTTGGTGGTGTGTACAATGTTTAACCCCCTCCCTATCTCATAGGCCCACTTCATCAAAGGTTCTCGTTCCTCTCACTCCCAATTATTTGCAAAATAACTAAGAAAATATGGAAACTGAATAACTTATTATGATAAAAAAACTAATTAGAATTTTTTTATCTTAATTTCTAAACTTAATAAAATGACATTTACATACGTGATTTAATTCTATATTATAAACGACGTCGTAATTGTGCTCATTCGAAACCTCATCCCCTCCATCATCGTCATCAACGTACTCCTCGTTTAAATCAAATGGAGCCGGTGGTTTTGACCCTCCCACCATCAACGACTACGTAAAAGTACGAAATATTTAGGAAATAATATCGAATTATATGAATTTAACGGAAAAAACTTAATAAATTGCTTGGAAAATAATTAATTAACTTACATTGAATTTTGCAATCAACCAATTCGTCATTTCGATAAAATTTTGAAAGTGAATTTTTTTAGAGAAGAATGAAATGGATTTTTGGATGTGAAAATGGGTTTGGGGTATGGGTTTATATAGAGGGATGAAATCCACCCGTTTGGAAATAATTCCAACGGGTAGATAGTCGGTCAAAGGGACCGAGTAGTCGGTCACCTCGACCGACGTGTAGTCGGTCATCGCGACCGACTACGTTGTCCTTTTCGAGGCCCCAACACGTCGATCGAGGTGACCGATTTGGGCGCTTGTAAAGCCTGCTATGGACGCTTCGACCAGGCGTTCTTTTTTGGGAGTTCTACGACTTTTATGCCTCTCGGATTTCTTTTTTCTCCTTCCAATTGAAGGAATTGATGCCCACCGCTCTACCCTTGTTGCAAGTCCGCCACGTGCCACCTACATGTAAGTTCTTATAAATTTGACTTAAATTAATATTTTATTATATAGTTAGACTTTATTTTTTAGTTGAATTCAGTTTGTTAATAAAATTAAATTCAATATATGATTGAATTTGTTATCTATAATGGTTTGATTAGGTTAATTATGTTTAATTGATATTTTCGGATTTGAGATGTGAATATTATTTTGTAAATTATATAAATTATTTATCAATTTTTTCATTTAATTAATTGAATTGATTGGTTTATAGTAGGGGTGTCAATCGGGCGGGTCGGGTCGGGTCAATTCAGTTCTGGGAAAGTTCGGATTCGGGTCAAATTCGAATATTTTGGAAATCGGGTCAAATTGGGTTGGATCATTTCGGGTCGGGTGCTCAATTAATTGGGCAAAGTCGGGTTTCGGGTCAATTTCGGCCGGGCAATTCGGTTTTCGGTCCAACTTGATTTCGGATAAGTCCGGTTTAGTTAGTTTCGGATTTAGTAGGATTTTGGGTGAGTCGGGTTTCGGGTTTTTCGAATTTTGGGTGAATTGGATTTCGACTTTGACCGAATTTCCGGCTAATCTGATTTCGAGTAAGCCGGAATTTGGTTCAGACCATATATCGAATGATGATTTTTTGTAGTTTAACTACTCTAGGGTCTAAATATTTAATGTAACATTAAATTAAAAACATAATTATAATAAATATTCACTATTATTAATATTTTAAAACAAAATGTAATTTTCAGATGGTTTTGAGTCGGGTAATTTCAGATTTTCAGATGGTTTTGAGTCGGGTAACTTCGGATTTTCGGATGACTTCGGGTCGGGTAGCATCGGATATCGGGTTCCATCAGGCTTAGTCCATTCGGGTATAATCGGTTTTGGGTTAATCTCAGGTTTGAGTTTTTTCAGGTTCGGGTCAAACATGTCTCGAGTATAAAACTTTTTATCTTTTTGTCGGGTCAAATTTTAACAGCCCTTTATAGTTTATACATTACTACATTAGGTATTGAATTTAATTTATACATAAATACATCAATTTTATAGTTATTTTAAATTTAATATAATATATTTATATTTTGCGAATTACATTGATATTATTAAAAAATAAAGAGGATTCGAAGTAATGATTTAATAGTCACGAATATCGTCACCTATTATCTACCCTTACTTTGAATCTCTGGTTTTGCCACTGGGTGAGGGGGTCGAGTTGGGATATAAATAGAGGCAGACGAAGTGATTTTGGGATTTGGATGCCCAATTTAGATTTTGAAAGCAACCACCCCTGTTTTGACCTAATATTGTTCGAAATTTCAAACGAGAATTTCTCCCTTGTTTCTCAACCAAGTGTGTTGATTCAAACCTTGAAATAACGAGGAGAACATCCTATACAATAACCCTCAAAATCTTGGACTTGATGTGATCAAGAATCGAGCTGAAACGATGATTTTTGGATTCCGAACTAATTTTCCAGATTTTATTCGAAGTAGTGACGAGCTAAATTCGGGGGCTTCGTGCACCGTTTCCGGCTACCAATCTGTCCGAAACCACCAACAGTAGAGAGAGTGTGCCTCCTAGGTTTATCTGTAGCATATTTCGTTGCCACCCTGCTGCTCGTGTCTCTGCTAGAAGTCGGTAAACAGGCCTTCACGACCAACTTTGCTGCTGATTTCTTTTGCCCAGAAATTCAGTTTCGGTGAGTGATATTCGTCGCCTCCGTTCTCCGTCTTCCCTCAACAAGCTAAACATACGTTGCCAATAGTAGAAAGAGGGTAACGAGTACTTCCAACTGTCGCTTGAATCACCCCAAAAGGATGTCAAACGAAGCAGTTGGCTATCGACGAAGTTGGTTCGTCGCTCACTGTTTTTCCGGGCCTTTATATGGATACAAGTGAAAAGAAAAGGGAAAGAAAGAAGGAAAAAGGGAAAGGTGTGTAGACCCGGGTTTGTCTCGATATGCGTACCATAGATTCCGATGGATCGTCTTGATTCACATGTTGCCTCGTTTTGCACAATGCATCATTTTACGTGCTGCCTCGATTTGTGTGCAAGCAAATCCCGAAAATGAGTCGCTAGGTAATTTCCGTCTTTCGAGCTTGACTTATATTATAGAATGAGTTTTAGGATAAGATCATTCAAAAATCTCGTTAAGCGTGATTTATCGAATCATGTAACTGGTTAAGCTATAAAGCCGAATTAAATCAAGCAAGTTTTTGACAAATTATTATAAGGATATAATAATTTATATTATTTAATCTTGAAATGGAAATAAATTGATTATAATTTATTTCTCTATTCTTTTCCGATACAATCCGAGCTCGAGTCTTGGATGCACGTCGTTCGAGATGGAACTAATCGCTTTAAGTGGAGATATCTCATATAAGGTAAGTGGACGGTTCTCTCTTGCATTAATATTATTAAATGATGAATTGAATCCCATTTAATATTGGTGTTGGGAACAACTTGTGTGCTTAATAAAATAGGATAGGTTGTTATATTTGTTAGAAATAATGACCATGTTGTTTATTCAGTTTTGCCCTAGAACTAGATTTAGGTCCGTTATGTGTGACCTTGTATGTTGTCTCACGCTGAGACATTGTTGTCAAGTAAGTTAGTTTCAGGGGTAGGAGTCGAGGCTCCGATGACCTCTTTATAACATAGTCTATATTGGGAGGTTTAGTTCGCTATCATATCCCAATATTCGGGTCATGACTCATGCCTTGCTTCACGCTGGAGGAGGTGTTTATGCATTCTAGCTAAGTGTAATTGGTACTTGGTGTTGGTCAATGATCATGGATGAAATAATCCCTCTCATCTTGATATCACCATGTGCATGTGGATTCCCGACAGTTTAGGCCGATTAAAAGTTACCAACATGTTTGTGAAATTTTTTGAAAGTAATATAAGATAAGTGTGTTAGGCACATTAATGTACCAGGATGGTTAGTCTATTCGCATGATAACCATTCTTGCTCACGATTATGAATGATTCTTAATCAAACTTTGATTAAGTCAATCTGATTAATCGACGAAGGCTTTTCAAAATGTTATGTGATTAATATAAGTTCCAAACAACGGTTCATGTTTCATAAAGGAACCGCAAGTTATGGTGTCCTATCTTTTGAATATGCATGTTTCATTCTAATCCTCTATGGGACTGTTAGCTGTTGGATCATCGACCGATTGTTATTAGGATTACTATGCGAATATGTTTAGTCATTACCATAGGAACCAGTCAATTTCTCCACTTGCTTGGTGTTTCATTAGACTAATCCGACCACTTTATTCAATTTTATGGTCGGTTGGTGTCCGACGTCTGTATACAACACATCAGGTATTTCTTAGAAGTTGATTTGAGAAGTGGATCAAGAAGTTGAAGAAAAGTTTCCAAGGGTGTTTAAGCAAAGTTTATGGTTAGGCCACTACAAAGCTATGTTGGGAAAGAAGAAGCAAAGAGTTTACATACTAAAGACTTTGTTCAGATAGAAGACTGTTCTATCATCTTGTCATATAAGCTAATGTTGGTATAGGATCATTTATATTTATTCCCCTATAATGTTTTCTTAAACTTCGTATAGTTTGAGTTATCAAGTAATAAAGGTTAAGTTCTTTTACAACATTTTGTGGTCTTCCACTTTCATACTTTTATTTTAAATGATTCCGGCTTTCGAATTTTTAGTTTGTTAAGCTAGTTTAAAGTCTTGGGTAACTTCGATTTAGTCTTAATCAGGGTTACTAACTGTAATACCTCCAGGGTAGGAAGGGAGTGTTACAATATTCGATTCTAATTTACTTTTCATTCAAAGTGGCATGGCCTCTAGAGGCCAAAGTCATAGATGTCTGCCAACACAAATGATTATCAATGAAAATTAACATAGATCATTAAAACAAATGGTTTCCTTCATCAAGTAAACTATTGAAGAGGCATAGATAATGTGTAAAATAACTTCACATATTAGATAAGCTTCACTTCTAGTCTGAAATCCAGACAGTACTTTGAAGAATCCCAGTAGTTTATATGAACAATGATACGTGACAACATTCGGGATGAAGATGATCACGAGAAGAATTGCCCAGTGTATGGATTTCGGATTCAAACACTTAGAATTTAGATTTCAAGAACAGAATAATGATTGAAGAAGATTGTAGTTAGATGAAGAAGCGAGAAACACCTTAGCCAAGGTGCCTCACTTTAATTTCATCATACTTTTTTTTAATGAATAACAAGCATATAAATAGAGTTTCTAAGCTAGAGTTTCGTAGAGCCCAAGGAAGATAGATGGCCAACCCTAGAAGGGTATTTGGGTCTTTCTCCTTACTTCTAAGAACTTATAATAATAAGAAAATATCTATCCTAAGTTTCCTTATCAATTAAATCAATTAGATAACTAAATTGACTTAAAGGATAAGTAAACTAAAAACTAATCCTAAGACTCAAAAGATATAATAATAACGAAAGATATACTTCATCCAACTAACATCAATCTATAGCCGAAATTATGCATAAATATAATATCTAGCTAAAGATAGAATTAAAGGTAAAGATAAGATTCCCGTAAGACTTGCACAACTCTCAGTAATTCGCATTTTTCGCCTCTTTGCTGATGGATTCTACATTTTATGTAAACTACAAAGTTGTATATCTTTTAATTATCTTTCCAACACATACTTAACAAACTTGAGCTCAATTTTCTATCCCAACTTATGACCATTTTACTGGGCATTGTTTTTCATTTGATGGGCTTCTTAACTTTTCGAAATTTTATGACTTCATCCTCTTTCTTAGTGGCCTTGGTCTTCTTTGATAGTATTGAAAAGATAATGTGATTTTATTGAAGACCCTCTTGAACTTGAAAGCCCAAGACCTTGAGAAAGGTCTTGGTCTAGGCCTTCGAGGCACCTTCTTTGCAACCTTATCCTTTATGATCCTTTGATTGCTATCATTCTCCTCCACTTGGCTACAAAAGTCCTTGATTTGTGACCGAGTGTAGATATTAACTCAGAAAAAGTAGAAAAGGAACTCAATGAAAGAATCATATACTCAGCTCCATAATCTGGATGATAGTAAGTAAACGCATCAGTGATCAAACATCCAAAAGAAGCAAGCAATGACGGCGTAGAAGCACTCAAAAGCAAGTTGTGGCATTCATGAGGCAAATGATGTCCAAACTGGCTGAAATTTTGAAGAGGGTCTTCCACGGTGGAATCGCACGTCTCCACAAATTTTGCAGGCAATTGGACAATTGTATCGTGAGAGTCATTGTTGGTAATTTTTGGCTCATTAGGGCTTGTCAAACTATCTTGACTAGGCTCAACAAATGAAGGCTCTTGAATGCACACATCCTTTTATTCCTTACTCTCAAATGATTCATAAGAAACAACAAAATCAGAACTAGAATCATTGGTTGTGACCTGAGCAACACCAAAAAAAGTGACGGTTCAGTGTTAGAAAACACTATTAGTGGCGGTGTTTCGGTATAAGCTGTATAGGTAGCCTCCTCCATGGATATTGCAACTGAGTTCTCCTCCTCCACTTGAGGTGGATTTAATCTTCTAATAGACATTATCTCTTTGATGAATTTTGTAGTAAAAATTTTGAGCAACTCTTACCAACTCATCGACATCATCTTTGGGTTGGCCCGTTAAGTACAACTGAAACGAAGGCTCCAAACTAGCCAAGAACCGTGGACATAAAATATATGATGATGTTGGAATTCCAACGAAGGTGGCTAACTCTTCAAGGTCCATGAAGAAAGCAAGCGGGGACCTAGTGCCTTGGTGACAATTGTTGAGCATTGCCATACATCTTGCATGCTCGGATGGGACAAATGCTCCGCGCATAGCAAATCTCAATTATGGCCAACTTTTGATGGGGAAACGTCCTTGAGTATGACGGTAATGAACAACATCAACCCACCGATTATAAGCAACACCTCGAAACGAGCGAGTGGTCAATTCCATACATTGATCATCAAGATAACCATAATAGTCCAAATAAGCAGTAGTTTCTTCTTCCCAAGCATAATAATGTTGATGATCAATAGAACCATAGAACAATCGAATTTCACTTGATTGAAACATGATAACTTAGCAAGATAATTTACCAAATTTGAGGCTGAATTTGAGGCTTCTCCTTGGGGAACAAGAAAAGACTCGGTTTTACACTTTGAAAACGAAGCAAATGCAATTGTTGTAGTACGGTGAGTATTTTTTGTTTCATTTCTTCTGGTAGCAGTTTTTTATAACCTACCCCGAAATAGCTGATCTCTTTAATGATAGATAAATGAACGTGTTGGAAACAAATTTAAAATGTCATGTTCTTGTGGTGCAAGTCTAGTGCTCTTCTTTTCCATGGTTTGCTTTTAGGCCAAAGATGAAATCATTTAGGGACCAATTCATAGTTACATACTTTACAACTTGCAACTTTGCATAAACCAATAATTATAGTTTGAAAGTTGTTTTAAATTCAATTATGAGGTTATAGGGTGCCAAAATATGAACTGCAGCTTTCAATTACATTATGATCGATTTGTACTATTTATTGAGTATTATCTGAATGCCAAAAAGATTAAAATGAACATCGGCCAAAAGGGAAGGAAGGAAGATGAGGCAAATATATTGTACGAGTGTCAGCATCAAAAAATCGAATTTAATTTAATTTCTTTTTATATTTGTTTTGCCTCACCAAAAAAAAATGTTAGAAAGAAAACTATTGACACAATATATACGTCAACTTAATTTTGAGGTGCAAGTCCATGCAGTACTTAAATCAAGTTTAAATATTAAAAGCCAATTAATAATTTTTTTTTTCGTAGAACAAGCCAATTAATTAATATAAATGCTTTATGCATAGTACGTTTATAAACTATACTATTTTTTTTGATAAAAAACTATAGTAGATAACTCTTAGCTTCGTTGTAAATTGTTTCATAATTAGACTAGAGTACGTATTACTAATAATCAAACTTATCAAAGCCTATAATAATGTAGTACAAAAAATACAGTATACTTTTTATATGACTCACTAAAGTCAATAATTATGCATGTTTGTAAGCTGATACTCTGTACTTGATATATTCTGTCATTAAATGTCTCATAAGTGGAGTAAATCATTGATAAATCGGTTTTCAGAAACTGCTTATCCTCATAATAAATTCGTTAATGGCCAAATGAAATGTACACACGAGAGATTCTCAAGACATTTGAATTTTAGGTGTGAAGCCTTATAATTTGATTCTACAGATGTGCAAATCCTGGCAGATGCATGGGAGAATATATTTCAGGTGCTAAATCTTACGCCATTTGGTGTAAATAGCCTTTTTTATGTGTAAAAGGTTTGTCTATTTTTTTTTTTTGGTTAGTTCAAGTAGAATTGGAGATAAAAATTTATGGGTAGAGGTGAAAATTTCTTAAATAAACGAAAAGCTACAGGGGCCAAATTGCCAAGTTTTTTTTTGGTAGAAGAAAAGGCGATATTTTTCGAGCTTTAAAGGAGACATTTTATTAATAAGGTTTTGGTTCAAGTGATACCCACCCTTGTGGTGAGACTTTTGTCTTAAAGTGTGGACTAATCTCAACCATTAGATTTACATCATCACTATATAATGGATGGTCAAGATTTTTTGATTTTTTCATTTTTTTGATTTTTTGATTTTTTCATTTTTTTGATTTTTTTTACTTTTTTTTTTATTTTTTTTCGAAATTTTTTTCATATTTTTTATATTATATTCTTTGTTAAAAAAAGCTTTAAAAATATTAAATATGATAGTTCAATTTTTATATACTACGAGTTCATTTTTATATACTAGAAGTTCAATTTTTTTATGTTAGGAGTTCAATTTTTCAATATTGTATGAGTTCAATTTTTATATTCTACGAGTTCATTTTTTATCTATGATAAGTTCAATTTTTATGTGCTTTGAGTTCATTTTTAAAATAATTCGATTTTTGCAAAACTAAAAAAAATAAAAAAAATAAAAAAAATAAAAAAAATGAAAAATAAAAATTATTGAAAAAAAGCTTTAAAACGATAAATATGACAATTCAATTTTTGTATACTACGAGTCCATTTTTATACACTAGAAGTTAAACTTTTTATGTTAGGTGTTCAATTTTCAATATTGTGTGAGTTCAATTTTTATATTCTACAAGTTCATTTTTTATCTATGATAAGTTCAATTTTTATGTGCTTTGAGTTCATTTTTAAAATAATTCGATTTTCACAAAACTAAAACATAGCAAAAAAATAAAAATAAAAATAAAAAAAATAAAAAAATAAAAAAAATTAATTTGTTTGAAAAAAGGCTTTAAAAATGTTAAATATGACAATTCAATTTTTATATACTACGAGTTCATTTTTATACAATAGAAGTTCAATTTTTTTATGTTAGGAGTTCAATTTTCAATATTGTATGAGTTCAATTTTATATTCTACGAGTTCATTTTTTATTTATGATAAGTTCAATTTTTACGTGCTTTGAGTTCATTTTTAAAATAATTCGATTTTCGCAAAACTAAAAAAAACTAAAAAAAATAAAAAAATAAAAAAATAAAAAAATAAAAAAATAAAAAAATAAAAAAATAAAAAAATAAAAAAATAAAAAAAATAAAAAATAAATAAAAATAATTTTTTTGAAAAAAGGGTTTTAAAACGTTAAATATGACAGTTCAATTTTTATATACTACGAGTTCATTTTTATACACTAGAAGTTCAATTTTTTTATATTAGGAGTTCAATTTTCAATATTGTATGAGTTCAATTTTATATTCAACGAGTTCATTTTTTATTTATGATAAGTTCAATTTTTACGTGCTTTGAGTTCATTTTTAAAATAATTCGATTTTCGCAAAACTAAAAAAAAATAAAAAAAATAAAAAATAAAAAAATAAAAAAATAAAAAAAATAAAAATAAATTTTTTGAAAAAAGGGTTTTAAAACGTTAAATATGACAGTTCAATTTTTATATACTACGAGTTCATTTTTATACACTAGAAGTTCAATTTTTTTATATTAGGAGTTCAATTTTCAATATTGTATGAGTTCAATTTTTATATTCTACGAGTTCATTTTTTATCTATGATAAGTTCAATTTTTTATGTGCTTTGAGTTCATTTTTTAAAATAATTCGATTTTCGCCAAAAAAAAAAAAATGAAAAAATCTTGATCATTGAATACATAATAGAGGGGTAAATCCAATGGTTGAGATTAGTCCTCATTTTAAGCCTTAGATGTACCACAAGGGTGGTCCTCACTTGAACCATACCCTTATTAATAATTGCAAAACAGGCTAACTAGTCAGGAAATTGAAGATAGCCTGACCCCTTACATCAGCAGATAAAAAGAGATAACACCCTCCAACGGGTCAAGCAATACATTAAAATCTAGATTAAAAGAAAAAGCAAGAGAAGAAAGATACTACGTAGTCAGCTACAAAATTCGCTTCCAAATAAATATGACAAAACTAGATTTCCCAGTTTCTACAAATAAAGTCTTGACACCTGCGCAACAGGCTGTAGAGTGGATGACTACTCTCCATAGGTCGTCCTAGGAGTAAAACCACCAATTGTGAATCTAATTCTAAAGAAACCCTCTTATAATCCCTACTCCAAGCAAGACTCAAACCTTTAACGACACTTCAAAGCTCTACCATAGGTACAGTACAGATTTCAATATTATACATAAAGTCAATAAGCCACTTACCATCACTACCCGCCTAATTGTCAAGTTCTAGCATAGACTCCCATAGAATGGACATTTTAATTGAGAAAAGGCTTTGTAAAGAAGCATATAGTGTATTTTTTAAAACAATAAAGAAGCATAAAGTTAGCAACAAAACAAATGGGTAAATAAAGTGGCAATATATATATATTGACCGTGGACTGATCTCTTGGACTCTTGGAGTATTCCAATGAGCAGTTTTATATATTTTCTTTTAAAAAAATTATGTTTTGATGTCCCCATCAAATAATTATAGTTATATTTTTAATATTAAATGATCGAGATTAATTGATTAAAACATTAGTATATATTTCCGAAAAAATTCATAAAAGCTGGTCAAAAGTTTCATTTACTTAAACAGAAAGTGCTTTTGCCAAGCTTGATATCTTTTTATGAAACTTTTGCTAAATTATTGATCCGTTTTATTGCACGATAATTAATATTAAAATTTAAATTATTTTTTAACGTTTTTTTCTAACTTATAATTTAAAGCATAGGTTAAACATACTATTTAAGGGAATTAAAATCATATAAAAAAATTGATAAATTTTTAAAAAAAATATAATTAATCCTAAATAAATATAAATTAATAAAAAATTATTTTCCTAACCTATGTCCAATGAGACATGTCTTGTAAAGATTCTAGAGCAACATTTTATAAGAAAATTTATTTTTTATAATATAAAGCTTATCAATAGTTTTTTTTACAAGGAGGAGAGTTTTAAGTTATCATGATTGGTACATCAGTAAGTACAAAATTTAATGTTATTTAATATCCTTATAATTGAGTTCCAAATATTTTTTATGAGGTAAGAAGTTGATGCGTTAGATATATTTGGTATATCGGGATGTTTTTTTTATCAAGTAAGAATTTGGTAAGAGGGTTGGTTACCCAATACCAGATACATCCCGAAGGATGAGAGCGTTAAGCTCTGAATGATTGGTTAAAGTCGCAGTTGGGTAGTGGTGTGCGAGTGTTGCAATTTTGTCTGCAACCATGTTTTCACTCCTGAATGTATGGGAGAATTTAACAGAATCTAAAGTTGAGCATGTAATTTGAATGTCTGTAACAAGCATTTCAATTTCCCATGGACATATTCCTTCTTGGTGTAGCGCCTTGACAAGTGTGATATTATCACTTTCTAGTTCAAGTTTTCGGATGCCTAGTTGCATTGCCAGTTGGAGACCTTTGTATAAAGCTAGTATTTCTGCATGCAGTATGGTCTCATTCTCAATTCGTTCTGCCCCTAGTCTATGTGTTTCTCCTCTGCTGTTTCTCAGAATAAAGTCGATGGTGGTACTTCCATTTTTTGTTTTTGATGCGTCTGTGTTTAGTTTGAACCATTCGTATCGTGTTTTTTTCCAATTGCTTCGTGCTCTATTTCTTCATTGATTAGATGGTGATGTTGTATCTTTATTAGTTTTCATCTGATTACTTTGTGCGTTGGGATGTTGATAGGAGTGGCAGCTGAACAATTCAGCTAAAATGTATAATAATCAAGAAGTGAATACAAAGACCGAGTAAGGTGAATTACAAGAACCGATTAAGAAATTGAAGTGAGAATGGGATTAGGATCGTCACAAGTACTCGCCTAGAACATCCACTAGGGATAAGAACTGGTTACTAACCAATTCTAAAGAGAAAGGGCAAACCGCCGCCAGAGAGATTCGAAATGGTGACCTCGGGATACTACCCTAATGACCCAACCGCCGAACCAAATGTCTGAATGGTAAAAAATCTCTCGACTTAAATTGACTTAACTCTTGCTCACTTTGGGTGTTGTTTTACCAAGTTGGGTGTTCTTTTGGCCCACTGATGACTTACGCCTTGGAATCATGATTTAGGCTCGCACAACTTGGTAAAAAATTTCTAATAACTTGGACATTATTTGCTGCCTTGGGACTTCGTGTTCTTTTTAGCATCAAGTGACATGGACTAAGTCCAAAGAATTATTGAACTTGTTTTACAACATTCTCAAAACTATGTATCTTCTCTAGCAGTATATCACTTGAAGCTACAAACTCCATAATCTCGTTAAATTTCACATGAATGTTCTTTGTTTGAGCACGATACACTTCTTACGTGTGACTGTCACAATGTAATTGAATTCTACCTTGCTCAACAGTCAACACTCAGCTCTACCACAAGTCTTCTAACCTATAGTACTTTTTTTGGTTGTCTTTATCAATGCTATGTACTTTGCCTCAATGGTAGATAATGCAACAATAAATTTAATCACACATATACAACATATATGCCCTCCAAAAAGCATAAATATATACACACAATGCAGATCTCCTATTATTATATGGATTTTTTTTATAATGTACCCTTATAAGTCAAATAATCAAATTTTTATTTAGTATATTTTATTTTTTTCATTAGGGTTTATCTATTGTATTGAAGGTTTTTGTTATTGCACAAAAATTTGTCTTCAATGCACTAAATTAGCGAGGACAAGATTTGCTAGCGAGCTCAGTGAATATGAGATGCTCATCATACATGGCGATGACATGTATTTATAATGGAGGAGAGAGGGCAAAAAGGGCAGAAATATCTATCCCCTAGGGCCGGCCGAAGTGCCTTGTCACCCAAGCAAGTGGTATCTTGCTCCCCACTCCATGCTTTAATTCTATCTTTCGACTAAGATAAAATCCTCCATCATAATGAATAACCACCATATTTAATTTTATATTAAAATACTTAAAGATATACAAAGCATAATAAATAAAATACTTTTATGGATGTAGATAGAGAAAATAATTATGGTGATTAATTTTAACCGCTCACAAGTGCCCCACCTACGTATTTGGTACGTTAGAACATAACTAGGACGTAGGGAACTATAGGTCTTACACAAAGTGGCCATGCAGATTAGTCGATCAGGTTCCTCTTATGCGCATTTTCGTATATTTGTATATTTGTATATTCGTACATCCATGAGCGAATATCATGGGATCCGTGCTCACACTTAAGCATTTCAAGTGTCAGACTTTGAGATACATATATTGGAATAAGCAAAACAGAGGAGGGATAGAAAAACGTTGAAAAGGTTCCATGTCGGGGATTATATTTTAGAAAACAAAGAAAAAGCGAAAAAATCGATGCTTGTTCCATTAGCCATTCTAAAAGAACCGACATCCATGTGAGCCCCCCCGGAAAGAGCTCACTATCGGTGATCCACGCCTGCGGCTACATGGACAAGGTCGCGGTTGATAGTATGGCGATATCCCAAGTCCGAGGGACGACATTCCCGTCAAGACTCTTCAATGTTTAGGCTCCCCGACCTTGCGATGCGGCCACCCCATACGATCCCTTCCAACGCGGGCTGAGCTATGCCATACTCGTGTGTTTTCCATGACCCTCCGACGTATAGGCCTCCACGCGCTAGGCTATGCATGTGTTTTCCTTCTATCTCTTCTATAATTAAGTCTCAATTGTAGGTGATTTGATTGCGACTGAATCTTCATAAAGATAGCTTTGAACGAACCAAAAAGGCAGTGACTCTTTTCCTTAAATATTTCCAAATTCAAAAAGATGTCGTTGGAAAAATCGGTTCTTGTTCATCTCTGAAGTCAATGTTCACAATCTGTATTGAGTTCCCCACATATAGAACAATCTGCTATATAGATGATGTTCCCCACATACGTTTGTTGATTCACAACCCTTTCCCAAGTTGCCAACTTCCACAGAAAAAAATACACCTAGTTCATTGGGGTTTTGCACCAGGGTTGCCAAAGAGAACCAGGTAAAGATATATTTATATGGATATTTCTATCATTTAGATAAGTCTCCATTTTAATTAAATAACATGCAAAATATGCTCATAGAGACTCCCTAACATGACATGTATGGTTAGGCTGTAGAATCAACCATTATTTGTGCTTGTAATGAAGGTTAGGAACATTAGGTTTGATTCATTTGGGCTCAAAGAATGGTTTCAAGATGTATTTAAATCATAACTCAAGAAGCAACGATTGGAGACATAAAGATATGCATGGTTCATCAATGAGTAACATGGAATCATTGAAGACTAGCACCTTATCATCATGAAACTATTGAATCATAAAAAGTGTATCTAATCTAGCCAATCGCCGAGGAAACATGGATAAAAGATAAATCAATTGAGAGAAATCATACCTAGGTCCATGTAGAATTTCTCGAAGGGTTTTTGATTAAGAGCCTTTGTGAATATATATATATATGAACGATGGTCACTTCTTCTACAAAACTCCATAGTCACCATGCCTTTTTCAACACAATCACAAAGAAAATGACGAATATCAATGTGCTTTGTTCATGACTGTTGAACTGGATTTTTTTAGGTGTTGATGGCACTAGTATTGTCACAAAGTATGGGAAGTGTATCATACTTCAACCCATAGTTGTGAAGTTGTTGTTTGAGCTAAAGAAGTTGGGTACAACACACAACAACAATAATGTACTCAGCTTCCACAATGGAAAGTGCAACTGAATTTTGTTTATTAGATCCTAATGACACAAGGCATGGTTCAAGAAATTGATTCATCCCCGCCGTGCTCTTGCGATCAATCTTGTCCCATGCAAAATCAACATTTGAGTAGCCGACTAGTCCAAAATCACAAGATGTTGGATACCATAAGAACATAAGATCATACCCTTTGAGATATTCGAGAATCCACTTTACAACCTGAAGATGAGACCCTCTTGGATCATATCTAAATCGAGCACACAGGCATACCCTAAACATGATGTCTGGTCTGCTTGTTATGAGATAAAGTAGGGAACCTATAATTCCTCGATACAACATTGGGTCAACTTTCTTCTCATTTTCATCTATTCTTAGAGAAGTTGTTGGGGAAATTGGTATGTCAAAGGATTTTGAACTATCTAACCCATACTTCTTAACACACTGCCTGAGATACTCTTGTTGATGCACTCTTGTGCCATCGTTCCCTTGAACAACTTGAAGTCCAAACAAGATCTTGAATTCACCAACCATACTCATTTCAAATTCACTGGTCATGAGGTTGGCAAACTTCTTGACCAACTTATCATCTGTTGAACCAAAGATGATGTCGTCGACGTAAACTTGAACAACTAGAGTATTCTCTCCTCCCTTCAATAGAAAAAGAGTCTTATTAACTTGTCCTCGAGCATACCCATGTTGAATCAAAAACCGTGACAATGTATCATACCGGGTCCTTGGAGCATGTTTCAAACAATATAGTGCCTTGTCAAGTTTGAAGACATGATCTGGGTGGGTGGCAACTTCAAAACCTAGTGTTTGCTCAACAAAGACTTCTTCTTTGAGAATGCCACTTAGGAAGGCTATCTTTACATCCACTTGTTGAAGCTTAAATCCATTATGATCCGAGTAAGAAATCAAGAGATGAATTGCCTCAAGACGAGCTACTGGAGCAACTGTCTCATCATAATCTGTTCCTTCCTATGGGTTGTATCCCTTAACCACAAATCTAGCCTTGTTTCTCACCACATTCCCTATATTATTTAACTTGTTCCTGAACACCCAACGTGTTCCAATAACTCTTCAGCCTTTAGGTCAGGGAACAAGATGTTAAACCTTGTTTCTCTCAAACTGATGGAGTTCTTCTTGCATGGCACACACCTAATCTAGGTACTTCAAGGCTTAATCCATTGTCATTGGTTCCATCATAGAGAGAAATGCATTGAATGCATAAAAGTTTTGAAGTAAGGAATGTGTTCGAACACCTTTGAAGAAATCTGTTATGATGTTGGTCACTAGGTGAGCATCTTTTTGTTGATAGTTCAGTTGAAGATGAGTGAGGTCGACCACCTCACTTTCATGATGCTCCCCAGATTTAGAATTGACATTATTCGAAGGCTCTTCACTTTCCTCATGAACTACATCTTCAAGATCTCCATCACCATCGTTTTTAGCTTCTTCTAATGGTGGCATGTCAGAGTCTTCCACTTGTTTAGGGTTAACCTCCTCTTAATCACAAAGTTGAAGACCTTGATCACCTTCATCATTGTCTTTAATGGAACTACCACCCATTGCTTTCTCATCAAACACAACATGAAGACTTTCTTCCATCTTTCTTGTTCTTTTGTTGAAGACCTTGTATGCTTTACTATGCTGGGAGTAACCAATAAACATTCCTTCATCACTTCTTGGATCCATTTTTTTGCAGATTATCCTTGCCATTGTTATGGACAAAACATTTGCAACAAAATGTCAACATGTAGGCGACATTCGATTTTCTTCCTTTTAGAAGCTCATATGGTGTCTTTCCAAGAAGAGGACACACCATAGCTCTATTCAACACATAACAAGCGACATTAAATGCTTCTGCCCAAAAATTCCTTGGTAGGCCACTCGAGATTAGCAAACTTCTCGACATGTCCTCCAAATTTTGATTCTTTCTCTCAATTATACCATTTTGTTGAGGAATCCTTGGAGATGAAAAGTTGTAACCGACACCATACTTCTTGCAAAAGTCCAAGAACGGAGCATTTTCAAATTCAGTGCCATGATTTGATCTAATTGAAACCAAAGGTACTTCGAGCACCTTTTCTGTTAACTTTCTCCATGCACTGAATTCTTTGAATACCCAATCCTTAGAAGACAAGAAAATGGTCCAAGTAAATCGTGAAAAGTCATCAACAATAACAATAATATATCAATTACCTCCTCAACTTATCACTCTCATAGGCTCAAAAAAATCCATATGTATTAACTCTAGAGGTTTAGAATAACTTACCTCCTTCTTGGATTTGAATGAAGATCTAACCAGCTTCCCTTTGACACATGCTTCACAAATTTCATATTTGTTTAGATCAATTTTAGGTAGTCCACGTACTAGATCATTTTTGTAAAATTTGTTGATAAGTTGTAAACTTGCATGACCAAATCTATTGTTCCAGAGGTTGGCAACGTCTTCAGTTACTTGAAGACACAGTTTTTATTCAGGTAAGAACCATGGACCAACTTTGTCGAGATTGTTTTCGCATATTCCCTTCGGAAGAGTCCTACTTGAGCTATTTTCAATGGCTTGACAACCATGTGAATCAAAGACAACTTGATAAAGATTGTTAGCACACGGTTTGGAAACTGTTGTGACCCTGCCCTGGCTCAGACCTGGTCTCGACCATGCCGAGATGACTTGGACCATGGAGACCGCCTTGGCATAGGATTTAGTCTCTATTATGTATTTATTATATTATTTACTATTTTCATCATTTCCATTTTCGTCATTTCCTGTTTAGGCGTCTGCTCCATTCTTGTAGAATGGGCTAGCCTTATTATTAGTTTAGGTCCAAGCCAATTGGGTTTTCCTATTGCGCCTTACCCTTTCTAGAATTTACTATTATTAGTATAATGGGCCTTGGACGTTGGCCCTAGTATGCTTACTAGTCGTAGTCCGCCACACCTACCTAGATCTAGGTTTTCGTGTCCTCTTCTCTATTAAAGAGGCACGCCTCCTCGTAGTTCTTTACGTTAGAATGAATTATCCAAGATTATAGTAGAGTTGAGTTTCCTCCCAGCCTTGGCCCGATGTCACCAAACCTTCCAACCCTTTTCCCTCTCGTCGATCCTCCCTTGGATCGACGCCTCTCATCTCTTAGCCTCGCCCCACCCTCATTTCGAAAAGGATTAGAGGCCCACGAGTCCATAACGTTGGACTCGTACCTATCCGGTTACTATTGTCGGAGAAGATCTGAGCTTTTTTAGCATAGATTCGCCCTTCGTGGACCGAAGACGAGTAGGTTCATATCAAAAACACACAATAGATTAAATTCAAGACCCTTCACAAAACTAACGTTGTTGAAACTAATGTTTTCTTAACAATAGACTCTTCTATCCATTTTTTTGTTTTTGCCCATCTTTTATTTTAAAATTCTCAAGATCATTAGCTAACTAAGCATTTCAAAGTTTTAAAATGAGATTTTCACCTTCGAAGTTGGTGACTTTTTTATATGTTCTCAACTTCAGTCTTAAAATCATCACAAGTTTTGCAAACTACAGACTTCGAAATAGAAGATTCTTTTTCTAACTTAACATATTTTTGAGACCACCCTTTGTTATCATCCATTAGGTTAGAAATGGTATCCGTTTTTTCTTGTAGTCTTTTTTCCTAGTTCAGAAACTTGAGTTCCTAACTTCTCAATGATACCATGCAATTGTTCTTTGAATTTACTAGACAAATTAGATAAGAGTTTAGAATCTTGTACCTCTTTTGAAGAATCAATTTCTATGAGATAGACTTCTCCTTGTTGACATGACTCTTCTTCAACATCGGAATCATCCCAGGTGGGCAACATAGTGTTTTTGCCACCTTCAATCTTCTTTTTGAGACAGTTTCTTGTGAAGTGTCCCTTCTCTTGACATTGATAGCACACAATATCTCTCATATCTTTAGTTGGTTCAGAACCTTTTGAAGGAAATTTGTTTCAATTCCAAAGTCTCTTCATAGCCATTGTTTTGAATGATACCTCATCATCATCGTCCACTTGATCTTCTTCAATTTGTGCAAGATCGAAAGCTCTTTCAACTTTCAAGGAAATGTTCTTGACCTTGTCAATTTCAAGACGATCATTCCAACGTTGCTTGATTCCACCATATATAGTCACCTTTCCGATGACATTTTCCAAAGTGAGAGTCTTGGTCTCATTATTAGTTAGCAATGCAGCAACAACTTCATTCCATTTTGAGTTGATCCCTTGTATCAGTTTGCTAACTTGCTTCTATTGAGAAAGCTTTTCACCAAGACACTCAAGTTGGCTAACCACGGCTTGAAATCTTGAGTCATACTCACCCAAGATTCGTTCTTTCCTTGAATCATTCCTTCATACTCCCTTTCCAGAGTTATGATGCAATCCTTCTTCACATCATGATTGCCTTGATGAATTTGTTTGAGAGCATCCCAAAATTCTTTGGTCGTTTTATAATGAACGAATTTCTTCAAGTCTCCAGGAGATAGAGCATGGGGGAGAACCTTCTCTGCGCGAGCATTTTTCTCCAACTTCTTAAAATTAGCATCATTGTAGTCCTCCTTTTTCTTTTCCCCTTTTATGTTAGTAGTAAGAAAAGTTTCTAGATCCATCTCGATCACTTTTTCTAGAGTTGTCTATCGAGGGAGCATATGTGGGTTTCCATTTCCTCAACCCAAAAATCATACTCACCAACCTTGAGCACCGATGGCTTTCAAAATGAATCATTAGTTGTTGTGTTTGTCGAAGTCATCTTTCCTATAAACACGAAGTACTAAAACAAATCTAGAGTCAAAGCTCTAATACCAATTGTAGGATCGTTAGTACGTCTAAGTCACCGACCTCAACTAAGTTGCCGACTTCAAAGTATTTGTAGGATAAATGATAAACATAAAAGACTTACTTCATACAATGATTTTTTATAGTGGAAACACTTGATCAATAACCTTTGTCAATCAAGTATGAAAACCACTCCCTTCCAAGTTCTCAATTTAAGGGATTAAAAGTCCTAACTTGCTTTATTAACCTCTTGATTATGTTCACAAGAACAACCCGGAGCTAACCCTACTATTCCTAGTATGCTAACACTCGTTTGAACCAAGTAAAGCCCTATTCTCAATGAACTAACAAGCTTACGAACTCTCTTCTTATTTCGAACTCTTGAACACTTTGTTTTTCTCTTTCATGCAATGTAGAGTATGAATTTGTACTAATGAAACCTAGTTTCTAGGTATTAATAGCCAAAACTAAGATAACAAGAGATATAATTGTTAGAAAAGTTGGAGGCTTTAATTTTGATGGTTCCAAATGTCTATCACATGGACGACCTCGAGTCTGCGAGCAGAGTCGCCAACGTCAGTTAGGTCGCCGACGTGAGTTAAAGGAAAATATTGAAGATCTTGAAGACGCATGTGATCTTTGAAGATTGGATTGTATATTCTTGTTTTAGGAAAAATCTTCCTTTGATGAGATAGCTGGCCGATTATTGCCTTTGCCCTAAGCCATATATTATTGTATCTTGTTTTATGCATAGGATGAGATTGTAAAGATAAGGCAGATATTATCTTCACATAATCAAATTGGAAGATAATATTCTCTCTTATATGACCTAGTTTTTGTGTATTTAATCTAATGCCTTAGGTTAGATAACACACGAACTCATACTCTATTTTGTGAAAGAAAGAAAAAGACTATTTGAGAGTTCGGAGAGATGTGGGCTTGTTAGATTGGTTGAGGGTTGTTATTACACGATTCACAAGGATTTCTAGAGCACTTAGGAAGTAGGTCTAGATCCAGAGTGTTCTTGTAATCAGTTCAAAAGATCAATAAAGCAACCTACAAATTTTAATCCTTCCAAGCGAGAACTTGGAAGAGAGTGCTTTTCACACTTGATTGATAGAGTTCATTAATCAAGTGTTTCCACTATAAAAAATCGTTGTGTTCAAGTAAGTCTTTCTTGTAGTTTATTTCTGCTGCATTCACTTAAGAGGCCGACGACTTAGCTGAGGTCGGTGACCTAAACGTATTAACGATCCTACAATTGGTATCAGAGCTTGGCTCTAGATTTGTTTTAGTACTACTCTCTTACAAGAAAGATGACTTCAAGAAACACGACCATCAATGATTCATTCTAGAAGCCACCAATGCTCAAGGCTTGTAGTATGATTGGTGGGTCTAGCAAATGGACACCTATGTCTGCTCATTCGATGGACAACTCTGGAAGGTTTTCAAGATGGGTCCAGAAACCTTTCTTACTGTTGAAGGAATGGAGCAGAAAAAGAAGGAAGACTACAGTGATGCTTAATTCAAGAAATTGGAGAAGAATGCTAATGTTAAGAAGGTTCTCCACCATGCTCTAACCCCCAGAGATTTAAAGAAGGTTGTTCAATACAAGACGGCCAAGCAAATCTGAGATGCTCTCAAAACGCTCCATCAAGGAAATGATGATGTGAAGAAGGACCGTATCATTGCACTGGAAAGGGAATATGAAGGAATGAGTCAAGAGAAGAACAAAGCCTTGGGTGACTATCACTCAAGATTTCAGGCTGTGGTTAGCCAACTTGATTTTCTAGGTGAGAAACTTCCTTAGTGGAAGCAAGTTAGCAAGTTGATCCAAGGGCTCAACTAAAAATGGAATGAAGTCGTTGCTGCGTTGCTAACTAACAGTGAGACCAAGTCACTCACCTTGGAAGTCGTTATTGGAAAGTTGACTATGTATGATGGAATCAAGCAAAGGTGAGATGATCGCTTTGAAATTGACAAGGTCAAGAACATTGCCTTGAAAGTAGAAAGAGCATTCGATCTTGCTTAGTGTGGTGATGATCAAGCTGATGGTGATGATGAGGTTGCACTCATTAGAAGAGCTATTAAGAGACTTTGGAACCGCAACAAAGTACATTCCAAAGGTATTGAACCTGTCAAAGAGATGAAGGATGTCATCTATTACCATTGTTCAAGAAAAGGACACTTTGCTAGAAATTGTGTCAAGAAGAAGTCTAAAGGTCACAAGAATGCTATGTTGGCCACCTGAGATGACTCCGATGTTGAAGATGACACAAGTCAACAAGAAGAAGTGTGTCTCATGGCTATATATATAGATACTCCAAAAGAGGTACAAGATTCTGAACATTCATCTATTTTGTCCAACAAAACCAAAGAACAATTGCATGCTATCATTGAGAAGTTGGGAACCCAGGTTACCTAACTCAGTGAGAAACTTGGTGAAGAAGAAGATACCATCTCTAACTTAATGGATGACAATCAAAGTTGGTCTCTTAAATGTGCTAAGTTAATGAAGAAATCTTTAGTTTCTGAGTCGTTGACATGTAAAACTTGTGATAATCTTAAAACTGAAGTGGACGACTTAGAAAAGAAAGTTACAAACCTTGAAGGAGAAAATATCATGCTAAAACTTGGTAATGATAAGTTAGTTATTGACCTTGAAAAAGAAAAGGCAAGTAATGAGACTAAAAATAAAAAATTGATAGAAGAGTTTGTTGTTAAGAAAGCGGCTAAGGATTTTGCTAAACCTTTTGTGACATCAAGACCTGGACTTGGATATTCCTACGTGCCTAAGGATATGAAAACCTTGTGTCTTCCTAAAACTAAAGGTAACACACTTGTGTGTAACAACAACGCAAGTTGTTCCACATCAAAGGTGGGGAGCCTAAGCAAAGGTAAGCGACCTTGGTATTCAGGCCAAAAAGCACATAAAATCTAGAAGAAACAAGATGAGAATTTGAAACGCTCACAAATAGGTTTTCAAGCTCGTATTTAACAACAAACTGGTCTATCATGGAAATAGTAAATATGTTGGTCTTAAGTCTCATAAAACATGCTGGTATTGTGGAAAAGAAGGTCATCTTCAACATGAGTGCATGAAAAAGAAAAGAGATAGCAAATCTTATGGACTTTAGGATGCTCATGAACGTGAGCCAACCATAGATCCTAAGAGAGTCTATAATGAAAGATGTTTTGAAAATCATCACGTTGCCCAACCTAGAAGAGTTGTTAAGCACCTCTGGGTTCACAAAAACTGACTTTTACCTTGCAGAATGAAGTGAGACAAAGCGGTCCCTGGTTCTTCAATAGTCATGCTCAAATCATATGACAAGAAGATTTGAGTCATTCATCTCACTTCATCATCAAGAAGGTAGCAACATCACCTTCGGAAATAATAGCAAGGGACAAGTCATGGGCATTGGAAAGGTACAAATTTCTATGAACTTTGTGTCAACAACGTCAGTTATCTCAAAGGTCTTAGAGACAATCTCCTAAGTGTTTCCTAACTGTGTGCTAACAATCTCTATCAAGTTGTTTTTGACTCTCATGGATGTCAAGTAATTGATGCTAGCTCAGGTAAGACTCTTCAGAAGGGAACGTGTGAGAACAATCTTTACAAAGTTGTTCCCTGGCTCTTACGTGAAGAAAAGTTGTGTTTTCAAGTGATCGAAGATGTTGCCAACCTCTGGCATAACAGATTTGGTCATGCGTGTCTACAACTTATCAACAAACTTCACAAACAGGATTTGGTACGTGGGCTACATAAAATTGATCCAAGCAAGTATGAAATTTGTGAAGCATGTGTCAAAGGGAAAAAGGTTAGATCTTCATTCAAACCTAAAAAGGAGGTAAGTTCATCTAAACCCTTAGAGTTAATTCATATGGATCTTTGTGGACGTATGCGAGTGAGAAGTCGAGGTGGTAATAGATATGTGTGTGTTATTGTTAATGACTTTTCACGGTATACTTGGGTATTTTTCTTTTCTTCTAAAGATCAAATATTCCAAGAATTCAGTGCATGGAGGAAGTTAACAGAAAGGTACTTGGAGTACCTTTGGTTTCAATCCGATCAGATCATGGCACAGAATTTGAAAATGCTCAGTTCATGGACTTTTGCAAGGTAAATGGTGTAGGTCACAACTTTTCAGCCCCGAGAACTCCTCAACATAACGGTGTAGTTGAGAGAAAGAATCGAACTTTGGAGGACATTTCAAGAACCTTGTTGATCTCGAGTGGTCTACCAAGGAATTTCTGGGGGAGAAGCTATCGATGTTGCTTGTTATGTATTAAACAAAGATATGGCACGTCCTCTTCTTAGGAAAACACCGTAGGAGCTTTTGAGAGGAAGAAAACCCAATATCGCTCACCTGTGTACGTTTGGTTGTAAATGTTTCGTGCATAATAATGGCAAAGATAATCTGGGTAAGATAGATGCTTGGAGTGATGAAGGGACTTTTGTACGATACTCTCAACATAGCAAGCCTACAAAGTCTTCAACAAGCAAACTAGAATTGTGGAAGAAAGTGTTCATGTTGTGTTCGATGAAAACCCATTGGGAGGAAGCTCTATTGAAGACGAAGATGAAGATGATCTATGTTTTTTATCTTTGTGATGAGACAAAAGTTCGCATTATGGAAATTGTTCAAGATCCAGAGGTTGTCTACCCAGCTCAAGTGGTTGACCCATACGATTCTAATATACCGGATTTGGAAGAGGCGGGAGAAAATGAAGATTCTGATGATGTTCAGTCTGATCAAAGTGAAGAACCAACTGAGAATGATAATCCCAACTCTGAGCAACATCGTGATAGTGAGGTGGTCGACCTCACTCAGCTTCAGTTGAACTATCAACAGAAAGATGCTCATCCGGTAACCAACATTATCTTTGATTTTTCAAAAGGGGTTCAAACACATTCTTCACTTCAAAATTTCTGTGCATTCAACGCATTTCCTCTATCATAGAACCCAAGATTATGGATCAAGCCTTGAAAGATCTAGATTGGGTTTGTGCTATGCAAGAAGAGCTTCATCAATTTAAGAGAAACAAGATGTGGCACCTAGTTTCCCGACCTAAAGACAGAACCGTGATTGGAACATGTTGGGTATTTAGAAATAAGCTTGATAATTCTAGAAATGTTGTAAGAAACAAAGCAAGGCTTGTGGTTAAGGGGTATAATCAAAAAGAAGGGATAGACTATAGTGAAACATTCAAGTGGCTCGTCTTGAGGCAATTCCTCTCTTCATTGCTTACTCAGCTCATCATGGATTCAAGCTTCAACAAATGGATGTAAAGACTGCCTTTCTAAATGGTATTCTAAAAGAAGAAGTTTTTGTGGAACAAACCCTGGTTTCGAAGACATCGCCCACCCAGACCATGTTTTCAAACTCGACAAAGCTCTTTACGGATTGAAGCAGGCTCTAAGAGCTTGGTATGACATGCTCTCTCACTTCCTGCTACAACATGGATATGTTCGAGGATAGTTGGATAAGACTCTCTTTCTTCTCAAAGAAGGAAAGCACACTCTGGTTGTGCAAGTTTACGTCGACGACATCTTTTTTGGATCAACCGATGATAAGCTAATGAAGAAGTTCACCAACCTCATGGCCAATGAATTTGAAATGAGTATGGTTGGTGAACTTATGTTCTTTTTCGGACTTCAAGTTGTTCAAGGAGGTAATCGAACAAGAGTACATCAAAAAAAGTACCTCGGAGAGTGTGTCAAGAAGTTCATCTTAGACAACTCAAAATCCTTTGATACACCTATCTCCCCCACTACTTCTCTAGGAAAAGATGAGAACGAGAAGAAAGTTGATCAGACTTTTATCGAGGTATTATAGGTTCCCTACTCTACCTCTTGAGAAGTTGGCTTGACATCATGTTCAGTGTATGTTTGTGTGTTGGATTTCAGTCCGATCCAAGAGAATCTCATCTCAAAGCAGTTAAGAGGATCTAAGGTATCTTAAAGGTTCTAATGACTTGTGCTTATAGTACCTAACCGTTTGTGATTTTGGTCTTATCGAGTACTCGGATGTTGATTTTGTTGGAAACAAGGTGGATCGAAAGAGTACTTCAGGAATGGGTCAATTTCTTGGACCATGTCTTGTGTCTCGGGGGTCCAAGAAATAGAATTCAGTTGCTCTCTCTATTGCAGAGGTTGAGTACATTGTCGCTGCCGCGTGTTGTACTCAACTCTTTTGGCTCAAGCAACAACTTCACGACTTTGGTTTGAAGTATGATGGCATACCTATTCTGTGTGACAATACAAGCACCATCAACATCTCAAAGAATCATGTACAATACTCACGAACCAAGCGTATCGAGATGCGTCATCATTTTCTTCATGATTGTGTGGAGAAAGGGTTAGTGACCACAGATTTATGCCGAACAAGTGAATAAGGCTCTCAATCATGAACCCTTCACACAGTTTCACATGGAGCTAGGTATGATTTACCTAAAAAAATATATTTCCCATCTATATTCCCTCAATGAATGGCTAGATTAGATGCTCTACTTATTATTCAATAGTTTTATGATCTTAAAGTGTTAAGATTTGAATGCTTCCATGTTATATACTCAACCATGCATATCATTATGTCTTCATTCTTTGCTTCTTGAGTTATGTCTTAAATGCTATTTGAAATCTTTCTTTGAGCCCAAAAGAATCAAACCCAATGTTCCTAACCCTCATTACAAGAACAAATTATGGTTGACTCTGCAACCTACCCAAGCCTATCATGTTAGGGAGTGTCTATGAGCTTATTTTTTGTGTTTCTAAATATAAAAGGAGACTTATCTACATGATTGACCAATCCACATAAATTATTTTTCCTGGTTCTCTTCGGCACCTCTGTGCAAAACCCCAAAGAACCAGGCGTATTCTCTTTTCAATGGATGTTGGCAACTTAAGTAAGGTTAATGACTGTGTATCACGTCAGGAACATTGTTTGTTGGGAAGCTTTTTTAGTTAAGTGGTTTACTCAAAATAGGTTGAGGACGACAAATTCAGAGTAAGACAAGAATCACCTTTCTCCAACGGTATCTTTTCAAATATTTGGAAATCTTTTGGAAAAAGGAAAGTGTCGTTTCAGTTGCATTGAATAAAGATCTTAAGAAGAGTTAGTTTCCATCAACTCATCTACAGTTCAAGCACAATTTCACTCTCTTTTGCATTATTTCACTCTCTTTCTCTCTTCGTCCTCTTTGAAAACCTTCTCCCTCAAAAAGCTTCAATTTTTCCAACAATGGCGTCAAACCCTAACCCTAACCCCATGTCCCCCATTCGTGGAACCGAAACTCCACGCACCCTGGCCCTCAACTTGGAAAATTGGTCAATGCTCAAACCTTGGTTATGTTGTTAGCCGCCATTCAAACCGCCAATAAGCCCTCAAACCCTCTCTTGCTCGAAGGACCCCAAACAACCCAATTTTAAGAATCGGGCCAATCCTCGCAAAATCCCATCGAATCTCTCCCCACACTTCAAGAAAACCCTTCCATTCAATCCGCACAAGAAAATATCCTACAATCTCCACAAAAATCTTCCCAATTCTCCAAATCCTGTAGAGAAAGAGAAAGTTGAGACTAAATCTATGCCACGAGTTGAGAGTCCCAAATCTCAAGCCATGCAAGGCGATTTTGACTCATACTAGGAGATAGTACAGTCAATCGAGGCCAAGGAGTCTCAGTAGAAGGAACTCAAACCGATCGCTACGGAGAAGACGACCACTATTTCCTTGGCGGGAAAAGACACTCAGGTCGACGACCCTTCTCAAGTCGCTGACCCAAGCAAGGTGGTCGACCCCATTGATGATCCAGATTCTCCTCTATCGCCTTTGAATATTGAAGGTCAAGATGCCTCCGAACAAGGAACTCCTAGTGATCCCAAGCTCTCTGCTTTGAAAGCTGTAGCATCGTCTTCTACGGCTAAAACAAATGAAGAAATTGCTAGGCAATTCTTTGAGTTTGAGAAATGTGATGAGGATTATGTTCGTATTACACTGAGGGAACCAACATGGCAGAGCGTGACTTGTGAAGAAACTTATCATGGACGATGAGTTCATCAAATCAACCGAGTTAAAAGGAGTTTCAGAGTTGCTAGTGTTTCAAGGCTAGAATCATTTATTCCAACAAGAGGAAAGTTTCAACCTAGGTTAGTGAGAGAGTTCTATAGGTCGTTGACTATAGAAGACAAGGAAAAGACAACCATGGGTCATTATGAGCTGAATGGAGATAAGTTTACCTTGTCAAGCACGGAGTTGGCCACCATTCTAAAAGTGCCGCATGTTGAATATCATAGAGGTGCATGACCTGAAGAAGTGTATTCTACTAAGTTGCTGAGACAGGTTACAGAGGTGGAGGAAGTCGAGGGTGGCTCTTTTGTCACTAACTCGATGAGTGCTGAGAGAAAAGTTCTGTCCACCTGGGTTATTAGCAACTTGATCCTACAAGAGCAAAAACGGAGCATTGCTATGATCCATGACATTCTGGTCATGGACAAGATCATCAAGAAGGAACCAATAAATCTAGCTCGTTTGTTGTTTCTCCACATGGAATCTGTTAAGGTAGTGTCAAACATGCTCTTCCATACTGCTCTATAGTGAAGAAGGTGCTACAATATCATGAGGTTTATGAGGCTGATGAGGAAGTCGAACACGTCTGCCACCTGAACTATGACATCGTTCGGAAGATGGGATTCAAGTTGATCGATAATGAGTGGGTGTCAAGGGATGCATGGAAGGATGTTGTTTTTGATGCTGAGATGGAAGATTTTGAGTTAGGCATCAATGCTGAAATAGGGGAAGGTTCACAACTTGGTTCCATTATGAAGATATTGGTTGATCTCTAGAGCCAGATTCAGGAAGTGCTTGAGAAGGTTAGGCAACTCTTGCAAGGTCACACTGCGCTCAAGGCTGATGTTCGAGAATTATCTACAATGCTTGATGACCTGTCTAACTCCTTGACTTAGCTTGAGTGGTCAACGTCCATTTTCCCCTTATTATCCCTAGCATATCTACTATCTCAAAAAGTTTTCTTCGGTTTCTTATGTGTATTTTTGCTTTCTTGGTTGCATGTTTAAGCTATTTTGCTTATGTTGCCGTGGTTTTTGTATGTAGGCTAGATAATTTCTTTACTTACCCATTTTTATTATCTCTATTTGTCTGATTATTTAGAGTTTTTTTCTTCTTTTTGATGACGCCAAAAGGGGAAAAAGGTTGGGGGTAGATAAAATTAATGGAAATATGTATACTAAATTACATCTGAGTTATCCAACTTAGGGGGAACTTTTGGCAAACTTTAAATTATTGCATATCTGGTTTGATATATTGTCTTGCCGTGTTTAAACAGGATGAAAGGAGTTTGTCAACATCAAAAAGGGAGAATTTGTTAGAAAAGTTGGAGGCTTTAATTTTGATGGTTTCAAACGTCTATCACGTGGACGACCTCGATTCTGTGAGCAGAGCCGCCAACGTCAATCAGGTCGCTGGCGTGAGTTGAAGGCAAATATCGAAGATCTTGAAGACGCGTGTGATCTTTGAAGATTGGATTGTATATTCTTGTTTTAGGAAAGATCTTCCTCTAATGAGATAGATGGCCAATTACTGCCTTTTCCCTAAGCCATATATTATTGTATCTTGTTTTATGCTTAGGATGAGATTGTAAAGATAAGGAAAACATTATCTTGCCATAACCAATTTGGAAGATAATATTCTCTCTTATCTGACCCATTTTTTGTGTATTTAATCTAATGCCTTAGGTTAGATAACACATGATCTCAAAGTCCATTTTGTGAAAGAAAGAAAAAGACTATTTGGGAGTTTGGAGAGACGTAGGTTTGTTAGATTGGTTGAGGGTTGTTATTGCTCAGTTCACAAAGAGTTCTAGAGTACTTGGGAAGTAGGTCTAGATCCGGGGTGTTCTTGTAATCAGTTCCAAAGATCAATAAAGCAAACTACGACTTTTAATCCTTCGAAGCGAGAACTTGGAAGGGAGCGGTTTTCACACTTGATTGATAGAGTTCATTATTCCAGTGTTTTCACTATAAAAAATCATTGTGTTCATGTAAGTCTTTCTTGTAGTTTATTTTTGTTGCATTCACTTAAGAGAATGTGATAGATGAGAGTTCCTCCTCTCTAAGACCCTAATATAAAGTAGGAAACTAGGTCTAAACAACAAAATCCTGAAGGATATAAACCTAATATAATAATACTAAGATAAATTGCAACAAGTGAAATGAATCTCGCGTCTAGGAAAAGGCGGCGCCCGCTGCCAGCAAAATTCCACACAACCCCGTTTTGCTCCAAAAATGCTCCAACTTCTCCAAAACCCGCTTCCTTGCTCTGGTTTCTACTCCGCTCGCACTTGTTCACCTTAAGACATGTTAAACAACACAAAACAAGTGCAAAACCCCAAAACTCCTAGACAAACTAAGAACTAAAGAAAACTAAACTAAAACTAACTAAAAACAAAGCAAACGAAATGTAAACATGCATTCTAAACACTACTATATGCAAGCTATCAAATCCCCCATGCATTCATCTCATAATCCATAGAGCAATTCAACATATAATCACAACTTGAACATGATGTCCTAGTATGCATTTTATTCAAGCACAGAGCAAAGACCATTCATCCATTCTATAGACCTCACCAAGATAATGTCTTTTGCTCTCACTCTCAAGTGTTGAAGGCATATGTGTTTCACACAAAATCAACAATAAAAAACTAAACTACCACAAGCTTGCATCGACGTCCTAATTATCCACCGTTGTGGACCAAACACATAACAAAAATCATGAGGTCTTCTAAAGGGTTGTAATGGGACCAACGTAAAGACAATTTGGAGGGGATCATATTTGGTCTTGTGGTGCCAAATCCGGGACAAAGAACTAACTAAACCCAAACTTCAAACTTGACTTCTTATTCTTCTTCCAACTTTCCTTCACCAACTCCATACATACTCATATAAGCTCTTGTTGCTTCGTTTGTAACACTTTTTCCTCTTTCTTTTCAACTCATTACAACAATTATGAAGACTTATTCTTTGAAACATGATTTTTTCAACACCCTTTTCATCTTCATTTTTTTTACTTGGACTAATGAGCTTTTCTTTCCATCTACCACTTCATTGCATTTTCCCTCATACTTAGTCATAAACCACACAAAACAAATCCTCTTAAAGTCCTAAATCCTGGATGGGTCAAGCTTATATAGGCTAGAAAATAATTTGTGGAGCTATCAAAAGTAGGCTTAAGGCTCAAAATATGGGGTGTAAAAACATGGATCTCTTAAGTTAGGAAAGGAACATATAGGTTAATAAAGAACATGCCTCAATCATTTTAATACCATGCATCTAGTCATGAAAGCAGTCTTGAAAAAGAGTCATGACGCAAGTTCTAGAGTTAGCAATTCAAAGTGATACACTCAAATATAGAGAACAATTATCAATAAAAGGCATAAAAAATCTCACAAGGCTATTTGTCTAGAACATCAAAATATATCTAAAACTCAAGCTCGTTTACATTCTATCCTATAATTAAAGTATATAGCCAAAGATCATTCTCATTTCATAGAAACTTCAACACTTCAAACAATTCATGGTTTAGAATCCATACTTAACTTATAAAAACAAGAGGTCTCACACAATGGGGAAATAGGAACCTAAAATGCATTTTTTTTCATTTTTCTGATTTCTCATTTTCTGATTTTTTTTCGATTTTTCAAGATTTTAGTCAATGTAAAACATAAATTAAACATGCCTAATCTAATGCAAATACATGAATGTAAAGCAAGTAATCCCCTTCCCCCATGATGAAAACTGACATTGTCCCCTATGTAAAGTAAAAGAAGATAAAGATAAACACTCACAAATCGACTATTGATATGGGTAAGGGAATTGTGGCGGCCGTTGCCGCAACGATTGCGAGGGTGGTGGAGGGCGTTGCCCGATATGATCTGAGGGTTTCTTCAGCTCAACTACATGTGCCTACACAATAGAGGACAAAAGCTCATTGCTAGGCAAGGTTAGTGAAAAAGGAGTTTGTCCTAATATCTCAAAGGGAAGCTTGTAGTAAGCATCAAACTCATTAACAGTTTCATGCTTGTTAGGTTATAAAGTGAAATCCAAACTAGAATCAATAAGAGATTTCATATCATCTAGGTGGTTCTCAACAAAAACATTTTGCACAATAGGCTCAAGCATCTCGATAGCATACACACCATGATGATCAGATGGAGATTTCATGGCTTCATAGATATTATGATTTATAGTTTGGCCATCAAATTCCATAGTCAAAGAACCAGTACTCGTATTTATTTTGGTATTGGTGGTTTTCAAGAAAAGTCTCCCTAACAGAATAGGGATTGCATGATTATCATGTTCCATATTAAGCACATAAAAATCAACAAGAAAAGTAAGATCACCAACCATAACAAAAACATCCTCTACCACTCCTATAGGACGCACGATGGACTTATTATCTAACTGAATAGAAATATGAGTTGACTGCATAGGTCGAAGTTTCAAAGACTCATAGAGAGAGGAAGGTACAACATTAATGGAAGCACCAAAGTCTAGCATCGCTTTATTGAGCTTAGTACCTTCTATAGTTATAGGGATAGTGTGCATACCTAGATCTCCGCATTTATTAGGTAAGTGCTTTTAGAATATTGTAGAAACATGTTTGCTTACCTTGACCTTTTTCTTGTTGTTCATGTCGTAAATCCTCTTTGTAGTGCACATATGCTTCAAGAACTTAGCATAACGAGAAACTGACTTGATTAAGTTGAATAGAGGAATGTTTACCTCAACTTTTGTAAACATCTCGAAGATATCCTTGTCTTGCTTAATTGGCTCTATACGCTTCAATGCAAACGGGAAAAGAGCAACGGGCTTCCGTTAAGGGAAAATAGGACCTTCCAACGCGTTTTCAACACTTTCTTCTGGGCAGTGGTTGTTGGTGGATGGGCAGTGGTCGCTGGTAGGGAGGCGATGGTCACCGCCTTCTACGGAATCCAAGGCGGAAGAGTCGTCGTGGCGACGGTGTTTTCAATTTTCTTTTAGAATGCCGAGAACAAGCTCTTTTTGGCGGCAGTTGCTACCTTGTAGGTGGCGGTCGCCGCCTTCTTCTTCGTCAACTTCTTGACCTTTTTTGTCTTCTAAACTTTTCCAGCTCCTTAACATGATAACACTAACATTCTGAATGTTCGGATTCGCCTCAGTCGGAGATGGAAGCTTAGCCGAGTCCTTTGCTTCAAGTTTGCTCACAACTTGAGAGATTTGCCCCAGCTGCCTTTCCAAGTTTTGAATGCTTGCTGATGTAGTTTCTTAGAATTGCATCTGGCTCTTGATTAGCATAGAGACACTCTGATTGAGACTAATATGACTTTGCATTAACATCTTCATCATGTTATCCATAGAAGAAGATGAACTAAAGTTCTGTCCTTTAGGTCTTGGCATGGGAGTTCTCACCTGTGGGAAACTGTCTTGTTGTTGGTGTGGTTCTGGATCTCCCATCTGAAGTTAGGATCATCCTTCCACCCTAGATTATAGTTGTTTGAATAAGGATCATATCTAGGCTTCACTTGAAATCCTTCAGCTGCATTTACTTCTTCTCTTAGTGTAGGACATGAATCAGTATGATGCAAGTTGTCATGACAAATCTCACAAGCGTTAGCCTATTGTGCTGTATTTTTCAACTTCAAACACCTCACCTCCTTTTTCAACAGATCAAAATCAACTTGATCAATCTTTGATTGTGAGTTAGTAGCTGACAACTTCTGAGAACCTCTTCCATTGTATTGTCTAAAGTCATCAGCCAACATGGAAAAGATGTCTAGGGCCTCTTCATAATTTGTCTTCATAATGTTCCCACCACAAGAAGAGTTGACCATTCGACGATCATCCTCACGGAGTCCTCCATGGAGATAGAGGATGAGATCATGATTAGCATAACCATGCTAAGCAGCTCTTCACTAGTTTCTTGAATCACTCAAAGTATTCATAGAGGGACTCATTGGGGAGTTTCTTCGTGTTGCATATTTTCTTCTTAAGTTGATTAGACTTGATTGCAGGGAAGTATTTGTCAAGAAATAACTTCTTCAATTTCACCCAAGTAGTAACGCTTCTAGGAAGCAAAGCATGGTACTAGTCTTTAGCGGATTTTTTCAGAGAAAAGGAAAACACTCTCAATCTCATCTACTCTTCAATAATGTTAGATGGAAACATGCTGGTGCAGAGATCAAGGAATTGATCAAGATGTTGAATGAGATCCTCAAGTGGAGTTCCATTAAATTTTGGGAGTAGATGGACTACTCCTGTATTAAGTTCAAACATAACCTCATCACCAAGGGTTGGAAATTGCACTACTCGAGTTGGTTGATTCAGATTAGGATTTGTCAAACTCTCAAGAGTAACATGCTGATCACCCATTGCTTCAAACTCTTGTAATAGCGCACGCATAGCTCGGCGAGTTCTAAACAGAGTCATTTCAATTTCTGGATCAAAAAGAAGATTTGAATTATTAGTAGCACGGGTGTGAACCATAAGATAGGTTCACACTAAGAGAGGCACAACCAAATACTAGTACGATGCAGTTGCTACTTTGAAATAGAAATGCTTAACCAGTAACACTCTAGATCTAGCAATAGATTCAATAGCAATAAACCCTAGTTGATCAGGCTAGAAATTGTTGAAATAAATCATAGAAATTCATGCAAGAGAGAAGGTTAAATTCATGCAAGAGATAAGGAATTAGAAATCTAACAACTGAATATCAAACGATGCTTCAAACTATCTGACTAAGCAAAGATGCTTGGTTTCCCATAGGAAAGTAGGGAGACCAAAATAATGAAAAGAGAATGTGATAGATGAGAGTTCCTCCTCTCTAAAACCCTAATATAAAGTAGGAAACTAGGTCTAAACAACAAAAATTCTGAAGGATATGAACCTAATATAATAATACTAAGATAAAGTGCAACCAACAAACTAAATCTCGTGACTAGGAAAAGGCGATGCCCGCTGCCTTTTGGACGGTGCCCGCTACCTGCAAAAGCCCTCGCAGTTCTGTTTTGCTCCAAAAATGCCCTAGCTTCAACAAAACTCGCTTGCTTGCCCCGATGTCCAACCCGCTCACAGTTGTTTACTTTCAGACCTGTTAAACAACATAGAATAGGTGCCAAAACCTAAAACTCTTAGACAAACCAAGAACTAAAGAAAACTAAATTAAAACTAATTAAAAACAAAGCAAACGAAACGAAAACATGCATCATAAACACTACTTATATGCAAGCTATCAGTTTGGAACCATCAAAATCAAAGCTATGCTTTTCTAATAATTTAACTAAGCCATCAACCTTTTTCTTGATTCTATAGACCCCTTTATTTCCAACAACATTTGCATTTGGTGGACGAGGGACGAGAGACCCATTTTAGTTGGAAATTAAAGCATCAAGTTCCTTTTTTATAACAACCTACCATAAAGTATTTTTACTAGTGGAAGCAAATATAATAGGTTCTTTCTTACCAGAATTGTTAATAGGAGCAAGGTGTTTTGTGGCATTAAGGACACGAGGCTTAAGATTGTCAGTTTGGGCCCGGGTGACCATGGCATGGCTTAAGACATTCGTAGGGCATAAATAAGAGGCCCCTTGTGTATTTTGCAGAGGTGTGGGGGCACGAATTCCTATTGGGTTGTTGAATTTGCAGATGTGGAGGATATGGAGACATTAGGGCTAGGTGACGTTGCATGGGGGATTTCATGGGAGAAGGTTGGTTGAATGGGATGGTAATGTTGCATGGGAAGATGGTTTTGAATTCTCGATTGTATGGATAGATGAAGAAATAATGGGAGATAGTTGAGGCAAAGGAGAAGAGGAAGGAAGTGAGGCTAAAAGTCGAGTGTAAATCGTGTTGGTTTTGGGTAGATGAGGTTGTGATTATGAAGGTAGAGTGGAATAAGGGAAAATAGACTCATCAAATATCACATGTGGAGATATATGGGTATATCTAGTGGGGGTGTGAAGGCAAAGGTAGCCTTTATATTTGGTGGAGTATTCAATGAAAACGGAAGGGAGAGACTGGTAAGATAAGTTGGTGGTGTTGTATGGGTAGAGAAAGGGGTAAAAAAGATAACCCAAGACTAGAGAAGGGAGTAGTCAAGACTTTTCTTGTAGAGAATTTGGCAGGGTGATTTTGAATTGAGAAGAGGAGTGATGTTCTAGTTGGACAAATAAACTGCCGTGTGGAATGCGTTCTCTCAAAATAACATTAGAAGAGATGCTTGGGCTAAAAGGGCTAAACCTTTTTCTTTGACTATACGATGACGACATTGAAAGCCGCTATTTGAGAGGGAGTGTGTGATGCAATTCAACCACATCAAGAGTAAGAGAACTAGCCGGGAAGCGATACCAACGTCGATGATGGAGTCGGGGGCGCGCTGGTGCCGAGTAAGGATGTGCCATTTCCATTGAGCACTTCTCAAGATTCGCCAGGCTATCTTTTGGTTCAGCGCGGTAGGCGCCATATTGCTAGTCTTTTGGTGTTGCCTCTCGGCTTCATCTTGTAAAGCTAACTAAGCGAAATAGGTATGAGAGTCACACACTTACCATGCATATTGAACATGTAGGTGTTCAAATATCCATTGTGAAGCAAGCGGCGATTGAATTGTCATGGGCGCCCCGACAAAATATGTGTGGCGTCCATAGGCGTGACATCACAAAGAATAATGTCACTATAAAGACCAATTGAAAAGGTGAAGAGTACTTAACTTTTCACCCAGTCGCCACCGTCGTTTGAGATCCATTGAAGCTTGAATGGTGCGGGATGAAGCATTGCAGGTAATTTGAAGTGATCGACCACCTTTTGAGATAGGAAGTTGGCACAACTCCACGATCTATTATGACACTCAAGAAAGCGTCTATGAATTAGCAACGGGCATGGAACAATTCTTCTTGGCGATCGGTCTTAATGGCTTCCCGCATGCTCAAAGCACATCGAGGGACCAACGTGAGCTTGGACACACTGAGGCCTTCCGATGGGTTACATTGGTATTCGACGTCTTGCTCCTCGGTTGGGACCTCCTCCTCCTCATCTAGGCTCTCATAGGGCTCACTTTGAGCCAAAAAGAGCACTTTCTTTGGTTAGGGCAGCCACGTTACAAATGGACCGGACCACCTCATTTCTAACATGCGACGTCTCGGGTGGGTTGGCCACTTGGCGAAGCACGGTCACAGTTGGCATTGGGAGCTGGTTGCTTTGGTTCAGTTTTGGGTGGGCCACGTGTCTTATATTGAGACATAGAAGAGGAAGATTAACTTTGCTAAGCAGGTCTTCGAAAGTGGTCTAGAAAATTTTTAAAATTATCCTAAAAATCTCGAATATTACATATGCTCTTTTGCATTCCCTTATTGGTCATCCTCCTCTATTTATACTAAAATTTTTTACCCAATGTCAAAATAAATGGTCAGCTTGACTCTTGTGATAGATGTCGGAGAGATAAGTAGACTCGTTCATCTTTTCCTTTCAGCAATGCACATGCTTTTGAGATTTTTTCGTTAGTTCATTGTTCTGTTTGGGGATAGAACTCCTTGTGCTACGAGTGCTCTTTATTTTCTAACTCTAGTTGATGATTGTTCCAAAGGCGTTTGGATTTATATGTTGCATAATAAAAAGGACATTGCCAATATTATTCCTAACTTTTGCTTTATGGCTACTGGACAATTTGGAATTAAAAATTAAGCGTTTATGTAGTGATAATGGAACTGAATTTACTTGCCTTCGTTCCTACTTTGATTAAACACAGTATCATACTTGAAACCTCTAGTGTTGGGACTCCACAAAAAAATGGTAGAACGGAAAGAAAATATAGAAACATATTAAATGTAGCCCGAGCTCTTTGCTTTCATGCTAATTTGCCTTTAAAATTTTCGGTGGATTGTATCTTAGCTGCAACTTATGTTATAAACCGAACTCCTAATCAAATACTCCAAAATAAGACACCATTTGAAATCTTATACGGCAGAATTCCCTCATATGCTCATGTCAAAGTCCTTGGTTGTTTATGTTATGCTTCTATAATTCCCAAGTCTATGGATAATTTTGATCTTAGGGCTAGAAAATGCATCTTCATTGGCTATCCTAAAAATCAATTAGGGTCGGTTGGTTAATAATTTGGAAATTGATGAACGTTTCGTATCTCGTGATGTTATTTTTTTTAATTAAAATCATTTTCCTTTTCAAATCAACCATTCCCAACCTTCTACTGGTATGTTTGAATCTGACATTGAAAGAGACCATTCGTCAGTTTTTTTATTATCATGGACAACCTCACACTTTGGCCCCATTGCAAGCAGAACATAATTCAACCCAAGAATCATCCCAAGCACTTCAAATGGCCAATAAAAAATGGTTTATGATGGGGAGTCGTCCCCTCCCACCATATTCTATGCCCCGCCCCCGAAGATCTACTTGTGATAGGACACCTTTTGTTAAGTTACGTGGTTTTGTTTGTAACCTTCAATATCTCTCTCCTGCTCCGTTGTTAAGATGGTTCTTGTTCGGACCTTCTTAGATGTTTTTGTTGCTCGTAATTAGGAACTCCATCAAATGGATGTTCATAATGTGTTTCTACATGTTGATATGCATGAGGAAGTTTATATGAAGCCTCCTTTATGGTTTTCTAGGAGTTTTGGTAGTCACTTTTGTCGTCTTAACAGGTCACTTTATGGACTGCGACAATCTCGTAGGTACTGGTTTGCTAAGTTGGCTTTTGTCTTGCGCAATTTTGGCTTCATCTGTCACTAGTTGACTACTCTATTTTCTCCTAAAGTTGATATGGTATTTTCTTACACATTCAGATTATGTTGATGATTTTGACTCTACTTGATGGATTTGATGGGTATATAGTATACAATGATGCATCTAAACAAGGTCTAGGATGTGTGGTTATGCAACATGGGAAGTTATTGCATATGCATCTCATCAACTGAAGACATATGAGGTGAACTATCCGACTCATGACCTGAATTAGTTGTAGTTGTTTTTGCTTTGAAGATTTGGTGTCATTATCTATATGGTGTGAAGTTCTAGATTTTTACTGACCATAAGAGTCTAAAGTATGTCTTCACTTAGAAGGAGTTGAACACGAGGCAGCGAAGATGGTTAGAACTACTCAAAGACTATGGCATCGAATTGCTTTACCATCCGAGTATGGCTAATGTTGTAGCAGACACACTGAGTCGCAAAACCTCTCAGGAATCCATGGTGGCAACGCTCACCGATCAACCAATGTTTCAACGAGAATTGATTCAGTGTGAGATTGAGGTTTGGTTCAGACGTCAATGTGGTATTTAAGATAAGCTATGAGGTACAAGAAGGAAAGGCACCTGGCTTTATCGTTCAGGATGATGGATCGTTATGGTTTCGAGACCGAATCTGTGTGCCAACAAATGAAGAAATTCGCCTTTTGATTTTGAAAGACGCACATTCACCAACATACTCATTCCACCCGGGATCGAGTAAGATGTACAAAGATTTGCATTAGAATTTTTGGTGGCCAAACATGAAGCATGATGTGGTAGAGTTTGCAGCAAAATGTTTGGTATGTCAGAAGGTGAAGATAGAACACAAGAGGCCAAATCGCGAACTGCAACCATTGTCGGTGCCGGAATGGAAATGGGAAGATAATGCTATCGATTTTGTGACGGGCCTTCCTAAAACTCAAGGGCAGAAGTATGCTATTTTGGGTAGTCGTTGACATGCGCACAAAAAGTTCACACTTCATAGCAATAAAGAAAACACGGAGAGTACAAATTTTAGCTGAGATTTTTGTACATGAGATAGTTCGTTTACATGGTACTCCTAAGACAATAGTTTCTGATCATGATGGAAGATTCATGTCGGGATTTTAGAAGGAGCTACATCAAGCCATGGGGACATAGCTAAGGTTAAATACTGCTTTTCATCCCCAAACCGATGGGCAGTCCGAAAGGACCATCCAAACAATGGATATCTAGTAATTCGAACCTAGTTTCGGGGACGAAATTATTTTTAAGGGGTTACTATTTTAATAACCTTCTTTTTCATGAAGGACAGTTATATAATTTCCTTTTTATTTTGTTTAATAAAATAAATTGTGTCAATATTCTCATAATAATGATATATTTCCTACATAAGTTATTTTATTAAATAAAAATTATGCAACTAACCTCTGAAAGGGTTATTTGAAATAATAATGCACTTTACCCATATGTTAAAGAAGAATAAAATAAATAAAATAAGAATTTTATAAGAAAGATATCAAAAGTGTTTGAACATATTTTTATAAACAAAGAGAATTATTATCAAAATATTTTTGAATTAAAAGTTTTATTCTTTAAAAAGATATTAATGATAAATATTAATATCAAGGGCGTTTCTTGTCCATTTCTTAAACTTGAAGGGTGGTTTATGTAAATTCTTGTAAATAGATTCAAAAAAATTCAGGCTCGTTTTTCGAGCGTTGACGCTCATTCTTGGCACTATGAATAGTTATTTGCATTGCCTATCTAACCTGAAGCAAAATCACTTCCTTTCCAATCAAAAATTGGTCAAAAATCGAGCTAGAAATCCATACAAAAATCAGACTCTGTTTTGTTCGAACACTAGTCGGACAACCTGATTCAGCAGCATTTTTTGGCCACCACGGACCACCTCAGCCGCCGATTCTGCCAATATTTGGTAGGGCTGCTCGTCCTGGTTCCAACGCCACCTCACAAGCCTCGAACCGATTTCAGACGAAGAAGAATGACCTTGCTGAATTCGGAGGCGCGCGTTGTTGCTGCTGCTGAAAAGGAAATCAATCGTTAGATTGCAAGCTCGTCTAAGATAATTCTCGCTCGCCTTCAAAAGAAGGCAAGTGGTGGTTCACTCTCATATTTTTATCATGAATACTTTTATTCATGTTTGCATGTTGTGTTGGGAACGCTTGTTTGAATAAAATGAACTTTGGTAATTATTATAGAAATAATGACTATGTTGAAACGTATAATTGAATTAGGGTTTATTATGCATAGAAATAATGACCCATGGTAGCTTATTGTTATTATTACTATTATGCGCTAGAAGTTATACTTAGGTTGCAATGTGTGTGCACATGTTTGTTTCACGGTCTCATTTGAGATTCGTTGTTTTGGACTAGCGTAGAATTAGGGGTGGGGGTTCACTAACCCCTGAACACCTCTTTATAATATTTTGCATTAGGATGGACCTAGACCCTAATGTTGTTCATGACCCTGCTTGCTCAACTGCTTTGAGGAGTGTTTGGCACCTTGCTAGTGCCCTATATCGGGACATAGGAACCCTTTACGCCTTTTATGGGATTCTATATCTTATGGCATATCGCGTTGCCGTCTTAAAAGATACAAACTTGAATGCAACGTTTCGTAATTAAAGAAGATAAGTGCTAGTGCACACCCATTAAAACGTGTTCAGAGTGGTGACTACAACTTGGAAAACCACTCTGGCTTCCGGTTTTGATAAATCTATTTTCCAATCTGAATTCGGACAACACACATTCGGTGAGGTTGGTTGTAGATTTGATAAGTCGACAAAGGCTTTTCGAAATCTTCGTTGAAGTTCCCAAAATAACCTTTTTCATTCATAAGGAACCATAGCCTTTTGTCCTAATCTCTCTTCATCATTTTTCTCATTCCGTGAAATTATTTGGGTTATGCCATCGACCGACTTTCATTCGGAGACTGATGGTCATAATGCAACTAAGATCATAAGAACCTCACATAAAATTCCACTTGCGTAGTCTTTCATTAAACTGACCACCCGCTTTATTTCTTTTCCATGGCCAACCGTCCCTATACGGAACATCAGGCAGAAAAGGAGTGGTCATTACAGATTGAAGAAGTTGAAAACTTTTCAAGTTTCTTTTGGAATTATTCGTTTATCATTTTAATCTCGAGATCCTTGGTTTGTAAGTACTGCCTTCAAGAATTTTACTTCCGATTTGTTCAAGAATATTTATTCTCACTTTTCCGCAAATATTTGGATTATTCAAGATTTTGAAAGTTGAACATTTTGTTTTATTATTTATTGAATTACTATTATTATTTATATCTTGAATACTGTGAAAGCCTTGGGTGGCTTCGGAGTGTAAATTCCGAGGTCACTCGCGGTAATATCTCCGAGGGAAAAATGGGGGTGTTACATACTTGCCCCCATCCCAACTAAAAATCTCCATCCTCATACCCGTAACGGGGAATTCCCACAATGAATGGGGAATCCCCGCTCCTTTGCCATCCGTATTTGCGCAAGTTGGGATTCGGAATCTCCATGCTCCAACTTGAGGGGGTGTTATGTATTTGTTATATTAATATATTCTCCCTCCATTTCACAATTGATGACCATAGAGGCTTTTTTTCTTGTTTCAGAATAGATGTTCATATAAGAATTTTGTCCATTTCTTTCCATTTATACCCCTTATAATTATACCACACTAATCTTATACACTTCTCCCAAAAGTAAAAAGAAACTATTAGGAGTAGGAATGTAGGAGTATTATTTAATAGGGGTAATTTTGGGAGAAATTTTTTTACTTATATATATGTGCAAATTGTCTATGACCATCTATTATGAAACTAAGAGCATCTCCAACAAATTCTCTATTATTTTCTCTAAAATGGAGAATAAAATTCCATATTCTCTAAATCTTTTATACCCTAACTCCAAAAAATTCTTCATTTTGAAGAATCATATTCGTATTCATATTATTTTTATTTATATAATGCTATAAAATCTAATTTAACCAAATAGAAGAAGACATGATTACACATTCATTTAATGCATTCTCTAAATTTTTTTAGGGAATTCCCTAAATGTAGAGATGTCTAGTCATATTTTGAAGACTCTCTCCATTTTAGAGAGATGGATGGAGAAACTCTTGGACTTAAAACTCACACTAAATTCTCCAAATTCACCATTTTCAAGAATATGGAGATTCTGTTAGAGATGCTCTAAAGGGGTATTTCTTATATGTAGATATGGCCTACTTGTTGGGGTTTCTATATATATATATATACTCCGTTAGTAATCAATGAGAAGTAGCTTTTTCAGCCCAGTTAATTATTTTTATGCGAATAATTTTAGCTATGTAAAGCAAAAATATATGAATGGTTGAACGGTTAAGTTGGACCAGCTCATCGATCTGCTTATTAAGAATCACTTTTTTGTCAAAATTCGACATAAATTGAATTCAATGAGCGAAAGGGACATCTTGGTCGTACAATCAACATCTTTAATTGATTTGTTTTTGATAAAATGAGCTACTAGCTCGTTTCAAGACCAACACTAGTTTACCTATGAATTACAAGGCTAACTTAAATCATCACGGCGGATGATCTTAAGAAATTCAAATAATAGAGGATGAACACTAAACCAAGAATTGCAACGCGAGATATCAACAGGAACTAACAGCGATCCTGAGAAAAAAAATTAGAATTAGAAAAACTAAGCTAAGGAAAGCTAAAAAACCACCTAGAGAGAAAATTCGTTGTCGAATCACATTCCCTGAAACAATGAAAAAACACCACACATAGAACCGAGGCAACAAAATGACGGATATCATTAACAATAGACTGAATTTCCCAAGGAACTTTCCAAGTTCTTTTTAAAGAATTAAAAAGAATTAAATTATCTCCTTCAATAATAAGACGCGAAATGTTTAAAGAAACTGCACTACGAACACCATCAAGAAAGGCAATTGCTTCCGCCTGGAGAATCGAAATAGGGAGTTGCTCTTTACAATTAACACTTAATATCTTACTCTTATGATCACGAATAAGAAAGCTCGTGAAAGTTGAAGAATTAGTTCTCTTAGAAGCATCAAAATTCAATTTCGACCACTGTAAAGGAAGCTTAATCCAAGAATGACTATTTTTCCTTTTAGGTCGAGAAACATGTTTATGAACTAAAGTAGATTGAGCGGAGACCCACTGAAAATGTTGTATAAAAGCTAAATCAGAAGGAAGAAGAGACGAAATTACAGAAGAAAGATTAAAAAAAATTCCATTTCTATGGCCCCAAATAAACCACCAAAGGAAACAAAGAACATTACCGTTATTATTTGAATTTAGAGTAGACACAATATTATCAATAAACGCACCTGAAGAATGAATTTGAAACTTAATATTCATCTTAGTCTCAAGTCTAAAAATCATGTTTTTAGAAAAGGATAGTTAAAGAACATATGATTCAAATTTTCATCTTCATTTGAGCACAACGAGCACGTACTAATAACACAGTGATAATAATGATTTAATCTATCTGTAGTTAGGAGACAATCAGCACAAGCCTTCCATATGAAGTTTTTTAATTTTAGGAGGGAGAGATGTCTTACAAATCCAAGGAAACTCATAATGCAACTCCGGACGAGGAAGGTTAATCATACTAGAAGTAGACGAGACAAAGAAAGAGCCATCATTAGAAGGGAGCCAAACCAACCGATCCAGAGAATCAGAAACATGATTTCTAAGAGAATTAATTAAACATACAATTGTCTGGAAGAATCTGTCGCAAATAGTCCAAATACCAAGAACGATCAAGTATTATAAAAGTAGAAACCTTTAGGTTGATGTTATCATTATTAAAGAAAGAAATAAGACTAGTATTTATTATCCAAGGATCTTTCCAGAAATTGATAGAGTGGCCATTTCCAATAGTCCAAAATAATCCCTTTGAAAATTTATCTATTGGATTTAGCAATCTACCAAAAATTTATCAGAAATAATACGCACCCAATATTTATCAGTCCAAAGTAATCCCAATTTTTTTTATGAATTTGAAAACTAGAAGAGGAGCCCAAATATTTATTAGAAATAACACGCACCCAATAATTTTCTGGAGCAGTTAGAATTTTCCACAGAAGCTTCATTTGAAGAGAAATATTAGCAGTTTTCGCAGAACAGAGGCCCATTCCATCAGACTCTTTCGAAGAACAAACCTTATCCCAACTAATAAGAGGATGATGATTAGGGAAAAACTTATTCCAAAAGAAAGATTTATTAACTTTATCTATTTCATCAAGAATACCTTTAGGAAGCATAAAGCTCTGCATTAGATAATTAACCTGGCCTAACAGATTTGACTGAATTAACACCGCTCTACCTGCTTGAGAAATCGAGTTTGCTTTCCATTGGGAAAGCTGTTTTTCAATATAGTTATGGATTCTATAAAACTGAATTTTGAACTGTCCCTTTAAGAATAGGAATACCAAGATATTTCTCCATAGAAGTAGTGATTTCAATATTGAAAACACTCGCAAGTGAAAAAACAGACTGGCGGGAAATATTTTCCGATACCTGGAAACTACTTTTATGATAATTAATTGAAAGGCCAGAGACTCTTGAGAAATTTTCTAAGAAGCCTTTAATATAATTAATATTAGAATGTGACGCATTTGCAAAAACAATAGTATCATTTGCAAAACATAGGAAAGGCAAACAAATCCCATTTTTAACTAATTGAATACCAACAAGTTTGGATCCATAGTAGATTGTAATTGAAGGGATCTGGCAAGAAATTCCATACAAATAACAAAAATAAAAGGAGCCATCGAATCACCCTGATGAATACCACATTTAGGGGAGAACTAACTTCTAGGCTCATTATTAATAAGAACCGAGGAAGAAGAAGTAGTAATGCATTCCATAACAAGGTTAACCCAATTGACATGGAATCCAAACTTAAGAAGCATTAGTTTAATGAAATTTCAATAAAATTTATCATAAGCCTTTTCCATATCAATTTTCAAAGCCATCCAACCTTATTGACCTTTTTTCTTTTTATGAAATGAATGAAAAATCTCATGTGCAATTAGAAAATTATCTGAATTAGTCTACCTTGAACAAACACTCTCTGAAGAGGGTGAATTATAGAAGGCAGAATAGAGGCAATATGATTAGCTAGAATGTTAGTAAGAACTTTATAAATCGTGTTACAAAGACTAATAGGTCTAAAGTGATTTATTGTTAAGGGAGAGTCAACTTTTGGAATAAGTGCTACAAAAGATTTATTGACATAACGAAGCATATGACCTGAATGGAAAAAGGCTTGAACTGCTAAAATAACAGAGTTTCCAACAATGTGCCAATAATGTTGGAAGAAATCAGATGGGAAGCCATCAGGGCCTGTCGATTTATTAGGAGCAAGATTTGCACAACATTACATTATCTATATCCGAAATCAATTTAGGGATAATATCTAAGTCAGAAGTAGTAATAGAACGCGAGGGATTACGGATGAACCGATGAGCAAGTTCATCATTAATTTTATGTGAGATTAATTCATGATCAAACAAGACAACACCTTCCTGAGTTTGAAAGGACAAAATCCTTTGTTTATAAGATCGGATTTTAGAAACAGATTGAAAGTATTTAGTATTTCGATCCATATTTTATAAATGAGTAACTTTAGCTCTTTGTTTCCAAAAATTATGCTGAAAATCTAATAGGCATTGTATTTATTAAAATGAGCTTGTAGTTTAGATAGAGTATTGGAATTGTACGGATCAACTAACAAATTTGATTGGAGCGTCATTAGTTGTTGTTCAAAATTATTATTGACATGATGTTTAGCCCAAACTTTCGAATTTTTTTAAAAGATTTAATTTCATTTAAAGACGGAAAATAAAAGAGCCTGACATATGGTACCTCCATACCTTAGAAACCAAGGGATGGAAGGATGGGCTTGACATCCATGCATTTTCAAATCTAAAAGGGATTTATATTTTCCCTAAGAGAAAGTAATGAGTCAATGATCAGAGGTGGTAAAGGGATGATGATGGATTTCAAGTAACGACAAAAACTGAGTTAAAGATTGTTGAAAGAGAACTCAATCCAACTTTCAAAAACATTATCATGAGAAACTGAGTTGTTTCGCCAAGTAAAAGGAAAGCCTGAAGTTTTAGTTTCAAGTAACCCAAATTGATTAGAAAAATTGAGGATCCGGTTAAATCTACTAGGCAGAGGAATAGCACCTCCCAATTTGTCATTACAAGTAGAAATTTCATTTAAATCTCCTATTAGAAAGAAGGGTAATTGGAACTATGAATTTTTTTGCGCCAGCGAAAGCCAAAACGGAGATTTAAGAGCCTCTCTAGCCGGTGCATAAACAAAAATTAACATAATGGTTTGTTTAAAATAGGAGTATTTAATAATAATTATATTAGAAGATTTATAATGAAGAACACATTTCCGGGATTCCGAATTTTCACAAATTAAGAGACAAAGTCCCCCTTTAGTACCCACTGAAGGGCAACAAATACTAGACTGGAAGCCTGATTTTCGAAGTGTTGCCAAGTTAGGATCCGTTTTTGTTTTTGTTTCCGTTAGGCACAAAAAATTAAGCTTTTTTAATTTTCTAATAAACCCAACATCTTCTCAGAAGTTAGGTCTGCGAATGCCTCTAACATTCCAAAAGCCTATATTCATAAAAAAAACTTGTAGATAAAGAAAATAAAAAGGCTCAAAGATAAATGACGGATGCAATTGAGTGGGATTGATGTCAAGGCAATAAGGTTCACAAAGATGAGAATTAACACAAACCAAAGAGGAAAAAAAACATGTAGACGGAGAGGAACATGAACTAGAAATACCAAGGATTTAAACAATCTAATCAACAAGGTATAAAAGAAAAATAAGAAGTCAAAGCACAAAACAAGATAACAAAGGTATTTCCAAACAAAAGGAATAAACAACTTAATCTGAAAGATAAGAAAGAAGAAGAAAGTACAGGGGCAAGACCACAAGTTGAAACTAGTAAGAGAAATAAGAACAAAGAGGAAGCAAACCAACCAAAATAAAGAAGTAAAAAGCTAACAGTAATCCCTATTATTAAATATTACAACAAGATTGATATAAGCACATAACAGTTGTAGCTACAAAAAAAGGGAGCAGCTTATGAAGGCTTGAATCTCTAACAACCAACTAGCCATACGAAGCTTGAAGCAAGAAGAAAGAGAGCGAACAAGCCTGTCAAAAAGAAAAGAAGGAAAACAAGAGTAACTTGGAACTAAATACCAATTCAAATGAAGAGAACAAAAAGAAATGCATGAGAAAATTATCCAAGCTGAGCTTATAGAGAAGCAAAACTCCATACAGCATAAAAGGAGATGAAGAGAAAGATTGGAACAAGTTGAGTAATTTAAAACTGAAGTTTATATTTCACACCATATCCAACTAAGGCTGGAATACTTCAAACTATTACACAAATGGGCAGAGAAGTCATCAAAAGCAAGCATTCCAAAGAAGCCAAAGCCCAAACATACATCATCATAACCCTTAGGCAAAACCAAGTACTGAAATGAACATACATAAAGGACACAAACTGGAAAGACAATAAGCATAGGGGTGAGTTGTCTAATACAAAAGATAACACACATTTGAAGATCACTAATCATTAAGCTGCTTGTTTTTTGCCACGGATCTTGTTGAGTTTCTTTGGGGTAGAGGTTGCATCAACACTTCAGTTCAAAGATCAAAGTATTTACATTTAGAGGAGTCAGAGGAGCACTCCCCAGCACAGGAAAGATCAACAACATTCAATTGGTTGCTTAGTAAAGTATTAGTAGACTCAGTCCCATTGTCCATACCAATCGATTCCAAATAGGCAAGTTGTGGAACCAAGGAAGAGGCACAAAGGAATGGTGGGATCTTCATTGTCTCAAGGAGAGGGCCATGTAAATTGGCAATAGCAAATACAACTCGCTCAGGAGCATGCAACAACACAACAAGATCAGTAAAAAGCACAGGGTCCATTAAAGAGAGCATTTCAAGAGTAAGCAAAGGGTTATAAGGTCGCATGACATTCATAGGGTTAAACTCAGTTATACCAACCCCAGCAGAGGGCTGAAACATAGAAGGAACAACAAGGTTAGTGGCCTGGTTTGGAGCAAACATAGGGGAAATGACATTTGATCTAACAAATGTAGGACCATTGAAAGACCTTGAAACTACATGTCTTGAAGCCATAGTACCATGAAGGGAAAGATTAGTTTGTTGGATACATCAGAGTTCTCCAGCACACTTAGTTTAAAGCTCCTTGGCTGGATGTTGAGAGGGCACTCATCAAAGGCATGAGAAGCCTCCCCACAACAGCCACACCCCTTAGAGACAGTCTCATACCATACGTTTAGAGTCGTAACTGAGTTGGAATGGTTTTTGATTTTGACACTCCCCTTGAGAGAGGAAGTGATATCCACATTAACAAGCACCCTACAGAATTTCATTTGTTATTTGTGTTTGACACCTCATCCACCCTAATGAGATGACCAATGAGATTATCCCTCAAGATCAAGTCAAGAGTAGAGGGGTTGTAGAGATAATAGGACAGAGAAGGGATCCTAGCCCAAATGTCAACTCTAAGAATCTCATCTGATGTTGGATTAAATTCAGGATAAAATGGAACAAGAGAAACAAGTTTTCCCTGAAAAAGATACGGTCTTTTATTCCAGAAAGAATCTCTAGCTTCTCTATTGGAAATTTTGAACAGAATCCAAAAGTTGACAAACTCTTGAAATTGCACTTCACCCTTAACATAATCTTTCCACACTTCTTTCATTTTACCATTTATAAGGGTAGTGGAGATATGATCTTCCACCATTTTGAGCAAGAGAGAGAAATTCATAAGTTCATGCAGGTATTTTTTTGACTAAAGGGATAGCAGTTGGGTTTGGAAGAGGGATCCGAGCAGTAAACACATCAGGGTTTAGGAGATCATTTCTTGTGACAAAGTTAACCTCAGGGATTGCTTGAGGAGAGCCATCAGAGAAGTGAGAGAGTGTTTCATGACAAGATAGAGGACCAGTAGGACTTAGAGGATGGGACACAGAGAATACAACAGGTTGAGGTTGATGAGTAAAGGAAGAAGGAAGATGAATTACCTCGACCTCCATTGAAACAGACATGGAATTAGGAACAGTGAAATTGACCAAGGCGTCCTGATAAGAACCAGTATCTATCATTTTGATAATATTTAGGGTGATTATAAGTTGCTGGATGAATAAACTGTTAGAAGAATAGATGTCCTTAAATAGGGAAGGATCTGAGGTAGCAGAGAAGTGAGAAAGATTAGGAGAGTTGTTGTAATAAATTGCATGCAAAGTAATAACTGATGATAGTTTTGAACGTACGTTCAAGACACATGTAATATTAGATAGTTGTAAACTGAAGCCTAGATTTGTTTTGAGAGGCTCGGGTGAAATACCTCTAACTTTTGTCACAAAACAATTTTTTTAACGAGGGGCCTACCTTTGGTAAACCTCGGGTCGATGAACTAGCCAACAAAGCGCACAAACCAGGTAAACCGGCTTCCACCGACCGGCTTGACCTAGTGGTAGGTAGAATGGCGAGACTTGATTTTTCATCCCACTGTAGTTGATGGAGGCAAGGATCGAACATGTGACCTCACAATATTTCCTCATGTCTCTTACCATAGGTTACCTATGTGGGACTAACAAACCAATTAATTAATTATTTCTAGCTTATTACTTTTTGTGATACATGTGCAAGTTAATGCCATAAGACATGAATGTTGTGGACGTATTAAATTATGAATATATGTCATTTATACATACATGAATCTTATAATTTCGAATCTACTATATAAAAAAAAGTAATAAGGATTGGAGCCACTATGTTGCGCCACCTCATCTTTTGCCACATGTCATTCATAAAATGTGTCACATTAGATTTGGACACATGTCATCTCCTCATTAATCCATATAAATTATACAAATAAATTGGTAGTTTTGGAAACAAATCTTATGAATTCAAATATTAAGTTTGAAAGTTTTGATATCATCTAATATTTTGGAAAAAACCGATTTGTAATTTTGGAAATTTCTAATATATTTAATTAAAAGTTAATTTATATAAAATATAAAATAAATTATGGTGTATTTTTACAAGTATATTAACTTTGATAGTGTATTATTTTATTTAAAATATAGAAAAGATGGTGGTGGCTAGGTAATTTATTAATTATTTGACATAGAATATTTTTTTATTAATACTATAAATAAAAAATAAATGTATTGAAAGGTTATCTTTCGTAGTTGATTTTTTTAACAAATCTTCATTGTTACACTATCTAATAACTATTTAATATAAAATACAAATGGAAAGAAAATATATTAAAACTGTATATGATTTTGGTAATTTATAGAATTTTCATTTAATTGAAAAAATAGCCGATGTTCAAACAATATATATTCAAATATATATATATATATATATATATATATATATAGTATATAGAAGAAAGGATCGTGTGAGAATGGTCGCCCAGGTGAGAATTAAGAATAAATCTCGCTCGTCCATTCCAAAAAATCAATGTCCCTGATTAAACATTCATTAAAAAGATAAAATACGGCACGGGCGAAGTTTTCCCGTATTATTCGCGTATTTTTTAATTTAATACGGCACAAACGAATTTTTCCAGTTTTTTTGGAAAAATACGTTTTTTTGAGACGCACCCAGTTTGTTCATCAAAACTAGCGATTTGTTCATCCATATTCACCATTTGTTAATCAATACTAACTAATTGTGCATCGAGTTTTTGTTAACAATGTTCATCGATTTCGAACTTTTTTAATTTTTAATTTTATTTTTTAACCTTATCTATGTGTATGAAAATAATATTATCTAGTTTTTTACGCACGTATAATTATTTTCAAACCAGAAATGGTGTTCTGATTGTTAAATATAAGGTCATTACGATACTTCCAAGTTGTCTACAACATATAAGAAAAAGTTAAGTCCCGAAGGTCTTCTTTTTTCAAGTTCAATAATTGATGCCAAATATTCATCTATGACTCCTAACGACGTCGAGGAAAAGCTAAAGGTGTCATTTGACGGACCAATCACAAGAACTCGAAACAAGAAGATACAAGATGCAACTCATGCTCTTCTCGATCATTTAGGACCCATGACGGATCAAGCTTCGCAACCTCCATTGATTACCATGCTTAGACATCAAGTTTAGACAAACCCGAGCCTGGATCAAGAGGTCTCAATGCCCATATTTGTTCATCTATATACTTCTATTTGTTCATTGATATAACTTGTTTGTTCATTGATATATATCCATATTTCTTCATTGATATACTCATATTTGTTCATTGATATAAGTTTATTTGTTCTTTGATATAATCTATTTGTTCATGGAGATACCCCTATTTGTTCATTAATATAACCTTTTTTGTTCATTGATATAACTTTTATTTGTCCATTATTTGTTCATTGATATTACCTATTTGTTCATGGATATACCCTTATTTGTTCATTGATATAACCTTTTTTGTTCATTGATATAACCTTGTTTGTCCATTGTTTGTTCATTGATATACCCTATTTGTTCAGGAATATACTGCTATGTGTTCATTGATATAACCTTGTCTGTTTATTATTATACCCTTATTTGTGAATTGAAATAAACTTATGTTTATGTGTCAATACCATCAATTTGTACACTTAGGACTATCTACACAATTTTCATGTCTACCTATATGGGCACAACAAAAGAAACGAATAAAGTGCTCAATATAGTACATAAATAAGTTAATGTTAATATAGAAGCTTGAATGAAAAGGATAATAGATAAATTATCTGATTTTGCAATAATATGATGTATGATAAGAGAACAAGCCAGCTACAATAGCTATGTTTGGAGCTCAAGAAGTAGCCACATGTTTCACAATAGCAACATGAGTCATCAATAATGTGGATTTTGGTTTTTTTTATGTTTGACTCCTTTGGATTTGTCATTGTTGCTACTGTGAAACTTGTGGCTACTTCATGGGCTCAAACATAGCTAAATAAGGCACAAGCACTCCTATTCAGTTTGCAACTGGCTTGTTCTCTTATCATACATCATATTATTGCAAAGTCATTTAATTTATCTATTATCCTTTGCATTCAAGCTTCTATATCAACCTTAACTTATTTATGTACTATATTGAGCACTTTATTCGTTTCTTTTGTTGTGCTCGTATAGGTAGACATGAAAATTGTGTAGATAGTCCTAAATGTACAAATTGATGGTATTGACACATAAACATAAGTTTATTTCAATTCACAAATAAGGGCATAATAATGACCAAACAAGGTTATATCAATGAACAAATAGCAGTATATTCGTGAACAAATATGGTATATCAATGAACAAACAATGGACAAATAAGGTTATATCAATGAACAAAAAAGGTTATATCAATGAATAAATAAGGGTATATCCATGAACAAATAGGGTATATCAAAGAACAAATAATGGACAAACAAAAGTTATATCAATGAACAAAAAAGGTTATATTAATGAACAAATAGGGGTATCTCCATGAACAAATAGATTATATCAAAGAACAAATAAACTTATATCAATGAACAAATATGAGTATATCAATGAAGAAATATGGATATATATCAATGAACAAATAGAAGTATATTGATGAACAAATATGGGCATTGAGACCTCTTGATCCAGGCTCGGGTTTGTCTAAACTTGATGTCTAAGCAAGGTAATCCATGGAGGTTGTTAAGCTTGATCTGCCATGGCTCCTAAATGATCTAGAAGAGCATGAGTTGTATCTTGTATCTTCTTGTTTCGAGTTCTTGTGATTGGTCCGTCAAATGACACCTTTACCTTTTCCTCGACGTCCTTAGGAGTCATAGACGGATGTTTGGCATCAATTATTGAACTTGAAAAAAGAAGACCTTCAGGGTTTAACTTTTGCTTATATGTTGTAGACAACTTGGAAGTATCCTAATGACCTTATCTTTAACAACCAGAACACCATTTCTGGTTTGAAAATAATTATATGTGCATGAAAAATAGATAATATTCTATTCATACAAATAGATAAGGTTAAAAAATAAAATTAAAAATTAAAAAAGTTCGAAATCAAAAAACATTGTTATCAAAAACTCGATGCACAATTAGTTAGTATTTAATGAACAAATGGTGAATATGGATGAATAAATCGCTAGTTTTGATGAACAAACTGGGCGCGTCTCATAAAAACGTATTTTTCGAAAAATGCGTGAATACGGGAAAAATTCGTTCGTGTCGTATTTTATTAAAAATAAGCGAATAATACGGAAAAAATACACCCGTGTCGTATTTTATCTTTTTTAATGAATGTTTAATCAGGGGCGTTGATTTTTTGGAATGGACGAGCGACATTTATTATTAATTCTCACTTGGGCGACCATTCTCACACGACTCTTTATATATCTAAAAATTGATGAGTCATAGTCGTGCATGACATGACAGGTACAACCATATCTATCTATAACTATATAATAAAGTTGTAACTTTTCTAGCCACCTCATTAAGTCTGGCCCCACCTTATATTAAAACAATTATTTATATTATTTTTTCCAATTAAATTCCTTTCTACTTATTCATGTGGAAAAAATTAATTCAAATTAATTAAAAATAGCGAAAATTATTTTATATTTATCTTAGTATCTTTTCATAAAAAATATTTAACTTAAATCAAATTTTGATAAAAAGGTAAAAATTTTAAATATCTATATAATTACTGACTAAATTAAATTTTTATAAAAAATTATATTATATTTTCCTTAATTTCCTTTTTGGATATTTATGTAAATAAAGAAGATTTTTTATCTTTAAGAAATCTATATTTTTTAATCTTTTCTTATTAACTATCTTTTTAACTTTTTATTGAACGATTTTTAATGAATTTAATTTGATTAATTTTTTTAAGAATTTACATTAATTTTGGCTTTTTTATTTTTTTTGTATATTTACTTTAATAATATCATATTTATAATATATCTAAAAATTGATGAGTCGTAGTCGTGCATGGCACAACGAGTACAATTAGTATAAACCACTAAAAAAGAACCACGCAATATCATATTTTGAACATATGTACATTATATAAACTTAAGATAACATGCATCTTCGTTTAAAATTTTAGATGATTATATGTGAACCTCGCCTTGTTGTAATATGAAAATGTGAACATCTTATAAAACGTTTTCTTTTTGTGTGCAATGAAAAAAGAAGAAATTAAAATTACCTTCCCTTATATGTTCTAATCTTAGCCTTTCATCTCTTTATTTCAATGACTTTCATTTATCCCTAGTTCATGTTAGCGGGCATATATATATATATAGTATGAGGATCCGGTAGAAAGAGCCTTTAGAGTAGAAAGCGAGGGTAATTATGGATCATTTTATGGGTAGCATTTAACGTTCCAGATTTAAGCTAAAAAGTTACATAATAGAATAGTAGGAGCGTTTTAGGGTATAAAAATTAGTTATTATTTTGTTTTGTTTTTACGTTTTAACGGTTCAATAAAAATGGAGATTTCCTTTCTCTTTCCTATCTCATTCATTTATCTTATCTCTCTCTAAACTGCTTTAGACGATTTGGGATTTCTATCCAGGTTTGTGATTCACATTGAATATTTCAATCGTTATTCCTTCGTTACAATATATTCGTTTGTTTTTTTAATTTTTTAGGTTGTGATTTATACTTGAAATATATGGAAATTAATTTCTTGATCTTGATTTTAGGGTTTCGACGCATCTGGTTTCCATTGTTGATCATGGTTCCGATTTGTTAATGTTTTGTATCGACATTTCAAAGGTATGTAAATTGATTCCGGTTCCAATTCGTATAGTGTCGATTTTAGGAGTTTATGGGTTTTTTGGGGTTTGATTTGGGATTTATTTTGTGATTTTCATTGATCAATCCATTCTCTCCGGGTTTTTACCAATTTAGGTTTTAATTTATACTTAAAATGCATAGAAACCAACTAGAATGGGGCAGGCTATTTTTAAAGAAAAAAGAAAGATAGAAGAAGCAATATTCAGAATGAGGTTGGAAGTAAAATTAATGTTGCTGACACAATTGGATCCTACTCTAGTGGCCTTCGCTTTGTACAAACTGGAAGTCTAGTCAAGAAGTTCTATATAAAGATCATGGATCTGCTTGATACTTAAATTGCACGAAAGCTGGGAAGGTAGCAAAACCTCTCACTTATAGTTTTTGTATTCATTTGTTTCATTTGGATTTTTTTTTGGGTTTGATTTGGATTTTATGTGGATCTCCATTATATTGAAAAAATAACTCACGTTTGTTGTGATTGATTTTGAAGCAGATGTCGTCAAGTAAGGAGAAGGGTTCAAGAAGAAGAAGGTTGGTGAAAGATATGGAGTTCGATCTCGTTTTTGGTATTTTGAAAGGAACGATGGTTTTTTGTTGTTTGTGTTAGTTAGCCCAAATCGATTTCATTGAATTGATGATGTTCAATTTTTAAGTCACTGATATTCACTGATTTCAATGATTATATTCACGAAAATTGTGTTTGATCTGTTCAGTCAATTTTGTGAATTAGGAAAAAGTATTTGATATTCATTATAAATGTCTTTGGTGTTCATTGATGTCAAAGTGAATATTCTTTACATTGTAGATACATGTTGCTCTAATATTCACTTTCGACGATAATATTCTTTGATTGCGTGATTATTTAAATGTCATGATATTCAACATTCAAAGTGTTAATAGTCAGTATTTGAAGTGTTAATATTCAATATTTTATTTTGTAAATAAATATCGTATTAAATGTATATGAATATGATTTCTATAATGTACGAATATGCTATTGTATGTATTCTACATTTATTACTCTCCAGGTGGATTTTGAGGAAAAGACAAGCGTGTTACATTCAACAAGGAAAGCAAACAAATAATATAATACATGGACAATGGAGAAGAGGAAAAACATTGAAGGGAGTTAAGGAAGATTACAATTATGTTTTATAAGTACACGCCATATTAAGTAGTGATATTCATATTATTAGGTGGTAATATTCACCATATTAGATGGTGATATTCATATAGGTGGTATATTAGTTAGTGATATTCATATAATTAGGTAAACAGCATATTCGTTGTATTTGTTGGTGGGTATATTAGCTGGTGATATATATGTAATTGGGTGGTCATATTTACCATATTTGGTGATATATATCATATTCACCATGATAACAGGTGATGTTCATATAATTGAGTGGTGATAATCACTACTTGATCTAACATTATGTATAAGAACTTCCATATTTGTCAGAACTAATGATATTCATATAATTGAGTGATGATATTTATTTAATTATATGGATGTATTCGTCTCGACTTTTATTATATTTAAAAAAATATATAATCACTCAATTATGTAATATTCAATATGTCACAAATTAATATTCAATGTTTATAACAACGATATTCATTTGGTGGATATAACGGGAAATGGATACATTTTTTACGTGATTAATAACATGAAAATAATTACTTTGTTTATAATAAATAATAATAAAAAACTTTCTAAAATATACACTCACATGCTCGCTCCATCAGATCTAAATTTTCACATATTTAACAAAAAAGATTTTTATTATTATTGGAAACTACCTCCTAAATTTTAGGAAACTAATTTTCCACATATAATCTGATGCTATACTCTAAAATATACACTCACATGCTCCATCAGATCTAACCATTAATTTTCCTCATCCAACGCCTCAAATTCACCCTCACTTTCTACTATAAAAAGCTTTCTACCGGAACCTCCCCCTATATAATATATATATATATATATTTGTCCCTAAATGTATAAAGATCAAAGACTAATTCATGGATTATGATTGCCGTTAATCTAACATGATTTTACACAAAAAAAATTATTCATTTTTTGTGTGAACACAACAAGATCTTACACCACTTTGCTAACCCGTTAATACAATTAGAGAAATTTCTTTTTGGTATCCCTTAGTTTTAGACTTTTCCTATTAATGTCCTAAATTATTTTTCCATTTGGTGCCCTTATGCATTTGATTTAGTTCTATTCGTATCCAAGTTATACATTTCACTGATTTCATAGTGATTTCTTCATTTGAAATATAAAAAATAAATAAAAACAAATTATTTTAGATTAATTAGGAAGTTGAAACACAAATTCCTCAAGTAGTCATAAGCAAATTTCGAAATACACATAGATTTGCCAAGGAGAATGATGAGCTAGCATTTTTTTTTTAATCTTCATCAACTTTCTTTGTTAATTTCAATCAATCTCCTTCCCACTTTAGCCCAAATTAACTTGATTAAAGATATGACATAAGAGAGGAATGGGAGTATATAGATTTGGGTCGGTTTTTCAAAGTGGAAATCAACAAAAATTCAACACCCCTTTTGTGAGCGGACAAAACAAACATAGCTACCATGATTATTTTAGTTATCAACATTAAAGGTATTAATTACTGTGTATTTATTATTATTTTTATTTATTTTCATATTATTTAAAATATGGTAGTTGTGCAACTTAATGGAAGATTTAATCCTTCAAATATGATGGAATTAAACTTGGAGAAGGGATGAATATTCCTATCTTGGTCTCTAAGGCATCTGACTAGCCCTAGGATATATGTAAAGTCGACCCTCTGATCTCCTTCTTCCATTTTAAATACACGTCCTAGGCGTGTAAGGAGAGCCACTTGTTGCACATCGGCACATTCTGAAAACTTGAATAGGCTAATATTCGCTTAGCTCGACTGTTCAGGGATTCACCACTTTTTCATTGTACCTCGACGTTTGAATCGACAAACTGCTCTTTTGACTTAGGCATCGGAGGTGTATTAGGGGGTCACCACCCCCTGTCTCCATTGTTTGCAGGTTTGAGATTGAAAGATTCACTTTGGAGCGGAAGAGGAAATAGTAATCAATTAGTGCACTGAAGGCGGAATTTTTTGCACTAACAATTGGCGCCGTTTGTGGGAAAAGAGTACTCGATCCACGCGATTCTGGTGTTGGAATTGATCCCTGAAAATCAAGAAGTCGTCTTTGGAAACCTTGGTGCACCGTCACAAAGAGAAATCGCGTGAGGTACGCCCAGCGAAGAAAACCGTGATCGCGGTACCGAGGGCCGTGACACAGTTAACCGCGACCACGGCTCGGTCCCCCACGATCGCGGTTCGGCGAGAGAAGATGAGATTTCCGAAATCGTTCGGAAAATCAAACCCTAATGCAAGGTTGTCATGCTAATTCTGATAATCGCTCGGAAGGTCAGACCTTTGTGCCCAAAAATGACTTGAACCGTGACCCGACCCCTCTCGTTGATACGACTGTTCATTGCACAAATCGTTCGGGGCCCGATTCGAGCCACGAAATCGTCAGTCATGGTACTTCACGACTTAAATCTACTGAATTTGATCAAGGTTGGGAATCAGTGATGCATGTTGCTGAAAACAAGAATAATCGAAGGGTTCAAGAGCCTGGCGAATCTGTCCAAGCGATCGATAAACAGAATCGATGTAACACCCCTATTTTTACAACAATGGGTATTACCGCCAGTGACCTGGATTTTTCCCATCCAAAGTCACCCAAGGCTTTAAGGTACAAAACACAATTTTCAATCTTGTGGAAATTTCAAGAAAATTTTATTACATCAAAAGTGCTCGAAGGTTCTAGGCTTTAACTCAAGTTATTACAACTTCATTGCTCGATTAAAGCTGAGTATGAAATTCAATATGCAACGGCATAGAAACATTTACAAATTATTGTTTTTAAAGAATTGGTGGGGCCCAAAATATAGAGATACCTTTTTGAAAAACGTCTTGAAGTCTTCCTTCAACTCTTCTATCCTCCGTCTTCAACCTTGTTGTAATGCTTCACTAAAGTTTGGTATTTCCGCGAAAGGCAAGAGATACCAGGCAAAATGCAGAATAGAAGCGGGTTAGTCTAAGGAGACTAAGTATGTGGGAACGGATAGTTCTCACGGGTGGGATTGATATAATAAATTCCAACATTCTTAAAGGAGGAGATATTTTGTGAGCTATAACATTTATGTGGAGGTTAAAGAGAACGAGAACATAGTTCTTCTTGAAGAGGTAGGTATTATGTTATATGGAAAAGGAAACTATGAAAATTGTCGTTCCTTTATGAATATGAATATAGTTGGGAACTTTTATTTCACACACATAACTTTTTAAAGGAAGAACTCCATTCACTTAATCGGGTCTCAACCAACCTCATCAAATTCGGAATACAAATAAGAATTCGGGCTGGAATGACGATCCTTCGAAAGTCGGGAGCAAGTTATCCTAGTTCATCCTAGTCCATTTATTAATGTACACTAGGCACTTATCTTTTGGTCATAAAACATTGCACTTCAAGTGAAGAATTTTAAGTGTGGGGGATACGAAGGCCAATCCATTGAAAGGAACGAAGTTCCGGCACCTAGCTAGGGCGAAGTAGACCCCCTCAAAAGGAGGAACGACTACGGGATCATGATCCAAGTACCGAGCGAAGAAATCCATACCACTCGATAAGTTATATAGAGGTGTCAGAGCAAAATCTGCACCCCTGAGTCTATCCTAGTCCACAACAAGTCTCGAAAAGAGAATGAAACAAACAAGGTCACACGTAACGGACCTAAGTTCGGTACTAGCGCATTACGAGAAAATAAATATAATGTCGTCATATCTAAACAATAAATAAACCTAAGTGCATTTATTGAGCAAACAATTAGTTCCCAACGCATAGACGGATATATTTCAAAGGAATCGAAGATATAAAAAGGGTAACAAGGAGAATATCCGCTTGTCTTAGTTTCCGGCTTGACTAACTAACATCGGGTCTAAGACGGTTCCTCTTCGAAAAATTGACCTAAACCGGGTTCACATTAAGGAAACGGAATATTAACCTTCGTTATTTTGTTTCCATCTTAACTTGTTAAAAATAACCCCTTTTTGGCAGAGGGAGTTAAATTATACTATTACTTTTGGTATAAAAAAATCCAACACGCCTAATAATATTATTCCAATAATATTATCATGTGATAAGATCATTTTCCATACATTTCTTACATTTCTTATAAAATCTAAGAATAGATTTTACGGAATTTGTCAAATTAATCCCAACTTATAATAAAATAATTTTTAATAAAATAGTAGGTAATTAGGTAAGGATCGAAATTATACCAAAACGACGGAACGGGACTTGGGTCGGCGTAAAAGGGTTGGACGAACAAATGGACCGAAAATGGCTTCCTTACTAAGCTCCAAGCTGTTGAAAAGGTTCAAGAGAGAAAGATGGGCCTGTTTTGATTTGTCTTGCTCCGGCCAAAGGAAGCTACAACCCAGAGATCAGGCCCGCTCCAACTCCTTTGATTCTTCTCCCCGTCTCCTTCTTTGCTAAATAGAACAGCGACAACAGCAACAACACGAACACAGGAGTGGCAGAAATGGCGACAACGGGGCACGGTGGTGGCGTCCGAGCGGTTCGGCGAAGGCACGGCGACGGATGCGGGGGTGTGCAAGTGGAGGTGGTCGGACAGGGAAGGAAAAAGGGTGGAAGAGGAGGATTTGAAATCTGAAAAAATTCAGATTGTGAGATTCTGAGTTTTCATTTGCTTTTAAAATTGAACGAGAGGGAGAGAAGAGAGGTGAGTGGCGTACTTCTCTTGCTCCTTGCCTCCTTAAATAGCCCAAAGAAGGGGCTTTTCTTGTTGAACAAAAATCAGACATAGACAAATGGCCTATTGCGTTAGAATAGAGGGTTTGTATGGAAAAAGGGGGAAAGAGATAGATGGAATGGGATGGGGCGCACGACAGTGCATTCTTGACACCAGCGACGGACCGGTCAGCGGACGGGACCGACGGACAAACGGGGAAGAAGACAAAGAAAGGGTGGGTTTAAGGTTAATTAGGAAGGTTAGAAGGTAGAGAATTAACTTGGTATAGTGGTTGGGAAATTAAACGAAGTGTGGGAAGCTTAGAGTGAGAGGTCTTGGGTTCAAACCCAACCTCTTGCACCTCCACATATTAAACTTTTAGTTCACCTATTCCCCAAATCCCACTATTTTACCACAAGCAATGCTTTAAGAATTTTATTAAAGTTTTAAACATAAAAAATTATTCTTTTAAAACTTATTATTTATTTTAGACTAAATCTTGCGAATATAGCATAAAAGCGATTTTATTTTATTTTATTTTTTTTCAAAGAGAGAAACAAAACTAATTTTCATAATTATTAAAATATATAGCTAAAATTAGCGGTTATTACAACCGCGACCGCGGCCAGTAGAACCGCGCCCGCGGTTCAGAAAACCATGACCGCGGGCTGGGTATTTCCGAGCCTTCTCTCTCTATTCGTGAGCCAAACCCTAATTTGGTTAGCCCTCGCCTAGAGCAAGGCCAATCTACTCGTGCCGTGTCTAATACCGTGTGAGAGGTGACAATCGCATAACCTTGTCATCTGCTCCAAACGGCGGGAATGGGGCATCTACAACTGCCGGAGATGAAGAAGAAGACAAGATCACCCATGCTTTGGCTACTACTCTAAGAGAGAATGAGAACTACCAAACTAGATGTGCAGAGGTTGAATCCCGTTTGGGGCATGCCCTAGACGAAATTGCCAAGCTGAAACGTTCCTTGGACAAAGTCCAAGGCAAGCACCCCATTGATGAGTCGGAAATTGAGAGGACTACTCAACGACTTTCCAGTGTTATTGAATTCACCGATAACCGCCGTGGTCCTCAATCGATTAGTTCCAATGAAAAAGACGATATGCACCTATGATAGCGACTGTAGAGCGCCAAGGAGCTGGCGAAGGGACCACCGTCAAGAGTCGCCACCATGTAAAAGGACTCGGGCCGCGAACCCCTCTCATTCCAGCGATCCATCTTTGGACGACTCGGGTGAGCCCGAAAACCACGACAATCGGCGCGAACGAAGCCGCGACCGCAGCCGGTCGAACTACGACCGCATGTCTGACGATCGACGCGATTTTTCGCGTGAGCGAGACGATCGCTATGATCCTTCCAAAAATCCCGAGCCTAGGCATGATCAGGGCAAAAAGAAGAAGAAGACGCGACGTAGTCAGCGTCGGAGTGTTATCCTTGAAAGGCTTGAAGGGAGGACCCGAGCTCTTGAGCGCACTCAAAGAAGACTGCTTGATCTTTTAAGAGCGCAAGGTGGTACCTTGCAATCGGCTCGGGAACAAGAGAGCATAAGCTAGCTATGGTGACATCGACGCTATTCCCCTTAGATATCCAACAAGCCCGGCCTCCATCAAAGTTTTCTCCCCCGTCTTTCACTCTATATTATGGGAATTCGGATCTTGTAAGCCACAAAGCCTCTTACTCTCATAAAATGGTGTTGTGGGTGTCTGAAGAGGCTATCATGTGCAAAATGTTTTCTAGTAGTATCGGTAAAGGTCCTTTAAGGTGGTTTCAGAGCCTTAGGCCAGGATTAATTCGGTCTTGGGATCAGTTAGCCTCCAAGTTTGTAAGACGTTATGAAGCCAACAGCCGGGATGCTGAATTACTTGACACACTCTTCGGCCTTAGACAAGAGAGAGGAGAAAGCTTGCATCGCTTCTCGAATCATTTCATGGAGTGTTATGCAAAAGTTGAGGGATGTGATGATAAGACCGCTATTACCGCCTTTAAAAGGGCAATCCCCACTGAGAGCAAGCTAAGAGAAGAGTTGACACTTCGTCTTCCTTCTACAATAGCCGAGCTCCAAGAGCGTGTTCATCAGTATGTGCGGATAGAGGAGGATAATTCCAAAGTAAGAGGAAGGTCGTCCTCTCCTCCTCGTAAGACGCACCACCCTTCAGAAAGCATTAAGAGAAAGGGTCAAACTAGAGCGGTTTACACCACATTCAATGTACCAATCTATCCGATCTTACCTTGCATTAAGCATGAGAGCTTTTTTCAATATCCTCCCGAAGGGGAGTGCCATGAAGACGATCCCCGTAGTAGAAAGTATTGCATGTACCACAGAATTCAAGGACATATGACTGAAGAGTGCGAGTTATTTAAGAAGTTCCTTGAGAGCCTGGTTGAAAGAGATTATTTGAACGAGTTCATCAAAAAAGATAAGCTTGAAAAAGGTGACGAGCCAGGGCAGAAGCAAATTGAAGTCATCCAAACGATCTCGGCGTCTTATAAGCATGAAGATGATGAAGCGAGGAGCAATTTCAGGAAGTCCTGCCATGAACTTGAAGTAATGAGTGTTCATCAGGCCGAGCTACGACGACCCCCTTCCCCCGTGCGCGCGGTGGATGGGCTAGTTTTTAGAGACAAGGACCTTGCGACAGTCCAAGTTCCTCATAATGACCCATTAGTCCTAGCAGTCGAGCTAAAAGGCTTTAAGGTGCATCGGGCTCTTGTTGATCCAGGGAGTTCGGTTGATATCATATACTATGAAGTCTTCAAACTCCTTCGAAAAAACAATGAAGATTTGATCTCGGTCAAGATGCAATTGACAAGACTTCATGGCTATGCTTAAAACCCAAGTCAATTTGGCCAAAAAAGTGAAGACCATTGAGTTCTTGGTTGTTGATGTGCCTTCTCCCTATAATTTGATTTTGGGGAGGCCTTGGATTCATGGGATAGGAGCGGTACCATCGTCCCTCCATCAAATGGTCTAATTTAGAGATGGAGATGCCATAGTCCGAGTTTGGGCTAATCAATTAGATGCTCGTCTATGCTCTAAGGCAAATCTCCCTAAATCAGAGTGTATGTGATAAATTGTAGACGAGTTGAAGGTTGAACACCAGCCGTGAAACCGCGACTGCAGGCCCAAGGGCCGCGATCGCGGCGCTAGAACTGAGAGCTAGACATAGAGTCTGGGGCAAAACCACGACCCGCGGGTCGCCAGGCCGCGGCCGCGGTGTCAAGGTCCACAACCGCGGGGCACCCTGCCGCGATCGCGGAACTGCATATGAGAGCATGACTTTACTAGAGCTTGATAGTGGTCACGATTACACGTCTTCCTCTGCGCAAGGATCCCGAGATTAGGAATTTCACGATTACCGTGTGGTTTTGATGAGGCCCTTAGGATTTTTCGTTTTTGCATTCATTTGTTTAGTCAGCTTTTTGCATTAGCTTGAGTCTTGGATAATAAAACAATATATAAGCGCAACATTAGTTAATCGCATTAATGGGTTTCACATATGCATCTATGTGAGATAAAATTTATGATATTCTCTCATAAATATGCACTATGATATTCACTCATGGTTTGACTAAGAATTTATGGTATTCGCTCATAAATATGCATTTTGATATTTACTCATAAATAAGGAATTTATGATATTTGCTCATAAATATTGAAGCCCATGAAATTTGCTCATGTGTGTACGAATATACGAATATATGAATATACGAATATACGGAAGTGTTAGGCCTAGGGGACTTGACATCGACTAATCCATTTGGCCACTTCGATTAGTACACCTCTAGATCCTACGTCGCCGTATATGACAAATCGTATACAACGATATAGGTGGGGCATTTGTGAGCGGGTAAAACAAAGACAGCTACCATAAAATTTTTTGTTATCAACATTAAGGGTATTTCTTAAATTACTGGATTATTATTATTATTTTTATTTATTTTCCTATTATTTAAAATAATGGTAGTTGTGCAACTTAATGGAAGATTTTATCCTTCAAATATGATGGAATTAAACTTGGAGAAGGGGAGAATATTCCTATCTTGGGTCCTAAGGCATCTGACTTGCCCTAGGATATGTGTAAAGTCAACACCTCTAATATTCTTCTTCCATTATAAATACACGCCCTAGGCGTGTAGGGAGAGCCACATGTTGCATATCGACGCATTCAGAAAAGTTGAACAGGCTAATACTCGCTTAGCTCGACTGTTCAGGGATTCACCACTTTCTCGTTGTACTTCGACGTTCGAATCGACAGACTGCTCTTTTGACTTAGGCATCGGAAGTGGATTAGGGGGTCCCCACCCCCTTGTGTCCATTGTTTTGCAGGTTTTAGGTTGGAAGATTCAGTTCGGAACGGAAAAGGAAGGAGTAATCAATTAGTGCATTATTGAAGGCGGAATTTTTTGCACTAACACCTTTAATCCAAATCCATAGTCTTTGTAATCCAATTTGAACAATAATTATATCAACAAAACCAATTGGAAACTCGACTGTTCATGCGAAACAAGGAACAAGAGCGAATCTGGATTGATTGTGGTTAGGTGGGCACGATATGGGAGTGGATCTTCGATCGGGGTGAAGTGACCTGTGTATGAGATGAATGAGGATGATGGTCATCTAGAGGTTGAAGATGATAGCAAATTAATTAATTATTATATTTTTCAATTATAATTTCGAACAATTGAGTGACCAAAAGTTAACAGTTTTTGAAAGACTGGATACGGATTGAACTAAATAAAAAATATAAGGTCACTAAAAGAAAAATAAATTTTTTAAAACACCAAAAAGAAAAAAATCTAATTTTGAAGAGTACCACAGAAATTTCCCTTACAATTATGAACCATAAAAAGTATTTACGCGCTTCGACGACAGCTTGAAAGCATACGCAAGTACGTACGTTGGAATAGGTTTGGATGCGTTGAATATTAAAAGAAATAAAGAAACTACTTCTCGTAGACAAACTGTACATGAAATTTTACAAAAGAAAATTGTCAAACACATGAATCTCACGTGTTAGACTGTAATATCCAAAAACTTTGATTAATCTAATTACATAAAATTAAACTCCACCGTGTAAGATACATCTCGTAGACTAAGAAATTACAGAATCCACTATAAAACTGCAAGAAACGCTGATCGATCACTCTTGGAATATAATTACAAGCTGCATCGATCTGAACCCTAGTTCGATCTCAATCAGCCCTTTTTTTTTTGCTTATAACTTGGACCTTTAACGATCAACGAATGATGGAGAAGTCGTTAAGAGTATTGTGGGTGTTGCTGATGGTGATAATTATAACCGGTTTGAATCCGAATTCGAACCGGATCAAGTGCTTTGCCTTGACCCAAGAAGCGGTGGAGCCCCAGCCCCAGCCTGAAACCAGATCCGATCCGGATCCGGTTCCTGCAGCTTCGCTATCGGGCTTGCATTTCGTCGACCGGAGAAGCCTACGTCCATATACTTCGCCGCCGCCGCCCGATGCCTGTGGAAATTGTGGACCCGTGACTAGCGTATCGCCCTACATTTGATCACGTACCATTTTACTTTAGCCTAATTCTTTATGGATATGGCCATGTTATTCTCACCATCGATCTGTTTGAGTTTTGGTACGTCTCTTTTATAATACTATTGTTTATAGGGAATAAAAAGTGTGAGCCAAAAAAGAAAAGAAATTAGTATGAATACATATAGGGAAATTTCTGTATCGTTTGAATTCCTATGGCTCATTTTTCTTTGGTATATTCATTTGAGTGACGTATCTGTACGTTTTGGACAAACTTGAGATCAAACCTCAACTTGCTTAATTGAGTCGTTCGATAATCGTGTGAACTATGTGTATTATCTTCATGGGATTGAAGAATATATAGTTACAAGCTGGCTAATCTCTATGATATTATCTTCCAGATATTTATATTCGGCCTTAACTAGATACAAAATATCTTTCTATATAAGATAAGACTAGAAACATAAAGATATAATTTTTGCGCATGTGCGCATGGCTCAACTGGTTGAGCCTCTTGCCCATGTGCAAGAGGTCTTAGGTTCGAGCGTCAGGGCGGCAATTTGCCCTTCTTTGTTAAAATTGGTTAGTAAACCAGTTTTCATCCGTTTACGGGTACTCTAGGCTAGTCGAATTAATACATAGGCTACCCTAAATCATAGCAAATAAAAAAAATAAAGATATAATTTCCTAATACTCCCCCTCAAGTTGGAGCATTGGGATCATTTGGACTGAAGAAGCAGTTAAAATTGGTTAGTAAACCAGTTTTCATCCGTTTACGAGTACTCTAGGCTAGTCGAATTAATACATAGGCTACCCTAAATCTTAGCAAAAAAAAAAAATAAAGATATAATTTCCTAATACTCCCCCTCAAGTTGGAGCATTGGGATCATTTGGACTGAAGAAGCAGAAATTGAGACTTGCACAGTGCCTTAGTGAATATATCAGCGGTCTGCTGATTAGTGGGAATATGAGTCGTCGTAATCGTACCATCAACAAGCAAATCACGAACAAAATGAGAATCCACCTCAATATGTTAAGTCCTTTCGTGAAAGATTGGATTAGAGGCAAGAAGTAACGCAACCTGACTATCACATGACAAGCGCACAAAGAACTTATGAGAAATACAAAGAGACCGTAATATATAGGAATTTAAGCCACAAAATTTCTCCACAAGCAGAGGCCATGGAGCGGTATTCCAATTCGGTAGACGAGCGAGAAACGGTGACCTGCTTCTTTGTTTTCCAAGAGACCGCCGACTCACCCAAAGTAATGAAATAACCCGTAAAAGACCTTCGTGTGTTGGGCAAGCTGCCCAATCAGAGTTTGGAATGAATTGTGTGTATTATCCTCACGAGATTCAAGAATATATAGTTACAAGGCTAATCTCTATGATATTATCTTCTAGATATTTATATCCTTAACTAGATACAAAATATCTTTCTATACAAGATAACACTAGAAACATAAAGATATAATTTCCTAATACTCCCCCTCAAGTTGGCGCATAGTTGTTGATGATACGATTGCCACGACTCATATTCCTACTACTCAGCAGCCCGTTGATATATGAGTCGTGACAATCATACCATCAACAACCAAATCACGAATAAAATGACAATCCACCTCAATATATTTAATCCTTTCGTGAGAGACTGGATTAGAGGCAATATGTAACGCAGCCTGACTATCACATGACAAGCACACAAGGAAGTAATGAGAAATACTAAGAGACCATAATAGGAATTTAAGCCACAAAATTTCTCCACAAGCAGAGGCCATGGAGCGGTATTCCGCTTCGGCAGATGAGCGAGAAACGGTGACATGCTTCTTTGTTCTCCAATAGACCGGCGACTCACCCAAAGTAATGAAATAACCCGTAAGAGACCTTCGTGTCAAAGGATAAGCTGCCCAATCAGAATTTGGAATGAATTGTGTGTATTATCCTCATGGGATTCAAGAATATACAGTTACAAGGCTAATCTCTATGATATTATCTTCTAGAGATTTATATCCTTAACTAGATACAAATTAAAATATATTTCTATACAAGATAACAGTAGAAACATAAAGATATAATTTCCATTGTTAGAAAAGTTGGAGGCTTTAATTTTGATGGTTCCAAACATCTATCACGTGGACGACCTCGAGTCTGTGAGCAGAGTCGCCAACGTCAATCAGGCCACCGATGTGAGTTGAAGGCAAATATCGAAGATCTTGAAGAATATTGAGAGGGTTTCTTGACAACAAATAAATTTATAATCAAGACCCCGCTGATTATAGGAGAGTCAGTTCGTCCATGGGAGAAAGTCTAGTGTCAAGTTTTATTACTTAGAGCTCAAGTAATCAATCAAAAGCAAGGGTTTTTATCAAAGGAGAGAGATTTCTAAGGTTAAGGTGTCTCCACAACAACAATCATGCATACAAACGTTTAATGAAACATAAAGATCATGCTTTTATCACATAAAGTTGTTAACTTTCGTCAACTAAGCAAGTAAATCAACTAACTTTTGTTCAATCAATAAACTTTACTATCTATCTCTTCTACTTCAACTAGGATTGATCTGCTTTTGCTTAAAAACCCTAAATTGACTATTCTAATTCAAGGTTTCTGCTTTCGCTTCAACTATGAATGAGAAATTTCCTATCCACTTTCGTTTCAAGGATTAAGAACAAGAGAATAGAATCATGCAATAAAGACTATCAAATCATGATCACAAATAAACAGGCACAACCATTGTTGGGTTAACCCTAACCTTAGAGAGAGAAGACTACTCACAAATCATGATGAAAACAAAGCAATTAAATTAATGAAGGAAAACTTAGAAAATTAATTCAAAGCAAACTTGTCTTCCAAGTAATCCTCAAACTCATTCTCTATCTACTCTATCTCGCCCCTCCTCTCTCTTCTCTTCCCTAACATGCCTCCCAAGGCCATTCATTCTTAAAAGAAGGTGCTAGACAAGAGTATTTATAGAGAAAACTAATCTATCTAAAGCTACCTAAAAGGAAATAAATCTCTACAAGATATATATCCCTTAAAACTATCTAATAATAGGGATAAAAGATCATTAAATGCGCCGACTCGGCTGTTCGCTAACGACCTTGAGTGCCTCGGTACCGACCCCGTTAGGGTCGATAGAAGTTTGCTGAATTCTCGACTTCTCATTCTTGCTGAACACCTCCTTACCGACCCTGTGACCTCATTAACGACCCCTACTGTGTATAATTTGGCTTGTAATCGTGCACTCTACTTCGGTAATGGGATCGTTAACCTTCCTTTTCCCTTGATTTTTCTTCCTTAAGCTTGGTAATAGGTCTATAGACTTCACACTTGGCTCAAACATGATGTTTATCTCTTTATCGACTTTATTCCTTGAGCTTTTTCTTGGATTTGCTCCTTTCCTCAGAAGTTGCTCCAAACAGCTCAAAAACCTATAAAAAAAACGCCAAAGCTTATGTAGACTCCATATCTTAAGGAAATACGAAAACCTACACAAACGACTAAAAAAACACAAAACTAAAGAAAAAGACTCAAACACACCCTCAAAACATAACTAAAAAGACCGATATCGAAATACCCCATACTTAGACTTGCTTGTCCTCAAGCAATCAACAAGACATCAATCATAACCAACGACACATTCTTCAAGTCAATGCCCTCATCAAAAAGCAACATCAATGCACAAGTAGAAATAGATAAACAAGTGACTCTAACGTCATCACACATATATAAGCAACCTCAAGCAAAAGCAAACTATAATCCAACCTCACAAGGGTTAATGTGTTTCTCTTAACTCTCAAGTGTTTAGGCTTATAATAACAACTCTCACCTCAATCCCATATGCAAAAACTCATAGTCATTGTTACTTATATCACCAAACTCTCCACCAGAGATGTCAAAACACATAAAAATAATCGAGAGAACTTATGCTCAATGAAAAACTTCATAGAGGCTTCCATTCGGCCGGGTTGTAACGGGGCTTGGTAATAAGAATAAGGCGTGGAAACATTTTGGTTATGTGGTGCTAAAAATCCAGGAATATAGACTCCTAAACTCTTCAACACAACTCACCAAAAACATCAAAAGAATATACCAAATACTCTTAACTTTAAAGCTCAACTCACTTCTCAACCCCTTTAAATATCCCAACTTAATCTTGCTTAAAATAACAAGGAAGATTTGGCTCATGCACTTTATTCTCTACTCTTTTTTTCAGCTTTTGTTTTTTCACTATTCTTCTCGATTTCTTTTTTTATTGCTGATTGTTTCTTGAAAGGTCGGTACCGAACCTACTAGGGTCGATAACGAGTTCTGCTCATTTCTTCTTCTCTTAGTGCATTTAGGGAACCAAACTCCTTTTACATGATAAATTGCAATACTTTCAAGTACCCAACCCAAATACCCCACATGTGAACCAATGCATCTCACTCAACAAAACCATCATAACCAATACTAAGTCCTAATCCCAGATAGGGTCAAGCTTATATCGGTTAGGAATTAATTTTGTGGAGCTTAAAAATAAAAGGTTTAAAGGCACAAGAATTGGCTTCAAAAAGAGGATAATGATACGGGTAGGTAAAAGGAGAGGATAAAAAGTGGTTTAAAAGAATAAGTTCTCCATCATATGATTTCACATGCAATGAAGTAGTATCTCATAAAGGCCTCAAGAAATAGATAACTATATCAATGAAAAGAGATAATGTGCATAAAGAGAGTAAATCACACATGAAAAGAAGATGGATTTTTGATGTTCTCCCTGTAAGGCCAAAAACAACTCACAAGGGGTAATTTTTGTTGGATTTAAGTCAATTCTACCTAAGATCATATGTACTTAATTTCATCACATGCTAAATTTCCACATAAAAACAACTTTCCACATGATTCAGGCAAAACTATCCAAACATGCTAAAAGAATTACATGATCAAGCAAGTTAAAGCATATCATAGGACATCTAAGTGGAATATTATCAATCATAAAACACAAAAACAAAGACACAAAACTGAGTTCCCTTTTCCCCGTACCCCATATTTAAACCAAACAGTGAACTCACAAATTAAAACTGAAGCTACTTGAAACCATTGATCACTGAGGAGGTTGATTTTTCCTTTGAAATTTCCTGTAGAGGTCGGTATGGACCCTTTGGGGGTCGTTACCGAACCACCGATTTTGTTGTAGTTATATTCAACACCGAATGTCATTGCTTGTTTTCTTCGGTGGTTTAGCACTTCTTCTTCTTCGTTCAGTACCTGAGTCACTTTATAGAAACATCTATCCCTACTACACTAATCTAATATAAAAACAAGTCAAACAAAAGCTAGCAACAAGATCAAATAAAGAAAAAACTTAAACAAAAACAAAAAGCGGGTTGCCTCCTGTAAGCGCTACTTTTAACGTCGTCAACCCAACGAACTTACCTTGGCGGCTTAGGGCGGCTTCCATCCAGCTTTGTCAGGATCAAGGGAAACCCCATACTTAGATGGAAAAGCTTCAAAGCTTCTCTCTAAAAGATGTGGTCCTCTATCATCCATCAATATGCTTGGAATTCCTACATTAGGGTTAGTAAAGTCCAAAAACCATGGAGGTTTCGACTCTTTCATAGCATGCATAGTAGGATGGGATGTAGAAAAAGGGTATAAGAAAGGATCATGACCAGAATCTATCAAATCACCGTAACAAGACTCATTTCTTCGATCAGAGAAGGGATCATTACCGTAGTAGATGGGGTCGTTAACGACCTTGCTGAGCATGTAAAATCTTCGATAACATGCCTGATTTCTCCTCCAACTTGGTGCTCCTTCAGATAAGAGTCGTTACCGACCCACCATGGGTCGGTAGGCTCTTTGATAGGTGTGTATCCATCGAATTTTCCCGTTTTTGTACTCAGAGCGGGGTCGGTACCGAACCATGGTGACTCGGTAGGTCCCTCAATACTACACTTAGCAACCTCGTTCACCACTGAATTGAAGCGAAACTCGACCTTCTCTTCCCCAATATCGAATGTGAGGAGTCCCTTCCTAACATCAACAAATGCCCCTGCGGTGACTAAGAATGGTCTTCCAAGAATGATTGGCACTGTAGGGTCTTGTGGCATGTCTAGAACAATGAAGTCGTTTGGAACAAAAAATTTGCCAACTTGAACTGGGACATCCTCAACGACTCCAGTTGCTTTGACACAAGATCCGTCTTCCATGTACATCATCATATTGATGGGTTCTAGTGGTCCCATATTGGCCTGGACCAAATAGATAGAGGTAGGAGGCTGGCTGTTGACGGGCCTTCACTCAGGACAACAAATAAATTTATAAGTCAAGACCCCGCTGAGTATAGGGGAGTCAAGATCGTTCCACGAGAAGCAAGGTTGTTTGTTTATCGACTACTAACAATCAAACAAATAAAGCAAAACACTAACAAGCAGCCTCGTTAACGATGTTGTCAGGGTCGTTAACGAACCACCGTAAACAAAAGACTAAAACTAACGACCTAAACAGGTTCGGTACCGAGGCTACGAACTCAGTAACGAATATTACTTAAGAGAATTCAAATAAAAACAGAGATATAGGACAAGGGATACCACAACATAGTCATGCATATAAACTCGCAAGAAGATAAGATCATGCCTTTAAATAGATAAATTATCAACTTTCGTTGACTAGCAAGTAAATTAATCTACTTTCATAAGCCAATTCACTCAATTGCTTGTTTTGGATCTAAAGCTTGAAACTTTCGTATTCAAACAATATCAGCCTTCAAGTTTAAAACTTTCTCTTTCAATCAAGTTAAAAACTCAAATCACTTTGACTTTCATCTAGGTATAAGCACAACAAACAATCTCAAAAATAAATAAAAGGCAATCAACACATACTCTTACTCCTCAAACATGCATAACTATGCCGGGTTAAACCCCGACCCTAGAAAAGGAAACTACTCACTACTCATAACTAAGAAACAAATAAATTCAACAAAAGAAATCATTGAAAACAAAACACTACTCAAATTAATAAGAAATATCGTCTTACAGAAATTCCGAAGAAACCGAAAAATGCAAAGTACCGAACCGAAATACTGACTAACGACCCTGGTAACTCTCGTCCACCGAGCTCTTGATCTCGACTCCGATCCTCTCTCTCTTCTCTCGGCTCTTCCTCTTCTCTCTACTCCTTACTTTTCTCCTTCTTCCCCCTTTTCTAGGCTAAATAAGAGGGCTATTTATACTAATAAGGCTAAAAAATAAAAAGGCTAAAAGATAAAAACTTTCCTAAAAAGATAGAAATAAAATCCTAAAAGATAGAAATAAAATCTAGAAAGATAACAAGACCTAAAATACATAATATAATAACCCTAAAATTATAAGAAGACACTCTACCGACACGGAAATAAATTCCCGCACAGGATCGGTGAGTCACAGAATCAAACTCTCGAAAACTTTATCTCGTAGCCTCGTTAACGAGCCCTTACAGCCTCATTAACGAGCCCTTACAGCCTCGTTAACGAGCCCTTACAGCCTCGTTAACGAGCCTGGGCTTGGCTTTCTTCAACACTTCAACTCCAAAAATTTAGACTTCGACTTCTTTATCTTGTATTCCTCCATCCTTCATCATAGCGCTCCAAATTCAGCTCCAAACATCACCTTTTCCTTGCTAAAACCTACAAAAACACACAAAACGGAGTAGCTTCCATACTTTTCACAAAATATGCAAAACTATCCAAAAACACATAAAACTAATCCTAAACTTATCAAAACTAATCCGAATAAACTAAGAAAACATACTAAAAACTATACCAAAAATACGAACATCACTGGCAATGGCACCTAAATCACATAAAGCTTTAAAACGGTGAGTTCCAATACCAATAGTAATTGCAAACTTACCTGGATCACCTAGCTTTTTTGGGAGCTTTAAGGATCGGACGTCATTTGTCAGCTCCAATATGGACCTTTTCCTGCTCAAAATCTCTTTTAAAAATTTAGTGTGGCAGGCATTTCATTAAGGGCTTCACTAAATGGTATTGAGATGTTCAAGCCTTGGAGAATTTTAACAAAGCGTCTAAACTTTCCTTCCGTGACATCATTAGTATTCTTAATCGGGAAAGGAAGAATCTTTGAAGGACTTGGAGTGGAAAGAGACTCGGATCGAGGCTCTATCGAATCGACAAGAGGGTCGATCGATGTAGATAAAGGGTCGGTAACGAGAGAGGAGTTTGGTTTATAAGACTTACCTGGCCTGGAGGGCTCGATATCAACCTTTGTGGGGTAGGTAACGACTGGTTGAGCATCAATATCGACCCTGTTAGGGTCGGTAACGAGGGTTGAGCATCAATTAGTGCAGGAAGAAGTAGCATGGGCTTGAGACTCGCATTCTTGACAAGATGGAGATGATTTAAGATAACTTACCTGCTTTTTCAGATGGTTGATCTCATCTTGCAAGAACTGGTGCTTCACTTCGGGGTCTACCTCGTCCTTGTTTGCATTATAGAGCCTTTGTTGGGTCTGCTGGGCTTGTTGTATTCCGTACATTGCATCGTAGTTGGTCAACTTGTCAAGCAACGCCCACGCTTGATTGGGATCCATCTCTATGAAACCGCAAGCAGTGTGCAGGTTGATGCGGTTCTTCATTTCAGCATTGATCCCTTGGAAGAAGATTTCTCTGAGTACATATTGTGGTTGCCCATGGGTAGGGCACTGTCTAAGCATCTCCTTGAATCTCTCTGTCTCCACAAAGGTCTCATTAGGCAGCTGGTGGTAGGAGGAGAGTTGTTTCCTTATCTCCTTAGTTTTGGCTGGTGGGAAAAACTTTGTCATGAACAAGTCATGCAGAGTTTCCCACTTCTTTATGGACTTTGGAGGTAGGCTCTCTAACTAGCTCAGGGCCTTTTCTGGAAGAGACCAATTGAAAGCTTTCAACAGAACATATTCTAAAGAGACACCGTTAGTAGCAATAATGTCACATAAATCAAGGAAATTTCTAATATGTTCTATTGGGCACTCAGTGGGTTTTCCCTCAAACGTAGCCCTTTTGATCAAGGATATGAATTGAGATTTGATCTCAAAGGCCTTCTCTATCTCAGGAAGCACAATTGTTGATTCTGGCACCCTCAGTTCTTGATGCATATATTGCTTAGTATTCCTAGGGATATCATTCAACCGCTCTTGTAATTGAGTATGTTGCTCGTGTTCTTGATCTATATCAGCTTGCAACACTTCCATATTCCTAGTCATCTCTTTAGTGGTTGCCATTGCTTTGTGTTCTCTTAATCGGCGGTGGAAAGATCGCTCGTGTTCAGAGTCTGTTACTGGATTAGAGACAACACGGCGTCCTTCAGCTGACATACACTATAAACAAAAACAAAAACAAAAACGAAATCAAAAGCAAAACGGATTCTCAGAGAGTGTCGGTACCGAGGCCCAAAGGGTCGGTAACGAGCCTACAGTGATCCCGTAAAAACAAAATTGAAACGAAAAAAACTAAGATCTGTCGACAAGGTCGATACCGACCTGGGTAGGGTCGTTACCGACTCGACAATGATCCTGAAAACAAACAGAAAAAGAAAAGAAAATTGGGTTTGCCGACATGGTCGGTATCGACCCTAGGGGGGTCGTTACCGACTTGACAAAGTCCCAAACAACGCTAAAAGAACAAAACTTGGCACTATTGAAATCTCCCCGGAAACGGCGGCAATTTGATGAGAGGGTTTCTTGACAACAAATAAATTTATAATCAAGACCCCGCTGAGTACAGGAGAGTCAGGTTCGTCCATGGGAGAAAGTCTAGTGTCAAGTTTTATTACTTAGAGCTCAAGTAATCAATCAAAAGCAAGGGTTTTTATCAAAGGAGAGAGATTTCTAAGGTTAAGGTGTCTCCACAACAACAATCATGCATACAAATGTTTAATGAAACATAAAGATCATGCTTTTATCACATAAAGTTGTTAACTTTCGTCAAGTAAGCAAGTAAATCTACTAACTTTCGTTCAATTAATAAACTTTACTATCTATCTCTTCTACTTCAACTAGGATTGATCTGCTTTCGCTTAAAAACCCTAAATTGACTATTCTGATTCAAGGTTTCTGCTTTCGCTTCAACTATGAATGAGAAATATCCTATCCACTTTTGTTTCAAGGATTAAGAACAAGAGAATAGAATCATAATAAAGACAATCAAATCATGATCACAAACAAGCATGCACAACCATTGTTGGGTTAATCCTAACCTTAGAGAGAGAAGACTACTCACAAGTCATGATGAAAACAAAGCAATTAAATTAATGAAAGGAAAACTTACAAAATTGAATTCAAAGCTGACTTGTCTTCTAAGTAATCCTCAAACTTGCCTCTCTATCTACTCCATCTCGCCCCTCCTCTCTCTTCTCTTCCCTAACGTGCCTCCCAAGGCCATTCATTCTTAAAAGAAGGTGCTAGACAAGAGTATTTATAGAGAAAACTAATCCATCTAAAGCTATCTAAAAAGAAATAGATCTCTAAAAGATATATCCCTTAAAACTATCTAATAATAGGGATAAAAGATCATTAAATGCGTCGACTCGGCTGTTCGCTAACGACCTTGAGTGCCTTGGTACCGATCCCGTCAGGGTCGGTAGAACTTTGCTGAATTCTCGACTTCTCATTCTTGTTGAATACCTCGTTACCGACCTTGTAACCTCGTTAACGACCCCCATTGTGTATAATTTGGCTCGTAATCGTGCATTCTGCTTCGGTAATGGGATCGTTAACCTTCCTTTTGCCTTGAATTTTCTTCCTTAAGCTCGGTAATGGGTCTATAGACTTCCAACTTGGCTCAAACTTGATCTTTATCTCTTTATCGACTTTATTCATAGAGCTTTTTCTTGGCTTTGCTCCTTTCCTCAAAAGTTGCTCCAAACAGCGCCAAAACCTATAAAAACACCACCAAAGCTTATGTGGACTCCATATCTTAAAGAAATACGAAAACCTACACAAACGACTCAAAAGAAAACACAAACCTAAAGAAAAAGGCTCAAACACACCCTCAAAACATAATTAAAAATGCGGATATCAAAGACGCGTGTGATCTTTGAAGATAGGATAGTATATTCTTGTTTTAGGAAATATCTTCCTCTAATGAGATAGTTGGTTGATTATTGCCTTTGCCCTAGCCATATTTCATTGTATCTTGTTTTATTCTTAGGTTGAGATTGTAAAAATAAGGAAAATATTATCTTACCATAACCGGATTGGAAGATAATATTCTCTCTTATCTGAGCTAGTTTTTGTGTATTTAATCTACTGCGTTAGGTTAGATAACACACGAACTCATACTCCATTTTGTGAAAGAAAGAAAAAGACTGTTCGAGAGTTCAGAGAGATGTAGGATTGTTAGATTGGTTGAGGGTTGTTATTACTCGGTTCATAAAGAGTTCTAGAGTACTTGGGAAGTAGCTCTAGATCCAGGGTGTTCTTTTAATCAGTTCAAAAGATCAATAATGCAAGTTACGACTTTTAATCCTTCCAAGCGAGAACTTGGAAGGGAGTGGTTTTCACATTTGATTAATAGAGTTCATTAATCAAATGTTTCCACTACAAAAAATTCATTGTTTTCAAGTAAGTCTTTCTTGTAGTTTATTTCCGCTTCATTTACTTAAGAGGTCGACGACTTAGTTGAGGTCGGTGACCTAGACGTACTAACAATCCTACACCTAATATCGTCTCTACGAATGTCTTCAATGAATAAGATGAACTTAGGAAGATCGTACTAAATTATGAAATGCAAATAACAATGAAAATGTATTTGAATTACTAGTCTCCGATTAACTGGATACAATCAACGAATACAAGTAAGAGAAACTACGAAACTTAAGATAATATTAGGAGAATGTAGGAGTGAATTTGAGCTCGAGAGAGTGTAAGCAAGTTGAGACGCGTCTTCTTCTCAAGAGTGACTCATCTTTTTATCCTTTGATATGATGGACCATTTAAACATTGGAGCTCAACTTCTTCACCCCGAGAGCTCTAGGGAATCACGTATCAAGCATGCAGTTTTGTGGATCTGTTCTAAGCTCTTCGAGATCTTCATCATTCCTTAGTGATCATTGCTCTTAGTTATTGTAGTATTGCCAACTCATCTCACAATCAATTAATTCTATTGAAATGTGTATATATACCATCGGTGTAGATTTCTACATAAAATTAAGTTTGAGCTTTTCACCAAAAGATTGAACAATAGATAGAAATGGAATTGTTCTATCCAAAGGAGCTACAAACTAGGGATTGTAGAAAGCGGCGTGCTCCACTCAAGCTCACATACTCTTACCTCTCAAGCACAAAAGAAAATCACTATTAATCAAATGAGTGATGTCAACTAACAACCTTCCTATGTCAGTTATTTAACAATATAAAAGGAAGAAAGGTAAATGTTAACAAACACACTAACATTCCTATAGCCCCCTTAATATTGGTAATTCTTTCAAAAGCAAAATACATATACAGACACATGTACTTGTGTTAATTGGTCATTTTGATACCTCACTTTTGAGTTAGTTCTATTCAACACCTAAACTCTATAAATTGGGACATACTAAACACCTCATTCTTGTGACTTTCTTTATGTGTCTTGCACGCGCACTAACTTATAAAAATGTTGTGCCATGTCGACGCCACATAGATTCTATGTAGACACTATGAAAATGCCTAGGACGTCGGTTATCCTCTTGATTTGGTCGCGCCTATGGCACGGCGCTGGCGTCCTTGGCATGCTATAGACCCGACTGTACCCTACGTGGTGCTAGGCTAGCTTCGACAGGGGAATCTAGTCTTTGGAAAGATCCTCATGCTCCTCAAGATCTCTAACCGGCGGGTGGTCATGTCTATCGACATTGGACCCCTCCTCGAACTTCTCATAGGAATCCTCAGATTTTGAATAGGGGCTACGAGCACTTTGGTGCCCATAGCAATCTTCCACCCGATAGTCATCGGTGTCGTAGTAGTATTCTTTCCCCCACTTTTGTTTTGGGGTCGAGTACTTGGGCATCGGGGACTTATGCTTCTTCTTCTTCTTTGAGCCACTAGAATGGTGACGTCAGTATTCCTCCGAGTCATACTCGTCATCGGAATGAAGTTCATAGACCTATTTGTCCCTGTAGTCGCACACCAAGCGCCGGTGATCCGCGGTCTCACGACCACCATCGTACCGATCGTCATGGAGCGGTCGACTTTCTCTTATTGACTCCAAATGTTGAATTGTTCCATGTTGGGACGAGGATTGCGCATGATGCTTGCCCTTGGCAAGAGCCAAGGCAGCCTTGGCACTAGCCTCGTCGGCTTGATCTTGGACATCCGATGCAATCACAAGTGCTGGTGGCACGGTGCACTTGGACTGCGTTTGGCTCTCGGCCAAGAGGCATTCGAGTTTCGCAATCCTAGCGTCTTGCGCCGCAAGTTGCACATCGTGTTGATTGGCCGGACTAACAAAAGACCAAGAGTTCGAGAACGTTTATGCCGGACCAACCCAAGAGGTTCAAGTCACAAGAACAAGAAGGTATGGCTGGCATAAAGGCTACTCGAATATTATGCATGAAATATGGATCAAACAATATACAATAAAGAAATGAAATTCAAAGAGAGAGAAAAGATATGCTCGTCGATGATATGGTAGCTGCCGAAAATCTACAAGATAAGAGAGAGAAGAGATATGGTTGAGATATGATTTGGATTTCTTTTTAAAAATTCAGTCGAGATCTTTCTTTTTTTTATTTGGTATGGATTTTATCCTCTACTAAATAGGAAAAGATTTTTTTTTCTACCAAAAAAAATAGGAAAAGATTTTTTTTATATGGCCGAAATTCCAATTATATGGATTTACCATCTATATTTGAGACCATTTCTAACAAGAAAGTTGAGATATGGATTATCCTCTATCTCAACAGAATGCCAATGGTGATATGCTCGAAAATTAGGGAAACAATTCGGCAATGACAAAGAAAAATCTCATGCAAAAATCAAGACAATGATGCAAAAGTATCACCAAAATCAAGCAAAAATTCAAGCAAGGGACCGGTTTCTTTTTTTATCAATACGATGATGAAAAGAAAAAAAAATTTGGACCATAGATGACATGAAAATGATGATGGGGGATTCTATGGTTGCAAAGAAGGGTGAAAAGATCCTGAGAAATGAAAAAAATAGGGCGAAGCTAGACATACATCGTCCTTGGCTCTGATACCAGTTAATGCGACCTACTTTCCGATTGGATCCAAGAACGCCATAGATCTTTGACTTGGAACGTGCAGTGGGTCTCGAAGCGAAGCAAAAGAAAAGATGAGATCCAACATGACGAAATTCTTGAAGGCTCGATCCAACATGTTGGAACTAGCAAGACTCAACATTATGAGCCTTTGATGGGATTGTTCAATGTGATGAGCAATCGGATGTGTTTTGACGAATTGATTGAATCGAAAAAGGGGGCGCACAAGACTAAAAATAAGGAGAAATCCTCAACTTTAATTGATATTCTAAATGATGCGTAGACTGAGACATAGCATCCGAGATCCCCTTATATAGAGGCGAATGAAATCCCTAGATCTAAGCTAGAAGGTGGCGGCTCGGGCTAGGGAGGTGCAACCTAGGCCCATAGCCGCAAAAGCTCACAAAGGGTTACTAAAAACATCTAAAACAACTTAAGAAAGAGTTCGAAAAAGGAAACATACTAAAAATAACATGAAAGATAGATGTCAATGGCCAAGGGGGTGACAATGTCATGTCTTGGCCATGGCATGTCTGGCGCGGAGTCGGCAAGGCCACGGACACGCGCACGCTGGGCACTGGTGAGGTCGTGGCACGTTGGTGAACGGTAGTGGCGAGGTAAGAACCTCATGTGCAACACGGGCGCACCGTTGGCATGGCTCATGTCGTGTTTGGTGAATCCGACAAGGTGGATGGTGTTGAATGGCATCGATGAGGTTCCTTGATGGAGGGGTTAATGGTGTGAACGGTCACTTGCGATGGCACGGTGTCCGACGTGCAGTGGACCACGGAAAGGCGCGACACTATGACTGCATCACCGTGGTGATGGCATGGGTCCGGGAATGAGTGCCTGGTCCATCCGAAAGAAAGGCTAGAGCTTCGTCCTTCTATTGGGTGTCCAAGCCTAGGGTCGCATCATGTGTAGAGCCAGCCAAGCGCCGAAAGCCTCCTTTTGATGTTACCACTGCGGCACCAAGGCCCAAGTCGGCTCTTCCATATTTGGGTTGAATTACCGGTGCTAAATCATGTACCTTACAAGAAGATCTCAAAGCTTGAAATTTGACCTATGGAGTGCCAACGGAAAGTCCAAGAGAAGCATGGTGCCTTTTGGTGGCCATTGATCTGGTCGCGCTGGCACCATGATGCTCGATGGGTTCTTATTTGAAGGCCACGTGTGTATGGTTGTTTTTATGAGTTGTAAGGGTATTTTCTTAACATTTTGAAACCTTGGTTCATTATGGAAACAACTCCTTGTTTGTCGGAGTTTTGTGTTAGATGCCTATGTTAGGTTAAAATGCTAGATGGGCATCCTTTGCTTTGTTAGACAAGAATTGGTGGACACATCCCAATCTTTTGTCTCCTTTTAGAAGAACATTTTCTCTTTTTTTTTTTAATCAATCCAAATTTAGTTTGTGTTGATTAGATCGTGAGTAATGTCGATCAATGATCGAAGATCCTTCCTTGGTGAGTCATATCCAAGAATAGATCTTTCTAGTTCAAGTGGATCAAATTTGAGTCACATCCTTTGCTCTACTCGTCCATATCCAGCCCTTAAACTTCATTTTCCATCATGTACTTCTTCATATATTCATCCATATCCACCATCAAAACTAATCCCATACCCTCCTTCAAAGATTCCCTCAATTGGGTACAAATTCCTCCATCAACTTTACTTGGATCGGGCTATGGAACTCCTTGCACTGAAGTCTTTGTATCCTATTCTCGCATTAAGTGGTACCAGAGAAACATAAGGTATTCCCTAACTCGATCTTGATTGAACAAATACAGGTTGTAAGTGCTCATAGGATCCACCCTTAAATTACCTTTGCCAATTGTTATCTTACATTCGGGTTATTTGCCTTGTGTGGTGTGCTTGGCTGGGTTGTATAAATTTATACCCTCTATTTTAGCCAAGGAAAATTTCCCTTGGTTTATGAAGACTGGCCCAAGGGTTTTTCATTCAGTCCTCAAAATGAAAAGTCTCAAAACCCCCTATAAAAGCAACCTTTCAATTCTCGGTTTAATTGTGTTCTCTTTAGGTTTGCTGGGGTGAGAGAGGCTGAACCAGCCCTTAAACCAGCCATGTCCTTAACCCTTTTCCATGCACATGTCTTGCATTTGGACTTGTACAAGCTTGGTTTAAGATACGTGAACGACTTCGAGTTTTTCACGGTTGAAAAGCATTGCCTTGCTTTGGTTGTTTTAAATTTTAGTTGCTTATTATATAAAAAAATTCATAATTCGTACCTGAAAGAAAAAGTTGGACTCAGAAAGAAAAAGAAACGGGACATAGAAAAACTCATACCCAACAAAACATAAAGAAAAAGAGGCCGGACATAGAACAATTCGAATCCCGTGTGAAAACGAATCAGAGCAAGGTATAAAATTTGATTGATTTTGGTTGTTGAAGTCTCAGTGCTTAATAGCTTCTTTTTACTTTAAGTCCTTGTTGAGTTCGAGTGCTTGTGTTTGCATTGGTTAGTTGTTTGCCTAGCCATACCTTTCTCCTTGCAAAGACCTAAATACTTGCACTTGTGTTGTTCAATTCTTCTTCATTATTTAGGTGAATCGTGTGGTTGGCGATACTTGTGTTTTGTGGGATTTTATCTTGTTTGTCTAGTGTGAACAATGTCCGGAACAAGTAACCACGAGGACAGTCAGCTAGATCCTCCATAGGCAACTACGATGCCTTAAATGGAAGCAATGATACAAGCCATGCAACAAACTATCCAATCCATTCAACAATCTATTCAGCCTTTAATGGGTCAGTTTTAAGGTCTGGAACTCTGGCATCAAAGGTTGAAGGAAAGGTTTCAACAAGGAGTGATGGGTGACACAGAACTCTTTGGCTACACCATGGCTAGATGCTTGTCCCATGGTTCCTTCATGTTTGCCCTTTTTGTTCCATGAGGAGGACAAAGCCGTTTTGTATACCCCAAGCGGTGATTACACTCCTTTTCTCATGGAGGCCAAGAAGGATACCTTTGTCATGGAAAATGTCACACTATGAGAGCTAGAAGCACTACCTCCATTGTTAACCTCACATGGTGATACGAGTGCACCTCTCAGGGAAGTTTCTTGCACTCCTCTATTGCATATTTATGACTATGTGTTAGTTGTGTCATATGCAACTGATCAAAGAATTATATTTTTCTTTCATGTATTTGTGACATCTAGGACTAAGTACTCTTGCTTCCATTTTAATTCTCTTTCCCAATAAATATCAACTAGGATGCATATAGGTCATGTAGTTACTTTTCTTCCTAAATATGCTCCATATCCTTATTGTTTTATCATAAAATCTACATGTAAGAATGGGAAAAGAAGTGGTGTATCTAGTACATGCTTTTTGGCCTATCATGTTGAACTTGCAAAGGTTGTTCTTAGCTTGACTTTCATAGCTTGTGCTTGCTTGTGCTTCCCTTACTATGTCCTTGATTTTTTAGGCTGGTTGGATTTGAGAATGAATCCCTTTCCAGGGAGGGACGATGATGTGATTCAACCACATCAAGAGCAAGAGAACCAACCGAGAATCGACACCGACGTCGAGGATGGAACATGGGGCGCGTCGGGCGCGCTGGTGCCGAGCGAGGATGTTCCATTTCTGTCGAGAACTTTTCAAGTTGTGTCGGGATATCTTTTCAGAGGGCCTTTTACTCACCAAATGAGGAAAAATGAAGCTAAGAACTCCCATGAAAGGTGTATGGAGCCAGCCAAGCGTCGAGAGCTTCCTTTTGATGCTACCACCATGGAGCCAAGGGCCAAGTCCGACGTTCTTCCATATTGGGTCGAATTACCCGTGCCAAAGCTTGTACCTTAAAAGAAGATCTCAAAGCTGGACTTTTGACCTATAGAGCTCCAAGGGAATTCCGAGTGAAGCATGGTGCCTTTTGGTGGCCATTGATCCGGTCGCGCTGGTGCTGTGATGCTCGGTGTGTTCTTATTTCAAGGCCACGTGTGTGTGTTTGTTTTAATTAGTTGTAAGGGTATTTTCTAAACATTTGGAAACCTTGATTTATTATGGAAGAAACTCCATGTTTGTGGGAGTTTTGTGTTAGATGCCTATGTTGGGTAGATAGGCTAGACAGGCATCCTTTGCTTAGTTAAACAATAATTGATTAACACATCCCAATCTTTTGTCTCCTCTTAGAAGCGCGTTTTCTCTTTTTTTTTAATTAATCCAAATATAGTTTGTGTTGATTACGTAATGAGTAATATCGATCAAATATTGAAGATCCTTCCTTTGTGAGTCATATCCAAGAATAGATCTCTATAGTTCCAGTGGATCAAAGGTGAGTCACATCCTTTTCTCTACTCATCCATATCCAGCCCTTAACCTCCATTTTCCATCACTTCCTTCTTCATATTTTCGTGCATATCCACCATCAAAACTGATGCCAAACCCTCCTTCAAATACGCCTTCAATTGGATACAAATTCCGCCACCAACGTTGCTTGGATCGGGTCGTGGAACTCCGTGTACTGAAGTCTTTGGATTCTAGTCTCGTATCAGTGTTGGGGCAAGAAATGCAATGCGGAATGCCATATTTGTTAAGGTAGCTTGTGAGGGAAATGAATTCACCATCCCCATTGGTTTGGAGTTGTTTGATGTTGGTTTGGAATTGGTTTGGAATCATTTTGTGAAATTGAATGAATGTTGGGAGAACTTGTGATTTTTGAGAGTGAAAGTAAATATAACAAAACTTTGAATGATCATCCACAAATTGAACAAAAACTTATTCCCATAAATTGAATTGGTAGAGGATGGACCATAAACATAACCATAAACTATATAAAAACAACACGAACTTGGTTTATGGCTATAAGTATCTAGAAGATAACAAATTTTACCCAACTGAAATGGTGCATAAACATTAGGAAAAGACTTATTTGAGATACGCAACTTGAACAAAGAAACAAGTAGTTTAAGAATAATAGGAGTGGTATGGCCAAAATGATGATGCTAGTCATCAAGGAAAACAAGATCGATTGGCAACACGAACAAGCTTATTTTTGGGATAATAGACGGATGGTGACAGTCGGTACAATCCATTTTCAATGGTGCCTTTCAGAAGGATGAGACCTTGTAGATCTTTCACAAAACAACAAGTAGGATGCACTTTCATTAGATCATTAGTATCCTTAGTAAGAGCAAAAGCACTCGATAAATTTTACAAAATAGATGGCACAACTAGAACATCTTTCAATTATAACTTAGAGGAAGCAATAGATATAGATCTAGTATGTGTAATTGGAACAAGTTTATCGTCACCCAGGGCAAGATGGTCAGTACCGTCATATTCAGGTTGAAGAAACAAATTCTACATGTTGTTGGTAACATGGTTGGAAGCACTCGAGTGGACATACCATTTCAGATGGTTAAAAGCCAAAGGATGGACTTGATTGGCTTGTGTCTGTGGAGGATAGTTGAGTGAGAATTGATTTCTATCGAAACAATTATAGTAGTTTTTGGAGGGTAGAAAATCCGCTCACAAATTTTCCACACAGGAACATGACGGTTTGAATATGAGTTGGTCTCATTGTTGTTGTTGCTGTAAGATTTCAACCCATTATATAGTTGTTGGAGTAGGAATGATTGGAGGACACTTAGCCTCTTCCTCGTCTAGCGCCTCGGCCACGTCCCCGAATAGATGAGCCACAACCATGGCCTCTTGTGGAGTCAGAGCGATCAGAATCACCAATGCTGACGTTGTTTTCATATGGCTAAGTGTTGGTAGATGAGGAAGGCGAGTTGATGAATGAAAAGGTATGTTGACAGTCATTAATACATACCAAATAACCTAACTAACCAACCTAGTAAATTTGGTATGCAAGGGTAGACCCCACAAGGACTTGTGTATTTATGAGATTACCTATGTGCCAAGTAAGAGAATGGAGAGGGGTTTGATGATGTTGATCTAGAACTATAATGCTAATTCCAACTATAATATGAATGAAGAATATAAGTATGAATAAATAAGTATGAGAAAAATATGTTTAACTAGTTAATATCGATTATGAATCTTATTATCGATCATTGATTCTCATGATTCTCCTTTCTCTTGAATAATTTACCGTGAAAATCTATTCCAAACATCAATTATAGTTATTAGAACTACCATTTGACAACCCAAGTTACTTAACAACCTAGAAACCATCTAGATTCAATTAAAACATTACATTAAGATCCAAGTGGCAGTAGAAAAAAACACCTAGAGCAACCAAACATCTAAGCAGTTTGTAAATTTATTCTCTTTCTATAATTAATTAGTCCAATCAGTCTGAATCAATTATAGTTTCTACTGTAACCTAATCAATTTCAACCGGTAATTATTTAGATCTAGTTGTAGATTAATCTAGAAATTCATTAGGTGGTCAATCTAATAAATCCAAAGACAAACCCTTATTGAATTAAACAAAGAGATAAAATCTATTCAAGATTATAAAGAATCAATCAAACCTCACAATAACATGCAATTCATAACTTAATTTAACTAATTAAACAAAAGGAATTTAGCTGCTCATATGGTAAAGACTTACAAAATTAGGGTTCCAAAACCTCCCTTCAAAAATCATAGCTAACAACTTGTTCTTCTAATGAGTTCTAAAACATTAATCCTAAACTTAAAAAAATTAAAAATATTTATATTGAAAAGATAAAAAATCAGAATATAATGCAACTCTATAAAACGAGGGCTAAAGATAGAGATCTTCACGGACGCGCACCATGATGCGGGTTGGGCACTCAAGACGTGGTCACGTCTTCCCCCTATCCAGCCCGCTTCTCTTCCTTGTACTCTTTGTCGGCATTATACGGATCAAGAAACCATCACGCGAGCGCGTCTTTGCTTCAACTGCCCACATCTTCCCGCGCTTTGACCTTTGGTAGGCCAGGTTTGACTCTTTTCTATTCCATCTTGAATCCGAGGACTCTCAAACTCCTTGTACTTGCCAACTTCTGACCCATCCATACTTGTTCTTCCTTAAATCTGCAAAATCATAGAAAACAAGTGTACATTTTGAATCTTCCACCAAACTAATAAAATAAAAACTAACTAAAACCTTTGAAATTAAATCTAACAACACCCTAATAACACTAGCTAAATGCATTCAGGCAACGGACAAGGTGACAACTTTGCACTCGACTTCCATCTTTTCTTCTTTCTAAAGCAATAAGCCCATGAGTGCATCGGGACTAACTAGTTCAACCCGCATATTAAGAGACATCTTGAAGGAGCAATAACTTGAATCTAGTCCCTACATGATTCACGCAAGCAAGTCATCATGTTGAACAGTATAACCACACTCGACAAGTGAATCCACAATTGATCGTTTCTTCACAATGTACTTTGTCATGGAAAGACTTCCTTTGGTAAGGTTTTGCAACTGGCTCTTTAATTACATCATCCGTTCCCTAGACTGAGATTGGAACCTGGTTGCTATCATCTTCCATAAATCATACAAAGTAGACGAATGAACCACATATGAGACAAGTTATTTGGTGAGCATTGAGCACAACCAAACAAGGACCATGCAATTCGTTTTCTTCCACTGATTGTATATAGTGATTACAGTCACATCAGAAGCCTGTTTTAGAACCTTTCAAGGAGGTGGAATGACATAAAACTTGATGTGAACCCCGTTGGAGGATTCACGAGAGGATCTTGACGTGGACGCGTAGTAGGTCTTCTCACGACGCACCGATAGATTTTGAGACCGAAGTCTAGACTTTGAGGTTGAGAAGTGAAGTGAAAGGATTAAGAAGGGGGCCTAGTTTGACATAGGCTAGGAGAATATGGGGCCGGGAAAAGAATATTGGTTGACACCTTAACTAGATGTGTTTGCAGAAATCTCGACAGCAATTCGTTATCTCAATTCAAGCGTGAGGAAATACAAAGGGGCATGCCTCTTTATATAGAGGAGGCACATTAAAACCTAGCAAGAAACCCTAAGAGGTATGGGGGCACAAGAAGTGCGCATGCAAGCGGCCCAATGTGGCCCAAGCCCAATATTACCCGACAATAATAGAAACGACATAAATAGTAATGTTCGGAATGGAAATGATACTAAAAACGGAAAGAAACATAAATGGTCACGGTGGCCATTTCACGAGTGTCGCGACTGATGTTCGTGTTTTTGGTATAGTTTTTAGTATGTTTTCTTAGTTTGTTAGGACTAGTTTTGATAAGTTTAGCGTTAGTTTTGTGTGTTTTTGGATAAGTTTGCATATTTCGTGAAAAGTATGGAAGCTACTCCGTTTTGTGTCTTTTTGTAGGTTTTAGCAAGGAAATTGTGCTTTTTGGAGCTAAATTTGGAATGCTATGGTGAAGGACGGAAGAATGGGAGATAAGAGAGTCGAAGTCATGCTTTCAGAGAGAGGAGATGAAGAAGTCAATATCCAGGCTCGTTAACGAGGTTGTGAGGGCTCGTTAATGAGATAACGAGATAGGTTTTTCGAGAAATCTTAGTGATGACCTACCGATCCTGTGCGGAAATTTATTCCGTGTCGGTAGAGATGATTTTGATGAGTTTTAGGGTTATTATGTTTTATTTTAAGTCTTGTTATCTTTCTAGGATTTTATTTCTATCTTTTTAGAATAGGTTTCTATCTTTTAGGAAAGTTTTTATCTTATATCTTTATTTATTTAGATATCTTTATTAGTATATATACCCTTCTTTATAGCCTATAGAAGGGGTGCCAAGTAAGGCAGAAAGGAAGAGAGGAGCCGAGAGAAAGAAAAGGGTTGGAGATTGAGATCGGGTTCGGTGGAATGAGAGTTTGTCGGGGTCGTTAATCACGGTTTTTGATTCGGTTTTGTGTTTTTCGGTTTCTTTCGAATTTCTGTAAGACGTTTATTTTTCTTATTAATTTGAAGTAGTTGTTTGTTTTCAATGTTTTCTCTTGTTGAATTTATTTGTTTCTAAGTAATGAGTAGTGAGTAGTTTTCCTATCTAGGGTCGGGGTTGAAACCCGACATAGTTATGCGTGGTTTGATGAGTAAGATGATGTGTTGAATGCCTTTTATCTATTTTTGAGATTGCTTGTTGTGTTTATACCTAGATGAGAGTCAAGGTAGTTTGAGTTTTTAACTTGATTGAAAGAGAAAGTTATAGACTTGAAGGTTGATATTGTTTGAATACGAAAGTTTCAAGCTTTAGATCCAAAACAAGTGATTGAGTGGATAAATTTATGAGAATAGATTAATTTACTTGCTAGTCAATGAAAGTTGATGAATTAGTTTATTTAAAGGCATGATCTTTATCTTCTTACGAGTTTATATGCATGACTATGTTATGGTGATCCTTGTCCTATATCTTTGTTTTTATTTGAATTCTTCTAGATCGTATTCGTTAGTGAGTTCGTAGCCTCGGTACCGAACCTGTTTAGGTCATTATTGTTAGTTAGTTGTTTGCGTTCGTTCGTTAACGACCCTAACAAAGTCGTTAACGAGGCTGATCGTGAGTATTTTTGCTTGTTTTGTTCGATTTTTATTATTTATAGTTGATAGATAAACAAACCTTGCTTCTCGTGGAACGATCTTGACTCCGCTATACTCAGCGGGGTCTTGACTTATAAATTTATTTGTTGTCCAGAGTAAAGGTCCGTCAACAAATTGGCGCCGTTGTTGGGGAAGCAACGAGTTTGTTTGTTTATCTGTGGGTCTGGGAATAGCCCGACCCCGTTTTTGCTTTTAATTTTTGTTTTCTTTGTCTGTTTTCTCAGCTTATGCCGGTAGGACGTCAAAGGCTCAAATTTGACAACGCTGGTTATTATTCAGAACCTGAACGTTCCCTGCACCGTAGACGCCGAGAGAACCGAGCCATGCCCACACCTGAAGAGATGGCTCGTCAGTTGGAAGTCCTCCAAAACCAGATGGAGGCATTGAAAACCGAGAAGGAAGACGCTGCTGCCGAGGCTGAGCGTCAACGAGTTAACAATGCTCGTCTACAGGAAGAGTTGAATGCCTATCCGAGGAATGCCAAACAATACATGCATCCGGAACCGAGGGTGCCAGAATCACCAATTGTGCTTCCGGAGATAGAGAAACCATTTGAGATTAAGTCTCAATTTATATCCTTGATTAAGCGGGCTCAGTTTGAAGGGAAACCTACTGAGTGCCCTATGGAGCATATTAGAAATTTTCTTGATTTATGTGACACTATAGTTGCTGAAGGTGTCTCACTTGAATATGTTCTGTTAAAAGCTTTCAGGTGGTCTCTTGCTAGAAAGGCCCTGAGCTGGTTGGAGAGCTTACCTCCTAAGTCTATCAGGACTTGGAAGAACTTGTATGGTCAATTTCTTACAAAAATTTTCCCTCCTGCCAAGACAATAGAGCTGAGGAAGCGCATCACCTCCTATCACCAGCTGCCTAATGAGACTTTTGTTGAAACATGAGAAAGATTCAAAGAGATGCTTAGACAGTACCCAACTCATGGGCAACCTTTATATGTTCTTCAAGAAATCTTTTTCCAGGGTATCAACGCTGAGACCAAGAACCGCATCAACACACATACATCGTGCGGATTTATAGAGATCGACCCTACGACTGCATGGGAATTGCTGGATAAGTTGTCCAATTATGATACCATGTATGGAACCCAACAAAATCCCCAGCCCCAGAAACGTCTCTATGTGCCTAACCAAGAAGAAGTTGACCCAGATGTTAAAAATCAGTTTCCACAAGACGAGGTCAACCGCCTGAAGAAGCAGGTAAGTTTTCTGAAGTCCTCTCAATCCTGTCAAGAGTGTGGCTCTTCTACCCATAGTACTTCTTCTTGCACTAACATAGAGCAGGTAAGAGCCGCTGAGACAATTACTGAAAAGAATTACATGAGAGGCTTATACAGGAACTAGCCTAGTAATTTTGACAGATCGAACAACTATCAAACGTGGGGCAATCAAAATTCAAATCCAAGCTATGCAGCGCCGCCACCGGATAGACGACCTGCGCCTTATCGACCTCCAGACCATCAGGAGCCACCATCATGGGTACAAGGGTTACAAGAAAGCATTAATGGAGTCCACAATAAAGTTAATGAAGTTCAAGCCAACCTTAACCACCAAAATAAAATATGGGGAGAGTTCGATGTATGGAAGAAGAATGTTGATTCCCAACTAGGGAACCTTGTTGCACAGATTCCGAGGCCACAAGGGTAACTTCCGGGCCGTCCCGAAGAGAACCCTAAAGGACAGATAGCAGCGGTACACCTTAGGAGCGGAAAGACACTACCGGAGCGTGCCCAAGCTAAGGACAAGACTGAAGAGGACGCCACGGTTCAGCTCAGTAACGAGCCAGCGAGGGCAAATACCGAACTGAGACATCATGGCGACGAGGCTCCAAAGGTCGTCAACGACCCTAGTCCAGGTAAGTTTTCTAATCTGATCCCTCCTCTCAATCCCAGGGTAGTTAACTACCCCATCAGGGTCGGTAACGACCGACCGAGAATACCTAACGACCCTATTATCGACTCGGTAGCTTCACCTCTCGAGCCTAACTTGGTTTCGAGAATGGTGAAATCTCTTCCATTCCCCACTAAGAAATCTATGGACTCTACTGAGAGTAAGTTCAAGCATTTCGTAAAGATTCTTCAGGGCATTAATATTTCCATCCCATTCGCTGAGGCCCTAAGCGAAATGCCGGCTTACACAAATTTTTTGAAGGATATTCTTAGCAGGAAAAGATCCATCACAGAATTGCAGGATGAAGTCCGATCTATAGCTCTACCAGAAAAGTTAGGAGATCCAGTGAGATTTGTCATAACAATAGGAATAGGCGACCACAAATTCAAAGCTTTATGTGATCTGGGAGCCAGTGCTAGTTTACTCTCTCTCTCTCAATCTGGTCTAAAGCTAATATGGGACCACTAGAGCCCATCAACATGCGACTATACATGGCAGATGGCTCTTGCATCAAACCTACAGGGGTTGTAGAAGATTTTCTGGTTCAAGTGGGCAAATTCTTTGTTCCAAACGATTTCCTTGTCATGGCAATGCCCGAAGATCCGGTAGTACCTATTATTTTGGGGAGACCGTTCCTCGCCACAGCTGGAGCCATAATTGATTTTAGGAAGGGACTCCTAACTTTTGAAATTGGAGATGATGTGACGGAATTCCGGTTCAAACAGTCAATGAAAGAGACCGATAGAGCCGAAGTCAAGATGCTCCACACCCACAATGAGATCATTGAATGTGGAGACCCTGTTGGAAGATTGGTATCAAATGATGAATTTTCAGGACAAAGATGGGCAGAATTAGCCCTTGCGGTTTCGGTAAAAAGCTCCCCAGCCTCAGTACCGATTCTCCTGACAGAAGAAGCAAGCTCGTTAACGACTCCATCAGCATCGTTAATGACCCTGGCCGAAGACAATGAAATCTCAGCATTTGAATACCTCGAAGAGGTGTTGAAGACGGAGCCAGAAGAACCGACTCTAATCCCAGCTGAACCTTCTCCAACACTTAAACCTCTTCCGGACTCCCTCAGGTATGAATTCCTTGGTCCTAATTCTACCTTGCTTGTCATCATTAATGATAAATTAAAAGATGGGGAAGTACAAAAACTGCTGAATGTGCTGAGGATGCATAGGAAAGCCATAGGCTACTCCCTAGATGATATAACTAGCATATCTCCTTCTCTTTGCATGCATAGAATATACATGGAAGATAATCATAAACCCACTATAGAGCATCAACGTACGTTAAATCCTAACATGAAGGATGTAGTCAAAAAGGAAATCATTAAATTATTTGATGCTGGGATCATATTTCCTATATCGGACAGCCAATGGGTGAGTCCGGTCCATGTACTCCCAAAAAAGGGGGGAATGACTGTCATAGAAAACGAAAAGGGAGAACTTATTCCAACTAGGACCACCACCAGTTGGAGGATGTGCATTGATTATAGGAAGCTTAATAGTGCTACTAGAAAAGATCATTTTCCGCTTCCTTTCATTGATCAGGTATTAGAACGCTTAGCCCAGCATGATTATTTCTGTTATTTAGATGGCTATAACGGTTTTTAGCAGATTCCCATTCATCCTGATGACCAGGAGAAGACTACCTTTACATGTCCCTATGGAACCTTTGCTTATAAAAGAATGCCATTTGGGCTTTGCAATGCCCCTGCCACCTTTCAAAGGTGTATGATGGCCATTTTTTCGGATATGATAGAGGAGATTGTAGAGGTTTACATGGATGACTTTTCTGTTTATGGTTCTTCATTTGATGCTTGTCTTGCTAACCTTGCACGTGTGCTTAAAAGATGTGAAGAAACCAATCTTTTGTTAAATTGGGAAAAATGCCATTTCATGGTTCAAGAGGGGATAGTGCTAGCACATCTTGTCTCTAAGAGAGGGATAGAAGTAGATAAAGAGAAAATTGTGCTTATTGAAAAACTACCTCCTCCCTCTTTTGTAAAAGACATTAGGAGTTTCCTAGGGCATGCTGGTTTTTACAGACGCTTTATTCAGGATTTTTCTAAGATAGCTAAACCTTTGACTAACCTACTAATGAAAGATGTAGTGTTTGAGCTGTCCCTAGAATGTCTTGAAGCATTTTACAGGTTAAGACATTTTACAGGTACGCCCCTATTATGCAATCCCCAGATTAGACATTACCCTTTGAGATAATGTGCGACGCCAGTGACTATGCAGTCGGCGCAGTCTTGGGTCAAAGGAAGGATAAGAAACTCCATGCCATCTACTATGCCAGTAAGACGCTGGATGAGGCGCAGAGTAAGTATACCACAACGGAGAAGGAGTTTCTTGCTGTGGTATTTGCCTTTGAAAAATTCCGGTCCTACCTTGTTGGATCCAAAGTGATTGTTTATACCGACCATGAGGCTGTTAGATACCTAATGGCCAAAAAAGATGCCAAGCCCAGATTGCTTCGTTGGATGCTCTTACTACAGGAATTTGACCATGAAATAAGAGACAAAAAGGGAGCAGAGAATCTAGTGGCGGATCACTTATCCAAATTCCCAGTTGAGCATATCACTGAATCCAACAATGAAGTGCCAATAAACGATTCCAGACCAGACGAACACCTCATGCTGAACGAGGTCAAACTCAATAAGACCCTCGTCACCTACCCCTTCAGGGTCGTTAACAAGGCACCGAGGCTGGAATGCATAGATTAAGAAGGCAAAGACCCAAGGAGCATCAACATATCAGCCAGGCAAGTCGTTACCATGCCACGGGGGGTCCTCACCGAGGACAATACCACATCTCCAGGGTCTTTAATGACCCATTCAGGTCCAGTGACGACCGGGTCAGGTAAGATTTCTGAACCAAAACTCATTCAATTCGATTCAATCCCTTCCTCTCCTACCACTTCTATTTCTTCTACATCAATTCGTGTTGTTAGTGGGTCAAAAGCCCCTTGGTTCGCGGATTTCGCTAACTATCTTGTAGGAGGTGTGATTCCCGGGGGACTAATCCCACAAAAGAAAAAGAAGTTCCTCCACGATGTAAAACAGTACTATTGGGATGATCCTTACTTGTTTAAACAAGGAAGCGACCACCTCTTTAGACGCTGTATCCCAGAAGAGGAGATGGAGAACGTAATCCGTCAATGTCACACACTCCCTTCCGGAGGCCATGCAAAAGGGTTCAAAACCACGGCGAAGATTCTTCAAAGTGATCTCTATTGGCCAACCATGTTCAAGGATGTACAAGCTTATGTGACAGCATGTGATGGATGCCAATGCTCAGGCAACATCACTTGGAGAAATGAGAATCCACTAACCGGGATACTAGAGGTCGAGTTATTCGACGTATGGGGGATGGACTTCATGGGACCTTTTCCCGCATCAGGCCCCTACAAATATATCTTAGTGGCAGTCGACTATGTCTCTAAGTGGGTGGAAGTCGTTGCTACAAGGACCAACGACGCTAAAACCGTGGCCAAATTTATAAAGACTAACATCTGTCCCAGGTTTGGAGTTCCAAGAGTCCTCATTAGTGATGGTGGTTCTCATTTCATTGAGCGGTGTTTTGAAGCACTTCTGGCTAAGTATGGGGTATCACATCGGGTGGCAACACCATATCATCCCCAAACCAGTGGCCAAGTTGAAGTTTCAAACAAGCAGATGATGTCTCTCTATTTGGTGGTGTTTTTATATGTGATTTACTTTGTAAATATGTTTCTTTTTCCCCTTTTCTTGTGTGTTTTGTTCCTTTTTAGCTTAGTTCCCGTATTTCTATGAGATTCGGAGACTATGCGCATTTTATGTGTTTTGTAGGTAATTTGGCATGGATCAAGGGTCGTTTTGAAGGAGAGTCGAGACATGGAGCAAGGCCCGAGCTAAAGAGGGAAAGAGAGGAGCAAGCCATGAAGAAGAATAAGAGGAAAGCCAACAAGAAGAAGGTGGAACGAGGTTCGGACCGAGTTGCAACCAACCTTGGGCCCGACTTTGAAGTCTCCAACCTCGGACCGAGATGCACAGTAACTCGGGCCCGAGGTCCTCCGTGTCGATCCGAGTCGGTCACCGAACTACTTGGGCTCCAAGGCACGAAATTGTGGACTTCCACTTTTGCCCCTCATTTAATCCATAAAAGGCCCTCTTGTCTTCTAAGAAAGGGTTCCCACACACACACAAAAAGGGGGGCTCTCTCACAAAGGGGGGGGGGGTCCAAGGGAGCCAAGAGGATTCTTGGAGAGCAAGGAGGAAGGAGAGGAGAAGGAGAAGAGAGAGAATCGGCCAAGGGAGAGGAAGATTGATAGGTTTGGTTGATAGATTAGCTTTGCTTTGTTTTGATCTTGTGGATTTAGAAACCCTTGATTGGAATTTGTGGATTGCTTTTGATTTGAATGAAACTTTGCTTTGTTTTGAGATTGATGATGTTGATTGCTTTCCCTTTTGATTTGTTTGCTTTCCTTGTTTGCCACATGGAGTAGATCTCCTTGATCTTGGGTTATGGGGGAAAACCCTAGCTAGGTTTGGGCTAGAAACCCCAATTCCATAGCCTTGAGTGATTGATCTAAGGAACCCACTCTACATAGAGCTACAATTCCTTGCGAAAGTCGGGAATCAAGGCTTGAGATTGGCAAAGTAGCGAAAGTGAACATGTGTCAATCTCAAGACCTTGCTTCGAAGGGGATTTCCCCAATGATCGATGTGTAGAAGTGGTTGGAACGAGGGCGAAAGCACTCGATCCTAGTCCGATCATCACTCATTGCTTGAATTGGGGTGGATAAGCCTTCATCTACTAGAGAAGGAACCCAAAAGCCCAAGATCTACTTTTAATCTTTGAAGTTCGACAAACCCAGCTACCTCGGGCCCGACTTACCCTACGTCGGTCCCGACATTCTCTTGTCGCCAACATCGGGCCCGACGTGACCTCTGTGTCGGTCCCGACTGTTTTCTTTGTTTTCCTTTGTTTTATGCTCTCCTTTCTAGCTCCCTAGTATCTAGGCACATCGATCGAGTAGACTTCCCGAGTGTTCGACACCCACCACGTACTACAACGGGGTCGGGTTATAAATTGTATCTCTTGACCCTCGCACACCGAGAGAGGCGATCAAAAGAATGGCGCCGTTGCCGGGGAAGTCTAAGTGCATTGAGTGCCAATTTGGTGAGTTTCTTGTGTTTTGGTAGTGATTTGGGTGAGGGAATAGCCCAAACCCTTTGTTTGTTTTTGATTTGTTTTGGTTTGTGTCTTTGTTTCGTAGGTGTATGCTAGCTCGTTCCTACCGAGGAACACTTGAGCTTGAGTTTGTAAGTGATCCGGAAAGTATTCTCAAGGAAGCCCGAAGAAGGAAAAGGATGGAGAATCAAGCTCTCCATGTTGATGAGGAGTTGGCTCAACTTAGGGCCGAAATGGCTAGATTGCAACTCGAGAAGGACAATCAAGAGGCGGTGGCAAGAAGAGAACGGGAGCAACGGATGAGAGCCGAGGCTCAACTCAACGCTCTACCCCGGAATGCACGCCAATACATACATCCGGAGTTGAGGGTACCCGAGTCGGCTATTGTGCTTCCCGAGGTTGCCAAGAATTTTGAGATCAAGACGCAATTCATCTCCCTCATCAAGCGTGATCAATTCGAGGGCCGTCCACATGAGTGTCCCATAGAGCACATCAAACGATTTGTGGATATGTGTGAGACGATCTCCACCGACGAGGAGACATTGGAGTATGTGCTTCTAAAGGCGTTCAAATGGTCACTTGGGGGCAAGGCCACACATTGGCTCGAGAGCCAAGCTCCTAGGTCAATCACAACTTGGAAGACACTCTATGACGCTTTCTTGATGAAGTTCTTCCCGCCCTCAAAGACAACCGAGTTAAGAAGGAAGATTGCAAGCTTTCAACAAGGTCCGAATGAGCCCCTCTTCGAAGCATGGGACCGTTTCAAGGAGATGTTGCGCCAATGTCCTACTCATGGCCAACTACCATATGTGCTTCAAGACATCTTTTTCCAAGGCATCAATCCGGTAACGAAAGACAAGCTCAATCTCCACACCGATTGTGGGTTCATAGACTTGACACCGGATCAAGCTTGGGAGCTACTTGACAAGCTATCCGATTATGAGGCCATGTATGGGGTGAGTCAAGCTAGCAAGGAGGTGAAAGTTCAAGGTGAAGGTGCAAGGAAGTTATATGATCCAAAGGGAGAAGACATTGATAGGGATGTGAAGCTCCAATTCCTTGAAGGTGAAGTGAGCAAGCTTAAGAGGCAAGTCCACTACTACAAGCAAAATGCTAGAGCTTGTGAGGAGTGTGGATCCTTTGCACATGCTACACAAGTTTGTCCGAATGAGATCCAAGTGCGCTTGGCCGAGCGAATTTAGGAGACAAACTATGTTCGAGGAAATTTCGGTGGAAGAGGCAACTTCAACAATGGTAGTAATGGCCGGTGGAACAACGGTCAAGCTCAAAGTTACAACAACAACTTCAACCAAAAGGAGCCAAGGGCGCCACCACCACCATATAGACCACCGGGATTCAATGAGTTACAAACATTTGCTCAAGAGATGAGAGATGGGTTCAAGGAGATGAGGACCCAATTCAATGAGTTTGGTGCATGGAGGAGGCAAGTCGACAATCAATTTGCTCAAATTGCGACTCAAGCCCCGAGAGAGAATGGGAGACTTCCGGGCCGACCCGAGGAGAATCCTCGAGCTCAAAACAATCAAAATGAAGTCCGGGCAATTGGATTAAGAAGTGACCGAAACCTATCCGAGCCACACGTGCCTAAGAAGAATGAAGAGAGTCGGACCAACTTACCCAGCAAGTCGGGTCCGACATTCCCCGAAGTCGACCCAGCAAGAAGATCGACTCCTTCACCACGGACCGAGGTCGAGAGCAACTCGGGACCGACGTACACAGACCTCGATCCAACTCCTCTGTCCAGGACCGAGATTCACAACATCGGGCCCGACATGGTGCCCAAGTCGGTCCAACCAGGAAGTGTTGCAAATGAAGTAGGGAAGTCCAAAGAAGTTGATCCAAGCAAGATTCAAGGTTCAACAATTCTTCCATATCCCTCGAAGAAGCCTAAAAATGTTGTTGAGAACAAGTTCAAGAGGTTTCTCAAACTCTTGCAAGGCTTGAACATCTCTATCCCGTTCACCGATGCATTGAGTGAGATGCCATCTTATGCCATGTTTTTAAAGGAGATTTTGAGCAAGAAGAGGTCCATAGTTGAAATGCAAGATGAGGTCAAGACCTTGGAGTTACCGCAAAAGCTAGGAGATCCCGGTCGTTTTGCTATAACCATTGGTGTGGGGTCTCAAAATTTCCAAGCCTTATGTGACCTTGGGGCAAGTGTTTCGGTGATGCCCGCTAGCATTTGGAGAAGAGCAAATTTGGGTGAAATGGAGTCGGCCGATATGTCCCTAACTATGGCCGACGGTTCCATCATCAAGGCTAAGGGAATATTGGATGACGTTCCGGTGAGAGTTGGAAAGTACTTTGTCCCCGTGATTTCGTGATCCTAGACATGCACGAGGACCCCTTGGTCCCAATAATCTTAGGAAGACCATTCTTAGCTACGGCGGGGGCAAGGTTTGATGTCAAAAACGGCAAGGTTTCCTTTGAGATTGGTGAAGAAAAGGTCGATTTTCACTTCAACAAGGCCTTGAATGAGCCGGACGCCTTGGCTATCCTCAAACTTGAAGAGAGTGCTAAGAGAAAAGGAGAAGAAGTGGAGGTTGCTAGAGAGGTCATTGTGTTGAGAAGTGATGAAAGGTTGAATAAAAAAATACAAGCAAGGAAGTTGTTGGAGCAAATTGAGGATCAAGATGAGTCAAGGATCAATGCTAGCCCAAGGAGAAATGAAGAGTATCCTTACTTATGTCCTTTTGATGTTGGTGATGACCACAATTCTTCCCAAACTTTTGATTCCTACATTTGTTTAAATGATTTGAAAGATGACTTAGGAGACTCCTACATTTGCCTTAGTGACTTGAAAGATGAATTGGTAGAATCTCCTAGGAATTCTTTGGATAACTTTGGTGTAGGAAAAGAGGAACATGATGGAGCAAGTAAGGAGAAGAAATCTCATCCGTTGGAGGAGTATGATGAGAGAGGCCCGAGACCGGATAGCCATGCCTATATAGACCATCGTTGGTGGTTTTATGGGTATGAAGGCAATGGGAATGGGCATAACAATGGCGAGCAATTCACCGTGTTTCACCCGCCATAAGGTTGAGGTTAGGAAGTCAAGCTAGTGACTCTAAACGAGCGCTTCTCGGGAGGCAACCCGAGCTAGTAGCTTTCTTTTCGTAATTTTAGTTTGATTTTTCTTAGTTTAGCCTAGATTTTCCCTAACCAATATCTATCTAGTGTTTTGTGGATTTATGGTGTCGTGCATTCTTCAAAGTTGTGTAGGATTTGAGGTGAAATATTTAAATGGAAATATGGGAAAGAAGTTGCATGAGGATGGAGTAAGATTGGTGACCCGAATACTCCCACATCGAGCCCAGGTAAGTCGGGCCCGACATAGGGACGTCGGTCCATGAAGTCGGTCCAACTTGATTCGACTAGTTGGAATGCCAATTTTGCCCTTGACCTAATTTGTCCCTTTACCCCATTAAATATTATCCCCCACCTATCTATCATCTTCATATCAACTACCATTCCCAAAATACAACCCATCTCCCTCAAAAACCTTCAAAGTCGGCCGCCCCTACCCTCACCATACTCGATCCACATCCATCCCACTTCATCTCGTTCCAACCACAAAAAAAAGCCTCCCAAACCAAAATAAGAAATTGTGAGCTTTTCATACTCTTCTCTCTTGCTTTTAAGTTTTAATTTCCTTGTTTGATGGGGACATCAAAATTTTAAGTATCGGGTGGGGGTAAGTGGTGTTCATGATTTCACTTGTTTATGTTTGTTTATTATTTTGAGGATATTTAGTTTGTGTTTCTAGTTTGTATTTGGGATGTTTGCTTATTGGTTTGTGGAATGACACGGATGATTAATTTGGTCTTGAATGGATTAGCTTTTGGTTTTAGAGAAATTTTTGCAAAAAATCCATAAAAATTGTGTTAAAAAACAACAAAACGATTTTGTGTTTTGTAGGTTTTGGACTAGAAATTCCCATCTTAGATTGCCAAAATAAAAGTTAATGATGATGTGAGCATGTAAATTCCTTTGCATATTTTTGGATAGTTTAGACTCTAAAATGATGTTGCTTTTGATGTGATCATGATATCTTGCTTGTTTTATTGAACATGTGAGTTCTAGGATGAGTTCTTATGCAACTAAGTATGAGTGACCCTTGTGAGATTGATTTTTGGCCATTTTAGGGATGCTTGTTCATATTTGCATATCCCTCATTTTTCTTGTGTGATTAGCTCATTCATGCTTAGTAAAACTTGCTATTGCGGTGTTTATCTATTTTCCGAGACCGTCATGAAAATTGTCCTAGCATGGTCACATTGATTTTGAACTTTATTCTTCTAGTCACATAAATGTTCCATATCCTACCATGAAGATAATCCTTTGTTTGTAGCCCCGTTCTAGCCTAAGCCTTTGCTTGAAACTCCTCAAAAATATTATTCCTAGCCTTATATGACTTGACCCTTATGGGATTGGACTTTAGAAGAGAGGTTTGGATTGTATTTGAAGAGTTGAGATTCTCTTGGGTTTAAGGGCAAAAGAATGGTGTTATGAATCATGTGGGTAGTGCATCTTTGTTGTACAAAAATGAAAAAAAGAAAGAAAAGGAAGAAAGAAAATGTTGGAAATGTAAAGTGGAATAAAGCAAGGAGCTTAAGTGAAGAAAATGGTCCGACCGAGTTACAAGCAACATCGGGCCCGATGTCATAAGAAAGTCGGTCCAAATGTAGAAAGTGTTGAATACCAACAAAAAGCATAAGAGCAAAGATGAAGTGGAATGTTAAGTGAAATTTTGGGTTGAAAGGAAAATGTTAAGTCTTTTGGGTGAGTGTGAAAGTAATTGTGGAATTTTGGTGAAGTTGGTGAGAGTTTAGGTTGTTCCATCCCCATTGAAAGCACCACAAGACCAAATAATTCCCACCTTGAAAAATACCAAAAGCCCCATTACAACCCGACCGAATGGAACCTCATTGAGGACCTCCATTGAGCCAAGTTCGAAATTCTTTGTGTACTTTGCATTAGGCATCTCTAGGTGGAGGAATTGGTGATATTAGCTTCAATAGTAAAGTCTTTACTTGCATGATTTTTGAGCTTGAGTGTTCATTGCTAAACCCAAACACATGATGAGTGATACACATTCACATATCCCTAAAGTGAGGCTTAGTTGCATTAACTTTATTCCTTGGAACACTTAATCAGGTGTGATGATGTAATCTTGCTTGAATATCGATCACTTGTGCTTAAAATGTGTTTTCATACGAGGCTTTACTTGAAGATTATGTTTCGGTTTTGCTTACATTGTTATTGCTTGAGGACAAGCAAGTTTAAGTATGGGGTATTTTGATGTCTCTCTATTTGGTGGTGTTTTTATATGTGATTTCCTTTGTAAATATGTTTCTTTTTCCCCTTTTCTTGTGTGTTTTGTTCCTTTTTAGCTTAGTTCCCGTATTTCTATGAGATTCGGAGACTATGCGCATTTTATGTGTTTTGTAGGTAATTTGGCATGGATCAAGGGTCGTTTTGAAGGAGAGTCGAGACATGGAGCAAGGCCCGAGCTAAAGAGGGAAAGAGAGGAGCAAGCCATGAAGAAGAATAAGAGGAAAGCCAACAAGAAGAAGGTGGAACGAGGTTCGGACCGAGTTGCAACCAACCTCGGGCCCGACTTTGAAGTCTCCAACCTCGGACCGAGATGCACAGTAACTCGGACCCGAGGTCCTCCGTGTCGATCCGAGTCGGTCACCGAACTACTTGGGCTCCAAGGCACGAAATTGTGGACTTCCACTTTTGCCCCTCATTTAATCCATAAAAGGCCCTCTTGTCTTCTAAGAAAGGGTTCCCACACACACACAAAAAGGGGGGCTCTCTCACAAAGGGGGGGGGGGGTCCAAGGGAGCCAAGAGGATTCTTGGAGAGCAAGGAGGAAGGAGAGGAGAAGGAGAAGAGAGAGAATCGGCCAAGGGAGAGGAAGATTGATAGGTTTGGTTGATAGATTAGCTTTGCTTTGTTTTGATCTTGTGGATTTAGAAACCCTTGATTGGAATTTGTGGATTGCTTTTGATTTGAATGAAACTTTGCTTTGTTTTGAGATTGATGATGTTGATTACTTTCCCTTTTGATTTGTTTGCTTCCCTTGTTTGCCACATGGAGTAGATCTCCTTGATCTTGGGTTATGGGGGAAAACCCTAGCTAGGTTTGGGCTAGAAACCCCAATTCCATAGCCTTGAGTGATTGATCTAAGGAACCCACTCTACACAGAGCTACAATTCCTTGCGAAAGTCGGGAATCAAGGCTTGAGATTGGCAAAGTAGCGAAAGTGAACATGTGTCAATCTCAAGACCTTGCTTCGAAGGGGATTTCCCCAATGATCGATGTGTAGAAGTGGTTGGAACGAGGGTGAAAGCACTCGATCCTAGTCCGATCATCACTCATTGCTTGAATTGGGGTGGATAAGCCTTAATCTACTAGAGAAGGAACCCAAAAGCCCAAGATCTACTTTTAATCTTTGAAGTTCGACAAACCCAGCTACCTCGGGCCCGACTTACCCTACGTCGGTCCCGACTTCCTCTTGTCGCCAACATCGGGCCCGACGTGACCTCTGTGTCGGTCCTGACTGTTTTCTTTGTTTTCCTTTGTTTTATGCTCTCCTTTCTAGCTCCCTAGTATGTAGGCACATCGATCGAGTAGATTTCCCGAGTGTTCGACACCCACCACGTACTACAACGGGGTCGGGTTATAATATGTATCTCTTGACCCTCGCACACCGAGAGAGGCGATCAGCAGATAAAGAGCATGATGGAGAAGACTGTGTCCCGTTCTAGGAAGGATTGGTCTTCTAAATTGGATGACGCTCTGTGGGCATACAAGACAGCATACAAGACGCCTCTGCGCACCACTCCTTATAATCTAGTGTATGGCAAAGCATGTCATTTACCGGTTGAGATGGAGCATAAAGCATTGTGGGCTCTTAAGGAGATCAACATGAACCTCGACGCGGCAAGAGCAGAAAGATTCATGGACTTGCAAGCACTAGAAGAATTGAGGCTTAAGGCGTACGAAAATGCTGAGATTTACAAAGAGCGCACCAAGCGGTGGCATGATCAGAAATTAGTGCCCAAAACCTATGAGGTTGGCGATAAGGTACGTCTTTTCAACTCTAGACTCCGTTTATTCCCAGGGAAGCTCAGGACACGATGGAGTGGGCCATTCGTGGTTCATCACATCTATCCCCACGGTGCGGTAGAGTTGATCGATAACCAAGGCGCAATCTTCAAAGTTAACGGCCACCGACTGAAAACGTTTCATGAGCAACCCGACCCGGATGAATGAGATTAGAGTCACTATGGATCTTACAACGTTGGATTGAACAAGGTAAGTACATCGGGCTGACGACGTTAAAAATAGCGCTTACGGGAGGCAACCCGCCTTTAGTACAGACTATATTTTTCTTTTCTTTTTAGATTTTCTTTTTCCTAGCTTTCTTTTGAGTTTTTTTATTAGTTTTTAGGATAGAAAAATAGGATAGTTTTTGAGCTAACAAGATGCAGGAGAAGGGCTCGACAATCATTCAAGGAGGCTACGGTGGATCGTTAACAACCCACCCAAGCTCGTTAACGACCCGGTTTGGCGAACCGACTCGGGCAGGCAAGTTTTATTTAACCCTAACCTATCTTCTATCTTCTACCCTATCTTCTATCTAACCTAGCCGCCTCTACCTACCCCCCTCCTCCTATTTCTACCCTCTCCTATTTTACCCTTCTAAAACTCCCAAAATCCTACTCTCAAATCCTCAAATCTCAAGCTCCAATTCCCTCAAAATTCTACCGAAGACCCTTCACCACCGATCGGAACCCCACTTTCACCGAACTTCGGAAAACGCCCCATTACCGAAGCCCGCCGCCTCAGTTTTCCCACCGACGAGATCCAAGCTCGTTAACCATCCAAACTCGATCTTTGTTCTTCAATTTCTCAATCTTCCGGTATGATTTCTAAACCCTAACTCTTTATTGCATGATTCATGGTTTTTTAGGGTAGAAATTTCATATCTTGATTGTGTTTATAGAGGAGTTTTTTAGGGTCGAATTGCATGTTTATTCTTGCCTATGGGTTTTATTAAGTACATTGGTAGTGATTCTCGATCTAGGGAAGTTTATTCATGCTAGATTCTCCATTGCAATAATTTGATTAGAAACGCATGAATTTTCTTGTTCTAGGAATTGAGTTTGATCCTCACCATGTTAATTTTGGGCAAATTTTAGCATGTTCGGGATGGGCAATTGAGCAAGTATGGGGTGCGTATACTCGATTGTGTGTCTAGTGTAGGATTATAGAGGATGCATGCTTGATTCATGTATTAATTTTAAAGTTGATAACACTCAGATTTTGCGAAATGGTTCTCGGCAGGTCGTTAATGACCCGCCCAAGCTCGTTAACGACCCTGCGTATCTTCAAAGCTTAAAAACCAGCCCAGGCTCGTTAACGACCCTGCGTATCTTCAAAGATTAAAAACCAGTCCAGAACCGATTAACGACCCAATTGGGTAGTTAACGACGAATTCCGAGGGCTATTTTGAGACCAAGTATGGGGTCTCTTGTCTAATTTACTTGAGTTGATCTTATCTTGGAAAAGTCGGTACATTTTTTTTGTAGATCACATGGCAAGTTCAAGCCGAGCTGCTACCCGAGCCCAAAAGAAGAAGAGGAATCAGAGGTCCCCATCTCCACCTCGCATGGATAATGTGATCTTACACACTCAAGGGCAAGTAGACCGATACAACGCCATCCTAGACAAGGACCATAACACTCGGCGGTTCTCAAGGTCAAGTGCTAAACCCATAGGGATCTATGAGGATGTTAAGGAGGCTTTTGCTATTCTTGGTGTGCCTCACTTGTTGAGGAAGGAGAATTTACCACACTTTCCGGCTCTCATATCCGATTTTCTGGCCACTCTTGAGAAGAGTTTCCGATGAAGAATTCGGCGGGATGCATCCGATTTATGCTCGGCAATGTGAACCGAAAGTATACTATGGCGGAGTTTAACGCTATTCTGGAGCTCCCAAATCCATATCGAGATTACAGTCTCAAAGATTACAAGGTGACAAGGACTTGGAGCTACGTCACCGGGGAGGTAGAGCCCTCCTCTACGACACTATCCCGGGCAAGCATCATCAACCCCATATTCAGGATCATCCTCCGAGTCATAGCCGCCACATTCTGGCTAAAGAGGGAGCTGAACGGGCCACCAAGGACAGAAGTTGCATGCCTCCGCACTGTTCTTTTTGAGGAGCCAACCCAATTCAATCTGGGGTACGAATGGCTTTATTATGTGGAGAAGTCAACCAAGTCAAAAGAAGTTTGGTGCGGGAACCTGGTTAGTCTCCTGGCGACCAATCATGGAGTCGACCTCACTCGCTACACACCGGCTCATGCTCAACTCCTCAACAAGAGTAATTGGTTTAGCTCCGGTATTTTCACTCAAGTTCGGGATGGGTATATTACAAAAGTGCAAGGTCGAAACGTCGTGCCCACTCGAGACAAGTTTGAGCTACTTTACGTACTGAATTGGTACGAGGCATGGACGGGGCATGCATTCTCGTTAGAGCCCAAGCCGGAGGATGAGCTATCACTTAGGCCGTGTGAGACAAGATTTGAGCGAGAAGGAGAAGCAGTGGATGAAGAAGAAGATGCGACTGAAGAGGCGGCTATTGAGGGAGGTACAGAGGAGCTCGACATCGAGGAGGATGACCTCGATACAGAAGTTTTGGGCACCAATGTCTTCATTAACGAGCCCACCAGGGTCGTTAACGACCACTTCGAGGCTCCTAACGACGCTCCTACTGAGGCACACAACTTTGGTAACGACTCGCCGAAAGCATCTAACAACCCCCTGCAGCCCCCTATCGACCCTCACTCTTATGGTCTCGTGCCATACAACCCGGTGCTTTACCAAGACCACTTCCAGCCTCACTATCAACCACCCCCTCAGTCCGAGTACACTGGATCGAGTATCCCGCCTCCATGGGCCGAAGATCTTTCTGCTCAAATGCAACAGCTTCACCTCCAGAAGAACCATATTCATAGGAGGATGGATAGATGGGAGACTGTCTATTCCGCTCGCATGGCACTTGAGGATGAGAGGCACCGCCAGAGAGAGACGGATGATGCAGAGCATTGGAGGACGATGTACGACTTAATGGGAAACATCGAGCATTACTTTCCACCACCCAACCGTTGATGCAGTTTGAAGAGTTTCCTTGTTTTCTGCTTTTTAAGACTTTGTAAGTTTTTATGTTTTTCTTTTCTTGTTTTCTCTTGTTTTTCTTTTCTATTTCTTTTCTTCTTCTTATTTTTCTTATAGTGGGGACACTGTAATTTTAAGTATGGGGTGGGAAAGAGTAGAAAACTTGTTTGTCTTGTGTCTTGTTTTATGTGTTTAATTTATCTTAAGTAGGCTTATTAATCGAGAAATAAAAAATAAAAATAAAAAAAGACGAAATTTTTTTGAAAAATCCAAAAAGAGTTTTAGAATTGATAGATATCCCTTTCTTATGGTTCTATGATAGTTAGTTGCTAACATGATCATATAATTCCTTGCAAGCATGTCTTTGATTATATAGCCGGATTCTTAATTTAAGGTTGTTTTTTAGGAAGGAATAGCATTTGATGAAATTGAGCATGTATACTTTTTAGCATAAGTGATGCAATCCAACAATATCTACCCAGTGAGTTATTTTTGGCCTTATAGGGAGAACATTAAAAATCCCTCTTCTTTTCTTGTGTGATTTACTCTCTATATGCATATTATCTCTTGAAATTGTGATGGTTATCTATTTCATGAAACCTATATAAGATTTATAGTTCATTACTTGTGAAGATCAGATGATGGAGAACTTTTTCATAAGCCCTATTAATCCATATCCACCTTACATGATCCTTCTTTTTGAAACCAATTTGAGCCTGAAGCCTTTTATTTTTAGCTCCACAAAATTTGTTCCCTAGCCGAGATAAGCTTGACCTTATCCGGGGATTAGGACTTAGTTTGGAGAGGTATGTTTTGTTGAGTGCAATGTTATGTTTGGTTTGAAATTTAAGGATTGTTGGGAAGGGTAGATTGGAAGTCTCTTGCTTAAATTAGTTGTAAAAAAAGAGATCTCTTGGTATAAAAGATGCACGAAATAAGATTGTTTGTTGTTAGGAAAGAGGAGGAGTACACGGTGAAGCTCAGTAACGACCATGTTGGCTCGTTAACGAGGCACCGAAGAAAAAAATGAAAAGAAAAATAAAAGAGAAAGAAAGAGTAAGTAGTGCATGTGTGTTTAATAGATGAAAACCAGAGGTTCTTTTGAGTTGTTTTTATGAGACTTTCTAGGATATATTGAGTGAGTGAAGAATAAGTGCATAATGTTGAGAGAGTTTGGTATCTTATGAGAGTTTTGTTTATGTGAGTTTTTAGGAGTCTTTGATTCCCGGATATTATTAGCACCACATAGACAAAATATTTTCCACGCCTTATTGTCTTTACCAAGCCCCATTACAACCCGGCCGAATGGAAGCTTCTATGAAGTTTTTCATTGAGCCCCCTCAGTTCTCTTGATGAATTTTTGCTTGTTTTGACTAATCTTAGGTGGAGAGTTTGGTGATATAAGTTCCAAATTCTATGAGTTTTTGCATATAAGATGAGTTGGGAGTTGAATTTATAAGCCTAAACACTTGAGAGTTGAGTGAAACACATATATCCCTTGTGAGGTTGGATTGTATTTGCTTATGTCTATTTGGTGCATATATGTGTGATGACATTAATAGTCATTTGTTATTTTTCTTCTATATGTTTTGATGTTGTTTTTTAGATGATGGCTATAGTTTGATGAGTATGTTTGTTTGGTTTTGATTTATGTTTAAGTGATTGCTTGAGGACAAGCAAGTCTAAGTATGGGGTATTTTGATGTTCGTGTTTTTGGTATAGTTTTTAGTATGTTTTCTTAGTTTGTTAGGACTAGTTTTGATAAGTTTAGGGTTAGTTTTGTGTGTTTTTTTTGATAAGTTTGCATATTTCGTGAAAAGTATGGAAGCTACTCAGTTTTGTGTCTTTTTAGCAAGGAAACGGTGCTTTTTGGAGCTAAATTTGGAATGCTATGGTGAAGGACGGAAGAATGCGAGATAAGAGAGTCGAAGTCAAGCTTTTTCAGAGAGAGGAGATGAAGAAGTCAATATTCAGGCTCGTTAACGAGGCTGTGAGGGCTCGTTAACGAGATTACGAGATTGGTTTTTCGAGAAATCTTAATGATGACCTACCGATCCTGTGCGGAAATTTATTCCATGTCGGTAGAGGTGTTTTTGATGAGTTTTAGGGTTATTATGTTTTATTTTAAGTCTTGTTATCTTTCTAGGATTTTATTTCTATCTTTTTAGAATAGGTTTCTATCTTTTAGGAAAGTTTTTATCTTATATCTTTATTTATTTAGATAGCTTTATTAGTATAAATACCCTTCTTTATAGCCTATAGAAGGGGTGGCAAGTAAGGCAGAATGGAAGAGAGGAGCCGAGAGAAAGAAAAGGGTCGGAGATTGAGATCGGGTTCGGTGGAACGAGAGTTTGCCGGGGTCGTTAATCACGGTTTTTGATTTGGTTTTGTATTTTTCGGTTTCTTTCGAATTTCTGTAAGACGTTTATATTTCTTATTAATTTGAAGTAGTTGTTTGTTTTCAATGTTTTCTCTTGTTGAATTTATTTGTTTCTTAGTTATGAGTAGTGAGTAGTTTTCCTATCTAGGGTCGGGGTTGAAATCCGGCATAGTTATGCATGGTTTGATGAGTAAGATGATGTGTTGAATGCCTTTTATCTATTTTTGAGATTTCTTGTTGTGTTTATACCTAGATGAGAGTCAAGGTAGTTTGAGTTTTTAACTTGATTGAAAGAGAAAGTTATAGACTTGAAGGTTGATATTGTTTGAATACGAAAGTTTCAAGCTTTAGATCCAAAACAAGTGATTGAGTGGATAAATTTATGAGAATAGATTAATTTACTTGCTAGTCAATGAAAGTTGATGAATTTATTTATTTAAAGGCATGATCTTTATCTTCTTACGAGTTTATATGCATGACTATGTTGTGGTGACCCTTGTCCTAGATCTTTGTTTTTATTTGAATTCTTGTAGATCGTATTCGTTACTGAGTTCGTAGCCTCGGTACCGAACTTGTTTAGGTCGTTATTGTTAGTTAGTTGTTTGCGTTGGTTTGTTAACGACCCTAACAAAGTCATTAACGAGGCTGATCGTGAGTATTTTTGCTTGTTTTGTTCGGTTTTTATTATTTATAGTTGATAGATAAACAAACCTTGCTTCTCGTGGAACGATCCTGACTCCCCTATACTCAGCGGGGTCTTGACTTATAAATTTATTTGTTGTCCAGAGTAAAGGCCCGTCAACAGCGACAAGGCTGTGACAAGGCGTCGGCGCGCCAGCGCAAGGCGTGTCGCGACACACTAGGTGTGGCACGACATGGCCAAGGCACGCGACGCAACCAAGGCTATCGCGACACGCTAGGCGTGGCACGATGGGTTATGGTGCGTGGTGCACGCGAACCTTATGTCGCGACGCCGGGTTGCCCCGACGCAGACATGGGGATCGGTACCGAGGTGTAGGACTCGGTACCGAGTGTGGCTGGCACGGTACCGGCCAGGGGTGGCTTGGTACCGGACGCGAGGTCCTCGGCACCATTGTGCGAGGCATCGGCGCTGGATCCGATGACGGTGAGGCACTTGAAGAGGGGAGCGTCGGTGGATGCGTCGTGGCTAGCGTAGACTCGCGCGACAAGGGACACCGTGGCTCAAGCTATGGCACGGGTCCGGGCTCGAGTGATGGGTCCGTTGGAGCGCATGAACAAATCATCCTCTTCTTGGCTTGTCGTCAGTGAGGGGGTCACATCACAAGTGGACTTCAAAGGCTTCCAAAGTCGAAAAAATGACACTTTTCCAAGCATAGTAGTTTTGACGATCAAATTTAATGGAGATTGAAAGGAATTGAAGTTGGTCTGTTTTGCCATTATTGAGAAAATATTTTTTGTAGAGGGCTCAAACATGGTGAGAATTTATTGTTAAGGGTTGTAAGGTTGAGAAGACGAGAGGAGAGGACCGAAAAAATTGGAGGATCGTCTAAGCTCTATATACTATATTAGATTAACTGAAACTGATTGAAATTCTTATCCATTGATATGTGATTGCCCAGGATTTCTCCTTTTTATCGCGTATATATGTGACCTCACAAGATCCCACTCTTTCCTAGTAAACCTGAAATAAAACCAATTTCGCACTACAAACTGATTCCTTGTGCAACAAGTAAATTGAATTTTCAGTCAACTTGTTTTTCGGGCTTATTCTTTAATTCGTTTTTCAAAAGAGCCCTTATCCTTTCTTTTATTAATATTATTTCTTGTAAATACTCCTAGTCTTTTAGAGCATAAACAGCGGTGTACCACCATATTTGATCATCAATTTTTTTTAAAGGGAATTCTTCATCTTTTTAATTTTTTTAATTACATTTTCTTCTCTTTCTAACACTTGTCATCATGCTAATGAGTGACCAAATGCAAATGTGGTCATCACCATGACCGATCATAAAATATATTCTCCCCTTCTCTCCATATTTATTATTTGTTTATTGCCTCTCTCATGCATCCCATGACCAAAAATTGTCCAACCAATGGCCATACTCTTAGGGTTTAATTCTTTCTATCTTTTCACAATTGTTTATTTATTAATTAATTTTTATCCTAACTTCTCTGAACAACCTAATCATATTTGGGAGACTATCACCACTTCAAACGATGAGTCATTCATTTTCATATATAATCATCTTAAATTTTTTTTCAAGGCTATATTTATTGGGTACCAAAAATTAGTTGGAGTATTCCAACTAATTGTGCAAACTCATATAAATACCATTGGTTTAACACATAAGAGCTAGTAAATAGTTGTAAAATAATTTTTTTTTAAAGCTAGTTTTAAAGTTTTTGGAGGAGTTTTTAGTTTTTTTTAATTAAAAATTAATTATTCCCTATATAGCAATAATCCTAGTATAAAGAAAAATTTAAAGTTATTACTTACTACAATAAACTAGTTGAGTATTACCAAACAATGTTTATATTCTTTTTGAAACTCCAGCTATTTTTACAACTAGTTTTGTAACTCCAACTAGTTTTTTTTTGCCACTGAACAAACATAGCCTAGATTTTACAATTCCACATAGTTCAAAATACTAAAAAAAATTCCGGGGTTGGGATCTCTCTGCACTCTGCACCATGTAGATTACTCCGCAATTGAACCAAACCCTATGTTACTATATACACGTTTGTTGGGAAATCCGATATGGAGTTGTGGAATGCAAACCCAATATCCAGTGTTTTCTAGAGAGTTTTTTAGATATCAATCTCATACCCAAAACCTCCTTGGTATGGGGTCTCATACATCTCCAATTTGGAAGGTATGGAATTCATTCTCAAATATGACTTATTCTTCTATCTCCCACCATCAAATTTCTTGTTGGAAAATTACTTATTTGGCATTAAAATGGCCTTATGCAATTAAATAAGTAGCATTATGAGCACGCAACATAGGCAGTTAAACTGCTTTATAGTAGTTTATGGTAGTCGAAATTCGACCTAAAAATGAGGGGATGGCATCTTATGGTAATTTTAGTAGTTGAAAATTTACATTTCACATTGAAATCAACTTCCATTAGCAATGCTTTACCAAACACCTTATAACTTATCTGAAAAATAAATATCTAATTTCAACTACCTTCAACATTAACAACATCAACAATATCAACATCAACAATTTCAACTACTCCATCCGTTCAGAAAAACTTAGAATTTATCTTAAAAATTAAGAAATCACACAATTTGACTTAAATACCCCTTTTATCTTTTTTTTTTTTTTTTTGATTTCACTTAAATTTAAATTACATGATCATATTTGGTTTACGATTGTCTTTTTCAAAATTTACATACAATATCCAATTCTTTCTTAAATATGTGTTCATTTTTTTCCATTTAAGTCAAGATTTGTTAGAAGGTTAAAGTTGAAAATATATATGCATAAATATTTAGAACATCATATTTTTTTAACAAAAGAAACTTTCTAAAACATCATAAGCTAATAAACGGAGGGAATACTAAATTTATCAGGCGTCCCATTATAATGTACGCACACAAACAAAAAGCGGATGCATATATGATTCTACTTAACTTGCATATATGCAAGAGTGGATTCCACTAATTAAAAAGCGATAAAGCATTAATAATACCCTCAAGTGCCACCCCTATATAAGAAGACCGACTACAAGGCTGGCCTAATTCAACCAGCAATATACATACGTAATACGTATATGCATTACAATCATCAGATTAGAGAAGCCATTTCCTAACGATATACGTAGGAACTTAATTATAGCCCTAACAAGTGCCAAGTTCAAAGAGGCTAGCTAGCTAGCATGACTCTCAATTTGTCCATGGCGTCTTACAACAAATCAAAGGCGTTCTTGGCCGTTATATTCCTTCAGTTTGGGCTTGCGGGGATGGATATTCTCTCTAAGGTTGCGCTAAATCATGGCATGAGTAACTACGTCCTTGTGGTTTACCGTCATGTCGTAGCCACTCTAGTCGTTGCCCCTTTCGCTATCTTCTTCGACAGGAAAGTTAGGCCTAAGATGACCTTATCCATCTTCATCAAGATTCTTCTCTTGAGCTTGCTAGAGTAAGTTATATATGAACTTAATTTTGTTTTGTCATGTAAAAGTAACTAATTCACTTTCTAGCCCCAACTTTAATTATTTTTCTATTGGTTCTTGTAGGCCAGTGATTGACCAAAACTTGTACTTCATGGGGATGAAGTACACGTCAGCGACGTTCGCAGCAACAATGGTGAACATCCTCCCCGCCATAACCTTCGTGATGGCTTGGATATTCAAGCTTGAAAAGGTGAATCTCACGAGCATCCGAAGCCAAGCGAAGCTATTTGGAACCGTGGCTACGGTTGCAGGGGCCATGATCATGACACTGATCAAAGGCCCCGGACTACAAATGTTTGGAGTGAGTGGCGCCAACTCGACGCATGACCTCAAAAGCGTCGACATCAGCCTCCATGACGCTGTCAAAGGCTCCATCATGATCACCGTCGGTTGCTTTAGTTGGGCCGGTTTCGTTATCTTGCAGGTAACTATTGCTCATAGGATCTAAATCTTTACTCTCTTCGTTTTGCAAGAAGACGACTGACGAATTCATGTGTTTATTAGGCAACCACACTCAAGGTTTACCCTTGCGAGCTCTCGCTTACGGCTTGGATATGCCTGTTGGGGACGTTGGAGGGGACCGCGGTGGCACTCGTGATGGAGAAAGGGAACACATCGGTGTGGCTTATTGGCTGGGATTCTCGGATTCTCGCCGCGGTTTATAGTGTAAGTTTGATCTAGGAAAAACCATCTCAATAAACCTGAACCAACAAATTTCCATGCCGAGTTTTGTTTATATTTTTGTGTTAAATAATAAAATGTCTAAATCTAGAATTGACATGTAAGTAAAATAAATGAGAGCAGACGCGCAGATAGAAAGTCTCGTGTTTTAAACTTTAGAGAGTCATGGGAATTCGGGAAGCTCTAACTCGTTCATATTCAATGTAATTCTCAAAACAGGGAATCTTTTGTTCTGGATTAGCATATTACTTACAAGGTGTAGTCATGAAAGAAAGAGGGCCGGTGTTCGTCACTGCCTTCAATCCTCTTTGCATGATCATTGTTGCTGCCTTGAGTTCCTTCCTCCTCGCAGAAAAAATGTATCTCGGAAGGTAAGTAATTAAACACTAATTCCTACATCCTTTAATTTTCCATATCAATTATGTATTATTAATGGTGGGTCTAATTACATTATGTTTTGATTGTCCCCTTTTTTTAGGGTAATGGGAGCGGTCATCATCATTGTAGGGCTCTATATGGTGATATGGGGCAAAGGAAAAGACTACCATGGCGACGAGTCCTCTTCCGACATGGCGATCGATGAGAAAATGGCAAGTGAAATGAAACTTGGAGATGTGGGAAAACAAGTGAACAAGGAGAGTCTTACTTGCAAGGAACAAAAACAAGAAGATAGCTTGGTGTAGACTATGTACTGAGATTTAATTTCTATTAGTTAGACCCACCATTACTAATTAACATGATGATCAATCAATCCCTTTTTCTTTGCAAAGAAGATGATTATCCAATGCACATGCACTTTCCATCTTGTAATTTCCTAGCTAGCTATTATTAATTTCTATGTTTCGTTTAATGTAATATTGGCTAGCTTTTCAAGATAAACAATACCAATATATTGGTAATAATACGTACGCGGTTCTAATGTCCATTCTAGGCCCGCTTCAAACAAAATCAAGAAAGTTCATGAAGTGAAGCAATGTACAAATAAAGCAATACAAATTTACTGAAAATATATTCTACCAAAAAAAAAAAACAAATATACTGAAAATATCACAATTTGAGAAATCTATTTTTTTTTGTATCATTTTAATTAATTTATTTATCAGCTGACTAGATAGTGTCAACTAAAGAAAATTATAATAAGTAAAATCGTGGTGGTGCAGATTTTTTTTTTTAGACCAAGAAAGTAGCTCATTATGATCATCAGATCCCTGGCTATATAATATAATGCACAAATATAATGCAGAACATTGGAAAAACAGTTTGTAATTGATTGATTCCCACAAGGGCTTGTGTATAACAAGGAGGATCCCACAAACTAGAAATTATACAATTGCCATCGCCTTTTGTGAGTGTCATTAATTAGTTGAATCCTACTATGAAAGAATCTAAAAAACAAAAACAAATGTGATATGTTTTTGCTTTTGTTTGTCCACTAAGAACGCACGAATCCTCGCCGGTCTCCCGATGATTCATATCGTGCATGTCATCAACCATCATTTGTATCAGGTAAAGCCATGGGGCCCAGATTGTGGGCATTTAGGTCGTGTCATTAATTCAGAAATATTCTTTATATATTCACCACAATGTTAATCACGTTGTACAAATCTCGGAAGGATTCAAATTTAAGTTAGCTATATGGGCTACGAGTACTAGCTAATAGTTTGAAGGAAAGATTTGATTGAGTTGTATTGATCTCAAAAGGATTACATAAATAGTAGGGATCTTGATTTAGTTGTTTTGGAGATCAAGTATACCTAAGGAAATAAATAATATAAGATAAAATCTATCTTTTTAAACTACTTTTGATATTATCAAGATCTTGTACTATTATCCCCACAAGATGATGGGCGAGAAACAACCAACAGCTTGCATCGACATACATCAAACGGGCAACCCGTTAAGGCCTTTGTGAAGACATCCACAACTTGATCTTTGGCTGGAATATGACAAACAAGAAGAGACTTAGAATCGACTTGTTACCGAACATAATGAAAGTCTAACAGAATGTGCTTGGACTTGTTTGTAATTGTGGGATTATTGCCCAAAAACGTGGCTGACAAATTATCACATAAGAGGAGCGGTGCACCAGATAGAGGTTGATGAATTTCAGCCAACAACTGACGCAGCCAAACCAGCTCAACTGTAACAAAAAACAATGCCATATACTCAGCCTCAATACTTGATCTAGCAACAATTTTTTGCTTTCGACTTGCCCAGCTTATAAGATTAGAACAAAAAACACAACAAAGCCATGCTAGGAGACAACAATATCATTTCGGGTCTGAATAGACAACAATATCATTCCGAGAAGAAGCAAAAATGAAAAGTCCATGATCTAAAGTGCCCTTTATATAACACAAAATGCGTTTGACATCTCTCCAATGTGATTGCATAGGTTTATGCATGAATTGACAAGCACGATTCACAGCGTAACTAAGCTTGGGACGAATGATTGTATCATATTGTAAACTGCCAACCACACGCCGATAAGCCGTGAGATCATCAAAGGGATATTCAGGCGTCGGCGGTCGACGAAAAGCCCCAGAATCAGCAGGAGACGACAAAGGCTTGGATTGTAACATATCACAACTTTCAAGAAGGTCACGTAATACTTGTACTGAGATAAATGAAGAGATGTAGGGCTGGTGTAGGTTACCTCGATACCAAAGAAGAAGGTGAGGCGTCCCAAATCTTTCTAGGAGAAAGTACTGTGTAGTTGTGTGATAAAGCTAGTGAGGAACGCATGATCGGATCCCGTAAGTATAATATCGTCAACATACACAAGTAGATAAGTGAGAGAATGCAGTGATCGGCGAATAAACAGGGACATGTCGGATTGACAAGCTTTGAAGCCATGTCGAAGGAGTTAACTTTTGAGGTTGTTAAACCAGGCGCGTGGAGCTTGCTTGAGGCCATAAAGCGCCTTATGAAGCTTACAAACATGTAGTGGATACGAGGGATGAATGAAGCCCTGGGGTTGTTCCATAAAAATAGTTTCTTGAAGATCGTCATTAAGAAAAGCATTATTTATATCAAGTTGGCGGAGAGACCAACCTTTTGACATGGCAATAGAAAGAATCAACCGAATTGTGGTCCGTTTGACAACCGGACTGAAAGTATCAAAGAAATCCACCCCATCATGATGGAACCCTTTTGTGACAACTTGTGCTTGGTAGCGCTCTATGGAGTTGTCGGCCTTTCTCTTGATCCAATAGACCCATTTGTTGCCAACAATATTAGAGTGAGACGGTTGAGGTACAAGAGACCAAGTATGGTTTCCAAGTAGAGCTTCAAATTCTTAACGGATAGCCGCATGCCAACGAGAATGTTTTTGTTAGCATGGGCGAAAAGAAGTGGTTCCTTTTCTACAGAGACAATGGTCAGGGTTGTGTGCTTCGAAGTCATGAGAACACGGTGTTTCAAATTCCTTGTTCGTTCCCAAGTAGTCATGCCATGCATTGAAACTTCAGAGGGGCGAATATGAGAGGCGTCGGGTTGTTCGATTGGGACTACATGTGACGAATTATTCGGTTGGGACATTAATCTCGAGTCATCTACTGGTGTCGTGCCTCCAAAGGGTGGGTCGTGAGTGGGACTATTTTGAGGTGACAAGAAATTAGAAGGGGTAGAAGTAGAAGTTGTGTGTGTATGGGAAGGGGAGATTGAAGGAGTGGCATTAGGGTTTGGATGTGGGGAACTAGGGTTTACATGGGAGGAATTAGGGTTTGCATGGGAATTCAATTGGAGCAAATCTGTGGAGATTAATGTGGGAAGAGAATGAGAAGCCACAATTGACGTTGAACTAGATGGTATATGGTATGGAAATTTGGACTCATCAAAAACAACATGTGCGGAGATATAGGTTCGACCAGTGGGGAGGTGAATTCACATATAGCCCTTGTATTTTGAAGTTTAGCCAATGAAAAGACATGGAAGAGATCGGTAGGAGAGTTTTGTGGATTGATATGGACGAAGATATGGGAAGCACAAGCAACCGAAAACGCAAAGACGATTGTAATCAGGAGCTTTATGGTTTAGAATTTGGTAAGGTGACTTGTGATTGAGCAACAGAGTAGTGGTGCGATTGGAAAGCTAAAAAGCATTCTCCCAAAATTGAAATGGAAAAGATGCTAGGGCAAGGAGGGCTAAACCTTTTTCTTAGACAATACGATGACGACGCTCAACTCCACCATTTTGAGAAGGTGTGTGAGGGCAGTCAATTCGATGAAGAATGTCGTTTTGTTCAAGGTAGGATTTAAGGGCTAAGAACTCCCCCCCCCCCCCCCCAACATCGGACTGAAGTTGTTTTATGGAGGTTTTGAACTAATTTTGAACCATTTTGTGGAAAGAAATAAATGTGGGAAGTACTTGAGATTTTTTAGAACGGAAATAGATCCAGTACAATTTTGAGTGATCATCCACAAATTGCAAAAAATATTTATTCCCGTAAATAGAGGTGGTAGAGGTAGAAGCCCATACATCAGCATAAATAATGTCAAAACATGACAAACTAGGTTTATGAATAGAAGACATAGGCAAACGATGACTTTTTCCTAACTGACAAGGTTGACAAACAGAGGACAATTCTTTATTTAAAACTAGTAACTAATTGTTTAAGAATGATAAGGTTGGGATGAGCGAGGTGCCAGTGCCAATCCTCAAGAGATGCAAGATTAGCCACGGGTCTTGGAATAGAAGGCGTAAGAAGTCGGTAGAGACCATGTTTAACGATGCCCTTCAAGATTATCCGTCCCTGTAGATCCTTCACAAGACAACAAGTAGGATGAAGTTCAATTAGTACATTATTATCCTTGGTAAAAGTAGGAACATTGAGCAAATTCTTAGTAATTTCAGGAACAACATGAACATTCTTCAATTATAAACTAGAGGAACCGAGAGTAGTGGAGCCAATGTGGCTTATATGAATGGGTTTACCAACACCAAGAGCCAGATGATTAGTACCATCATAATCAATATGCTTAGAAAGATGCGCTAATCAGGCTGTAACATGATCAGACGCACCTGAGTCTAAGTACCAAGGAACTTCAAGAGATGAAGGATTGACTTGATTGGATTGATTAACCTAATTATCTTGCTTAGGACTTGGACCAGTGGGCAGATTAAAAGCAGTGTCGAAGCGATTCCAGCAGTTTTTGGCGGGATGACCAATACGATCACATATTTGACAAATCGGACGAGAGTCGTAGTTTGGAGTTGTACCCATTAGAATTGTTGTAGTTGGAATAATTAGATGGAGAGGAGTCATGACCTCGACCTCTATCGTAGCCACGCCCTCTACCATGATCAGAATATGAGCCACGCCCTCTACCTCACGTGGAATAGGAACGATCATTATCGGTGGTGACCGAATTTGCATTCAAAGTGTTGGATGACGATGGTGGGCTCGGCGTGGCAACAATAGGTGTTTGTTGCTTGGATTCAACATCTAACTTCTCTTCCTCTTGAAGAAGAAGACGTGCGAGTTCGTCGGAAGAGATATCTTCGACACGATCATTAAGAGAGGTTTTCAACGGGCTGTAACTTGAATCAAGCCAATGAAGAATGCAGGACACAGTATCATCGTTTTGAACAAGATATCCACACTCATCCAAGGAATCAATAATCGAGCGCTTCTTTTCAATGTAGTCCATCATCGAGAGAGTGCCTTTGAATAAAGATTGAAGTTGACCTTTTAATTGTTGAAGACGAGCACGAGTTTGCGACTGAAACATTGAAGCGAGCATGGTCCATGCTTTGTAAGAAGTGGATGCATGAGCCACGTATGCCAGTAATTGATCGGACAAAGTGGATCGTTCCCAGACAAGGACAAAGCGATCAGTTTTCTTCCATGATTTGTAAGCCTTGACAACTGCGGCATCGACGCCATCTTTGGGTGCCTCACATGGTTGAGTAGTGACAAATGAATCAACTTCGTACGCGTCAAGAGTGGAAAAGATGATGCTTTTCCGTGAGAAATAGTCGTGACGGTCAAGCTTGATTAAGATAGACGAAAATTTAATGTGGCCGACCTTTCCGCTGTTGAGCAGAATGGTGTTGGAGTCCTCGGCCATGGACGACAATGCAAGCAGACGATGATGTGTTCAGAAAAAAAAACCTATGCTCTAGAAACCATAATAGTTTGAAGGAAAGATTTGATTGAGTTGTATTGCTCTCACAAGGATTATATAAATAGAGATCTTGACTTGATCTCCAAGACATAATATTTACATATCTTTATACATTAGGAAATAAATAATATAAGATAAAATCTATCCTTTTGAACTACATTTAATATCATGAAGATCTTGTACTATTACTAGCGGGTCTTGGGCATTTCTTGTAATCTAGTACTCCCTCCTAGATGGGTGTCCGATTTCAAAATGGGAAATCCAAATGGGTAGGGACCGCCGGTTTCGGAACCGGAACCGAAGTGGAACGGGCGAAACCGGTATACCCTCGGTTTCGGTCTCGGTTCCTCCCTCCTTGGAATCAGAGAATCGGTAGTTCCTCTGTAACATCCCTATTTTGCAAAGATATGTGTTACTGCCAGTGACCTCAGATTTTACCATCCAAAGTCACCCAAGGCTTTATAAGGTATTAAGTTAAATTAAAAAGCCGAAATGTAAAGTTATTACATATTATAAAGTTGCTCAAGCATGAGACTTTTAAAAGTATCTGTTACAGACATTGACTTAGTTCAACAAAACATAATACTTAAGAGTTTTTAGGCAGCGGAATTTAAATGACGTTGTTAGCATAAGTGTAGTGCAACCCGAAAATGAACGAGAAAACCATCCTTGATAGAATTGGACCTTTCTTCCTTCAACTCGATCGATCTTCATCTTGACGCCCTTGGTGGAGGTTTCCTAGAGTCTAACATTTGTCGCGAAGGGAGAGAAATACCATGCAGAAATGCGGAAAAGAGGAATTAGTCTAAGGAGACTAAGCAAGCGAGAATGGAAATTCTCAAGGGTAGTTTGGGTAAAATTAACTAATTATTAAAGAGATACTCGAAATGTATTTTGAGAAGTACGCACTTTAAGTGGAGCTTATTAACGGAAATGAGTAAATCTCGGGGCGAGAAAACTCTAGACTAAATAAATGAACTACGAGACTATAGAGCGTCTTAGAGTAGAATTAATGTTGGGAACGTCTTTAATTACACACAAGTTTCTAGAAAACCTCTCGCGCCCTTGTCGGACCGAGAGCCGGGTCGATCTTTTAAGACCGGCCCGGTTTTGATGTCTTTTAATGTGCACCACCACTTATGTTTATTATGTGTCAAAACTTGCATAACATCAATAACGTTTAAGGGTGTGGAGGCTATGAAAGAGCCTAGTCCACTTAAGGGTAACGAAGTTCCTACACCTACCTAGGGTGTAGACATCCCTCCAACGAGTAGGAGCAGACATAGATCATGATCCTTAAGTTGTGGGAAGAGAGGGCATGATGCCATACCACTCTACATGTTATATAGAGGTGTTCGGGATGAGCCCACACCCCTTACTATACTATTTACGAATTTTAAAACGAATCTCGAAAAGAGATTTTAAACAAGCAAAGGCCACACAAACAAGCCTAGCAATATATCTACTAACAATAATAATAGTAGTAATGCTAACAAAAGGTCGTTATTTCTAACAATCGATATGTCCTAGGTTCGTTTATTTTAACAAACAAGGTGTTCCCAACATCGAGAAAGTTAACGGAATCGAATTTTATCGAAAGGGTTCAAGTAGAATATCCACTTGCCTAGAATTTCCTTCAAGATGTTACGAATCTCGGAATTAGAAAGTCTTAGTGACGTTCGTAAGCTTCTACCTATTTAACCGAAAGGAGTGATGAACATTATGTATTAAATTCCTTGTTTTTTTATTAATCCTTTTTCTTATTTTCATCTTCTAAGAGAAGGAAAGTTAAATCTAAATTATTTAGTTTAATAATTTAGATAGGAGGCATCAAAATAATAATTCTTTATTATTATTTTCAAGGTGATACTTTTATAGGAATTTTATAACCTTTAAAAATACTTATTTTAGGAAAAATATGCAAGACCTCATTTACTCATAAGAGAAACCTTTTTAAACTATATGCAATATATATATTTAAAATGAACTATATATATGGTTTGCATGCATCATTATTTTTATGCAAAGTTACTTATTAAAATTTATCCTTATGATCAATATTCCTACAAGTCATGAATTACTTATAATAAATTGTAGTTAAATCTAAGATAGTCGTGCATGTTACTAATAATTTATAAAAACCCTTTTTATTCCCACATGCAACGCTTGAGTTAATTAAAATAGCTTATGCTTAACAAAGCATTCTTTTTTTTTTCTCAGAAGGCTATCAAGTTTTTAATTCACCATTTTATTAGTTCTACAACTGGCGGCGACGGTGGCCAGTGGAGGAGGCGCCGGTGGTGGTGGCTTGGGAACCCAAAGAAATGAGTTTGGGTGTGTGGCTTAACAAAACATTCTTTTTTTCTATGAAGGCTAACAAGTTTTTAATTCACCATTTTATTAGTCCCTAAATGCTATAGTGCAAGGCTGATTTTTTTTCTTTTAAGGGGAGAAGAAAGTGCTCTCTAGAATATAAGGGAGTTTTTGTATAATGGAAGAGAGTGTTTGAGAGATGAATGGGAGTGTTAAGAGACTTATGGTGTCTTTGAAGAGGGTGGAATCTTTAAAAGCCAACTAAGAAGTGTTAGTGGAAGATCAATTTCATCATGACAAAATCCTTTGTTCATGTGAGTGGTAGAGGAGAATTGAACTTAATAAAATAAGTCTCATGTGAGTGGCAAATCTTTGCACCAATCTCCCACCTAAATCCACTCTTAAATTATCCAAACGCGTTACAAACGGACTGTAATGTCGGTTTGAAAAGTACACCGGAACGACCGGGTTTTAAGAATAAAATTTCTCTTAGTTACGAAATTATTAAATTTCGTCTTTGATAAATTCATTTACTCGAATAAATATTTCATAAGAATATTATAAATTATTTATTTTAGAAAATAGATTTTTGAATGAAAGAGACCTTTTATGAGGTTATTTTATTTAATGAATAATTAAATACTATGAAAATGAAATTTATTCATTTAACGGAATTTGCGGCTATTGCAACAATACCCCCTTAAATTAGTTTCGTCCCCGAAACTAGGAAAACAAGGGATGGTACTACAATTCGGTACGAGTATTAGCTACAAATGCTTACTTAGCGTGAAGGAACAACAAAATTACTAGTAGCCCCTTAAAGAATATTTCATTCTTTACTTATGACGACAACAACTTTGGAAAACGTCTTTGCATGTCTTTCTCTGTCTCCCATGTTGTGCCTTCTCTACCGTCCTTTGACTAGAGTACTCGGACTAGAGCTACCTCTTTATTGCGTAGCTGCTTCACTTGATGTTCTACTATCTTCAGAGGTCTCTCCTCATAAGTGCCATCTCATTGAATTTCCACGTCATCATAGTTGATTATGTGGGATTCGCAGGCACATACTGTCTCAGGAGTGACACGTGGAAAACGTTATGAACTAGATGTGTTGATGGTTGTTGGGCGATGCAATAGGCCAACTTGCCTACTCTTTCCAAAATCTCGAAGGGCCCCACATAACGAGGATTGATCTTTCATCTTTTCCCAAAACGGAACACATCCTTCGAAGGAGATACTTTAACGAAAACCTTATTGCCTACCACGAACTCAATATCTCTCCTCTTCAGATCCGCGTATGACTTTTGTCGACTTTGAGTAGTCAACATCCTTTGATGAATTAAGGCAACGTCCGCGGTGGTTCTTTCGACCAACTCCGTTCCGAGAAGAATCTTATCGGCATTGTCATCCCAACAAATTGGAGATTTACATTTTCGGCCATACAAAGCCTCAAAAGGAGCCATCTTTATTGTTGAGTGCCAGCTATTGTTGTAAGTGAACTCTATCAAACTCAAACTGACATCTCAACTTGTTGTGCGATCTAGAACGCATGCTCGAAGCATATCCTCAAGAGTCTGAATGGTCCTTTCAGACTGACCATCGGTTTGAGGGTGAAAAGCTGTGCTAAACTTCAGTTCAGTACCCATGGCTTTATGTAATTCTTGCCAGAAATTTGCCATGTAACGTCCGTCCCTATCGGAGATGATTGTCTTCGAGGTACCATGGAGGCGGACGATTTCTTTAATAAAAAAATCTGCTAGCTGCTGGACTCCCCACTTTTTCTTGATTGCGATAAAGTGGGCGCTCTTGGTGCGTCGGTCTATGATAACCCATATAGCGTCTTTCTGCTTTTGAGTCTTAGGTAAACCGGTAACGAAGTCCATAACTGTGTATTCCCATTTCCATTCTGGCACTGAAAGTGATTGCAACATTCCTCCCAGTCTTTTATGCTCAATCTTCACCTTCTGCTAAACCAAACACCTCGAAATGAATTTTGTTACCTCGTGCTTCATGTTTGGCCACCAGAAATTTCTTTGCAAGTCTTTGTACATCTTACTTGCTCCAGGATGGACGGAATATGCAGATGAGTGAGCTTCTTTCAAAATGATATTACGAAGCTCATCAATGGCAAGCACACAAATCAAATTTTGAAACCAAAGGGAACCGTCATCTTGAATAACGAACCCAGGTGCCTTGCCTTCCTGCACTTCTCCACTGATCTTGATCAACATGATATCATCGGTTGCTTCTCTCTGATCTCATATAGTAAGTCGGGATGGATTTCGAAGGTGGTCAAACAACCTTGTTGTCTTCCAAACCAAACTTCAATGCCTTCTCGAAACAACTCTTGTTGTAGCTTTAGTTGAATCGTCAGCATTGCAACTATGCCCTCTTGTTGTGTCTTTCGACTTAAGGCATCGGCCACAACATTAGCCTTGCCCGGATGATAGAGCAATTCGATGTCGTAGTCCTTGAGCAGTTCTAACCATCTTCTTTGCCTCATGTTCAACTCTTTTTGAGTGAACACATATTTCAAACTTTTATGATCGGTGTATATCTGACACTTCACCTTATAGAAGTAGTGTCGCCAAATCTTTAAGGCAAACACCATAGTTGTTAGCTCAAGGTCGTGTGTCGGGTACTTAACTTCATAGGTCCTGAATTGACGAGATGCATAAGCTATCACTTTCCTATTTTGCATTAATACACATCCCAGACCTTGTTTGAAGGCATCATTATACACTACGTAACCTTCATGTCCATCTGGAAGAGTCAATACGGGTGCACTCGTTAGACGCTTCTTGAGCTCTTGGAAGCTTTCTTCACATTTCTCGTCCCATACAAACTTCTTGTGGGTCCTTCGGAGTAGTTTGGTCATTGGCAAAGCGATCTTAGAAAATCCTTCAACGAACGTTCCGTAGTACCCAACAAGTCCTAGGTAGCTGCGAATTTCTTTAACATTCCGCAGTTGCTTTCATTCGGAGACTTCTATAATCTTTTACGAGTCCACCATTACTCCGTGTTGATTGATGACATAACCTAAAAAGGCAAATTCTTTTAACCATAGGTCACACTTTGATAACTTGGCATATAACTAGTTATCCTTCAATATCTGCAACACGATCATAAGATGCTCCTTATGATCAGACTGAATTCCTGAGTAGATCAAAATTTCGTCGACAAAGACGATCACAAACTTATCGAGGTACTCATGGAAACAGCGATGCATTAGATTCATAAACACTGCAGGTGCTTTTGTCAACCCAAATGGCATTACCACAAACTCGTAGTGGCCTTAGCGAGTACGGAACGCCGTCTTCGGTATATCCTCTTCGCGAATTCTGAGTTGGTGATATCCGGATCTTAGGTCGATCTTTGAAAATACTTTTGCTCCTCGAAGCTGATCTAGGAGATCATCTATCCTTGGCAGAAGATACTTGTTCTTGATGGTGACTTTGTTCAACTCTCGGTAGTCGATACATAAGCGGAAAGTCCCATCTCTTTCTTCTTTACGAAAAGCACAGGTGCTCCCCAAGGCGAGGCACTCGGTCTGATGAAACCCTTCTCTATCACCTCCTCAAGATGACTCTTGAGTTCCTTCATATCTATCGGAGCCATCCTATACGGTGCCTTTGAGATTGGTGCAGTTCATGGCTCTAAACTGACTTAAAACTCGACTTCTCGTCGAGGAGGTAACCCCGGGAGCTCTTCGGGAAAGACGTCGTGAAATTCTCTAGCTATAGGAATCTTTTGGATGTCTATGACTTTCTTCTCCGTCGATTCCAGGTAGCACAGGTATCCAACACATCCTTGTCGGAGCAGTTTCCCAGCCTTCATGGCGTTGATCACCTTTCCATTTTCTTCTTCTTGCTTTCCTTTGAACTTGAAAATGTGTTTCCTTCCAAAATTGATGGTTACAGTCCGAGTGTGGAAATATATTACGGCTCCATGAAGTGACAACCAATCTCTTCCGAGAATGATGTCATAAGGGGCCATCGGAATGCATATCAAGTTGGATTTGAAACTTCCTCCTTGAATGCTTAGCAGAAAGTTTCTTAAATGTCTTGTTCCTATGATTCTTTCTCCATTTGGAAGGTTCACAACAAAAGGTTCACAGACTTCGTGACACTCTAGTCCTAGGAATTCTACATATCTTTCTTATATAAAGGAATGCAAAGCACCAGAGTCAAATAATAAGAAGACTGCTTTTGAGTGGACGTATAGGGTACCTTGACATACGGGTGCTTCCGGCTTGTCGCTCGCACGCATCTCATAAAGACGTTGTCCTTGATTCTGAGAATTCATCGGTCCTTTCCCCTTGTTCTGAGCAGTTGACTATACCAAAGTAGTTCCGGCGGTCCTATTGGAGGTCTGAGGGTACTGGGAAACCGAGTTGGAGTGTGCTTGGCCTGATTTGCTCCCAGTCTGCCTATAGTAAAGGCAAAGGTGTCCTTATTTTCCACAATTGTAGCAAGTTTTGTGGTCCTTTGGGCAGTTCCTATTGATGTGCCCTTGTTCTCTACAGTTGTGGCAAACAATCGGGCTCTTCTTAGATTCCTACCCTTGAAAAGACTTTGCTCCCACTGACGCAGGCTTGTTCTTGTTCTTCTTTGACCAGTTTGAACCTTGTGCTGACGCTGGCCTCTTAAACCCACTTTGATTTGAGTGATGAGGCTCCTTCTACGTTCAGGCTCATTTAACGTGGTCTTCATTCGGTAAGCGGCATCCACATAATCCTCTAGTGTCGCGAAGTGGCGGTTCACCATCCAAGTTTGATGGAGTCGCTCATCCACTTGTGGAAGCATCGGATCTTTTGCTGCTCAGTAGATATCTCGTCTTCGGCATACTACAACAGATGATTGAACTTCTTGGCTCTTTCTAGAACACTTAGCCCGTGGACCTTTGGCGAAAGCAGCTCATCCAATTTCTCGTCCTTCATAGCAGCAGAGAAGAACCGGTTCATCATTTTTTCCTTGAACATATTCCAGTTTAGTTCAGGTTGGGTAGCCAAGTTCGAGCTCTCCCACCATTCTCCGGCTTCACCCTTAAGACTTAGGGCAGCCATGTGCACCTTATCAGCTTCTGAGCAGTGCACGTTCCTTAGCAACCTTTCCGCATTGCAGAACCAATAATGAACACCGGCAGAGTCTCCACTTCCATCATAGGAGTCCAGCTTCATTGTGTTGAAGATCTTAAGGCCGTTTGCAAAGCTTGTCTCAACCACATTTCCACGAGCATCAACTGCTCCTTGACCTTCTTCTTGGTTCTCCACATTGACTTGATTAGGCACAATGTCTGGAATCGCTTCTAGTACCATTTGCTGAATCATGGTCCGAATGTTTCCATAGTGCCTTCGTTGAGTACGACAGCAGGGTAAGGTATCGGGGGACGGTTAGCATGAGGCAATCCCCTAACTTCGGATTGATTTTCCTCATTCTCATCTCTAACTTGGGTTTGGTTGTTTTGGTGGCTAGTTCCTCTTGTAGTTACCATCTGAATAGATTATACACACATGTTTTCCTTTAATAATTTAACATTTGTATAAGATAAGTATTAAGGCACATCTTTAGAGAAAAAGAAGTACTTTTTATTAGAATTTTTTAGAGAAGGATTTACAAAAGGCTTTATATAAAAAACCCTTACAATACTTAAAACAACAGAGGAACTAATGCTGGCTTGACTATTCAAGAAAAACGAATAATCAAGTGGAGTGGACGACCACACTCCTAGAATTAAGAAAAACTACAACTACCGAGCTAGGAATAATGTTCGAACATGGAAATCTAATGGTTACAGAAGAAATCTAAGAAACCATCATCAAACCAATTCTCATCCAAACTCTCCCCATCATGACAAAGCAACACATTAGCCTGCCAAATGTTCCTCCTTGCCACGTCCACAAAACTCCGAAGAGATGCCAAGCAAGTCTCGTGCTAGTGGATCTTGTTCTCAGCGGCCATGACCTCGTCCATCCATGTGTCCTTGCACTGTGCCACCATGAGCTTGTTAGGGTGGCGGTGCCTCGTTCCATAAGGCCAAGATGCAGATGAGATATTTCTATGTGGCGGTTCAACTGGAGGTCGAGATGACTCTCATTCGAGCATGTTGACTAGACCTTGCATTTGGTACTCAACGGGGGCCATGCTAGCTTGTGTGTATAAGGAGGTGTTGGGCATGGTTGCCCATGGAAGGTGGAGCTGGGGGAAAAAGTAATCCTGGATAAGACGGCCTCTCAACCTTTGGTACTAGCTAGCAGTGGTGGCTCGAGGACTATGTACAACTTAGGCTCAGCTATTGGTTCTGAGGGTCCTTGTTCAGTGTGGTACGGACCAAGATGGATTTGCTGCATGAGAAGATAGTCCTCGTGAGACCAATCGTTGATAAGAGGTAGAGGTCCCTTTGGTTCCGGCACCCTTGATGATGAGGCAACTTCAAAGCTAGGCGCTACTGAAGGCGGTACCTCGGGGTTGTAGACCTCCCCGTCGGTGTTTTCTTCCATAAGTTCCTCCTCTTCTTGGAACTCGGGTTCCATATCCTCATCTTGCTCCATAAAATAGTTGTCCGGATTGATTTCCGACACTCCTTCCTCCTCCTCTTCATAATAGTAGAACTCCATGCTATAAATCGGGGCCATCAGTTCAGGCTCGAATTCGTGTACCTCTGAGTCGTACACCGGTGTACCTGGTAGCTCAGCAGGTTCGCCCACTTCCTCCTAGATTGGTTTGGCTTGTCCTTCTTCCTTTTCTCCTTCCGTTCCCGAATCGGGATCCATCTCTGGGTCTCCTTCCTCTTCTTCACCCACTCCCAACTCGGGATCAATCACTAGGCCTTCCTCCTCTTCTTGCACCTGAGCGGCCTCTCCGAGTTCATAGAAGGGATCGTCTTCGGCATTCTGGTAGGGCCAGTTTGGGTTAAAGGCGAAGGCTTCTTCCGACTCTCGTAGGGGTTCCTCTAGGCTATTCCTTAGGTGGTTGGTCCTACATGTCGGCATCATACTGAAAAGAAAGGAAGGAATGAAGGAGTTAGTAATAGAAGATCCTTAAATTCTATAAGACGAAGATGCTTGAAGGAAGTTTACGGAATTTTAAACAAGATTCTTAAACATGAAAAAATTGGTTTAAGAAAGATATACTTTTTCTTGGAATTACTTGGAAACATTTCCAATTCTTAAAATTTTCTTACACTTGAATCCTAAATGGAATTTCTAAATTATAATTTTCTTTTATTGGATGGGTTTAAACTTGGAATATTTTCAACAAAAGTGACTAGGTTATGAAGTTCAAGACTTATTACCTAAGTTTTGGAAGTAGAAAGAAAATTTTAATAATAAAAAAATTTCGGTTCGAAGATAAAGACTTTGGTTTTGAAAATTTTCGGTTTTGAAAACAAAACGTTCGGCTCTGATACCATATTTGTAATACCCCTATTTTGCAACGATATGTGTTACCACCAGTGACCTCGGATTTTACCATCCAAAGTCACCCAAGGCTTTATAAGGCATTAAGTTATATAAAAAAGCAGAAATGTAAAGTTATTACATAGTATAAAGTTGCTCAAGCATGAGACTTTTAAAAGTATCTATTACAGACTTTGACTTAGTTCAACAAAACATAATACTTAAGAGTTTTTAGGCAGTGGAATTTAAATAACTTTGTTAGCATAAGTGTAGTGCAACCCAAAAATAAATGAGAAAACCATCCTTGAGAGAATTTGACCTTTCTTCCTTCAATTCAATCGATCTTCGTCTTTACGCCTTTGGCGGAGGTTTCCTAGAGTCTGGCATTTGTCGCGAAGGGAGAGAAATACCATGCAGAAATGCGGAAAAGCGGAATTAGTCTAAGAAGACTAAGCAAGCGAGAATGGAAATTCTCAAGGGTAGTTCGGGTAAAATTAACTAATTATTAAATAGATACTCGAAATGTGTTTTGAGAAGTAAGCACTTTAAGTGGAGCTTATTAATGGAAATGAGTAAATCTCGTGGCGAGAAAACTCTAGACCGAAAGAACGAACTACGAGACTATAGAACATCTTAGAGTAGAATTAATGTTGGGAACGTGTTTAATTACATACAAGTTTCTAGAAAATCTCTTGCGCCCTTGTCGGACCGAGAGCCGAGTAGATCTTTTAAGACCGGCCCGATTTTGATGTCTTTTAATGTGCACTAGCACTTATCTTTATTACGTGTCAAAACTTGCATATCATTAATAACTTTTAAGGGTGTGGAGGCTATGAAAGAACGAGTCTAATTAAGGGGAACGAAGTTCCGACACCTAGCTAGGGTGTAGACATCCCTCCAACGAGTAGGAGCGGACATAGATCATGATCCTTATGTCGCGGGAAGAGAGGGCATTATGCCATACCACTCTACATGTTATATAGAGGTGTTCGGGCCAAGCCCGCACCCCTTACTATACTATTTTCAAATTTCATAATGAATCTCGAAAACAGATTTTAAACAAGCAAAGGCCACACAAACATGCCTAGCAATATGTCTACTAAAAATAATAATAGTAGTAATGCTAACAAAGGGTCGTTATTTCTAACAATCGATATTTCCTAGGTTCGTTTATTTTAACAAACAAGGTGTTCCAAACATCGAGAAGTTAACAGAATCGAATATTATCGAAAGGGTTCAAGTAGAATATCCACTTGCCTTTAATTTCCTTCGGGATGTTACGAAACTCGGAATTAGAAAGTCTTAGTGATGTTTGTAAGCTTCGAACTTTTTTTTGTTTTTTAAAACAAGTAAGAATTCGGAGTACCAAACATGTTTGGTAGTCCGAGAGGCCGTTAAAAAAAACGGCAACCATAAACGGCTAAGTGGGTTAACAGAGAAGCCAACCAAGGCAAGCAGAATTGACTAATGGTAGTACAAATCCTCGAAAATAAGAGCAAAAAGATATCGGAATCGGGGCAAGTGACTCGGCTAAAGTCGTTGTGCCTAGATCAAATAAATTACCCGAAATTACAAACCAAGTATAGCATGCAAGTAAGGGATCAAACCCAAGAGAATCGGTATTCTGAATAATCAACAAAGAACAAAACAAGGGTTTGAGAGTTTAAGCAAGCAATCAGATTAAGATTTCAAATCAATAAAAGGAAAGCAGAGTTCATTCAATCAATTCCACCTTTTTAATCATTCAATCATTGATTCATCCACTTTTCTATAATTCCTAGGTTAATTCCAATCCTTATAAAAGATTTCCGCTTGTCCACGGTCCAAGCGAAATCATGATATGAACAAGGACGCTTAATTCAAATCATGCAAAGTATTAAGGATAATAGGATATCAAATCATGCAATTAAGCTACGAGTCTCATGCATAAAATAACAATCAAACACTCTTTGTCAATTCCAATCCACAGTCTTGGAAAAGAGTTGTTTCAAGGATAAATAAGATTGCACAGACAACAATCAAACCTACTCCAAACAGTAGATCTAAGTCAATCAAACAAGTTGATCAGTCTCATAAAATCAAACATAGATCATAGAAATAAAACAAGAGTTTTGATATTAACCAAAGGATAGAAAAGTGATCAGAATCCTACGAATTCATAAGAAGGCTTCCTTGATCAAACAAACTCCAAGGAAGATTAGTTCTCCATAATAGAAATAAAAACTAAGTTAAACTGAAATAAAATCTAGATTGAAGTCTTCAAAAGTATCTACCAAACTGAATACTAAACTAAGCTTAAATACTAGAAACAATATCCGAAAACCTAAAGATATAATAAAAGCAAAGATAAAATAAACGAAACGAAGTCGGCGCGCTGAAACATCGCCACCCGCGAGCGCGGTTCTCAACCCGCGATCGCGGCTCCAGCGTCTCTCGGCGTCCGCGGATCGTCGATCTCCCGCGGGCCTGGGTCTCGACCCGCGGTCGCGGGTCCCGCTTTCTTCGAATCTTAAACTTTGTTTTCCTTAGCTACCGCTGTAAAGCGGGTCTTCAGCTCGAACTTAGGACTTTTGTCTTCAAAGTCTTCATTTGTAGGCTTTTCTAATATTACAATTAAATACCCTAATCTAGCCTAAAACACTCTGAAATCCTAATAAAAACACATAGTTACGCTGTACAGAATCCAGCGTATCAAATTCCCCCATACTTAGATCTTGCTCTTCCTCGAGTAAGCTCAAAATAAATCTAACAATCAATACACATAAGATCCACATGAAGTAATAAGGGAATATGAAAAATCTAAAACTCTCAACTCAGAACCCGAACCCAAGTAGAGAAATAATGAGCAAAGACATGAAAGCTCAAACACACACCTCACCAGAATTCATATAAACTCTCAAGCTCTAAAAAGTGTAGAGCAACCTAGGATCTACACGAAATTTAAAATGTAATCCCCAGACACCAAAGTAGAATATGATCCTAAACACTCTGATTTTTCCACTCAATTCTACTTAGGCGCCCTTTCGGGTTTTCACCTAATCACTCTTTTCATTTTTCTTCAGGTGTGCTCACATATACTCACATCTCTCATAAACCTCATATTACCCTATCCTAATGCTAGTCCGGGTTACCTGCTTATTACCTGAGCCGCCCTTTCGGGTTTTCGACTCATCCTAGGATTTTCTATGCCTTTTTTCAAAATTTTTATGGCTTTTTCATTTTTTTAAAAACTTTTTTCTATACAAAACATGGAACAAAAATCCAATAAAAAAAATAAACTGAAATGCAACTATCTATGATAAGCGTAGCGAGTACTTCCTCCTCCATACTTAAATCCTTCATTGTCCTCAATGAAGTAAAGAGTAAGGAATCAAGCATAGAAGAGAAAAATCAAAAGACTCACATACGAAAGATGATATGGAAGAACTCTTCAAAGGCATGTATGTGTAGCTCAGAAATCTTCAGATAGTCCGTCGTAGGGAAAACCACGGGCACGGTGGCCATGCCGCGGGCGCGGGTGCTCTGATCGCGAAAAAGAAATGGTTGATTCTGCATACGCGATGTGAAGCGACAACATAAAACACGATCATCAATACTGAACACGAACTCACAAACAAACTCTGAATCTCGCCTTAAGCATTAATGTAGTACGAGCCTTGAAAATGAAGATTCCCCCATACTTGAGGATGACCATGGGCGGACATAAATCTCCTAAAAAGGATGGAGATAGAAGAATATGGAAAAGATAGAAGGATGGAAAATAGAAGGTAGAATCTCGGGGGTTTCACCCGAAAACCTTTTATTTCGAGGGTTTCACCCGAAAACCTTTTATTTTTTTATTTTTTATTTTTTATTTTTTTATTTTTTTATTTTTTTATTTTTTTATTTTTTTATTTTTTTATTTTTTTATTTTTTTATTTTTTTATTTTTTTATTTTTTTTAAAACAAAAAACAGAAACTCGATTCCGTCAGGGACAGACCCGCGAGCGCGGGTCTAGGCCCACGGTCACGGGTCCAGTCGCGACCTCGGATCCTCGCCTCGGCTTGCACTGTCTTCGAGATTTGAAAATTTTAACCTGCAAGTTAGTCCGACAAAACCAAAACGAAACTAAAACTAAAAGTAAACTAAAAAGACAAAAAGAAAAGAAAAGATAAACTTACCTCGGATTGCCTCCCGAGCAGCGCCTTTGTTTAACGTTAATGGCTCGACGTCGACATGATCGGACATCGTCAATGCCCTAAGCAATCTGTCAAAATCCTGCGAACAACTCTCATGTAGGCAAATATAGCACAATGATAACTTGAAACTAAATAATATAGCATTCAAACACCGTTTCAGTTATCAAACCCACTTGAAAAGTCAGGGTTAGCAGGTTTAGGATAGAACCAGTTGGAAGGACGAAGTAGTTTATCAAAAGTTTGATTTTTATCTCAACACTACCACCTTTAGAATTTGAGAAATCACTAGGTAAACTATCATGCTCAGGACCTTTTGCAGACACAACAGGCAAACAAATATCAATAGAAACTAAGGGAGAAGAGGGAAGGATACAAGGATCATGATCGATCATAACAAAGGACTTCATGGCGGGAGACATAAACATCTCCTTAGGTGGAAGGGAAATCTCCATATCATCATCTAGCTCCTTCATCGAGTAATAAGGCTCATCGTCATCACTCCAGGAGTTGTCCAACTTAAGGAAATATTCCTCCTCCATCATCACATGACTATGATCATCCACCTCTTCATCCCATGAAGGGTCTATGAGGCTCAAAATTGCAGTTTTCAACAACAGCAGGCGGCGGTCTGGAATCCAAGCAAACCACGGTCGCGGTTACAGAGCCGCGGTCGCGGTCCTCCTCCAGAGAGGAGTCATTCGTCTTTATGGCCAAAACCTCCACTGGTTTCCTTAATTCAACAATTTGGTTCTCCAATTTCTGTACCTCGATCTCTTCGGCTCGGAGCTTACAAAAGAAATTCCATCGGTCCATGGGTTTCCAAATGACATATTTCCCATCGCTCTTGCGGTACATCTTTAGTTGGGACTCAAGAGTCATCCCACTAAAAATGTGATTGCAAGCATCATCAAGCCCTACGTCTATCCCCCAAACAAAGAGATCATGCAATTGTTCCTGACACCTAGTGAAGTACTCAAGAAATGGTTCATCCTACAACTGACAAAACCTAAACGCAGACATTAGTATATACAAGTGTAGACCATAAGATAGGTATACACAACGATTTCCGGAAACAAACCGCGGGCGTGGGTCTGGCCGCATGCGCGGGCGTCAAGCCGCGGGCGCGGGTTTTTCAGAAACGCCGATTGAACAGAAAAGTAAAACCGAGTCCCCGACAACGGCGCCAAAATTTGACTCGGCTATAGTCGTTGTGCCGAGATCAAAAATAAATTACCCTAAATTACAAACCAAGTATAGCATGCAAGTAAGGGATCGAACCCAAGAGAATCGATATCTAAACAATCAGCAAGGAACAAAACAGGGGTTTCAGAGTTTAAGCAAGCAATCAGATTAAGATTTCAAATCAATAAAAGGAAAGAAGAGTTCATTCAATCAATTCCACCTTTTTAATCATTCGATCATTGATTCATCCACTTTTCTATAATTCCTAGGTTAATTCCAATCCTTATAAAAGATTTTCACTTGTCCATGGTCCAAGCGAAATCATGATATGAACAAGGACGCTTAATTCAAATCATGCAAAGTATTAAGGATTATAGGATATCAAATCATGCAATCAAGCTACGAGTCTCATGTATAAAATAACAATCAAACACTCTTTCTCAATTCCAGTCCACGGTCCTGGAAAAGAGTTGTTTCAAGGATAAATAAGATTGCACAGACAACAATCAAACCTAATCCAAATAGTAGATCTAAGTCAATCAAACAAGTTGATCAGGCTCATAAAATCAAACATAGATCATAGAATTAAAACAAGAGTTTTGATATTAACCAAAGGATAGAAAAGTGACCAGATTCCCACGAATTCATAAAAAGGCTTCCTTGATCAAACAAACTACAAGGAAGATTAGTTCTCCATAACAGAAATAAAAACTGAATACGAAACTAGAATACGAAACTAAGCTTAAATACTAGAAACAATATCCGAAAAACCAAAAGATATAATAAAAGCAAAGATAGAATCGCCACCCGCGATCGCGGCTCCAGCATCTCTCGGCGTCAATGGATCCTCGATCTCCAGTGGGCCCGGGTCTCGACCCGCGGTCGTGGGTCCTGCTTTCTTCGAATCTTATGCTTTGTTTTCTTAGCAAACGTTGTAAAGCGGGTTTTCAGCTCGAACTTAGGACTTCTGTCTTCAAAGTCTTCATCTGTAGGATTTTCTGATATTACGATTAAACACCCTAATCTAGCCTAAAACACTCAGAAATCCTAATAAAAACACATAGTTACGCTGATCAGTGAGTAAAGCATTAGAACAAAAGTGCCGCAAGTAACAGGTCAACCCATCCTGGGGTGTGCAAAATGGACAATTGACGTTCCCTCCACCGAGATGAATTTTCTTCAGAAGCCTCAGAGCACCAATTGACCTGGCTCAGTACAACTCGGTCCGATACGTACCGACCACAACTCCAGCTTTTCGAAAAATTAGTACGCAAATTAAGTACGAGCCATCCTGCAAAAGAGAATTTCAACCATGCACCGCAAGTAAAAATACTTACAACACAGGTAAATCAAACTTGCAACGCAAGTAAGCAATACTTGCAGTGTAAGTAATGCTCAACTTACCTTGCAAGTAAGATCAAAACTTGCCTCGCAAGTAATTTCAGCCTTGTGGTGCAAGTAAATTTATTTTCTTCTAATCCTTTCCTAGCAAGGAATATTTTTCAATTAATTTATTTTTTATTATGATGATTTTTTATTAGCAAGGACTTGAAAGCTCTTTTCTTATTTTCTTCTAATTTTAGTTTCTTAAGTGAACCAAAAATAAAATTAAAAAATCTTAAGTTTTAAATCAGTGTCTTTCAAGTCACGGATATTCAAAATCATATTTCTTTCTCTTTCTTTTTTTTTGGGAAATTAGAACGTGGTCTGAAATTTTGATCAAACACACAAAATTGACCACGTTTGGGATTTAGAATTTGCTTAAATGCAAGAAACCATATCCATTTTTGGATTCAAAAGACATGGGGTCAAGATCGATTATCCATGCCCTTCACATCTCCAATACAACTCGCTAGTTTCAAAAGAAAGCGAGATCGAGAATGAAGAATCATATTGCTTTCTTAACGATAACTTGGTAACGAAACAGGCTTACTCAACCATAAGATTGCAAAATCAATGGCTTTCTCAGCCTAAAAGTGGAAAATTTTGCTTCCTCAGCCTAGGTTTGAGATTTCTTTAAAATGGAAGAATTCTTTAAATACAAACAATCAGTTGTTCATCGCTTTTGGAAACCAATTCCTTCATTGTTGCTTCTCATCCATAGATGAAATTAGATCCTAACGCAGCAAAAGAAGGGCATTCAACAGATCCAATTTCACAAAGAAAAAGCCCCATTTTAACTCTCTAGGGTTTGGGTGTTCTCGAATGAAAGTTGAGATTGGGGATAAATCAAGGCAAAGCTTATATCAAAACTACAAAAAGTAAATGGCGCTGTCCTCCAGCAATGAATTTGGTGAAAAACTGTTTTACAATAGGCATCTTCTATGAAATGGGGTTTGAAATTTTGAGGATGGGCTATGGGTAGTTGGATATAAGAACAGGGGACAGGAGTTGAATAGAGAGTTTTCTGGTGTCATGGGAGCATTTTTGAGAAAGGCATCCGCCCGTTGTAAGCTTTGACCTATTTAACCGAAAGGAATGACGAACAATATGTATTAAAATCCTTATTTTATTTTTTATTAATCCTTTCTCTTATTTTATTCTTCTAAGAGAAGGAAAGTTAAATCTAAATTATTTAGTTTAATAATATAGATAGGAGGTATAAAAATAATAATTCTTTATTATTATTTTCAAGGTGATACTTTTGTAGGAATTTTATAACCTTTAAAAATACTTATTTTAAGAGAAATATGCAAGGCCTCATTTACTCATAAGAAAAACCTTTTTAAACTATATGCAATATATATATTTAAAAATAAACTATATATATGGTTTGTATTCATCATTATTTTTATGCAAAGTTACGTATTAAAATTTATCCTTATGATCAATATTCCTACAAGTCATGAATTACTTATAATAAATTGTAGTAAAATCTAAGATAGTCATGCATGTTACTAATACTTTATAAAAACCCTTTTTATTCCCACATGCAACTCTTGAGTTAATTAAAATAGCTTATGCTTAACAAAGCATTCTTTTTTTTCTAAGAAGGATAACAAGTTTTTAATTCACCATTTTATTAGTTCTACAACTGGCGGCGGCGGTGGCCAGTGGAGGAGGCGCCGGTGGTGGTGGCTTGGGAACCCAAAGAAATGAGTTTGGGTGTGTGGCTTAACAAAACATTCTTTTTTTCTATGAAGGCTAACAAGTTTTTAATTCACCATTTTATTAGTTCTACAACACATGCAAGAGTAGATTTAGTTCATAAACTTTATAAAAACATCATGCACAACCATATGATGTATTTAAGTACCTATTATTATTATAAATATATTTTTAGTTCTAGAAAGATCATCAACAAATTATTCACAATTCTTTTTACAAGTTAACATGTAAGAATGTCTTAGTTTATAATGAGTCCATTTATTCACATGCAACAACTTATTTACTTGTTTAGTAGAGATTTTGATCTTATTAAATTCACTTTAGTCCAAATCATAAAGATTTTATTCCAAAGTCTTATAGCAAAGACAAGCAAGGATGATACAAGCTATTAAAAATCCTTTTTTAATAACATGCATACAAGGACTTATATCATTTAATCAAACACATTTTTACCTTATACATCTTTCTCTAGTCAAAATGTCATTTACAAATGATTCTAAGGTTTATAAATTTAGAGAAAAGAAACATGCAAAATGATGTTACTCATAAAAATTCCTTTGAAGATACATGCAAGAACATTTTTGATTAAAATGATCATAACTTGATCTTACTAAACTTATTTAAATTCAAAACTCATATAGAAATTTATTCCAAGGCTTATATATGGCATGCATGAAGGTTTTATGCAAGAAAAACTTATCTTATATGTTATTAAGTTATTACCTACAACCAACAAGGAGTTTTGTGTGGAAATGGGAAGAATGTCTAGGCCTTTGAAAATAAAATAAAATCCAGAATTTTAAAGTTAAAAACCACATTTATCCTCTTTATAATGCTCAAAGTTTATCTTATACTCATAAGGTAGTTTTTCTTTAGAACTCTTTGCATGCATGTCATTTACCAAAAAAAATATGCCCAAAAATAGTATTTTACATAAGCTGAATTTTCTTAGGATTTTAAATCACTATAAAGCTCTTAAAAATACTTAAAAATCATCCTTAAAAATACTTTAAAAAGATTTAGGGATTACCATTATGTGTTTTTATGTTCTTGTAGGAAGAACAACATAAGGTCAAGGGGAGAGGGGCTGGTGGCGCGCGGCTGGGGGCTAGTGACGCAGTCAGTGGAGAAGGCGCCGGTGGTGGTGGCTTGGGAACCCAAAGAAATGAGTTTGGGTGTGTTTAAGTGTGAAAAATCAGCCCCTAAATGCTATAGTGCAAGGCTGTTTTTTTTTTCTTTTTAGGGGAGAAGAAAGTGCTCTCTAGAATAGAAGAGAGTTTTGGTATAATGGAAGAGAGTGCTTGAGAGATGAATGGGAGTGTTAGGAGACTTATGGTGTCTTTGAAGAGGGTGGAGTCTTTAAAAGCCAACTAACAAGTGTTAGTGGAAGATCAAGTTCATCATGACCAAATCCTTTTTTCATGTGAGTGAGAGAGGAGAATTGAACTTAATAATTCATGTGAGTGGCAAATCTCTACACCAATCTCCCACCTAAATCCACTCTTAAATGATCCAAATATGTTACAAACGGACTGTAATGTCGGTTTGAAAAGTACACCGGAACGGTCGGGTTTTAAGAATAGAATTTCCGTTAGTTACGAATTTATTAAATTCCGTCTTTGATAAATTCATTTACTCGAATAAATATTTCATAAGAATATTATAATTTATTTATTTTAGAAAATAGATTTTTGAATGAAAGAGACCTTTTATGAGGTTATTTTATTTAATGAATAATTAAATATTACGAAAAGGAAATTTATTCATTTATCGGAATTTGTGGCTACTACATCCTCCGGTTTCGAACCGTCGGTTCTCGACAAAATACCGTAAATGGTCGTCGGAAACACGACCGCGGTTTCCAAGACTGCAATCGCGGTTTCCAAACACGCAACTACCCGCGACCCCGTTTTCCAAAACCGGGATCGCGGTAGTTAAAACCATGGTCGCAGTTTTAACTAGCCATTGGAAAAGCAATCGTGACCGCATATACTCCAATGGTCAAATGGATTCCAATGGCTATTTTCCTTCCATTTACCCATATAAGTACCATATATCACCTTCAATTTCATTCAGACCAATCTCATACTCTATTATCTCTCTACTACTCTCATAATGCTACAAGCTTCTAAGTTGCAAATCTCTTCTTAAGTTTCTTATCTAGTCCCTTACTACTACTCCCCTTCCTAATCTTTTTCAAAAAATGAAAAACTAAGGCTAAGAATTTGTTGATTTGTTGGCTGAGCAATTCTATGCTGGTGTTGGTGGTTCACAAGAAAGTCAAATGAAGCCTAATCCTTATCAACCACAACCATCTTATCCTCATATGCCTATGCCGCCACAATTCCCCCCTTCCGCTCCTATTCATAACAAAGGTCCACAAGGCAATGAAGAGGGCGATGAGGAGGACAATGAGGAGGATTATGAGGAGGAGGAGGAGGGGGCATCAACGGCCAACCAATGAGCAAAGGAGTTGAAATCTGATATTTTCACAAAGCACTTCACCAAAGGGAATGTATTGGATACACTTGACCAATATGTTGTCAAGTGCAACTATTGGAACTCGAATTACAATTGGAGGCGCAATGGAGGTTATGGCACCTCGAACAAACATTTGAAGGCAAAACATAAGGACAAGTTGGGCATGATGTGAGGACAAACACAAATTTCGATTTCGGGGGTAGCAAGTTCTTCCTCTCAATCTCATTTGTTTAGTTATAATCATGATCGTAGTGTTTATGCTTTGTTCGAAGCTATTTGTGTTGATCATTTGCCATTTCAATTTGTGGAAAGTGTGGGTATAAATGATTGGGTTTGTAACCATTTGCAACCCGCTTATAAGTGAACTATAAGAAAAACAATTAGGAAAAATGTGTTTAAAGCATATAAGATTCGTAAAAATGATTTGTCTCGGTTTTTTACTCAAAATGATATTCGTGTTTCTATTTGTAATGATATTTGTAGTGATAACTATGAATCTCATTCATACATAGGCATTACGAGTGCATTAGGGTGATGTTTATTTGTGTGTTTATAAGCACACAAATGCTTATTTGCAGAAATAAGCAACAAAAGTGGGTGTTTGGAAACTTTGCTTATCGAAAATAAGTAAACTTATTTCCGATGCTTATAAGCAGAAAAAATAATCAACACCTCCATGCTTTTCGGATATACGCAAGCTTATCTCCAAAAGTATAAGCACGTGGGCCCCACTTTTTTATAAATACCTACCCTTACAAATACCCCTCTATCCATTGTCATCTTCCTCACAACTCCTTCTCCATTAATGCTCCATGGAGAAGCTTCCGCTCTTCTTCCCGGGTGCCATTGAAGCCCTCTTCACTGCCGGCGCCAGAATATCTTCTCTGCCTCGCCAAAGTCTACAAATCCGTCCAATTAAACATGCCCAAGTTCATTCAATTGATATACAACCCTAGGAAGGATAACCAAATAGAGAAAGCGGATGGAACGACGGACTCAAGAGAAAGCTTTCTTCATTTTCGAAGGATGGAACGACGTTCAATTAAACATCGCCCACCTTCTCTGCCTCATCAATCTCTGTTTTTCCCAAGTTCATTCAACTGATAAACATTCTTCACCGATGACGCTGGAGAAGGACGACGCACGGCTGACGATGGACGACAGCCGAATGCCGGCGGACGCGGACGACAGTCGCGTAGGGAGAACGGCGGTGCGCTTCTCTACTCAGATCTGTCTAAAAATTCGTCTCCAAAATCAATCGGTAAAGTCTACAGATTCATCTCCAAAATCAATTAGAGGGAGAATGCGGACGACGGTCGCCGAGGGAGAACGTCGGCGTACGACGGTCGCGGAGGGAGGGAGAACGCCGGCGGACGATCTTCGTTCGTCAAAGTCTACAGACTCATTTCAATTGATTTTTTGTTTACTAATTTGATTTGTTTATATATTTATTTTGTAAGGGGAATTTGGACATTTCCTTAATTACCTTTTAAAAATCAGCAAACCCTCCAATCAAACACCACTTGCTTACCTCGGAAATAAGTTTTGACTTATCAGCATCATAACTTATCAGCAAAATCGACTTATCAATAACTTATCAGCACAATCGACTTATCAGTAACTTATCAGCAAAGTTTACCCGAACACACCCTACATGACATTATGTTGATGATCATTTTCACATGCGAAAATGTGTTTTGGTTTTTCGGGTATTTGATGGAGCACATACCTCTTCTATTTCATAGAGTTTTCACTATTTCATTTGATAATGCATCTAACAACACCACTTCTATTAGTGAATTGATTCAAGTTTGTCAATAGATTTTTGGAAACAAATATAAGATGTTCTTGAACCTATTAAGTATGTTGTTAACTATATTTGGTTAAAAAAGACGACCACCATGGCGTGGAAGAAGTTTTGTGACAAGAATGGTGTTATTGCCATACTTTTTTCAAATGATGTTGGTCATCGTTGGAACTCTACTTATAAATTACTTCATCAATGTTTACACTACAAAGAAATTTTAGCTTCCTTTGCCGCTCAACATGTTCCGGGTTCACAAGCAATTGAATCTTCTTGGGGACTTATGCTATGAGACCGTGGAAAGTTTAATGGTTTTTAATGATGCAACTTATACGTTTAGTCAAACCTATAGAACAAGTGCTCATATGTTGGTTGTTGAAGCTTTGAATGTGACGGGTGCCTTTACGAAAGGGCTTTCACGGACCGACCTTGTTGATGCAATTTTACAAATGAAGACGAATTGGTTGATATATTACAAATATATTCCCGATATTTATCTTGTTGCTTGTGTTTTTTATCCTAGATTTAAGATACAAGGTTGAATTTTCTAGGGGACTAATGCTATGAGACAATGGAAAATTTAAAGGTTTTTTGTTGCATTAGTGTTAGGAACTCACGTTCATTGACATCGGAACAACATCCTCAGTTTTGATAATGACAAACACCATGGGAACTAACGCCAATTGCCAAGTATTTCAGTTGAACAGGTTGCACGTCGCAAAGCACAGAACAACAAGTTCCCACAGCATGGGAACTAATGGAACGACGAAAAAGAAAGCGACCAACCCTTAGAAGATAATAGGTTGCGCATCACAGAGCAAAATACAAAACAACAAGTTCCCACAACATGGGAACTAATGCAACGACGAAAAGAAAGCGACCAACCTCATAAAAGAGAAGAGTTCCCACATGATGGGAACTGGTTAAGAAGAACAGGAATCCCGAGAAGTCAAGAAGAGTTCCCAAAACAAGGGAATCGAGAAGACGAGAGTTCCCCTTTGGATGGGAACTGGCACATGCATGAAGGAAGACGACCATCCAATGGTCCAGAATGATTCAAGAGTTGAAAATTCAAATTCAAATCAAAGTCACATGTCAACCTTAAAGATCATTCTTGGAGAGCAAGACAAAAAGGGCATTTAGGATAAATGCCTCTAGTGGATAAGGATTTCTCATCACGCCTATTTAAACCCTTCAACAGCCACCTTGCTGCTCACTTTTCACAATCATAAATTCCAAACACTAAAGAGAGTAGAGCCGAAGAGCCACTCAGGTGAAGATCGTAAAGTTGGTGAAAAGTCCCCGGCGCCTAGCTTATCTCGAGGACGGTGAAGAAGAGAAGAGTTCCTAGGTCTAGGTGAACTCTAGTGAAGAGACAGAAGAGAGAAAGAGGTTTTAGCTTCGCTTTGTATTTGATTGTGAGCGTCCACCAGGTTAGGGTCGAGCGAATACATTACTGTTGCCTAGGGAGAGAGTCCTAGTAGGAACAAAGAAGTTTGTATTCTACCTTGTAATCTGAAGGGAACTAAGTAATAAAGAAAAGGAAACTCATTCGAAAATCCTCCAAGCAAAGGTAGAGGTTTACTCACGCGATTAGTTGATCGTTGTGGGGTTCCTCTATAAGGGAATTGTCTCTATTGTTTTATTTACCTGCTTACTTACTTATTTCGCTGCATGTGGGAACTATTCGATAAAGTTCCCATATCAGGGCAGGAGCTCTAGGTCTTGGTTAGTCTTTGCAGGTACTAGGAAAAATGTCTCAAGAACTCACGAAGATCAGACATGGGAACAACAAACCTCCCAGACTCATCGTTGGACGCTTCGAGAACTGGCAACTCAAGATGAGAGACTGGATGAGGAGTCATGACTACCAAGCATGGTGTGTCATAGAGCATGGGAGTTATAGCAGTCCTAGGGAATTTGTTCGGTGTCTCGGAGTTGTAATCTTCTTATTAATGATTGTGACAACTTTTATAGGATACGTACTACCTTGGGGTCAGATGAGCTTTTGGGGAGCTACAGTAATTACAAGCTTAGCTAGCGCTATACCTGTTGTAGGAGATACTATAGTGACTTGGCTTTGGGGGGGTTTCTCCATGGACAATGCCACCTTAAATCGTTTTTTTAGAGGTCAACGCAAATATTCGGAACGACCTGTCCAAATTGGGTCCCACTGAATGACAGTGCATGGAGGCCAACTACAAGGCCAAAATGTACCTCAACAACGCCATATGCGAGAAAGACAGTGATCGAGTGGCTAACTTGGAAACAACCAAGGAAATGTGGGAAGCCATTCAACAGATGCATGTTGGAAGTTCGGATTTAAGGGAAGATCACCAGATGAATGCCAGAAGGGAGTACTTCAACTTCAAAATGACCATGGGTGACGACTGAGTGGGCAAATGAACGAACCATGTTCAAGGAGAATCCTGAAAATAGGAACTTGATGCTTCACCAAGTGTTTGTTAAGCTCATTGGTCAGGAGAAGAGAAAATAAGAGGATAAGCAACAAGAGATGGAAACGAGAGGCATAGCTCTCAAATTGGAAAAGGTCCTCAAGTCTGTTCAGGAACAGTGTGAAGAATCAGAGGAGGATGAAGAAGAGGAACTTGTACTCATCACAAAGGCCCTTAGGAACTTCTACAAGAAAGGGAAGTTCAAAGGGAACTCTAGAAAAGATAGAAGGAACTATTAGGTCAACAACATATATCAAGACAGAGACAATGACATTGCTGATGCCACATGCTATAAATGCTACAAGAAGGGACAGTTTGCCAAAAACTGTCCTCAGGGAACTAAGGAGCGAAGACTCGACAAAGGCAAAAGCAAGGCATACGTAGCAACCTGGAGTGACTCCGATGATGAAGAATTGGAAGAATGGTCAACCCTAGAAACTTGCGTTATGGTCATCGGGGAGACCATTGGGGAACAACCCGGTGAGGTAAATCCTGAAACTCTTCTTGAATCTCTTTCTCAATATGAAAAACATGAGTTGCTTAAATTGCTGACCAAATTGCTAAAAGACAATATAAAGATTAAAAGAAAGCTTGATCAGACTGAATATGTTTTAGCTGAACAACTGGTAATGGAACCTTGTTCCTAATGTGTGCAACTTGTTGAAAAACTGCAGTGCTCTTTTAATGAAATCACCATCCTAAAGGATGAGCTTAATAGCATTGAGAGTGAGAAAGATGAGATTCTCAAAAAGCTGAGTGAAAGTCAGTGTTCGGAAATTTCCCTTCCAACCACAAAAATGATCATCCCCACAACCAAGTTTGTCCCAGCTAGGCACAGAGTAGGATATGGGGAAGGATCGTCAAAAGATGGATCCTCCGCCCTCACAGAAAAGGAAAGAAATGAGTGTAGGGATCTTGAGCTTCAAAGCGAAAAGCTGAAGAATGCTCAATTAGAAGAGAGAATTTGTGTCCTTGAAAGCGGGGAAGATGGGAACACTGAGTACTATACAGGGAACACTAGACACAAAATGTACCTTAAGATAGCCAAGGGAAATGGGTCTAGATCCTACAATCAGGAAACCATGGAAAGAAATAGGATCCAGAGACCTTACCCAAAGTACTATCTTGGAGAGTACTATAAAACTTGTTGGGAGTGTGGAGCTCATGGGCATTACATTGAAAGTTGACCTAAAAGACAAGCGTACATGCCACACACTATTGGGAACAAGAGTTTCAAAAACAGAAATTTTCAAAGAAAAAATCCGAACCGACCAAAACAGTGGAAAGTTCCCAAGAGTGGGAACTCTTCTAGGAACTCATCCTTGAGTCCTAGGAACTCCACACAAGTCCATAACATTGCTGATTACTTGGTCGAAAGAACTCATTTTCCTTGCATGGAACCAAGCAAGGGAGATCTTACCTAGGTCGCCAAATCTAACTAATCTTGTAGGTTGTAGTGAGGGGGAACAACATATGGGTCATTGACAGTGGATGTTCCAACCACATGACCGGAAAGAAAGATAATCTCACCTCACTACTAACAAAAGTCGATGGAGGTCATGTCTCTTTCGGCAACAAGAACAAGGGTGGAATCATTAGAACTGGAGAAGCAATCATCAACAAAGGAATCAAGATAAAAAATGTGAATCTGGTTAAGGACCTTGGTACAACTTGTTGAGTGTCTCACAATTGTGTGACCAAGGAAACAATGTGGTCACATTCGATTCTAAAGAATGTCTTGTAATCAACAAGAAGACAAACAAGATCATACTCAAGGGAACCAGGTCCAACAATGTCTATTTCGAAGACAAATCATACGAGTCTCCAAGGAAATTGTGTCTTGCAAGTTCCATTGATGAAGCGGAACTGTGGCACAAAAGATTGGGACATGCAGGAGTGAACCAAATTTAGAAGCTATATCTTCAAGACCTTGTGATCGGATTGCCCATGATCAGTCTACAAGGCATGAAGATGTGCGAAGCATGTGTTAAAGGGAAACAAACGAGAAGCTCCTTCAAACCAAAACGAGTCATGAGCACTACCCGTCCCTTGGAACTGATCCACATGGATCTCTGTGGTCCCATGCAGACGGCTAGCTATGGAGGAAAAAGGTACATGTTCGTTCTCATTGATTATTTTTCTAGATTTACTTATGTTATTTTTCTTGTGTCCAAAGAAGATACTTTTAGAGAATTTGAGCCTTTCATGAAATGAGTAGACGTGAGCTTGGGACTGAAGCTCATCGCATTGAGATTTGATCACCGAACTGAGTTCAAAAAATCAGAGTTCATACAATACTATGACAAGAATGGTGTATCACACAACTTCTCAACCCCTTGTACTCCACAACAAAATGAAGTTGTGGAAAGGAAGAATCGAACTTTGGAAGCAATGCCTAGAACAATGATGATTGAGAGTGGAGTTCCTCAAAACTTCTGGGCAGAAGCAATCTCCACGGCAACGTACATCCTTAATAGAGCCATGGTCCGTCCAATGATAAAAAAGACTGCTTATGAGCTGATCAGAAGATGGAAGCCTAACATCTCCCATTTAGAAGTGTTTGGGGGCAAATGCTTTGTGCACAACAATGGGAAGGACAATCTTAGAATGTTCGATGCTAGAAGTGATGAAGGGATCTTCTTGGGATACTCCCCTCACAGCAAAGCTTATAGAGTGTACAACAAAGGACCAAGAAGATAGAGGAAAGCATTCATGTGATATTCAAAGAAGAGTTAGTCAAAGTGGGAACTGAAGTGCAGAAAGTGGAAACACACTTCCAGCTCCCTTGGAACGAAGAAGATGATGACGACGACGATGAGCCAAGGAAAGGAAATCGTCGTTATCCTCAAGGGAACAACTGCTCTCAAAACGGAGAATTCCAAGAGTCGACTGAACTCCCATCACTTGATCAATCGCTAGACACCTCTCAAGTTGGTTCCCTAGTTTCTCCACCAAAATACTTTCCTGAATCAAATACTCATGGGGAACACAGGGCGAACATGTCCGATACTGAGAATGAAGAACCAGAAAACGTTGAACCAATTGAAGAACTTCCAGAGGATGAGGATCTCCAAGAAGAATGCAATGACGGTGAAGATAGGATTGAAGAGGAAGATCCAGATCTCTCCAACATCAATCCCAAAAACATCATATCTCCTCTCGACCAAGGTGTAAAGACACGGTCATCACTTCAAAATTTCTGTGCTTTCAACACCTTTGTGTCAATGGTGGAACCTAAGAATATCAAGGAAGCCGTGAAAGATCCAGACTGGATAGTGGCAATGTAAGAGGAACTAAGCCAATTTGAAAGAAACCAAGTGTGGAAGCTTGTTCCTCATCCAAAAGGAAAGAATGTCATAGGAACATGATGGGTTTTCTGTAACAAGTTGGATGACACATGAGCTGTTTCAAGGAACAAGGCAATGTTGGTAGCTCAAGGCTACAACCAAGAGGAAGGCATTGACTATGATGAGACCTTCGCCCCCATAGCAAGAATTGAGGCAATCAAACTCCTAATCGCTTTTGCGGCTCACAAGGGATTCAAGTTTTATCAGATAGACATGAAGACGGCGTTCTTTAATCGACACTTGAAGGAGGATATTTACGTGGCTCAACCACTAGGATTTGAAGATGGGAACTTTTCAGACCACATCTACTTTCTTCAGCGTGCCCTATACGGACTCAAACAAGCCCCAAGAGCCTGGTATGACAGGTTTGCACAGTTTCTCTTGTCACATGGATACCTTCGTGGTTCCATTGACAAGACTCTATTTCTTAAGAAAGAGTCCAATGATATCCTTATTGTTCAAGTATATGTTGATGATATCATTTTTGGTGCCACTAATCCCTTGCTTGTTGATAAGTTTAAAGATCTAATGAGTTCGAAATTCGAGATGAGCCTTATTGGGGAACTTACGTTCTTCTTGGAGCTCCAAATCACTCAGACCAAGGAGGTAACAAAGATACATCAATAGAAATACATCAAGGAAATGTTGATCAAGTATGGAATGGAGAATTCAAGGCCTATCAACACTCCAGTTTCCACCAACTCAAAGCTGAACACAAATGAGAAAGGTATAGATGTGGAACAAAAGAACTACGGAGGTATATGATTAGTTCCCTTATCTACCTTACAGCTAGTAGGCCCGAAATCATGTTTGACGTGTGTTTGTGTGCATGCTTTCAGGCTAACCCTAAAGACTCACACCTGAAAGAGGTGAAGAAAATTTTTAGGTATCTCAAAGGGAACCACAACTTGTTCTTATGGTATCCATGCAAAAATTCCCTTGAGATTGTTGCCTTTTCAAATGCGGATTTTGCTGGTCATCTGGTAGATAGGAAGAGCACAACCGATATGGTTTAGTTCCTAGAAGAGTGCCTAGTGTCATGGGGATCAAAGAAACAAAACTCAGTGGCACTCTCGACGGCCGAAGCAGAATATGTGGTCGTTGCCTCATGTTGTTCCCAAGTCTTATGGCTTAAGTACCAACTCAGTGACTACGTTATGTCTTATGTCCTTGTTCCTATTAGATGTGATAATACTACTGCCATAAACATTTCCAATAACCCCATTCATCACTCACGTACTAAGCATATTGACGTTCGTCATCACTTCTTACGTGACAATGTTGAGCAAGGGAACATTATTATGGAACACTATAGAACCGAAGAGCAAAGAGCAGATATTCTCACCAAAGCATTGGATAGGCGTCCCTTGGAGCACCTTCGTATGCTCTTAGGGATGATAACTTTAAAATAAACAAGTCCCTGTTTATTCTGTCCCTAACGATTGGCTAGGTTAGTTGTTTGCATGATAGGAACCAGTTAGAAACACTGCATTCACTTTATGCTTTATTACTAGTCTAAGGCAAACGGTTGTACGCATAGGAACTTCTTTTCTTTTTGGCCCAAAATGATCAAATTGAGTTATCTCTAACCCGCATTACAAGCCACGATGATAGTTGATCATAAGCTTACCCAGAGTCTTGGACTGGACAAACTCATCCCATGAGCCCCTCTTTTGTTTACCTTTTTCGGGTTGAAATTGTCCAAGTTCCTTTTTGAGTTCCCATCCCTCACATCAAAGTTTGAACAAGAGTTCCCTTTACCACTCTGTTCAAACAAGCCCTTCTCGCAAGATCATGGGAACCTCACTTCCGAGTAAGACGAAACGCCTAATCAAGTCAGTTGCTCAGTCTTGGGAAGATAAAAAGGTGTGTCAGGCTATTTATTAGGGGAAGACCAATTGTGAACCAAACGTTTAAATTGCACCATTGAGAACATGACACGTTGCAAAGCTTCTTGGACACGTTATTGTTGAAGATAAAGAGACATCGGTTGAATTCAATTTTCAAGGGCACAATAAAAAGGACGACTATGCCCCTTGTTCAAAACTCTTTAAATAACGACTTCCTTTCTCTCAAAGTGTAACTCATCTTCAACCCCAATTCTCTGAAACTCCCTCATGAAGTGATCTAAGAAAAGAAAGGTGCTCCCTTTACAACTTGAAGATGACCGAGCCTTCGACATAATCCATACTTCGCAAGAGACGTGCGTCATCAAGATCGTCAACTCGAAGACCGGGCAGTACATCAGTTTATCAACACCTCTAGCCTAGACAAAGACTCTCGTGGCCGCCCTAAGAAGAAGATGGAGATCGAGAGGGAGCTATTTCTTGATTTGCGTGGAGAAGAAGGTCTACTCATGACACCATCTACAGAGATGGTTTTAGTGAATCTCAATTCCTTCTTTTCTTCTTCATTCCCTGCTTCACACTTATCCATGCATCTTCTCCTTAAGAATCATACTTGGAGATCAAGGCAAAAAGGGCATTTAGGACAAATGCCTCTAGTGGATAACAGTTTCTCATCACGCCTATTTAAACCCTTCAACAGCCACCTTGCTGCTCACTTTTCACAATCATAAAATCCAAACACTAAAGAGAGTAGAGTCGAAGAGCCACTCAGGTGAAGATCGTAAAGTTGGTGAAAAGTCCCCGACGCCGAGCCAATCTCGACGAAGGTGAAGAAGATAAGAGTTCCTAGGTCTAAGGGAACTCTAGTGAAGAGACAGAAGAGAGAAAGAGGTTTGAGTTTCGCTTTGTCTTTGATTGTGAGCGTTCACCGGGTTAGGGTCGAGAGAATACATTAGTGTTTCCTAGGGAGAGAGTCCTAGTAGGAACAGAGAAGTTTGTATTCTGCCTTGTAATCTGAAGGGAACTAAGCAATAAAGAAAAGGAAACTCATTCGAAAATCCTCCAAGCGGAGGTAGAGGTTTACTCACGTGATTAGTTGATCATTGTGGGGTTCCTCTATAAGGGATCTGTCTCTATTGTTTTATTTACCTGCTTACTTACTTATTCCTCTGCGTATGGGAACTGTTCGATACAGTTCCCATATCTGATTTCGACTAACCTACGATCCAACAATTGGTATTAGAGCAGACGCTCTAGATCTTGGTTAGTCTTTGGAGGTACTAGGAAAAATGTCTCAGGAACTCACGAAGATCGAACATGGGAACAACAAACCTCCCAGAATCGTGATCAAATTCCCTATTCGGAAAGGTATGGTGCGGCTCAATCAGACATCAGACAGTCGAAATTACTTTTGTCGAGAACGCGATTTCCGACGGACTAGCTCTTCTTGTATGCGCATTGACAATATATCTACATCATTCTCCTCGACCTATGAAGAACTCGATCCTGAATTCTCTACTAGATATAGAACCTCATCTTGATGATACGCATATATGTCAGCTACATTGAAGGTATTGGAAATGGTCATGGACTCAAAAAGAGCAACAACATAAGCATTATCATTGATCTTCTTAGTCACCTTAAAAGGACCATATTTACGAGGTTGGATATTCTTATAAGTGCCAACTAGAAATCTCTCCTTATGCAGGAGCACCATCACTTCATCTCCCACATTGAATACTTTTAACTCTTCTGCGCTTATTTGCATCATTTTTGTTCTTCTGCCTAGTAGCCTCCGACTTAGCCTTGAAACCCCCATAGTCTTTGCCGCAACAATAAGTCCAAGAGCCTTTGGTAACTTAACCAAATCAACCACATGCCTAGGAACAGGGATAAACCACAGAAAAAGGCGACTTTCTTGTAGCTGAATGCACTGCTTTGTTATAGGTGAATTCCACCTAAGGAAAAGCTAAATCCCACTGCTTTGTCTTGTCCCCATAGACACTCTTGATCATATTGCCCAATGTCCAATTAGTAACATCTGTTTTGCCATCAGCTTGTGAATCACTACACTGTTATGGAATTCATTTCCCTACCTGAGGCAATAGATTTAGGAACACCATGCAATCGCATAAGCTCCCTGAATATTAGTTTGGCTATGTTGGACTCCAAATACAGAATCTACTCCCCTTTGTGTTCAAGGAAACCCAGGAACAAAATTGATGTGAACTCTTCTCCAAAAGGAATCGAGTACGCGCATAATCTTTAATTTTTGATTGCGTATTGGGTCTCGATGGCGAATCCGAAAGCAAATTAGTGACTTGGGGTCTTTTGAAGGGGGATTGAGAAATAAGAAGAGATAAGAGGTGATCTAGACAAGTGAGTCTAGATCGAGAGGAAGAGAGATCGGGGAAAGGTGATGCACGATCGAGAATAGTAGGAGCAATCCTCAACTAGTAAATTCGAATGTAAATTATGCGTAAATTATAAATGAGCTCGAGAGCTCCTTATAAAGAGGTGGCTCTTGAAACCCTAATAAACAAAAAGGCTTAATGGACTAGGGTTTGCATGCAAGCAAGGCTCAACGTCCAAAAGCCCATAAATCATAAATAGACAATACTAAAAGTAGCAATAACCAAAACGGGAAAGACATCAATAGAAATATGCTAAAAATAGGAAAATACATAAAATAAGATTAATTCCTAATCCAAGGAGGACGCCATGGTCTCGGGCGCCTAGGACTAGTCGGAATTGTGTCTGACCCAAGGCAGGGTCATATCATCATCCCTCCCTTAGATTCGACGTGTCCTCGCGTCGAGATGATGTGGAGAGGGGCTACCGAATCAGTAATCAAGTGGAACATGTCATCGAATTCGATCTTCTAAAAAAATAGCATGTATGGTGTCGATGTAGGCTCAAGGTGGATCTCGGACACGGCGTCCGAGAACAAATGGAAGGGCATGGAAAGTGGTTGGTCCGACATTGAGGAAGGTATCAACGCAAAGATGGGCACATAAGGAGTGAGACTGGACTCTATTGTGGGCGTGGCTGGCTCCTCGGCGTCCATGACCATGTCCATGAATGGTACAATCATGAGCATGCCAATGGTCGAGGCTTGATCATTGGTGGCCTTGATAAAAGGCACATGAGGCGCAGTCCTGGGCGTGACAATAGGCATGGTCGACTTCATGTTGGCCTCGATCATGGCCATGGGTGGTGTGGCCATGGGAACATACTTGACAGGCGCTTCAGTGGCCTCGACCATGGCCATGGGTGGCGCGACCGGCACGCTAGTGGACGCGATAGGCATGGTCTGCCACAGAGCGACCACGGGCAATGGTGTCAATGTTACGCGACCCTTGGTGAGATCTATGATATGCTCAGAGAATGACTGTGCGTCGACATTGGGGCCAAAGTGTCGAGCCATGTGGAACACAAGATGGGCCGATGTCTCAATTGGGCATCGCTTCCTAGACCACCGATCATCTTCCAAACGATCAAACCAATCCCGAGTGTAGCTAGTGAAGCAACCAATGGCGATGTCGCGACGCTCAAATTTGTTCAAGTCTCGTCGGCCAAAGTACTTGGCCATGTGTTTTGCCCAATCCAAAAACGCTTTGGGGTCATCATACCCGGCAAAGTGTCTTCGATGGATTCTTGTATGAGACATGACAAGGCGAGAGTAAAAGTGAACCAATGGTATAAACAATCACTATAAATATAAGCACCCAAACAATTAAACACGCAAGGTTAAGGTTTATTTTGCTATGCCAAGAGGGCGGCTTAAGGCTAACACGAAAAGCGATGATAGAATTAAGCAACTTGCAAGACAAGCCCGATTAGCGACCACTTGGTCGCAAATATTAGCGACCATTCAACCTCGGCGAACACTTGGTCGTTGATTAGGGACCAGTTGGACGCCAAATTTGGTCTTGATTTCGCAACCAAGTGGTCGCTGATTAGCAACCAAGTGGTCGTGAAAGGCGTAAACAAAACACTCGATCCTGACCTTTTACTAACAAACATTGCATGAACGTGTACTTATTAGTGCACAAGATGTGTGAGATTAGCGACAAAGTGGTCGCCCAAATATATTTAATAAAAAATATAATTAATTATTTAGTAAAAAATTATATTTAAAATAATAATTAAAAAATAATGAAATAATTATTTATAGTAATCAAAATAATATCGAAAATTTACAAAAATATTTACAAAATAATACAAAAACGGTAAACTATTCGGTTCCGTTAGAGCCGGGGGGACTCATCTTCGGCGGATCAGTTCCGTCGGAACCGGGCTGATGGGGTTCAAACACCTGCTGGTTGAAGCCTTTCATTTGCTCCATGAACTGCTCTATTTGATCCATCCTAGCTCGCGTCGACCTAGTTCCTCCCGTGGTTTTGAGACTTAATTCAGCACGATGGGTGGCGTTGTCCTGCGACATCTACGTCTCCCAAGGAGGTTGTCTACACGCCGCTGTCAATTGTGAGCCGTAGTAAAGCGCTGCAACATTGCCAAGCCCGAAGACGGGCCCACGCCTGCAGCTATAACACCCCTATTTTGCAACAATGGGTATTACCGCCAATGACCTTGGACTTTACCGTCCCAAGTCACCCAAGGCTTTATAAAGTATTAAACTTAAATAAAATGTGGAAATTGAAATAATATTACATATTATAAAAGTTTTCTCCAACATGAGACTTGGAAATTTGTTCTTAAATCCTTAAACATACCGAAAAGTGACAGAGTTAAACAACGAAAATACAACATACAAAAAGTGTATAACCCACAATAGTCGATAAATGACATCTTTGAGAAACCCGACCTTCCTTCGTTCGCTTACTTGATCTTCGTCTTCACACCTTAGAGGGAATTTGCCTAGAGTTTGGCATTCGTCGCGAAGGGCGAGAAATGCCAGGAAAAAATGCGAAAATAGCGGAATTAGTCTAAGGAGATTAAGCAAGTAGGAACAGAAATTTTCAAGGGTAATTTGGTAACTTTAATTCATAAGTGATATGTGTTTGAGATATAGAACTTTATGTGGAGCTTTTAAGGACGGAAACGAGTAAATCTCGAGATGAGATAACTTTTTAAACCGAAGAGAAAGAACTACGAGATTGTAGAACTTCTTAGAGTAGAATAATGTTGGGAACATTATAATTTGTTGAGTCGGTGTTAGGAACTCACGTTTATTAAAACTAGAACAACGTCCTCAGTTTTGATAATGACAAACACCATGGGAACTAACGCCAATTTCCAAGTATTTTAGTATAACAGGTTGCGCGTCACAAAGCAAACACAGAACAACAAGTTCCCAAAGCATGGGAACTAATGCAACAACGAAGAGAAAGCGACCAACCTCAGACGAGAACAGAGTTCCCAAGAGATGGGAAATCAGTTAACTAAAGTTCCCATACGATGGGAACCGGATGAGAAGAACAAGAATCCCTCATAATCAAGAAGAGTTCCCAAGACAAGGGAACGAAGAAGACTAGAGTTTCGTTTGGATGGGAAATGGTGCATGCGTGAAAGCGACGTATCAGTGTATTTTTACGGATCCTGTCTATGCCAGACAAAAGGGCGTCTTAAACATTAGAGATGCAGCAGGATGAAGACGACCATCCAACGATCCGATGTGATCCAAGAGTTGACAATTCAAATTCAAATTCAAATCAAAGTCACATGTCAACCTTAAGGATCAGACTATTGGTAAGGTGATCCATGAGGATTGGCCAATTTTCTGCTTCTTGAATCCATGGTGGAGGATGACTATTGGTGAGGTGGGTTGGTGAGAAGAACAAGCTACAATTGCCATAGAAGGAGTACAAGCACATGCATTGCTCAAGTGTCGTATCAATCAGACAAGTCTAATTTGATCAATTTGGGAAGAAGAAGAAATAAGAGCATAGAAGGATTAAAAATCCTTGATGGGTATAAAAGTTTATATGGCAAAGTGGAAAGGAGTGTATGTTAGTTTGTGAAAGATGCAAGAGGTCGCGGGTTCGAGTCCCACCTCTCGCATTTTTATTTTTTGCCTTTCCTTTGCATTTTTATTTGTATTATAAATTAATATGCAATAAAATCCGAAATTCTATTTAATTAAATTTTATTTGCCATTATGATATGCATGTATAAATTTTATATCAAGAAAATAATAATAATAATAATCAAACTCTCTATTTTAGAGAAAAACTAAATTAAATAAATAACCGTTTCTTTTATATATAAATAGCGGCTATTAAACCAGCAACCTCTAGATAGGCATCGCAGTCGTCCTAAAAGGACGGCGTGGTGCCCGAGTCAGAGGACCTCTGTGTGAAGATCTCTGTGGACCGCACCTAAAAAAGACGAAAGCAAGATAAATAAAAATGAAAATATTAAATAATAAATAATAATATATAATATAATTAAATAAATGTTTGTAATTACAACGATATCGGCGGACTGCTGGTCTATAAAACATCGGTTTGAGCCCTGCATGCGCGTCTCGATTAAAAGCTCAAGAGGCGTAATTGGTCGACCACGACGTTGTTGCTACGAAATAAAACAAAAAATTTAATAACTAAAAAATAAAAATATCGATAAGTACAAAAACTATAATTTAAAAAACATACCGATAAACGCATGGTCTCGAGGTGGGACCTCGAACCGCCGTTGTGGTTGGCGGGATTTACCTATCGGTTCACCTTTTGATGTGCGGTCTTCGCCTTGAACTCAGGCATGTCCCAAACGACCGACTTGATCCAATCAGGCTTCTTCCCTAAGTTACGACACTTCTTGACGATGTCATCGTACCAAATCTTGGCCTGTTTCTCCCACAGGTTTCGAACGATCTGAAGGTTCATGTCGGGCTCAAAGGCATCCCATCCTACTGGAGTTTGGGTTTTGTGACCACTTAGTCGCTATATAGTGACCCCGTGGTCGCAAAAAACCAAAAATATGCTCGACCCTAGACATTTACTGAGAATTTTCTCATGATCGTGCACCTATTTTATGTAATCCTCTGGTGGTATAGCGTCCAATTGGTCGCTATATCGCGACCATTTGGTCGCTAATTATCACAAATATGTTTCGCAAAACTCAATTCTCTCAGCTTAAAGAAATCTTAAAAATAATAAATTCACACATAATTTGAAAAGGTTAGACGAAAATGAATAATTGTTCCAATATATTGCTTTGAATCGAAATTTATATAAGAGTGATCTAATTCATTACAGCGCTCCTCATCGGTATCTGATTCACTCTCAAACTCCCCCTCAGACATTTTACTAGACGTCTCTACATCAACATCAACGACATGATCATCTCCATTTGGGTCATTTAGCAGACCAAGTGGATCAGTATTGTGTGTATCGTCAATAGCTCGTGGAAATGAAGAATCATGTTGAAATGTCTTCTCAACGGAACCCGACGTGAACTGCTCTCATTAGGGTCTACATTGATACCTTCCTCGGGCCACACGTGTGACTTCACTTTACAAACTGATATCCAATCAACATCTACATGTCTTACCTTTGGGTAATCGAGGAAATAAACTTGAGTGGCTTGATGTGCTAAGGTGTAACGGTCTTTCTTTCTCAACATTTTATGTCTTTGAACATCAACAAGTTTTAGTTGAGGGTAAATGCGAGTTCCTCCACAACTTCTAGTATCAAACAACGAACAGATGAATACAATAGGGCACTTAACGGTTGGAGATATGTAATTGAGATCAAATTTTTCCTCTAGCACACCATAGAAGTCCTCCTCGTCAGCGCCAAATCTTTGTCCAAGAACACAAACTCCACTACTTGAGGGTCCACGTGTAGAATCGATAATCGTTCACAAAATAACCAGGAATTGTCTTCACTTTATTAGAGGGTCCACGAGCTAGTGTTGCAATTTTAGGATCTGAAATTTCCGGACGATCAACCTGCTTGTGGAGGAAACAACATTTTTGAATTACACGAATTAATCATTACATGGGAGTAGAACCAGAGGCGAAAGTGTCTTTCCAAAATCTTTTGCTCTTCAGCTTTGTTTCTCGAAATTTGTTAAATAATATCTATAATAGAATAATTGAATCATTTATAGTAATTTAATTTAGTCAAATCAACATATGTATGGAGATTATACACATTTAGTCAATATAGGGATCCACTTCTTCGTAGTTCATGAGTATGTAAGTTTGAATCAAATGGTATTCAACCTCTATGAGCACATGGCCACTTGGTCTACCCAAGGTCTGACCAATTGATGTGAAAATAGACAAATCGCTCGCATGAGAATTAAAATAATATGAGAAAAAGGTGGATGTATCCTGAATGAGATAGTTACTTCAAATTGAACCTTCAATGCGAGCTTTATTACAAATCGTGCCCTTTAGCCTTTTTAGGAACCAACAAATTCAAAACACAAGTTTGTTTTATAAAATTTATATAAAACCAAATTTAGCATACCTTTCTACTAGATACATCCATCTATATTGGACAAGGCCACAAATTGAACTTCCCATGGCAGATGAATAGACAAGTGCTACATTGAATCAAAGAACCAAGGGGGAAAGATATGCTTCAACTTGCACAATATTATTGGTATTTCCTTGTGCAAATTCATAATTACTTCAGACTTAAGCTCGTAAGATGTGAGGTCCCTTAAAAAAGCACATAGTTGAGCAATGTACTCCCAAACTTTTTCCTCAAGAAATACTCGAAAAGAAATAAGCAACAACCTTTGCATGAACACGTGACAATCATGGCTCTTCATCCCAAAAAGTCTAAGCTTATTCAAGTCAATGCAACAACTCGAGTTGGAAACATAGCCCTTTGGGAATTTTACGGATTTCAACCACTCAATAAGAACTTGCTTTTCATGGTGATCTAGAGCATATCAAGCCTTTGGTTACCTATTCTCCTCCTCATCAAGTTCCAACTCTAGTCGCTTGCACAATTCCTTTAGATCTTTTCCAGCCGACCACTTGTCTTTTGACTTGTCCGTAACATCGAGAATGGTTAAAAATAAATTATCGGAGATATTATTTTCAATGTGCATTACATCCAGATTCTGTTTTACCCGCAGACTTGCCTAGTAAGGTAGATCCCAGATAAATGTTTTTCTTCTTCCAACCAGAACCTCTACTTACTACGACATTATGCTCTTTGGCTCCCACTTCAGTTATCGTCATCAACCCCATACTGTCAATCTGGTCTAATATCTCGCATCTGTCATAGAGTACCAAGGGAGCACTACGTTCATGTTTACCATTCTTGAAATTGGTCCTATTGTTTTGACAGCGATGATCTTCTTTTGTAAACCTCGTGTGACAATCGAACCACAACATTTTGCGTCCATGGGTTAAATAAAATGCATCTGTGTCCTCCATGCAATAAGGAAAAGCATATTTCCTAGAAGTGCTCCATCTTACATAAACATATATCGGGTCAAGGCAATAAATTTAAGGAAAGTCCTTTTGGTGCCCTTAAGCTTTTGCCTTTTCCTTTTGGTGTCCAAGAAAAAAACATATTCCTCCTGGTACCCTAGAGGTTTTTGCTTTCTCCGTTGACTCCCCTCTCCGGTTCAAATTAGTTAAGTCAAGCTTACCATTATGTTCATGATGTCCGCCTTTTTAGTTGTGTTTTTAGGGTGTGTGTTTTTGTGTCTTTGAGTCTTTTTCTTTAGTTTTGTGTTTTCTTTTGAGTCGTTTGTATAGGTTTTCGTATTTTTTTCTAAGATATGGAGTCTACATAAGCTTTGGTGGTGTTTTGTAGGGTTTTAGAAGCTATTTGGAGCACTTTTGAGGAAAATAGCAAAACCGAACAGCAAGGTTATCAGAATCCTGATCCGATTCTACGATTCTAGTGATACTACAATCCATAATACGCAAAACGATCCCCGATCCCAAGTAGAATCTTATGGAGTAGGATCTTAAACGATTTAGAATATAATCTCGATCCAATCCCGATTTTACATTCGATTTTAACGATCCTATGAACGATTCTAACGATCCTATAAACGATTCTTACGATCCTATAAAATGACAATTATGATTATATATTATTAATACTTTCACGGTTATCATATCATTTCCATTAAAATGGTTGACTAGTCCATCCTACAACATTTTTAATAATCAAATTAATAATGTTTATCATTTTCTTACTTCATATATTTCAAAATATACAATCTATTAGGTTATCCTTGAATACTTTTAGTTATAATGTAGGATCTTACGATTCAGCGATCCGATCTTACAATCCGATCCAAAAGGCTCTAAACGATCCAACCTAGAATCTCAATTCTAATAACCATGCCAAAGAGACACACTTAAGGAAAAGCTCACGGAATGAAATTTATAAAAACATTGAAGATCAAGTTTGAGCTTGGAAAGAGATAGAGAAATTCGTTACAAGAACATAGGAAAAAGAATCGAGTCAAACGGAGTTGTAATAAACCCGCTACGCAAGTTTTACTCAAGGCTGTTTTCGATGCTGAACATGGTCGGTAACGAGTCTCTCAACTCGATACCGAGGCACCCCGTATCGTAGCGAAGACCGAGTTGGCGCATTTAAAAGGCTTTTATCCTATTTCCTTTTATGTTATTAGATAGATAGAAGGAATATATCTTATTAAAAGATATTATTTCCTTACAGATAGATTTAAAATAGATTAGTTTCTCTATAAATACTCTTGTCTACCCTTTGTTTTTCACGACACAATCAATTGCCTTGGAGGGCAAGTAATGGAGGAGGAGAGAAGAGAGGGGCGAGAGGGTAGAGATAAAGAGACGTGGTGGGACGAGTTTGAATTCAGTTTGTAAGTTTTCCTTTCATTAATATAGTTGTTTGCATTTTATTATGATTTGTGAGTAGTTTTCCTCTCTATGGTTGGGCTTTAACCCAACAATGGTTATGCATGCTTGTTTATGATCATGTCTTGATTGTTTTTATTGCATGAATCTATTCTCTTGTTCTTAATCCTTGAAACGGAAACCTTGAATCGATCAGAATAGTCAATTTATGGTTTTGAAGCGAAAGCGGATCTATCCTAGTTGAAGTAGAAGAGATTAGATAGTAAGTTTGTTAATTGAACGAAAGTTAGTAAATTTACTTGCTTTGGTTGACGAAAGTTGACACCTTTATGTGATAAAAGCATGATCTTTATGTTTCATAGCATTTGGCATGCATGATTATTCTTGTGGTGATACCTTTACCTTAGATTTTCTCTTTTCTTGATAAAAACCCTTACTTTGTTTATTGCGTGACAAGTAACAAAACTTAGCACTGACTTTCTCCCTGTGGACGAACCTGACTTCGCTATACACGGCGGGGTCTTGATTATAAATTTATTTTTTATTAAGAAACCCTATCAACAAATTGGCCCTTATCTGAATGAAAATGAGGTGGGAGGTGGATCCAAGCACGACATCGAGCCACTTCCAGATCCAGCAGGGTCGTTAACGATCCACACAGCCTCGGTAACGAGCCCTTATCTGCTCGATCAAGGTAAGTATTCGTTTTCTAAGTTAATTGATTCTAGTCATGATCCTTTCTCCTATCCTTGTTCTATGTTAGATCCTACTGTTAGTCTTGTGAAGGAGCCGAAACCTCCTTGGTTTTCGGATTATACTAACCCTATTGTAGGATTATCGAGCATATTTATTGATGATCGAGGGTCAAATATCTTGGAGAAAAGCTATGATATATTTCAATCTAAGTATGGGGTTTCTCATGATCCCGACATAGCTGGATGGAAGCCGCCTTGATCCGCCAAGGTAAGTTCGTTTGGCTAACGACGTTAAAAATAGCGCTTACGGGAAGCAACCCGCTTTTAAGTTTTTGTTTTAGTTTCAGTTTTCTTAGATATTTTTGCTAGCTTTCTTTTGACTTGTTTTTAGGCTAGATTGGTATAGTAGGATAGAAGTTTTTCTAAAGTGACTCAGGTACAAACACGATGAAGAAAGTGCTAAGCAGAAGAAGAAAAATCAACACACTCGGTACAAGAGAAACAATGAGCAACCGGTACAAGCAAATTAGCTCAATAACGACCCCACTGGGTCGGTACCGACCTCTACCGGACCGAAAAAATTCAGACTCTTCAATTGATCAATGGTTTCAAACAGCTTTAATTTTATTTTGTGAGGTCTCTTTTCTTATCATGTTTACTTTTATCTTTCTTTGCTTCAAACAGTGAGGACACTGTTTGGTTTAAGTATGGGGTATGGGAAAAGGAAACTCAGTTTTGTTTCAGTTTTTGTGTCTTTGTTTGTGTTTTTAGGATTGATAATATTCCACTTAGATGTCCTATGATATGCTTTAACTTGCTTAATCATGTAACTCCTTTAGCATGTTTGGATAGCTTTGCCTAAATCATGTTGAAATTTGTTTTTATGTGGATATTTAGCATGTGATGAAATTGAGCACATATGATCTTAGGTAGAAGTGACTGAAATCCAACAAAAATTGCTACCTTGTGAGTTATTTTTGGCCTTATAGGGAGAACATCAAAAATCCCTCTTCTTTTCTTGTGTGATTTACTCTCCTTATGCATATTATCTCTTGTCATTGATATGGTTATCTATTTCTTGAGACCTATATGAGATATTAGTTCATTGCATGTGAAATCATATGATGGAGAACTTATTTCTTTAAACCACTTTTTATCCTCTCTTTTTACCTACCTTATCATTATCCTCTTTTTGAAGCCAGTTTGAGCCTTTAAGCCTTTTTATTTTTAGCTCCACAAAATTATTTCCTAGCCGATTGTAACACCCCGACTTCCGTCGAGGCGCTACTAGGGAATAGACCATAAAAGGTACTATTATTTAGGTTGACAACCACACTGTAGGACCTTACAACTCGAGCACGACGAGAAAATCATAATAAAACATCCAACCTTTATTTAATAAAACTTAGAAAAACGTAATCATGCATGAATCCCCGAAATCATAAATAATCACATACGTCACAACGCATGCTGACTGAACTACTCGAACAAAGTTATAATAAACAAAACACGATACCAACTCCATCTAACAAATATTAAAATCAACATCCTAACTATTATAAATAACTAGTAAAAACCAATCCCACTATGACACGCGCTCTTTACCGCTCCGGCCCGCCATCTTGCCTCGGTTCCTGCACGGCTCCCTGATTCATACCTGGAACTGAAAAATGTTCCCCGAAGGGTCAGCGTCTAATCTACCAAGCTAGAAAGAATATGGAAACTGTAGAACGTTTTGAAATCAGTTATCGATAGTCAGCATACAAATCCACAACCGCAATCATAACTCTAAAGGCCAATACCTAAATTAGTTATATCAGTCACACAAGTCACATACGCATTCACAATCACAATCACAATCACACAGCAATGCAATTCTTCCTTCGTCCACGATCCGACTTCCAAGGCGCTCATCACCGCGCCGAGTGCAGAGGCAGGCCCTCTCACTCCATTTCCCAATCTCCCTTCTAACTCCGGGCTAAGCCTCCACTGGAGCGCTTGCCAAAAACACACAGATAATAATTTTCGTTTGAAGGGGTACGGTTTTCCCAGTCACACGGGTCAAAGTAGCCAACTCTTCCTCAACACCAGCTACGATGGGCCGTGTCGGAAACGGTACCAACACAGAGAAAACGTTCTAGAAATATCCTTCCGATAAAACACGTTCAAACCATTTTACACACACAACAATACAAGAAAGTTCAAAACACTTTTTAAAGGCATTCGGAACTAGTTCCCAAAACTCGCCCTACAATATCGATACGCAATCTAACAAAGTAGAGAAGAACCGAGCAAGTCGAAAATCGACTTACCTCAGACAAAGGATTCGTTGGCGTGGACACAACTAAGATCTTGAGCGAAAGCAGCTCCCTAAACATAGTAATAAGCACACTTAATTATATAACCGACTACACCTGTTAATGTAACGGATCTTAACTCTATAAATTATACTCTAGCGATTTATCTACCCCACTAATTACTAATTAACATGATTATATTAATAATACAAACCAACGACCACACCCTATTTTTCTTATTCGTACCTCTACCTTTTATTTTCACATAGACTAATTAACTTAACTTGCTAATAACCATCAGCATATAATATACTTTTAATCCAACCCAACCCAGATTAAACAAAAAAAATGGCCCAACCTCCAGCCCGTCTCCCCTAAATACCGATCGATTGACCAGCCCAACACCACACACAAACCAATTTGCTCCACTCCCCTAAACTAAACCAACCAATTTTATATATATATATTTTGTTTTTGCTTTGACTTTCAACGGTGGGGCCCATCCCCTTCTTCCTTCTACAACACAGATCGGAATCCCCTCTGGTTCCGTCCTTTTCCGCTTACTCCTTCCCGGCGACCCTCTTTGTAGCTACGGCATCGAGAGAGAGTGGGGACGAGCATCGCCTGCCGTCCCCTTTCGAGCCCAACCTAAACCCGCCTACACCGCCCCAATCGACAGCCCTACAGACCCCTGCCCCGATCGACGGAACACGCCCTCCGGGGCCCTGACCGCCGACGGCCGGCTCGGTATTTTTACCGCCTTACTGGGTCTAAACTCTACGACCAGTCCCGAGTGAATCCCAACCAAGACATGGTCCGAACGGCATATGAACAAGGTGGAGAGTTCGATGGTTACCGGATGAATCGAGGCTCCGTTCCTGGTCTCGGAGGGGTTCGACGACGCTTAACGGTGCTTACCGAGGGACTTAAACAACGATGAAACCGGCGGAATTGCAGGGACAAATCCAAAGAGAGCTGAGACAATTTCCAATGGTTACCAAATTGCAGGGACAATTTTCGGCAGGCACGAAAGAGAGCTGGGACGGAATTGATTTCTCTAACGCCTCGGTTATAAGGATATGAGAAAGATAAGATTTGAAAGATATCAATTTGGTTGGATTTGATAATTAGAGTAGATTAAGATTGGGGTTAAATAATTAGATAGGATAGAGTTTGTTGGAACAAATAGGTTGATCGGAACTAATTAACAGAACATAAGGTAGGATTTAGATGGAGAAATATAGATATTTTTATTTTTATTCCTATATTTCTAACTCGCTTAACGGATAATCCCGGGGATTAATACTAATAATCCGGCTTACGAGATCTAAAACGAATACGGATATTACATACTACCCCCCTTAAGGAAGTTTCGTCCCGAAACTTGATTACGAATAAAAGATATTCGAGGTGAAGAAAAGATATTCGAGGTTTTCACAAACCTCTCCCCCTTAGAGAGGTTCGTCCTCGAACCAGAATTGATTGATGACAGTAATACTACTCAATACTGGTCGTCAAAATACGCACACTCCAAACAAAAATTAAACAGTCAAACAACAAGTCAAGCAAACAAGGATCACGAAGCAAACATCGAATACGAAAATAAACAAGCTAATTGCTAACCTTTCCCTCAAATGCCTCTACTAAACCCGGGTAGATCTCTGGGTAACTCTCCCTCATCCGGGATTCCGTCTCCCAAGTGGCCTCCTCGACTCCCCGTCGAGACCACTGAATCAACACCAGAGGAATCTCCTTATTCCGCAGCTTCTTCATTCGTCGATCTAAAATCTTCAGCGGTTGTTCTCGGAAAGTGTGATCTGGTTCTACCACCAAATCCTCATAATTCAGTCTGTGACTAGGATCCGGAACATACTGTCTCAGCTGTGAGACGTGGAATACAGGGTGCACTCCTTCCAAAGCAGGCGGCAACGCTAGCCTGTACGCCACCTCGCCTACTCTCTCCAAAATCTCGAATGGACCGATATATCGGGGACTCAGCTTCCCTTTTACCCCGAATCTTCTTACCCCGCGGGTAGGCGATACTCTCAACCAAACATGGGCTCCGACCTCAAACTCCAACGGTCTACGCCTCTTGTCTGCATAGGACTTCTGGCGACTCTGAGCAGCTAACATTCTCTCTCTGATTAAGGCTACTTTCCCGATCGTCTCCTCAACCCTCTGTGGCCTCTCTCCTACTACATCCGAGGGATCATCCCAACACAGTGGTGTCCTACACTTCCGACCATATAAGGCCTCATAAGGAGCCATCTGAATCGACGAATGCCAGCTGTTGTTATAGGCAAACTCCACCAAAGCCAAGTGATCGGACCACTGACCTCCCCAGTCTAAAACGCAGGATCTCAGCATATCCTCTAGCGTCTGAATCGTCCTCTCTGTCTGACCGTCTGACTGCGGATGGTAAGCAGTCGTGAACTGTAATCTCGTCCCCAATGCCTCATGCACTTGCTGCCAATATCTGGAAGTGAAACGCCCATCTCGGTCCGACACAATCGTCTTAGGCACTCCGTGCAGCCTAACTATCTGATTAATAAACACCTCCACTAACTTGATCACTTGCCACGTTTCTCGGATAGGCAAAAAACGAGCAGTCTTCGTCAATCTATCCACCACTACCCAAATGGCATCATGGCCTCTGCTGAGTCTCAAACCGGTGACAAAATCCATGGAGATGTCCTCCCATTTCTACTCTGGGATAGGAAGCGACTGAAGCATTCCTCCGGGTCTCTGATGCTCTATCTTCACCTGCTGGCAGACCTGACATTTAGCGACGAATCTTGCTACATCCGGCTTCATGCCATCCCACCAATAAAATTGTCGCAAATCCTTGTACATCTTACTCGCCCCGGGGTGGATTGAGTAAGGTGTAGCATGAGCCTCTTGCAAAATCTTCTGCCTCAACTCTGCATCTCGAGGTACACAAATCCGACCGCGTAAACACAAAATACCATCTGCCCTCTCCGCAAAGTCGGGTGCCTCCCCACGGCTCAATCTCTGCCTCAAATCCTGAATCATCGGACAATCTTCCTGCTTCTGCCTTACTTCCTCAAGTAAAGACGGCCGACATTCTAGGGTTTTCAGACTACCCTGATAACGCTGAATCTGCACTTCGATGCCGTATCTCATCAGCTCCCTTTGTAACTCTGGTTGAGCCGTCAGATGAGCCAACATACTCTCCTGAGGCGTCTTTCTGCTAAGGGCATCAGCGACCACATTCGCCTTCCCTGGATGATAAAGGATCTCAAGATCGTAATCCTTCAGTAACTCAAGCCATCTCCTCTGTCGCATATTCAACTCCCTCTGAGTGAAGATGTATTTGAGACTCTTATGATCTGTCATCACTTTGCAGGTACTCCCATACAAGTAATGACGCCAAATCTTCAGAGCGTGTACCACAGCTGCCAACTCCAAATCATGAGTAGGGTAATTCTGCTCGTTCGGCTTCAACTGTCTAGAAGCATAAGCAATCACTCTGTCCCTCTGCATCAGCACACAACCCAGGCCTATCTTGGAGGCGTCACTGTAAATCACAAAATCCTCATTCCCTTGAGGAAGAGCTAATATAGGAGCCGAAGTTAACCTTCTCTTCAGCTCATCAAAACTCCGCTGGCAAGCTTCGTTCCATTCGAAACGAGTAGTCTTCTTAAGCAAGTTGGTAAGTGGTTGGGCTATCCGAGAAAACCCTTCCACAAACCTCCTGTAATACCCTGCCAATCCTAGAAAACTCCGCACCTCCTTCACATTCTTCGGAGGTTCCCATGCCTTGACAGCTTCAATCTTTGCAGGATCTACCATGACTCCCTGAGCTGATACGACATGCCCTAAAAAGGTAACTTCAGGCAACCAGAACTCACACTTGGACAGCTTAGCAAACAATCGATGCTGCCTCAATACTCCCAACACCAGCCTAAGATGCTCAGCGTGCTCCTCCTTACTCCGAGAGTAGATCAGAATGTCGTCAATGAATACTACTACGAATCTGTCCAAGTAGTCTATAAACACTCGGTTCATCAACTCCATAAATACAGCGGGTGCATTCGTCAGTCCGAACGGCATCACTACAAACTCATAATGTCCATATCTCGTTCGGAAAGCCGTCTTAGGTATATCTTCCTCCCGAATCCTCAGCTGGTGATAACCTGACCTCAAATCCACTTTGGAGAACACAGTAGCCCCCTGCAACTGATCCAACAAATCATCAATACGCGGCAGCGGATACTTGTTCTTGATGGTAACGCGGTTCAACTCCCGATAATCGATACACAGACGGAGAGAACCATCCTTCTTCTTCACAAACAGAACCGGAGCTCCCCAAGGCGACGCACTCGGTCGTACGTACCCCTTCTCCAACAGCTCCTCCAATTGTGTCTTCAGCTCCTGCATCTCCATCGGGGCCATGCGATATGGGGCTCTCGAAATCGGCCTCGTTCCCGGCTCCAACTCAATCCCAAAATCCACCTCTCTCTGAGGAGGTAATCCTGGGAGTTCGTCAGGAAAAACGTCCTCAAACTCGCACACTACAGGTATATCCTGATTGTGCGGTTCCGCCTTGTCCCCCTGGAGAACATAACACCAATATCCTACACATCCGTCGTTGAGCAACTTGGCGGCCTTCACCATACTAATCACCGATCCGGGCCCCTCCTGCTCTACCTCTTGACACACATGTCTGGTCCCATCATCTGCGGTTACTGTAACCGTACCTCTGTGTGTATCCAAAACCGCTCGATAACGCCTCATCCAGTCCATCCCCAGAATCACGTCATCATCTGGCGACAACTGCATTACTATAAAATCTGCATACCAATCTCTATTCCCTATTCTAATAGGGCACTGTAAAATCTCCTTATTCCCTCTTACTTTACTGCCGTCAGGCAGCCCCACAACAAAAGATACCCCCTCAGTGCAAGTCAGTCCTAGTCTAGCCACGCAAGCAGAAGACATAAAAGAATGGGTAGCACCCGTATCAAACAGTATGTGAACAGGTCTAGACTGAATCCAAATCGTACCTGTAGCAGTCGGCGCGTGTAGGGCATCGGCCCTCCTCATCTCAAACACTCGGGGCTGATTGCCCCCGGTGTTGCTAACTCCTGCGCCGCGTCCTCTGCCCTGACTCGGTGTCTGCTGAAACTGCTGAGGCTGACGACGAGGCATCTGGTTCACCGTTCCCGGTGAAGATCCTTGTGACGGTGCCCCCACCGTACAATACTGCTGCAAATGGCCAGGCTTCCCACAACTGAAACAATTCCTGACCGGCTTCGGACACTGACTCCTCAAATGAGCAGTACTTCCACAGTTGAAGCACTCTCTCTGTCCCCCAATGGGCTGACTCAGACGACGATGGTCCTGACGACCCTGTGGCTGAAACCCTGATCGTTGCGGCTGAGAAGAGCCGGGCCGACTGTCTCTCCTAGATTCTGCCGGGGCAGACATCTTCTGCCTCTTGCTTCCCGTGGTATGCACCTCCAGCTGACTCTGTCGGGTCGTGGCCATTGCATAAGCCAAAGCAGACTGCTGAACGTCTCCCAATGTCGTAAGTCGGAGACCAGACACATAAGCACGTAGATGAGGTTGCAACCTTTTCAGAAAGGTCGCAATCTTCAACTCCTCAGTCGGGGCAGCATTTGGCACCGCTGCCAACTCCTGCTGAAACTTCAGAATAGTCTCAGATACTGTGATATTTTCGGGTCCAGCATCCCGAAAAGCAGCCTCCCGAGCCGCCCTCACCACCGGAGGACAATACTGATCTCGAATCTGTCTCTCAAACTCCTCAAAAGTCACCTCAGTCCGGTGGTCCCTACATAGCTCCCACCAGTCAAAAGCGCTCTCCTGTAGCAGACTCTGTACTAAAGACATCTTCCGCTCCTCCGGTGCCTTAATGGAATCCAACGCAGATTTCACCCTCCTCAACCACTGCTCTACGTCAGAACCCTGAGCTCCAGCAAAGTTCGGTACTCCAGTCTTCCTAAACTCTGCGAGCCACTTATCAGGCTGAGGCTCACGATACTGTCTCCTCGGTTCGACCACCTGATCAGCTATCACTGGTCCTCCAGAAGCTGGCGCTGCTCCCAGCTGGGCAGCCAAAATAGAATCTGGTCCAGGTGCCCTCCTCTCAGCTCCTTGTTGCCCCGCAGCTGCGTTCAGATTCGGTGCAGCTCCCGCACCCATCAACGTCTGCAATAACAGCTGAATCGCAGCAGTCACCTCTGGGGCCAATCCTGCTGGTAGTACTCCTCCTCCCACCTGAGCCCCGTTTGCTGGGAGGCCTCCTCCAGCGACAGAGGCACTGTCCTCTCGATGGACAGCAGCAGCCACATCCTGACTCTCAGCAACCTCCTCCTGATGGTTATCCTGTTGTACCTCTGGCTCAGCAGCTACAGGGGCCTCTCCTCTACCCCTGCCACGACCTCCTACTCGGCCTCTACCGCGGCCTCTTCCGCGGCCTCTTCCGTTAGCTGCAACAGCTCTAGCTCTGGTTGGTGGGGTCATCTATAATAGAAAGTCCCACAGTTAAAACTTAAACATTCTATTTTTCAACCTAATTCTTACTATTCTACGTGAGGTTCTTCGGCTGATGGGGCGGAGTCGCGACGTGTCACCTACCCCCCTATATGCAACATGTCTACCCCAGTAAAAACACTTGAAAACACCGGCCGGTTTTGGTTTTAAGTTGGACCTCGGGTACTCTTTGTTGGTCAGTTCCATGTGCCCTGTTGTCAACCTGGCTCTGATACCAATTTGTAACACCCCGACTTCCGTCGAGGCGCTACTAGGGAATAGACCATAAAAGGTACTATTATTTAGGTTGACAACCACACTGTAGGACCTTACAACTCGGGCACGACGAGAAAATCATAATAAAACATCCAACCTTTATTTAATAAAACTTAGAAAAACGTAATCATGCATGAATCCCCGAAATCATAAATAATCACATACGTCACAACGCATGCTGACTGAACTACTCGAACAAAGTTATAATAAACAAAACACGATACCAACTCCATCTAACAAATATTAAAATCAACATCCTAACTATTATAAATAACTAGTAAAAACCAATCCCACTATGACACGCGCTCTTTACCGCTCCGGCCCGCCATCTTGCCTCGGTTCCTGCACGGCTCCCTGATTCATACCTGGAACTGAAAAATGTTCCCCGAAGGGTCAGCGTCTAATCTACCAAGCTAGAAAGAATATGGAAACTGTAGAACGTTTTGAAATCAGTTATCGATAGTCAGCATACAAATCCACAACCGCAATCATAACTCTAAAGGCCAATACCTAAATTAGTTATATCAGTCACACAAGTCACATACGCATTCACAATCACAATCACAATCACACAGCAATGCAATTCTTCCTTCGTCCACGATCCGACTTCCAAGGCGCTCATCACCGCGCCGAGTGCAGAGGCAGGCCCTCTCACTCCATTTCCCAATCTCCCTTCTAACTCCGGGCTAAGCCTCCACTGGAGCGCTTGCCAAAAACACACAGATAATAATTTTCGTTTGAAGGGGTACGGTTTTCCCAGTCACACGGGTCAAAGTAGCCAACTCTTCCTCAACACCAGCTACGATGGGCCGTGTCGGAAACGGTACCAACACAGAGAAAACGTTCTAGAAATATCCTTCCGATAAAACACGTTCAAACCATTTTACACACACAACAATACAAGAAAGTTCAAAACACTTTTTAAAGGCATTCGGAACTAGTTCCCAAAACTCGCCCTACAATATCGATACGCAATCTAACAAAGTAGAGAAGAACCGAGCAAGTCGAAAATCGACTTACCTCAGACAAAGGATTCGTTGGCGTGGACACAACTAAGATCTTGAGCGAAAGCAGCTCCCTAAACATAGTAATAAGCACACTTAATTATATAACCGACTACACCTGTTAATGTAACGGATCTTAACTCTATAAATTATACTCTAGCGATTTATCTACCCCACTAATTACTAATTAACATGATTATATTAATAATACAAACCAACGACCACACCCTATTTTTCTTATTCGTACCTCTACCTTTTATTTTCACATAGACTAATTAACTTAACTTGCTAATAACCATCAGCATATAATATACTTTTAATCCAACCCAACCCAGATTAAACAAAAAAAATGGCCCAACCTCCAGCCCGTCTCCCCTAAATACCGATCGATTGACCAGCCCAACACCACACACAAACCAATTTGCTCCACTCCCCTAAACTAAACCAACCAATTTTATATATATATATTTTGTTTTTGCTTTGACTTTCAACGGTGGGGCCCATCCCCTTCTTCCTTCTACAACACAGATCGGAATCCCCTCTGGTTCCGTCCTTTTCCGCTTACTCCTTCCCGGCGACCCTCTTTGTAGCTACGGCATCGAGAGAGAGTGGGGACGAGCATCGCCTGCCGTCCCCTTTCGAGCCCAACCTAAACCCGCCTACACCGCCCCAATCGACAGCCCTACAGACCCCTGCCCCGATCGACGGAACACGCCCTCCGGGGCCCTGACCGCCGACGGCCGGCTCGGTATTTTTACCGCCTTACTGGGTCTAAACTCTACGACCAGTCCCGAGTGAATCCCAACCAAGACATGGTCCGAACGGCATATGAACAAGGTGGAGAGTTCGATGGTTACCGGATGAATCGAGGCTCCGTTCCTGGTCTCGGAGGGGTTCGACGACGCTTAACGGTGCTTACCGAGGGACTTAAACAACGATGAAACCGGCGGAATTGCAGGGACAAATCCAAAGAGAGCTGAGACAATTTCCAATGGTTACCAAATTGCAGGGACAATTTTCGGCAGGCACGAAAGAGAGCTGGGACGGAATTGATTTCTCTAACGCCTCGGTTATAAGGATATGAGAAAGATAAGATTTGAAAGATATCAATTTGGTTGGATTTGATAATTAGAGTAGATTAAGATTGGGGTTAAATAATTAGATAGGATAGAGTTTGTTGGAACAAATAGGTTGATCGGAACTAATTAACAGAACATAAGGTAGGATTTAGATGGAGAAATATAGATATTTTTATTTTTATTCCTATATTTCTAACTCGCTTAACGGATAATCCCGGGGATTAATACTAATAATCCGGCTTACGAGATCTAAAACGAATACGGATATTACACCGATGAAGCTTGACCCTATCCGGGAATTAGGACTTAGTGTTGGTTGTTATGGTTTTGTTGAGTGAGTTGTTTGCTTCAAGTGTGGGGTAATATGGGTTGGGTAAAGTGAAAGATCTTGCAGTTTGTAATGTCAAAGGAGTTTGGTTCTCTGTATGCACTTACAAAAGAGTGGAGAAAGAAAAAAAAGAAGAGAAGAAAGAAAGGGGAAAAACAGAAAAATGAAGAGTCGGTACCGAGCCCCCTCAGAAAGGAAAAAAAGAAAGATCATGGAAAAATTTGAAAATCCGAAAAAAAAGGTTGAATAGAGAGTAAAATGTGCATGACCCAAATTTTCCTTAGTGTTTATAAGCAAGATTAAGTTGGGATAATAAAGAGGTTGAAAGAATGGAAGTGCATAATGTTTTAGTGAATCAGGTATATGTTTTGATGAAAGTTTTGGAGATGTGTGAGTTTTTAGGAGTCGTTTGATTCCCGGATATTATTAGCACCACATAGCCAAAATATTTCCGCGCCTTATTGTTAATACCAAGCCCCATTACAACCCGCCCAAATGGAAACTTCTATGAAGTTTTCAATGAGCCTAAGTTCTCTTGATGGTTTTTATATGTTTTGACATCTCTGGTGGAGAGTTTGGTGATGATATAAGTAATAATGACTATGTTGATTTTTGTATATTGGATTGAGTTGAGAGTTGTTGTTGTTATAAGCCCAAACACTTGAGAGTTGAGTGAAACACATTACCCTTGTGAGGTTGGATTTTTAGTTGCCTTTGCTTGAGGTTGTTCATATATGTGTGATGACGTTAGATTCACTTGTCTATTTGTTCCACTTGTGCTTTCATGTCGCTTTTTGATGAGGGCCTTGACTTGATATATGTGTTGTTGGTTTTGGTTGATGTCTTGTTGATTGCTTGAGGACAAGCAAGTCTAAGTATGGGGTATTTTGATGTCCGCCATTTTAGTTGTGTTTTTAAGGTGTGTTTTTTGCGTCTTTGAGTCTTTTTCTTTAGTTTTGTGTTTTTTTGAGTCATTTGTGTAGGTTTTCTTATTTTATTTAAGATATGGAGTCTACATAAGCTTAATTTGGTGGTGTTCTGTAGGGTTATAGAAGCTATTTGGAGCACTTTTGAGGAAAATAGCAAAACCGAAAAGCAACACTTAAGGAAAAGCTCAAGGAATGAAGTTCATAAAGACATTGAAGATCAAGTTTGAGCTTGGAAAGAGATAGAGAAATTCGTTACAAGAACATAGGAAGTTCTACTCAAGGCTGTTTTCGATGCTGGACAAGGTCGGTAACGAGGCTCTCAGCTCGGTACCGAGGCACCCCGTGTCGTAGCGAAGACCGAGTCGGCGCATTTAAAAGGCTTTTATCCTATTTCCTTTTATGTTATTAGATAGATAGAAGGAATATATCTTATTAGAAGATATTATTTCCTTATAGATAGATTTAAAATAGATTAGTTTCTCTATAAATACTCTTGTCTACCCTTTGTTTTTCACGACACAATCAATTGCCTTGGAGGGCAAGTAAGGGAGGAGGAGAGAAGAGAGGGGCGAGAGGTAGAGATAAAGAGACGTGGTGGGACGAGTTTGAATTCAATTTGTAAGTTTTCCTTTTATTAATATAGTTGTTTGCTATTAATTATGATTTGTGAGTAGTTTTCCTCTCTAAGGTTAGGGTTGAACCCAACAATGATTATGAATGCTTGTTTATGATCATGTCTTGATTGTTTTTATTGCATGAATCTATTCTCTTATTCTTAATCCTTGAAACGAAAGTTGATACATTCATAGTTGAAGCGAAAGTGGAAACCTTGAATCGATCAGAATAGTCAATTTATGGTTTTGAAGCGAAAGAGGATCTATCCTAGTTGAAGTAGAAGAGATTAGATAGTAAGTTTGTTAATTGAACGAAAGTTAGTTAATTTCCTTGTTTTGGTTGACGAAAGTTGACACCTTTATGTGATAAAAGCATGATCTTTATGTTTCATAGCGCTTGGCATGCATGATTGTTGTTGTGGTGATACCTTTACCTTAGATTTTCTCTTTTCTTGCTAAAAACCCTTACTTTTTTGATTGCTTGCGTGACAAGTAACAAAACTTAGTACTGACTTTCTCCCTGTGGACGAACCTGACTTCGCTATACACTGCGGGGTCTTGATTATAAATTTATTTGTTGTCAAGAAACCCTATCAACAGTTCATCACCCTTAAATTAGTAGGATTCAACTCTTAAAATACTTAAATTTATAACCAAACTACATCAATTTGAATTTTAAAACAAACCTCTATTTTAAGGGGTTGTTTAAAAAATTATTTATAAATTCAAATTGAGATGGTTAGGTTATGTATTTTGATGTTTTAATAGTCAAATCCTACTAATTTAAGGGTGAGGAACAAAATGGTGAGCTTGAATTTAACTAATTTGAACAGGAGAGCGGCATCAACGCGAATAGCCAAAACGTCAAGGGTACCAAAAGGAATAAATTTTTTTCTTGGATACAAAAAGGAAAAGGCAAAAACTTAGAGGCACCAAAAAGAATTTCCCTACATTTAATAAGCACATATATGCATGATTATAATTGACCATGTATTTTAACATATATACAACAACATACCTAACAACATGGAATATGCCAGGAAGTCACTAGTAGTCCACAGTACAGATGCACGCATGACAAAATTTTGCTTCCTCCAAGCATCGTATGTGCACACCCCTTTAAGCCACAAACTCTTGAGCTCGGCTATCAATGGTTGCAAGTAGACATCCAACTTTTGCTTCGGGATCTTCGGTCCAACCACAATAACTGTCAGAAATATAACCACTTCTCTCATACACATTGACAGTAGAAGGTTGTAGGGTGTCAAAATCATAGACCAAGATGAGTATTGTCACCTAGACGACCAAAACGGATTGAAATCGTCCATGCACAAACCTAGTTTCACATTTTGTGATTCTACAACAATATCTGGCCACACTACATTGAAATTCATCCACGCCTCTACATATGAAAGATGTCGCATCACCCCATCTTCTACGTGCTCTACATGCCATCTCATGTGTTTGGCAGTCACCTCCGATGCGTATAACCTTTGGAACTGTGGAGTTATTGTCTAGTAAAACATACGAAAATAGGGAATGAGCTTTGTCTTGCCTTGCCTCCATCTAGGATATTCACTTATCTTGCAAGTCGCGTATTCTGCATCTGCACCCTAGTATATCATGTAAGAGTTTGGGCAACAATCTATGGCTTCTTACGAAGGACCGAGACCCTCAACTAGTTTTTTTCATGTCGTAAAAAGTGGCTGGTAATGTTGTCACTAGGTGAGATACGCGTCTGCAGAAATCTGAAATCATGTCGTATCTGCGCTCTGTAATCCTTAACTTTGACTTGAGGCTAAGTAGCTCAATCGCCACTCCAACTAGGTGACATCACATCCAGGCCACAA